>OZ038477.1:136293297-136398297 GCA_964036315.1 Acanthosepion esculentum
GAAGAAGTTTTATCAAATTAAACCCGAATTTTAAACCTATGATATTAATTTGGGGTTATATGAAGAATGAAATATTAATTTAAATCCAAAAGAAGAATAAAAATGTGTTTAAAAATAAATTTAAAATATATCGATATAAAGAGTTTGGGTGATCTTAGAGTAGGAGAAAGTTTATAAATTATAACTAATATAGTGTAAAGAGGTAATAAGGGGGAATATAAAAATATAAAAAATAGAATTAGTTATACTTTCGACATTTGAAGGGTTGGGGGGAAGTGAATATTATGGAAATAGAGTAGCTAATTAAGTTTAACCTAAATTATGAAAATTTGAATTCATTTTTATGTCAACATTTTAACACTGATTCATTCCTCTGATTCAATAGTTAGCTTTGATTATTGTATTTTATTATTCTAAACTTTTCTTCTAAACATAAGTCGCACCTATCTCTAACATTATTAGGAGTACGTGCAGAACCTATAATTTTCCAAATTTAATATATATATATATATATATATATATATATATATATATATATATATATATATATATATATATATAATATCTGGATAAAATAAATGAAACAAAATTGGGTGTTTATGCTATATATATATATACATATATATACATATATATATATATTATATATATATATAAATATATATAATGAAATATATATAGATATGTCATAATATATATATATATATATATATATATATATAAGTATGTATATATATATATTATAAAATGGATTATGTCTGATAATCATTTAATATATTTTCTGTTTAAATATCTATTAAAATTATGAATAAACATAAAATATATATATAATAATATATATATATATGTGTGTGTGTGTGTGTGTGTGTGTGTGTGTGTGTGTCTATGTCTGTGTGTGTGTGAAATGTATATATATATATATATATATATATATATATATATATATATGTAATTTTTTTATATATTATTTATATATTATATATGCGCGGTACTTATTGGAAATCGCCCAATATCAATGATAGAGCTAACATAAACTCACTTCAATCCAACTATATATATATATATATATATATATATATATATATGCGTCAGTGAGGGGGGTGCACGTGCGTGCATATGTATGTGTGTGATAGCTACTCATTTACTGAGCGAGGATGACTACTGGCGGCCTGTAACTGGAGGTAAATGGTGTGTCCTTAATCTTTTCTCTCTTGAATCAATTTGAAATTTTATCCCCTCCTTCTCGGTCTTTTAGCATCAATAGGAATAGCATCTGTCCTCGAACCTACTTTGTTTCTTTTTTTTGTGAAAGACTTCCTCGATGCCATCAGTTCTCGGCTCCGCACCTATGGTGATGACTAAAAAAGTGTCCTGTCTTAATAGTAGGATCGATTGCTTCGATAAAATCAACTCGTCAGCTGATCTCAAAAATGTCCTTCAATCTGTTGTTATCTGGGGCAAGAAATGACTTGTTAATTTTAACGCTTTCAAAAAGAATATGCTCTCTATTAATAATCTTAAAGAACATTTTTGGCTTCCATCAGTATGGCTGATGCTAACCTCCAGGAGATTATTATATTGATATTCGGTTCTTTTGCATTTAAAGTTGGTTCACATTGTTGAGCTAGTCAATTTTTCATGCCAGAATCTATCTTGTTCATTTATAAGTTTACCATACGTCCGTGCATCGACTATTACTGCTACATTTGGTCTGGAGTTTCTGTTATATATCTAGAGATTCCTGACAAAAGCCAAAGAAAAATCTGCAATGATACCGGTTCTGATCTGGCATCTTAGCTTCTGTAACTTTCTTACCGTCTTAATGTAGTTTACCTGCGCGTTTTCTATAAATATTTTCATATTATTTGTTCTGATGAGATTTCCTCTTCGGTACGACGACTTTGCGACTAAGCGCACGACTAGATTGGCTGATTGGTCCCGTAATTCCACTGTTGAATTTGATAATTGTAACCGTAGGTTTTATTCTTACAGTTTCTTCTCCCGCACTTCTCGCTTCTTTGCCATGAGCTGCAAAAATTTAAATGCAACGTCAATTGTCATATGTTGACCCTTTAAATTCTGTTCGTTTATTTTTTCAACTGTTTCTTTCGCTTTCATTACCCGCTTACTTTCTAGAGGGTTTTATCATTTTGCTTGACGTGAAATGATATAAAAAATAGAATAGTTAGTAGTGCTGCGCTTATCCCACAGATATCTCCACGGTCATCAGACTCTCATCTGTGATGTCCTTGGGATTCTTGAGCAATGATCTCTATATCTTGCTACTTCAGGATTAATACAAACACCTACATCGAGACATTTTCGTGAATGGATGGCAAAGCAGAAAATAAGGAGAGATGACAAAGCATCAAATATTGCTAATAGATACAAGCGACAGGAAATAGTGGAGAGCCATGTAATGATAATAAGTGAAAAGAAATTATCATATCGAAGCTAAGAGTAGACAGAATTCTCATCATCATTAAATCTATATAAATAAATGCGAATGTCACCGTGTCAGACTCTTTTTTTAAAACTTTACTCCTTAAGGCCATAGCCTATCATACTATTTTGGAATCAGGCCGACTCCGTAAGCAAATTAAAACATACCATGCCGAAACCGGACCCGCAAACGTGAAGTTTTGGATTCTCAAGTTTTTATTACTGCAATTGTTTTTTTTTTTACCTGATTTTTTGCGACGATTTTTTTTGTCCGATAACAATTATAACTTGGAAATAAATTTGGGAATAATCGAAATTAATTACGAAATCCAGCGAAAATCACCCATGAAATAAAAATAATTTTTTGTACGGAAAGTAAAGACCTACGTACATCAAATTGTCTTTAAGTGAATTGGCGACAGAAGAATTATCGTTGAACTTTTAAAAGGTAAGCTTAAATATTAATGCAATACTTAAATGATCAATTTCGAGTTCTTCTGTAGTTTATTGTTCCCTATCGCATACGCCAGCAGTATGCCTCGCAAAAACAAATCCTCGCCAGCAGAGGACCAGATTACAATCAAAAGAGCCAAATCTGCAGCGAGGAAAAAAAAGGTCCTTTCCAAATGAAAAGCCAACTCAAATGACATTCAGGAATGCTGAGAATATGCAAAGACTTAGGGACTCTCAAACACCTGAACAAGCCGAAGGCCCAATCAAGAGGCCTCCACAGGAGCTTGCTTAATTGTCGCCCTATACTGCGGATTTTAAGTTATTATTTAATAAATTCCAGTTTTGTCTAAAGAAAATTACTACGTTCATATAATTTTGGGTATATGAACACCGTAGAGCGGAATATTCGCCACATGCCGGCCACATGTAAACGCGTTCGTCTCGTTCGCGTGAGATCTGTGCTGTTGAGCGAGACATGTCGGATACACGTAATGCCTCGTAGAGCCTACTAAGACAACAGATGAGAACACGAAACTGGACGGTCGGTATAATTTGGCGCGCTCTGTTTGTGGGCAACTGGCATCTGTCAGTATCAAAGAATTCGGAATTTTTAACCTTGTGTATATTCAAGTGCGTTTCGCAAACAGGGCGAGACCGAAAGTCGACGGATTTGTTACGCTGCTTTTCTTCATTTTTGCAGACGCACAATGGTCTTTATTCATATTTGATTTGCATCATTCTTTCTTTCTTTCTTTATCTCTTTCTTTCTTTATCTCTTTCTTTATCGCTTTCTTTATTTTTGTTCATACTGCTTTGCTTTTTTCCGTACTGGTTTTAAAATTATAACTTTCTTTCTTTCTCTTTCTTTTCCTTTGTCTCTTTTCTATACTGTTTTTAGATTTACACTTTTCTTTCTTCTTTTTTTCTTTATTTCTCTTGTTTGTCTCTTTCTCATCTGGGTTTTAGACGTCTCAGTTTCTTTCTTTTTCTTTTTCTTTCTTTCTTTCTTTCTTTCTTTTTTTCTTTTCCATACTCTTTTTAGACTTACACTTTTCTTTCTTTTATTTCTTTATTTCTCTTGTTTGTCTCTTTACCATCTGGGTTTTAGACGTCTCATTTTCTTTCTTTTTCTTTCTTTCTTTCTTTTTCTTTCTTTCTTTCTTTCTTTCTTTCTTTCTTTCTTTTGCATGTCTCTTCTCCATACCGGTTTTAGACTTACGCTTTTTTTTCTTTATTTCTCTCCTTTTTTAATTTTATAGTTATAATTTCTTTCTTTCATTTTTTCCTTCTTTTTTCATTCTTTCTTTCTTTATTTCTATCTTTCTTACTTTCGGCCTCTTTTCCGCCCTGTTTTTAAACTTATTATTTTCTGCCTGTCTTTCTTTCTTCCTTTATCTTAAAAATTTTTGAGCTTAACAACTTTAACAAAATATTGCAATAACAATCATAAATATGAATGCTGGTCGTTATTTTAAGAAGTAAGGGGGTACAAATGAAAAGAGCTGAAATTTTCCAGTTCAATGAAGCAGACGTCAAACACTTCTATCTTCCCTTTTCTTTTCTTTTCTTCCTTTCTTTCTTTCTTTCTTTCTTTCTTTCTTTTCCCTCTTGTTATTAGACTTATCATTTTCATTCTACTAATATTTTTTTTCATTTTCTTCATTGCATTATCCTTCCTTTCTTCTTTCCTCCCATTTTTGTTTTCCTTCTTTCTTTCGGTATGAATTTCGCTTTTTTCTCCTTTACTTCTAGTCTGTCTCAGTTTTTAAACGTCTTTCTTTAAAGACATTCGCCTTCTTTTTTTCGTTTTTTATTCCAGATTTTGTTTTTTCATTGAATCGTTTCTTACTTTCTTGAAGTCCAATAATTATCTACCTCCCTACCTACCTACATATCTACCTACCTACCTACCTACCGACTTAAATACATACATACACACATATTCAGTATATTTTGGCAAAGATATTTCGAGCAACAAATCTTATTAAAACGAGTGGACATTATATATATATATATATATATATACATATATATATATATATATATATATATATATATATATATATATATATATATATATATATATATTGCTTTTAATATTTGTCTAATCGTTGACTGTATTTCTGTAAACAATAAACAATTTTTTTCATAACAACCACTCTTCAACACAGGATCAGGTGTCATTAAATTGTATTGCAATTAGAATTAGACAAAACATTAACAAGCACCATAAAGATTATAATAACATTAGACTATTCTCTGACAAGATTCCAAAAATCCAAATGCAAAAAAAAAGAAGACTAAACATTATTGAAGCTACATACATTCACATACGTTGCTTTCTTGAATGCATAATAAAAATATATTGCACAATCATAACACATCGTCTATACACGTTGCCGTTGAACGTTGCTGATATGACTTACTGCGTTCTTCTGCACAGGGTTAATCTTTCAAACAACTTAACAATACATTTAAAACACTGCGCTGCTTAAAATACATTTGATGTTCTCTTCTTTTTTCCCTTTCTCATATCACTGACAATGGCTTGTATTAGTTGAGAAAGGTTGTACCGAAGATGAATTTTGACTAATTTTTACATGTACAACAGCCACATTTACGAAAGGTTATTCGCATATTAGGAAATGCTGAATAGAATATATATATATATATATATATATATATATATATATATATATATATATATATATATATAAAGAAATATAGTTTTAAGGTGTGCTATATTTATGGGATAAAGTGCTCAATATCAGCGATAGAGCGTATGTAAATATAAATATGAAAGTGAACATTGAAGTAAACACTCAGAGGCGACAGGGTGTTTCATGCTAGACGCAATCGTCAGGCCGCGTGTGTTTGATTTTCTTCGACAATTTAGATATATGGGCCAGTGGTGCATTGTGGGTTTACCATTCTAGCGGGAGTGGCTTGTTTATTTATTTATTTGGGTTAATTTGTTTTACTTGTTTTTCATTTTCATTTTTATTTTATATTTGTTTATACTTTTCGGTTTTTAATGTTTTATTAACGTAGTAAAAAAAAAATGGGGATTTGTTTAGGTCGCTTATTTAATATTTTGTTTTGGTCTGGAAAGATAAAGCTATTTATTCGTTGAATTTTGGATTGATTGTCGTAGTATGTTCTACTATTTTTGAGGGGGACAGTTTTTAATTTGTTTATTATTTTATTTATTTATTTGGATTGATTATTTTTAATTGTTTCTGCTTGTTTATGTTTATTTTTATTGGTTCTAACGGTTATTTTAGCGGGAGCGATTTGTTAATTTGTTGATTTATTTATTAGGATTATTTTTTCTTATTTATTTGCCTATTTATTTTGTATATTTTTATTTTCTCTATACAGTTTTCGATTTTTGTGTGAGGTAGTAATTTTTTACCGTTATATAGCAGTTATATCTATTTTCTCGTCCAATTTTTGAATTCATTGTTGTAGTCTATTCTAACGGTTATTGGTTTGTTAATTTGTTTATTGTTTACTTTATTTATTTGGGTTTATTATTTTTTACTTGTATTTTATGTATTTATTTATTTTTTATTTGTTATATTTCAACTAGTCTAACGGGAGTGGTTTGTTAATTTGTTTATTATTTGTTTGGGTTAATTTATTTTACTTGTTTTCTATATTATTTTTTTATTTGTATTTATTCATTTCAGTTTTCGACTTTTTAAGTAACGTACTAAAAATTTGTTTTCATGTCTGCATTTTGAAATGAGCTCAGATCGTTTATTTGGTAATATATTTTGGTCTGCGAAGGTAATAATATCTATTTTTTCCTCCAGGCAACGTTTGCAGGTTTTGGATTGATTGACTGGGATTTCAAACCTACGTGTCATGACCTATTTATGGAAAATAATTTCTTAATTTCTGCTTCTTCCCATAGTTTAAATCTATCGTAGGTCATATTTCATTGGTTGATCTAAGCAAAGATCACAAACCTTATAACCACATCCGCTCTTTACTTTTTTTTTCGTCAAAAGAGGCTGCATTTTGTTTTTCATCTGATTAAATCGTTGACTTGCCAGTAATTTATATTCGCCTGATGAGATGCGTTGTGTGTGCATCGAAACACGCCTGCAGTTGTTAGTGATTTTGACATGTTTTCGATGTAACAGCCTAAAATAAAGAATATTACTCTATTGTTCCCTCTTTTAAATTAAAATTCTATTCGTTCTCATCTTACTTGTATATATATATATTGTAGTTTTATGCGGAATGGAATGGAATGGGGGAGAAAGATATAGTTTTGTAGTAATAATAGTTTGGAAATTTAGGGAGTTGATGCTGGTACTAATTGAGTAGATTTATTTTGAGAAATATGTGTCAGATTTTAAATATGTGAATAGTATACTTAATTGAGTAGATAACATAATTATTTAGATATTTATTTATTGTTAGTAGGCCATCGAATTATTTTAGTCGGTAAATGACAAAACGTGTATACAGAGTTTTTTTGTTTTTTTTGTTTTCTTTGACCGGATGGTTAGAATAGCGAATCTCTTTTGAGAAAGTGCTAGTATAGATCGGTTTTGAGTTGGGTATGAGTGTAGGTTTAGTTAAAGATTTAGGTATTGATATGGGATTAGTATTTAAAAGGTAAAACATGGACTTAAACAATGGAATAAACATACCAGCTCACCTCGGTATGGATCCCGGAAATAGGAAAAACCGGATGTAGTAATAAGACATCATTATATAGAAGAGGAGTGTGAAAAGCCCTGTTTTCATTGGCTGACGCTGACTGACATATGTCAATAAGAAAGGTCGAAGTCCGTCCTTGCTAGTTTTTGGGATTACTGTGTTTTGTAATGTCGCGGTGCGTAGCACGACGCTTTCAAGGAGGCGGCCTGACTCGCCTAGAATCAGGTCGGGGTTGCTGTTGGAGCCGATATGATGCGAAAACCGAAATCTGCGATGAGAACAGTGCATCACTGAAGACCACCCTTGATGCATCTAAAATGTATGATTAACTATATATATATATATATATATATATATATATATATATATATATATATATATATATATTTAATATATATATTTATATATATAATAAACAATGAAAATCCAAAAATCACCTCATATGAGGAATAGCCTATTTCGGTAGACGAAGATATCGGTCGTCTGTCTTATCAACCCAAGTGTGGCCCTTGTGCCAAAAATAGAAATTTAACTGTGAAAGCTAGTAAAAAAATAGTCGAAAATCTAATACAGAATTTATTCATTTCAATGAATAAATTCAGACGAAAGTCACAAGATAGGGAAAGGGGTGGGAGGAAGATATATATATATATATATATATATATATATATATATATATATAAATATATATATATATATATATATATATATATATAAATATATATATATATATATATATATATATATATATATATATATATATATAATGAACAATAAAAATTCAAAAATCATTTCATATGAGGAATAGCCTATTTCGGTAGACGAAGATATCGGTCGTCTGTCTTATCAACCCAAGTGTGGCCCTTGTGCCAAAAATAGAAATTTAACTGTGAAAGCTAGTAAAAAAATAGTCGAAAATCTAATACAGAATTTATTCATTTCAATGAATAAATTCAGACGAAAGTCACAAGATAGGGAAAGGGGTGGGAGGAAGATATATATATATATATATATATATATATATATATATATAAATATAATATATATATATATATATATATATATATATATATATATATATATATATATATATATATAATGAACAATCAAAATTCAAAAATCACCTCATATGAGGAATAGCCTATTTCGGTAGACGAAGATGTCGGTCGTCTGTCTTATAAAGCTAAGTGTGGCTTTTGTGCCAAAAATAGAAATTTAACTGTGAAAGCTAGTAAAAAAAAAAAACAGTCGAAAAACTAATACAGAATTTATTCATTTCAATGAATAAATTCAGACGAAAGTCACAAGACAGGGAACGGGGGTTGGATGAAGGTATTTATGTTGAAGGAAAGAAGTTTTATAAAATCAAACCGGAATATTAACCTAATGACATTAATCTGGGCTTACATGAAGGATGAAATATTAACTTAAAATTAAAAGAGTAATAAAAAGGGGTTTAAAAATATATTTACAATATACAAATAAAAGGATGTAAGGGATTAATGGAAAGAGTGTTGGGGGGGGAGATCTTAGTGTAGGAGTAAGTTTATAAATTAGTATAAGTAAAGAGGTTACAGAGGGGGGGTAAATACAGAAGTTAGAGCTAGTTATACTTTCGACATTTGAAGAGTTAGAGGGGAGTGAATATTATGGAAATGCACTAGGTAATTAATTTAAACCTATATAATGGAAATATACCTCGTGCCTTTCGTCTGACTGAAACATTGAAATGGATGAATTTTTTATTAGTTTTTCGACTGTTTTTCACAGGTTTCACAGTTAAATCTTTATATCTGACACGAACTCAGTCCACGTCGGAGTTGATAAAACAGACGACCGATATCTTCGTTTACCGAAATAGACTATTCCTCATATGAGGTGATTGTGGATTTTATTGTTTATTAATTATTTGCTCTGTAATAATAAAAACATTGAGCTCTTTTTTGAATCAGTTTTAGTATTTATATACCAAGGGATTTGTTACTTTTACTATATAAATATATAAATATAAAAGTGGACATGGAAGTCAGCACTTAGAGGCGAAATGGAAGTCAGCACTTAGAGGCGACTGTCGCCTGTAAGTGCTGATTTCCATGTCCACTTTTCTATTTACACACGCTC
Source organism: Acanthosepion esculentum (assembly GCA_964036315.1). Taxonomy (NCBI): domain Eukaryota; kingdom Metazoa; phylum Mollusca; class Cephalopoda; order Sepiida; family Sepiidae; genus Acanthosepion; species Acanthosepion esculentum. Next base: position 136,302,991 of record OZ038477.1, read on the forward strand.
TATCTCTGATATTGAGCACTTTATCCCATAAATATAGCACACTTTAAGACTATATTTCTTCATATATATATATATATATATATATATATATATATATATATATATATATATATATATATATATATATATATATATATATATAGTTTCCTCTATATGAGGAACACATGTTCTATATATACGAATATAAATAATAGAATAGCCGAAATTTAAAGTTTTTTAATTTTAAAGTTTTTAAATTTTAAATTAAAATTTAATTCTTCATATAACCCCAAATTAATATTATAAGGTTAATATTCGAGTTTAATTTGATAAAACTTCTTCCCTTTAAGACAAATACCTCCCACTTTCCCTTGACCCCTCCCTCGTGCCTTTCGTCTGAGTGAAATATTGAAATGGATAAATTCTGTATTAGTTATTCGACTGTTTTTATTTTTATTTATTTATTTATTTATTTATCTTTTTACCTATTACAGTTAAATTTCTCTTTCTAACGCGAACTCAATCCGCATCGGAGTTGATAAGACAGACGATCAATTTCTTGGTCTACCGAAATAGACTATTCCCCATATGAGGTGATTTTGGATGTTATTGTATATTAATTATTTGTTCTGTAATAATAAATACATTGAGCTCTTTTTGTGAATCAGTTTTAATAATTTAAATTACTAAAATCCACTTGCATTTTATACTATTGGATTTGTTACCATTACTTTATATATATACATATATATATATATATATATATATTCAGTTGTATGGATATGAATTTGTGACCCTGTCTCAGATTGTTCATATTGGTGTCTTTTTTGAACCGAAAGGCATACACCTGTATGTATGTATGTCTGTGCGTATCAGAGTGCCATCCCAAACGGACAAAGGAGAATTCCCCTTCCTGCCACCAAATATAATCAAACACAAACAAGTATAAATAGATCTAATTTTTTAAAAATACGCCAGTTCGTCTGATGATCGCAAGAGAGTGAAACCCAGTGTCACAAACCTATATCTATACAACTGAATATGTTAGCTCTATCACTGATATTGAGCACTTTCCACTAACTACTGTGCATATAAAATAATAATAATAATAATAATAATAATATATATATATATATATATATATATATATATATATATATATATATATATATATATATATGATGTGTATTTGGGGGTTAACTATACGTATGTGTATTAAGCTGTATCATAAATAATTCTGCTTCTGTTTATCGACTTTATTCTTCAAAAAATGAAGTACAATGACATTTTACTCCACACATACACACACACACACATATACACACACACACACATATATATATATATATATATATATATATATATATATATATATATATATATATATATATATATATATATTTACTAATATTTATCTGGATGCTCTTCCACGTTGTTGCATCTGTTTTTCATTTAAGCAAGTTTTGCAGCAGTACAAAAAAGTTATAATCCGTTGTTGCAAGGTCATATAAATATGACGGAACAGACAAACCGACTTCGAAACAAAAAAATTGGTTGTTATTTTTCCTGTATGCAGACTTCCGTGGTCATGGTGGAAAGACCAAATTTTTCTTAGTGAGAAGCACAGAGAGTTTTCGAACAAACATTTAATGGGCACGTTTCATTCCATTTCAATAAGTCTAAATGAATAATAGCCCGATGTATATATATATATATATATATATATATATATATATATATATATATATATATATATATATATATATATATATATATATATTTATATATATATATATATATACTTAAACAATTCATTGAGTCTCATTGAATTACTTAATTATAATTATCAAATCCTCCTAACAATTTCTATCATGTGTATATCATTGATTGATCCGGCTTCTAATGCTTCAGTTTGAGCGGCTTGGTGATAGTAATCGTGGCTCCGGTGGGGGGGGGGGCACAGTCCTATGATTTACCTAGAATTTCAGTTGAGTTCCATCACCGAATATGTGAGACAGCGGCGCTATATTGAGTCTGATTTGTTACCTCTTCGTGACCGAGGCCCGTTGGAACAGTTGGTATGACGTTTGCTTGATACCTTAACTGTCAGGGTTTCAATTCTCGTGGATGCGCACTGCTGATGAGTCCCAAATATAGGACGAAACGGCAAAGCGGAAGAATGTGGAATAAATTACTACATTTGCATTTAATTGAACAATTTTTGAGCCCTCCCGGTGGACCCGTACCTGTACACAAGGACATTTAATAATGAAATATTAGCACTTCTGATTATTTGGGTCAACGATATGTTAATTGCTTCAAAATGTAAAGCTACTCTATTAAAAATTAAAAATTCTTTAAATATAAGGTTTAAAATGACCGACTTGGGTCGACTGTCATGGTTAACACTATTACAATGAATAAATCCAGATACATCGACAAACTCTTATCAAAATTCGACATGAGAAATTGTAAAACGCGGACTACTCCATGTGAAATGGATTTAAACACAATTATGAATAATGAAGAACATATAGCGGCGTGTGAAAAAGAATACAGAATGTTGATAGGAAGTCTTATTTACGTCATGACATCAACAAGGACAGATATCTGCTATACGGTTACTAAGTTGTCTCAAAACTTAAATAAACCAAGGACTGTGCATTTAACAAGAGCTAAGCAAGTATTACATTATTTAAAGGGAACTAAGAATCAGTGCCTAGTATTTCGACAATCAAAAAACCCACTACAACTGGAAGGATTTTGTGATGCAAAAGCACCAGATCGTAAAAGTATCACAGGATATTGCTTTAGATTGGCAAAAGATAATCCAATAATTAGCTGGAAATCTAAGAAACAGCGGATGATTTCACTTTCGACCTGCGAAGCAGAAAATGTTGCATTGTCGCAAGCAACACAAGAGGCTATTTTTCTTAAATCACTAATAAAAACTATTAAAAAACTAATAATAAGTGAGCCTATAACTATTTACTGTGATAATCAGGCCAGTATTGCTTTGGCTAAAAATCCAATAATACATCAAAGATCAAAGCATATTGATATTAAATATCAATTTGTTACAGATCCGGTACAAAAGAAAACAGTACAAATTGAATATGTTCAATCGGAAAATAACGTGTCGGATTTGTTTACGAAGCCAATTACAAAATTGAAATTACGGACTTTCATTCCTCTCATATTTGGTACTGACTTATAAGGTTCTCTTATAGTCCTGGGTAGGACGTAAAACTGCATCCATTAGTTACTGTTTTATAGTCCTGGGTAGGACGTAAAACTGCATCCATTAGTTATTGTCCTATATTTGGGTATAAGCATGAATAGTCCTACTTTTAGCCCAATCCTCCTCCTGAATAACTCTCAGAATCACTCTGACCCAGAGTGATAGTGTCTGTTTTAATGGGTCCCAGCTATGGGTAAAATAACAACATTTCTACCTTTTTTTGTTGTGATCACAGCCTAAATTTATAATATTGTTGTTAATGTTTATTAACCTAAAGTACTTAACAGTGAACAAATGATATAACTAATTTTGGGGGATATTAATTTTTCATGTAAAAAAAAAATCATTTTATGAATATTAAGATAAAAAAAAAATTATTTGATGAATGCTAAAAAAATTATTAAAAAAAAATAAATAAAAAAAAGAAAAAATTCTTTTATTAATACTAAAGTATTTCTTCCATATAAATATTGACTTTACTAATATTTTGAAAGAAGATTCCATAATGTACCCAAAAAGGGGTGTGTTAAGTTATTTTGTGTACATAAGTATACTAGTGAGCAAACCAAAATGAGCTGACTCATTTTATGGTTTACCAAGAGAAGGTTAACCAATCAGCAGACGTGAAATATTCGATCCGATGTATATAAAGGCGGCAGTTTTGTTTATTTCTTGACGGAATATCCACTGCCAACCTCTGATATGAAAGACCTGCAGAACTTCGTTTTCCTACTCTCTCCGAATATCCACTGAACAAACTCTGATTTGGAAGACCTTAAGAATTGCTGAATAGCTGCTACTAGACATTGGTGCTGTTACACTGAACAAATTACTTCCTACATCGGATTTCTACATTCAAACTACATTAAACATGTTTTACACACTACACCAAAAATATCTTGGAAAATAAGGAAAAAATCATCAGCCTACAACAACCAATCAAAAACTTGCAAACTTTGCTTGGAGGAAAAAAAAAGCTATCATTACCTTCCCAGATCAAAATAAATTATTAAATAAAAGATCCGAACTAATCTCAAAATGCAGACATGAAAACAAATTTTTACTACGTAACTTAAAAATCGAAAACGGAAAAAATAAATACATAAACAACAAAATGACAATAAAAGAAGCAAAATAAATTAATCCAAACAAATTACCAAATCACACCTATTAGAATAGACGAAATTGAAACAAAAAATGGGACGAAAAATAGCTATAACTGTTATATAACGATAAAAAAATGAATAAAAAATAAATAAATAATATACTGCGTAACTTAAAAATCGAAAACCAAAAAGAGAAAATATACAGTGTAAAAAAATAAATAACAACAAGTAAAATAAATTGATCTAAATACATCCAAATATATAAATAAACTAACAACCGATACCGATAAACTAGCCATTTAGAAAAAAAAACAAATAAATATAATCAATCCAAATAAATAAATTAAAAACTGTTCCCACCAAAATAATAGTCAGAACAATCCACAACAATCAACCCCAAAATTGAACAAATATCTTCCCAAACAAAAACAAGATAAAAAATAAAAATAAAAATAAATAAAAACAAGCAAAATAATTTGACCCAAATAAATAAATAAACAAATAAACGACTTCTGGTAAAATAACCGACAAAATGGACTACCCGCAATAAGCTATATAAACAAATTTTTACTTCGTTAATGAAAACACCGATCAAAATAAAAAATAAGTAAATATATAAGATAAAAAATAAAAATAAAAATAAATAAATACAAGCAAAATAATTTGACACAAATAAATAAATAATCGAATAAACGACTTCCGTTAAAATAACCGCCAAAATAGACTATCCACAATGCACCACTGACCCGTATATATAAATAGCCGAGAAAAATAACAGCACTCGTGGCCTGACGATTGCATCTAGCATGAAACAGACTGTCGCCTCTAAGTGTTGACTTCTATGTTTTATATTTACACACGCTCTATCTTTGAAATTGAGCACTTTATCCCATAAATATAGCACGCTTTATGACTATATTTCTTCATATATATATATATATATATATATATATATATATATATATATATTAAATGATTTAAAATATGGTTTTATCGCTACACAGTGATAACCATGTTTCAGAAATGGAAGCTAAAGCTCCTGAATTTAATTTTGTTATTAAACCAAAGACATTAGTTCCATTTCCTCGTCAAGCGAATTTTTCTGTTCTTTCTTTTTATTTATACATATATATATATATATATATATATATATATATATATATATGTGTGTGTGTGTGTGTGTATTATATATATATATATGTATATATATATATATATATGTATTAAAAAAAGAGAGAAACTAATTAATTTTTTTATGTTTTTCGATGTTAAATATTCTCGATATGAGACATTCTCTTTTTGTGTGTGTTATTTTAATAATATGTGGAAATCTCCACGCTTTGACTGATGAAGGTCGCGAGAACGGAAACTAGTGTAGCAAATTTATGGAAAATAAAGCATAATATTTTTTTAAAAATCCACATTACATCTAAAAACGTTTGCAGTCTCTCTCTTCTTTTTAATATACACACTTTTCTCTCTTTGGAACTACTATAACGTCTTCCTCTTATCCCATTTTATATATATATATATATATATATATATATATATATAAATAAAGAGACAATAAGAAAAACTCTACCCAGCCGACGCGTTTTGTCCTCTGAGGGACTTATCAAGGCAGTGCACGTTTTATTATGCTTCACGTGTTTATATAGGCGAGGATATCATTGGTAAATGAAGGCTTGTAAACTTGAGAAGGTTCATGAATGTTCATTAGGTGGTTGAAAGGTCAGTCAAAGCACGTGGAGGACACAAAGTGACCTAATTCCTGTTGTCTCTTGTACAGATTCACACAATAAGAGCATATAAATATATATATATATATATATATATATATGTGTGTGTGTGTGTGTGTGTGTGTGTGTGTGTGTGTGTGTGTGTGTGTGTGTGTGTGTGTGTGTAGTAAGCGAATTAAGTGTTTGGCAATCCGTATGGATAATTCCAAAGAGGATGTAATACAAAGAGCTCAATGTAATAACAGAGCAACTATTAATTAATTAAATTCAGAGAATTTAAATTCTTTTGTAACTACAGTTGTGCGCTGATGAACCAGGAAATATATATTTCCTGGGGAAATAAATTATAGTCATGGAACCTTAAGGGTGTCACTTCTTTAATTTAATTAATGTCTGTGTGTGTGTGTATGTGTGTGTGTGTATTTATAGACGTTTAATCGTGCTGGAGAAAAAATGACGGTAATATTTCATTAAATTAGGAAATGTATCGGTTTTCTGCATGAGTAAGCTAGGGTTCTTTTTTTCACATGTAATTAATTACGTTGTCAATTGTAAGTAAAAATTCTGCTTTTGAAATCATCAAGATTCATAGCGGCCAAAGAAGGATAACCAATGACTGAAAATAAATTAAAAATCAGTCCTATTAATCAGTTTCCATTACTTACTAATGAGATATTCCGTTCTTATGTTAACATAAAGCATGATCGCTTAGTGATGTCAAATAACGCGTCCTGTTTGCATTAAAATGAATTATCACATAGACCCTTGTGCAAATTAATTGAAACAAAACTAATAATTCCGTTATTTTTTTTCGTATTTTTTCCAATGAAATATGACGCAGTGCACATCATATGTCCATTCCACAAAGTCGTTCTTTGCAGATTGACCACAGATACTCGATTGGATTTAAATCAGGGTCGTTTCCGTGTAAATCTATAGCACTTTGATTTGCTCACTGGTAAGGCTTGCCAGTGTGTTCGTTCACCCTTACAGTTTTCGTACGCTTCCTTGTAGTAATGTCACCACAGACAATGGCCGTAGGAAAACTAATCGACAGTCGAAACAATAGTGCCAGGGGGTCATAAATATCTGATGACGCAATATTTTTCAAGGCCAAACAAATTTCATCATACACCCCGAAAATGGATTCATATTACTGCACGCATATGACGTAAAAATTAGAAATCGATTACACCCTGTCCCTTCAGTGGGTCTAAAACTGACCGTATGGTGAACGAAAGGAAATTAAAGTATTTTTTTCAGTTTCATGAACAAATAAGTGGCCATAAAATAGATGATCAGTTTTATTTTATAGCTTAGTAATATACTGATCCCCCACTTTTGTCGTGGTAAATTCAATATATATGATTCGAGAAAACATGGTGATAGATTGAACTACTTTTGAAATCCAAGCTCTTATTTTTTTAATCATTTCACTCCAACAAAGGCGATAATGCCACTAAGACGCAAGGGGGTTAATGGGAGTGAAAGGGACAGAATAAGAAAACTTTAGTGATGAGAAAGTACAATAAAAGAAGAGGATTTAGGAAGACAGAAGATGGCGATTTAAGTTGCATTTAAATGTTTGAAGATTTTGACAATGATGTAAGCAATCAGGGAGATCAGACTGCGTGACCGATATAAATCGAAACATTCAAATTATGTATCATATTAAAGAATGGATATCCAAATAGATCTTGATGTATCATTGCAAAGAAAGAGTAGATATCCAAATAGATCTCGAGACATCATGGCAAAGAAAGAATAGATATCCAAATAGATCTCGATATACCATGACAAATAAAAGAATAGATATCCAAATAGATCTCGATATATCATGGCAAAGAAAGAATAGATATCCAAATAGATCTCGATATATCATGGCAAAGAAAGAATAGATATCCAAATAGATCTCGATATATCATGACAAAAAAAAGAATAAATATACAGATAAATCTCGATATATCATGGCAAATAAAAGTATAGATATCCAAATAGACCTCGATATATCATGGCAAAGAAAGAATAGATATCCAAATAGACCTCGATATATCATGGCAAAGAAAGAATAGATATCCAAATAGATCTGGATATATCATGGCAAAGAAAGAATAGATATGCAAATAGATCTCGATATATCATGACAAATAAAAGAATAGATATACAAATAGATCTCGATATATCAAGGCAAAGAAAGAATAGATATCCAAATAGACCTCGATATATCATGGCAAAGAAAGAATAGGTCTCCAAATAGATCTCGATATATCATGGTAAATAAAAGAATAGATATCCAAATAGATCTCGATATATCATGACAAATAAAGAATAGATATCCAAATAGATCTCGATATATCATGGAAATGAAAGAATAGATATCCAAATAGATCTCGATATATCATGACAAATAAAGAATAGATATCCAAATAGATCTCGATATATAATGGCAAAGAAAGAATAGATATCCAAATAGATCTCGATATATCATGGAAATGAAAGAATAGATATCCAAATAGATCTCGATATATCATGGCAAATAAAAGATTAGGTATCCAAATAGATCTCGATATATCATGACAAATAAAGAATAGATATCCAAATAGATCTCGATATATCATGACAAATAAAGAATAGATATCCAAATAGATCTCGATATATCATGGAAATGAAAGAATTGATATCCAAATATATCTCGATATATCATGGCAAATAAAAGAATAGGTATCCAAATAGATCTCGATATATCATGACAAAGAAAGTATAGATATCCAAATAGATCTCGATATATCATGAGAAAGTCAGCGTCTTTCTGAAAAGGGGAAAAGAAATCTATAAACCCGTATGTTTAGAAAATATCCAGGCTTTTTTTGCTCTTCTTAGCTATGCATATGGACACCGTTAATGCACTCACACTGCTTTAGTCCTCATCTGTTACTAAAAGAATAGAGTCGTTAAATTGTAACTGTACATACTTTTCTACACTGTTCCATAGATTACACAAAACTCATTTCGATTTAAATTGGAAAAAAATAAAAAGAGGAATTCGACAAGGTTCCATTTTCTCACCAAATTTATTTAACCAACATCCAGAGAATACTAAAAATAAAGAAAATAACAGGATCCATGGCCGGTGGACATAATTTTGGCAACATGAGATACTTTTTTCAAGGGATTTAATGATGGCGGTTTAAGTTGCATTTAAATTTTTGATGACTGTAGGTGGCAAAGCAGCAAGAATCCGGAAGAGAGTTCCACAGGCGAGAAGTGTGAGAGAAAAACATTAAGACGAAATTATTTTGTTTTTTTTGCTGTTGTTTCTGTTTTTTCAACCCAAACAAGACAATAAAGTCACTAAGACATAAAGAGTTATTGGGTGCGGAAGAATTAATAATGAACGGGAACTAAAGAAGTGTAATCAAGAGGACAGTACATAGGAATTGAGATTGCATTTAAATTTTTGAAGATTAAAGTTGGCCGGAACGTATGGAGCCAGAAGGGAGTTCCTCAAGTGATAAGTGCGACAAAAGAAACTGCCAGCATAGAACTTACGGTTACATCTAGCCAGCTTTACTGTACAGCGCTTAAATTTATAAAGCCTAAGTGCCGTAGGGAAATGTTCATCCAAACAATTATCCTGAAAGTATTTACAGAAAAGGCACAGGGAGGCAAATTTACGACTGTGTGAAAGAGACCGAAGCCGAGACGCCATATTAGGACCAATAATATTGCTGATTCTTCTTTGGATTTTATCAAGGATTTCTAGATATATAACAGAAGCACCGGACTATAATTGATGCGAGTTAATTGCCAGTTTAGTGCTATGTCTAGGTATCATAGCGAAAACCTCATACGTACAATGACCATAAATTATTTATAGTGTTAAAACATTTCCCAGGTATATGACCTTTATTTTCTTCATCTTGACATCTCCAATATTAGGAACAGTCGTAATTGAAGGTGTTGAAGTTAGGGGAAACACTTAAGCTATTGTTCTCTTAAAAATTGCGGAGTTATAAGCAGAGAAGGGAAAGAGCCGAGGAAAAACAAAATAAAAAATGAGTAATGACGAGCGAGAACGCTGCCTCAGAAACTACGGCACGCGGCACGCATCTTTCAGAAATAAATGCGCCAAGGGAGAGTCTTTACAAGAGATCGCGTCGCGCTAACTGTCGGTTTACCCGTAACGCTTTTAGTGACATCAGATAGTTCAACAAGATTCGGATCTGGACAAGTTGCAAAGAGGCCCGTATCTAAATATGCCAAGCTGTTCTGCTGCTAGCGGAAAAATAACCAGGATGTGACTAGCTTCGGGAGATATAACCGCATGCGACACGGCTCCACTTTTGCGATTGTACTGAGACGCTTTCGCAGAAGAAACGTCTAAATCAAGTGAAGAAATAAAACTGTGTAGCGTCGAAGCAGGCAACTGAAAATGTGAGACAGAAAAACTAAAGGCGTTTCAGAATAGAGATTGTTGTCTTTTAGATACGAAGCAATTTTGTAAGAGGTCGGAAAAGGTCCCAAGAAAGCAAGAAAAGGAGTAGATAATTGCTATGCATTATCTAGTTTCTGTCTATATTTCGGAGATGATGTATTATGTACATTATTTACATTATTCGGACTATTGTCCTCATCTTTGTCTTCATATTTATCACAACGTTTCGGCCATTGTACGCTCCGGCCTTCTTCGGGTGGTTGGAATGTCGAACTGAACCCTTTATTTCGCTCACTTGGGTAGACTGTTCTAGTTCCACGTGCCATGTTTAATGGATGTCAGTTATCAGTTATCTAATTTACCTCTGAAAGTTCTCCACTGCCTTAACCAGGTATTGAACTCACACTCTTTGGTTCCTTTCACTGGATCTAACTAACGCCTTTATCCACTGTGCCATGTGTCCTTGTGGGCAGTCTACCCCAGTGAGCTAAATAAAGGGTTCAGTTCGACATTCCAACCACCTGAAGAAGGCCGGAGCGTACAGCGGCTGAAACGTTGTGATAAATATGGTGACAAAGATGAGAACAATAGTCCGAATAATATAAATAGTATACATAATACCTGATCACAGCAATATATACAAATACTGATGAAGGCGAGAGCGTACAACGGCTGAAACGTTGTGATACATATGGCGACAAAGATGAGGACAATAGTCCGAATAATGTAAATAATATTATCTAGTTTCATATAGGAGAGTGTAGCCTGAAGAATCTCCTGGCAGATGGAGAAAGGAAGAAAAGGATTAGATAATCGCTATGTTCTATCTAGTTTCCTATATGGCAGTGTAGTTTGAAGAATCTTCTCACAGATGAAGAGGAAATTTGAAGTGGCAGAGATGTGATTCTGACGATTGATACTAAGTAGACCACGTCCAGAATATGTAAATAAATAGAAAGACTTAAGGGAAGCTCTAGCTACATCGAAACATCGAAAAGTCTACCATAGTTATAAGACGACTATTCGTCCGTGAGATGTAGTATACTGTTGCCACATCCAGTTGCTACTGCTATGTATTTTGAGAAAGTAAACAAAATCCAAAGAATCTGCAATACTATAGGCTGTGTCTCAGCATCCCGGCTTAAATCACTTGCCGGTATCCGCCAATACGTAATTTCTGTGTGCCCTTTCTATAAATATTTCCATGGCGATATCTTTCATGAGTTTTCCTCTTACGTATCTCGACCTCATGAATTCCAGCAAAGTACTACGTTGGCAGCTAGGTCTCGGCATTTTACTGGGGAATGTACTGAGTTCAGTTATACACACACACACACACACACATATATATATATATATATATATATATATATAAATATAAAATGAACATAGAAGTCAACACTTAGAGGCAACAGTCTGTTTCATGCTAGATGCAATCGTCGTGGCCTGACGATTGCATCTAGCATGAAACAGACTGTCGCCTCTAAGTGTGTGACTTCTATGTTCACTTTTATATTTACACACGCTCTATCTCTGATATTGAGCACTTTATCCTATAAATATAGTACATTTTAAGACTATATTTCTTCATATATATATATATGTGTGTGTGTGTGTGTGTGTGTGTGTGTGTGTGTGTATGTGAATGAGTGTGTGTGTATATACCCGAATTTGAGTAGACGCTAAGTTGGATATCTGTTAAGTTTTCTCTAGTATGGAAGCTGATCGACAAAATAAATATTGTTTAAAATACAGTTTCTACTTAAATACAGGTATCCACTAAAATAGCGTATATATATATATATATATATATATATATATATATATATATATATATATATATATATAATTTGTATGGATATGAGTTTTTAACCGTGGGTTTCATGCTTTTGCGATCATCAGGAGTTTTGTCTGATGATCCCAAAAACGTGAAACCCAGGTTTAGAAACTCATATCCATACAAATTATGTTAACTCTATCATTGATATTGACCACTTTCCACTAACTACTGCGGATATTATATATATATATATATGTATCCAAGAGGATAAAATCCAGGTAGATCTCAATGTACAATACGGAGGAGCAAGAATATAATATAAATGACACAAACACTAATATTCCATGGTTCAAATTTATTACATTGGAATGATAATCACGATCCAATTCATAAAATCTACAAAATCAAAAAGAAAATCATTTACATTATATATATATATATATATATATATATATATATATATATATATATGTCGCTAAGAGGCATTTTTTTATTTTAATAACAAAAAATGAAAAAAAAAGTTCTCCGATATCAGCTGGGGTAGTTTGAAACTAATATTAGTTCAAGCCCCAAAGAGTGTCATCTCCCAGGCAGTAGTTTCCTTTGGGAGGAGGCTGGGGTCATTATCAGGCGCCTGAGGCTTTCCCCAAAGGGGTACTACCGAAAGGGGGCATGAGAAATGTTTCCACGTTATTGCCGATAAACCCACTTTAAAACACGACCTTGTGTCCCATTTGGTAGCGACGTGGCCGTACTGAAAATGCCTTCATTAAGAAATATAATCGTATATTTGTAATCCAACTGCGTATTTACTCTCATTTTAAAGTAAACCATATTTGCTTGAAGAGTTACTCAGTCGTAAATTTTTATGTCAGGGTCGAGCATGGTCTGCTGTTGGCGGTAAAAATATTGAATGCCAGATTTTCATGTATAAGATTCTGTTACATTTCTATTAAATAAAAATATTTCCCCCCCTGCTAACTTTATTTTCTTCTCCAAAGCAATCTCTACTCTCCTGTGTTGTTTTCTTTTTTGTTTGTCTGTTTCTTTTTTTCTTTTTCCTTCCTTCCTTCCTTCCTTCCTTCCTTCCTTTATTTTTCATGCACCGAATTGTTCTCGTAGATCTTTCGGCCATTTATAGCATTTTATTTCGAACATTTTTCTCTCTTTTCTTTCAGGCCGTATTTCCAAATTGGGCTCCTACCAAGATGTCTTCTTCTTCTTCTTCTTCTTCTTCTTCTTCTTCTTCTTCTTCTTCTTCTTCTTCTTCTTCTTCTTCTTCTTCTTCTTCTTCTTCTTCTTCTTCTTCTTCTTCTTCTTCTTCGCTCTCTACAACTCTCAATACTTTGTAGCTTCAAACAATGTTTGCCATTTCACTATCTCTCTAGCTCCCTGTTCTGCCATCTATTTACAAAAGCTCATTAAGTAGGTCACTCACTGTTTTCCCCTGGTCCTCTTGCCTTCAATATATCCTGTGAGTGTCAAATTTTCCAGGCTTTCTTTCCTCATAATAAATATTAGTAATATTTGTATTTACTCAATACCCCACGACGTCGGTTTAATGTGAATAGCCCGAACGCGTACACTTGGGCTAAGAACAAAAATTGCCTGCAGCCCCCAGATGTGGTATAAGGCCGAAAGTATGGTGCACTCAGTGAGAATCGAACTCTCTACACAGTCGAAATTGTCCTCGCGAGAAAAGCTTGTTAACCATTTCACCACGTCAAGGTACCCGAAATATTAGTAATATTATGCACCTAGCTTTGGATAGTCTCGCTGTAAAATGTGACTAAATCTGGCGAGAAGACGCATCCTTGTCTTACGTCCCTTCATTGTTTTCACCCAGTATACATTCTGTATTATTATAACATTCTTTCCTAATATATATATATATATATATATATATATATATATATATATATATATATATATATATATATACATATATATATATATATATATATATCAAGGATATATATATATATATATGCTTGATATATATATATATATATATATATATATATCAAGGATATATATATATATCAAGGATATATATATATATATCAAGGATATATATATATATATATATATATATATATATATATATATATATCAAGGATATATATATATATATATATATCAAGGATATATATATATATATATATATATCAAGCATATATATATATATATCCTTGATATATATATATATATATATATATATATACACACACACACACACACATATATATATATATATATATATATATATATATATATATATATATATATATATATATATCATGGCAAAGAAAGAATAGATATCCAAATCGATTTCGATATATCACGACAAAGAAAGAATAGATGTACAAATCGATATCTATATATAATGGGAAAGTCAGAGTCTTTCGGAAAAAGGGGAAAAGAAATCTATAAACCCGTGTGTTTAGAAAATATCCAGGCATTTTTTGCTCTTCTTAGCTATGCATATGGACTCCGTTAATGCACTCACACTGCTTTAGTCCTCATCTGTTACTAAAAGAATAGAGTCGTTAAATTGTAACTGTAAATACTTTTCTGCACTGTTCCATAGATTACACAGAGGTCATTTCGATTTAAATTGGAAAAAAATGAAAAGAGGAATTCGACAAGGTTGCATTTTCTCACCAAATTTATTTAACTTACATCCAGAGAATACTAAAAATAACGGAGATGACAAAATCCGTGGCTGGTGAACATAATTTTGACAACCTGAGATACTTTTTTTAAGGGAGTTAATAGGAGTGAAAGAAAGGGAACAAGAAACCTTTGTGATTAGAAAGGACAATAAAAGAAAATGATCCAGGAAGACAGAAAGATGGCGATTTAAGTTGCATTTAGATGTTTGAAGATTGTAGGTGGCAAAGCAGGAAGAATCCGGAAGAGAATTCCACAGGCGAGAAGTGCGAGAAAATAAACCCTTACAATAAAAGTGGGGGTTGCATCTAGCTAGTTCAAGAGTAAAACGGTGAGACCTTGTTGTGGAATGATCTAGAAACCGCTCAACGCTACTTTCATCAATCGATTTGTAAAGAACAATTGAAGTATGGCAAGGATTCCTCTCGAGACATTTGAGTTTGTGGAGATGAACATCATGTCAAACCTTGTCGAATGCCGCGGAGGTAGCTAAAGCCACAGTCGGTACTTCGCCATTCTTATCTAAAGCTTGATAAACAAATTCGGTATTAACCGTTAGCTCATCGAGGGTAGACCCGAAGAAACGGAAGCCATACTGTTTAAATCAAAGAATAAATTATGAATTGCATAACTTGTTAGTTTTAGGGTCACTTTTAAAAAAAAGTTGGGTTAACAGAAACCAGTTATGAGAAGAATGTAAGTTCAAAATTTAATTCGTCCTGGGTAAGATGATAAACTACATCCGTGTCCTGGGTAAGACAATAAACTACATCCGTGCTTTGGGTAAGACGATAAACTACGTGCGTGTCCTGGGAAAGACGATAAACTACATCCGCGTCCTGGGTAAGACGATAAACAACATCCCTATTGTGGGAAAGTCGATAAACTACATCCGTGTCCTGGGAAAGACGATAAACTACATCCGTGTCCTGGGTAAGATAATAAACTATATCCGCGTCCTGGGTAAGACGATAAACTACATCCGCGTCCTGGGTAAGACGATAAACTACATCCGTGCCCTGGGTAAGACGATAAACTACGTCCGTGTCCTGTGAAAGACGATAAACTACATCTGCGTCCTGGGTAAGACGATAAACTACTTCCGCGTCCTGGGTAAGACGATAAACTACATCCAATAACAAGGTCTCTGATCAGGAGGTTTTGAGGAGCGTGGAACCTGTTCTCAATTGTTGTTCTTCCCAGATCCAACCTGACCCGGTGTGTTAGCACCTGTTATGGTCCCAACTAGGCTCAAATAATTAACCACCCAAGTTGTGCCGAAGCGTATAAATAATAGGTTTTAATATCAGCAATAGATTTTTGTAAAAATTCATTACCAGCAACAAATTATTAAAGAAAAATCCATTAGCGGAAATACCTTTTTGGGAAAAAAAATATTACCAGCAATAATTTTTTTTGAAAAATTATTACCAGCAATAAAAATTTTCTCTGCATTAAATAACTCATTGAGGTTGATATACCGTAAAACAAACCAAATAAACTTAATCAAAATATTATAGGGGCGATCTTACACATTCACTATATAGCGGCTCATTTTGACAAATCCTCTTCTTTTCTTTTTTCTTTTTTCTTCCCTTTTTCTCGTTTGTATTTTTCTTTCTCTCTTTCTTTCCTTTTACCTTATATTTCTTTGTTCTTCTTTTCTCTTTTTCTCTTCTCGTTTTTTCTCTTTTTTAAAAATATTTTTTTCTGTTCTCCTTCTTTTACGTTTTCCTTTCTTCGACTTTCCTTTCTTCTCTCTCCCCCGTTTCTTTCTGTCTGTCTTTCCAATAATCTTCTTCTTGTCTTTGTTTTATTTCCTTCTTTAGATCATTTTCTACTATCAATTATTCCTTCTTTCATTCCTCCTTTTTATCCCGCTTCCTTTTTGTCATTTATTTTCGTCCTTTTACATTATTTTTCCTACTTTCTCTCCTTCAGACTCGACTTGCATCTTTTTTCCATCCTTCTTTCCTCCTTACTGGGTTGTCAGATAGGTCCCATAATTTCATTGTCTAAGTTACTCATTGTAATTGTAAGTTTGTTCTCCTACACTTTTTGATTGTTGGATCCTCTTTCCGATTTTCTGTCAACTACGACCTTCAATTATTTAAATGTAATGTCTTCATGGGCCCTGATTCTTAATTGTCTTGTCTGTTCCTTTCACTTTGTTTAACCCCTTGCATTTTAGTGCCTTTTATCGACTTGTTTCGGGTGAAATGATTAAAAAGAAATCCTCATGGTGTCATTTTGAAGTGAGGCTTTCGTTTCCTCCATATATCTGGTGCCCCGACTGCATGAATTTAAGTTTGCCTCTAGATTGACATTTAGGCCCCACAAGTTTATCTTGATATAGCGAAATGCAACGGTCACACCTACTGTTTATTTTCTTGCACTTCCCTACCTTTTACTTGCTACCCCTACTGTTTATTGTCTCGCATTTCCCTACCGTTTACTTGCTTCCCTGGTAACTACAATCTACAATAATTTAAATGCAACATCAATCGTCATTTTCCGTCTTCTTGAATCTCGTTTATCTATTGTCTTTCCCACAATCCTTCCTATACTCAGCCATTTTTCTCACTTTTACTCTCTGCAATTTCCTGCGTTCTAGTGACATTCCTGCCTTGCTAGGGGGTAAAATGATTTTAAAAACAAACTGTAAAATGTACCATGTATTGTCAACTGTAATTTTGGTAATCAAAAAAATACGAACTTCAAGAAAAATGGTTCCAATATATGAAAAAAAAAGAAGAAAAAAAAGAGGAAAAATACAGTGTCAGTTTAAACTGATGCCAGGATTTGACATTAATTCCTGTCTTTTTTTCTTTCATTCAGGTTTTCTTTCTTTCTTCTTTTTTCTTTCTTTCTTCTCTTTCATTCTTTCTTTCTTCCTTTTTCTTTCTGTCTTTCTTCTCTTTCCTTCATTCTTTCTTCTCTTTCCTTCTGTCTTCCTTTCTTTCTTTCTTTCTTTCTTTTCTCTTTCTTTCTTCCCTTTCCGTCTTTCTTTCTTTCTTTTTCTTTCTACTTTTCTTATTTCTTTCTCTCTTTCTTCTCTTTCCTTCTTTCTTCTTCGTCTTTTTTCTTTTTCCTTCTTTTTTCTTTCTATCTTCTCTTTCTTTTTTTCTTTATTTCTTCTTTCCTTCTTTCTTCCATTTCCTTCTTTCTTTCTTCTTCTTCTTTCTTCTCTTTCTTTCTTTCTTTCTTTTTTCTACTTTGACCCTAATCCCATAATTCCAGCTCATTATAAAAAGTCAAAGACATTTAACCCTTTCTTCCCGCCTTTCCTTAACCCATCTGTTCAGTCTCACCCATTTCTTTCTCCATCCACCAATGTCCTATACTCGACGTTCTGAAACTATCGATAAATCCGTGCACACGAAACGCTAAAATGAACAACAGGAATTGATAAGAAGATAACGTCATGTGACTGGGGAGGATTAACTTAATTTCTCCATAAAAAGTAAATAGGCAGAACGAAAATAGTAAAAAGATGAAAACAAATGATAAAAGATAAAATAAAAAAATGCCGAATATAAAAGAAAGAGTAACGAGGAAGGTAAACGAATAAAGAAAGAAAGAAAGAAAGAAAACTGGTTCGTTTTTATCAGTTTCCACTATTATATATTGAAATATATATATGTATATATATATATGTGTGTGTGTTTATACATATACGTACATATATATATATATATATATATATATATATATATATATATATATATATATATATATATATATATGTATATATATATATATATGTATGTTTGTATGTATATGTATACACACACATACACATATATATATATATATTTATATATGTATGTATATATATATATATATATATATATATATAGATATATATATATATTCATTCAAGCATGTTATATTGAAAAATATAGACATATTATGTCTATTTTTAAACGAAGCAACACTGAACAAAATTTCTTACGAGCATAGTAGCAATATTTAAAATGTATTTGACCAACATTTAATTGCATTTTGACCATCTCTGGTTGTCGAGAAATCCACGGTTACCTCCCTTGTCAAGAAATGGTATCTGCTCTCCACTATAATAATGGAACGTCAATGGGGAGGGGTACAATATAAATTCTATCGTTAACTAGTTTGGACGTCAAAACAAACATTTAAAGATTTCATTTTCTCTTCTTTCCCCTTCAATGTAAGTTCAATACCTGGTTAAGGCAGTGAAGAACTTGGAGAGGGGAATTAACAGGAGATAACAGATAACTGATATCCATTGGACATGACACGTGGAACTAGAACATTCTACCCCAGCGAGCGAAATAAAGGGTTCAGTTCGACATTCCAACCACCTGAAGAAGGCCGGGGCGTAGAACGGCTGAAACGTTGTGATAAATATGGCGACAAAAATGAGGACAATATTCCGAATAATGTAAATAATGTAAATAATGTATAAATATAGACAGATAAGGAAACTTGTCCAAATGGAATAAAGTTAATGTGTGTGCCAGAAAATACGTGACAGTGATTGCCTACGACTAGAGGCAACAAACATGTTCTACAGGAGGATGCTGAGAATACCATGGATGGAGCGAGTAAGCAACGTGGAAGTCTGAAGGAAAGCGAGAAGAAAACGGACACTTAGACTTTGAATCAGAAAGGGACAGTCTAAATATCTGGGACACATAATGAGGTAGGAGGGATTAGAAATTTTGACACGCACAGGACATATCAAAGGACGTCGACGGGTGGAGGTGGCAGGTGACTTTATTTTAATGGATGGCAGGACGGATAGTGTGAGGCATTAGTCAAAAGACAAATATTTTTAATGGATGTAATGCATAAGACTTTAGGGAGAACCATTTTTATATACGAAATCACTTTTCTTTTCATAAGGTTTCTTCTCAGCTAATTTGTATTTCAGAGTTAAGGCGGCTATCTTTTTTGGCCTTTTCTGTTTTAATTTGGGCGAAAGACTCTTATTATAGTGATATATTTATTCCTAAGCTGAAAATTTATGAGAAACAAAATAAAAACGGAGGAACTACCGAATGAATCAATATATATATATATATATATATACAAAGAACGAACATTATCAAATTCAAATGCCCCTTAAGGAACTGTGTTCCTGATCAAACCAGACTCATGAATAATTACATCGGTTACACAACTACATGCTTATCTAGACGTCTTAAGTTACACCTATCTGACCACAGCTCCATTAGAACGCATTTGAACACGCACACAAATTTACTGGACTCCATTAGAAACATACTAGTAGTAAACACAAATATATTAACTGCATCCACATGTAAAAAAAGATTAAAAATATTGTAGGCTTTAATAATAGAAAAGAAAAACAACTGTTAACTACGAACAAAGACACAATGTGCTAACCGTATTCGGAAATTAAAAACATCCCTACCACACACTAAGACATACACATAATGCACACACTCAATTAAGCTGAAAAATCGAATCATCCTTGATAATGGCTAAAGGTATAGTCGAAAGCGCTCGGAAATATAAAACATTTGGACAGTTCTTATACACCCTTTGTCCAGAAAAGAAAGCTCTTGTTCGAACACAAGAAAAATTGATAAAAAGCTCAATACTAGTACCTTGTCTGTCGTCTTTAATGAAACACACACACACATATATATATATATATATATATATATATATATATATATATATATATATATATATATATATATATATATATATATATACAGATTGTCTCCCCAGATACTAAGACAAACTAATCAAAACTCGTTTGGCGTCTTTGAAGATTAGGATTAGCGATGTTCATTAATGGTGTGAAATTGTTTAAATATATATATATATATATATATATATATATATATATATATATATATGTATAAAGTTTTCTTTGTCCATTGCATAAAATTTTTAAAAAATTCATTTGATATTTCACAGTGTAAATTATTCATAAGATATTTAAAAAAATGGTTATGTTTGAAAAATTGCTTTGCACAATTGAATATTTAGTTATTCAATTACTCACCTTTAGTCTGCTATATACAATTTATAAATCATATTTTATGAAATGGACTAAAGTCCGACAATTATTTTGATAAATTTTATAGTTATACGTTATTTATAGATGCACAAATATTTAAGTAAATGCTCTGTTGATAATAAACAGTATTAACAACATTTACCGGTTTGAACGTCCGAGAAATTTCATAATAAACAAACATACGTACTTCGACAGGAATCGAACCTGTATCCTACACGTAACCGTCATATAGCCTGACGTGCTATACCAGTTTAACTACGAAAGAGCGTTTGGTTAGCAAGGTTGATTACGTCGATTGCTTTTAAACTACAAATTTCCTATGATTTCCCTCGAAAGTCCATATCTGCTCGAAGCGTAACTTAACATAAAGAAATGACACACACTATGAAATGGACAAAGTCTGACAATTATTTTAATATATTTTACTTCTCGGATGTTCAAGCCGGTAAATGTTGTTAATACACTTTATTATAAACAGAACATTTACTTAAATATTTGTGCATATGTAAATGACGTATAACAATAAAATATATTAAAATATCATATTCTCCCTTATTACGCTTAGGAATACACCAGGTGCTGTACGCATGCACGTGTGGTCGGGTGGTATAATGGATAGTGGCCCGGAAATTGTTCGTTCGTTCGTTATATTCACTTACATGCAAATACCCTTGGGAAAGGCATGAATCCACTCCCCCACCCAGTTATGTGTTAATTACTAAGTTTTGTGTCACTAAATCATTATTATTTCCCAGTAAAAATTCTTACATTCTAAAAATATTGTCTGTCTTTAAATAACATAGACAGAGTTGATAATCCGTAGCAAACGAATGAATTAGTCAATCAAGTACTTATTAGTTACACAGGCACGTCTTTTAGATCTATTTACATTCTCTGGAATATAAATGTATATAAACTACAGTGGCCACAAAGTTTTTCTTTTTTTTTTTTTTTTTAAGCATATCACCCCAAGCAAGGCTGGAAGCCACTAGCACGCAAGGGGTTACAGAAGTTTTGGAGGAAGAGCAGGTAGGAGTGGTAAAGGAGAGGATGTGGAGAAAGATAGTGGATCGATCAAGGCAAGGGGGTTACAGAAGATTTGGAGCGAGAGCAGATAGTAATGAAAGGTGAAAAGATGTGGAGAAGGGAAGTGGATAGATCAAGGCAATTGGAGATGTCGATTGACGTTACACTTAAATAGTTGGAGATTATATTTGTCAGGGAAACAGGAATAAGGAAGGGAGTTCCACAGGCGAGATGTGCGAGACATGAAGCTATTGGAGTAGAAGAGACGTCTACATCTAACAGTTTCAACGGTGAAGAGGTGGGAACGGGATGCCAACCTCGTAGGACGTTTAAATTCATGAGACCTAGGAACCAGCGAAAGCAGCTCGTCGGAGCAATTACCGTGAAAGTATTTGTAAAAAAGACAGAGCGAGGCAACGCGTCTGTGAGAGAGCGACTGTGAGAGAGCGACTGCAGACGAGATGACAGAACAGGGCCAATTACATTGCATATCCGTCTCTGGATCTTATCAAGAACCCTGAGGCAAACAGCAGGGGCTCCAGACCATATATGTGAGGGATTAGCTTATATACTGATTGTAATATAGATTTGATCCCTCATTTATATCCACATTATAATATCTTGTCGGCATGTCTTACATTTATTTACATTCTCTGGAATATATATGTATAGAAACTGCTGTGGCCTCAAAGTGAGGGATAAGTTTATATGTTGATTGTAATATAGATTTGATCCCTCATTTATATCCACATTATAATATCTTGTCGGCATGTCTTACATTTATTTACATTCTCTGGAATATATATGTATAGAAACTACTGTGGCCTCAAAGTGAGGGATAAGTTTATATGTTGATTGTAATATAGATTTGATCCCCTACTTTATATCCACATTATAATATCTTGTCGGCATGTCTTTTAGATTTATTTATATTCTCTGGAATATAAATGTATAAAAACTACCGTGGCCACAACGTGAGGGATTAGTTTATATGTTGACTGTAATATAGAATTGATCCCCTACTTTATATCCACATCATAATTTCTTTTTGTTTATCAAATTCCGATTGGGTATGAATCCACCTCTTCTCCCCCAGCTATGGGTTAATTAATAAAACTTGTATTTCTCTATAAAAAAAACAAACAATACAATCTAAAATATTTTTTAGCTTTAAATAATCAGCAAAGGGCCGATAAGCCGTAAAAAACGAATCAATCAATCTCCCATATTGTTATACTTAATACTGTTATTGGTTGATTTTAAAAGATGTCAAAACTTGATGAATTTCTTAATATCGAATTTTGTATAGAGTGGATCATACTCTACTGTTGAACGAGTTTAGCCTCACTAAATATGACCCCATGAAGATGCGTAGATATTCGACTTCTTTTTGTCGTGTAATTTAAGAGTAAAAGGCAGAAAGACTTAACTATCTATCAAGGCACAAGTTTGTAGATCATTGATTACGAAGTTGCTCTCGCCCATATGTAGGTATAATCTTTCTTGGGTGCAGCTCTTGTGGGATCCT
Source organism: Acanthosepion esculentum (assembly GCA_964036315.1). NCBI lineage: Eukaryota > Metazoa > Mollusca > Cephalopoda > Sepiida > Sepiidae > Acanthosepion > Acanthosepion esculentum. Next base: position 136,326,532 of record OZ038477.1, read on the forward strand.
ATGCACAGCTAATCAGCTGAGTAAATATCAAGAACACCTGCCGGTTTCTTTAATCATTACAAATACGTGCAATCGCCTATGAGTGCAGCTCTTGTGGAATCCTATGGCACGTTAATCCCAGATTAGCAATTGTCAAGAATACCTGCCGTAGAACATGTCTGTCTTGTTGAACTCTGCAACTATAAACTCAGTCTTCTATCATTGCTTTTCGATTATACCCCTGGGTCAGACTAACATAAATAAATAGGAAATGTACAAAGTCCGACAATTATTTTAAGACATTTTTATATTTAGACATTCTTTTTTTTCGTAGATACAAATATTTAAGTAAATGCTCTGTTTATAATAAACAGTATTAAACAACATTTACCGGCCTGAATGTCCGAGAAATTTTCATAGAATATATTCGTCCTCCGACAGGAATCGAACCTGTATCCTATACGGAACCGTCATATAGCCTGGCGTGCCTTAACCGATTGGGCCACAGAGGAGCGTTCGGTGAGCATTTTACTGCTTTTAAACTACAATCTTCCATGATTCTCTCACGTACATTCATATCTGCTCATGGCGTATCCATATGTAAACAAACGACGTCACACATTATGAAATGGACAAAGTCCGACAATTATTTTAAGACATTTTTATGTTTATAGATTCTTATAAAAAAAAAACGAATGTATAAACATAAAAATCTCTTAAAATAATTGTCGGACTTTGTCCCTTTCATAATGTGTGACGTCATATATATATATATAGGCTATATGACGGTTCTGTATAGGATACAGGTTCGATTCCTGTCGGAGGACGAATATTTTCTATGAAAATTTCTCGGACATTCAGGCCGGTAAATGTTGTTTAATACTGTTTATTATAAGCATGACATTTACTTAAATATTTGTATCTATAAAAAAAAAAAATGAATGTATAAATAAATATCTGTTCCTTTACTTCATTAGGATCCAAGTTTGGTTTACTTGGTTCTGTTGAGGTACTTTTTTAAAAATTAATTTCTTATTTCTTCGTGTATTATCAATATAACCAGTCGACTCTGTTCAACGTCTTTCTATTTAATGCGTCATATCTCTTCTGAACATTGGCAAACATGGCTTTATTTAACATCCTGTCGCTTGTTGTACCTCTTACCTTTTTACGATTGCTTTTTTTACTAGAATTTTTTTTTTGCAACACTCTGACGATTATTTATCTCCTCACAGTATTTAGCACTGTTGAAGTTATTCTATCAGTTCTTTTGTCGAGATTTACAAATTTTACTCTTCGTTTCATTTCGCAAGCCAATCGATGGAATTTGAATAACCTGATATGTTTGCAAAATACTTCAACAAAAACACTACTTCGTGGTATAATAACTTGTTTACTTTACTTTAATTTTATAGGACTTCATGGTAAACAATGTTTTTTTAAAGATCATTTCTTTTTTCCTTTTTAACAGCGAGGAATAAATTCTTAGGATTTCTTACTCTTGAGCAAGCATTATACAACTGGCCATGCTTTCTTTTCTTTTTTTCTGGAGTCAAATTCCATCTTTTTGAAACTCGGGTCATTTGATTTCTTTATAGTTCTCGCAAACTCAGGTCGAGCTGGGAATTAGATTCTTAAAACTTGAAGAAAAGATATGTAAAAAAAATAATATTGCACTTTTATTAAATAAGTATTTATTATTTTAATCATTAAATTGTTTTTAAAATAGAGGGAGTATTTTGCACGTTAAATAATAAAAAAAAATAATTTACCCCCAAAATGAATGAAAATTTATTTTACTAAACTATGTATCCTAGTAATATCAACTGTAGTTTGTAACCCCTTACCTGTATGATGCTGATCAGTCAATGTATGGCTATTTTAGAAGGGTGTGACGAACAGACAGACGAAGGGAAGTCAAAGAATTTTATATATAGATTTTGTTATTCAATTACATATATAAAAATATTTCTCGATGTTTCCTCCTGTTTCTTTTGCCTTAATTATATCCTGTTAAGTGTTATTTTCTCCAGACCCCTTTCCTCGTTAAACATAATTTTCAGATGTCTCTCTGTCAGTGGTTTTCGGTTCCTATTTTCCTTAAATCTTTCTCTTTGTTCATATATTTTAAAAGTCGTATTTTAGAATTCGTGGAACTATATCTCAAAAACTTCAGGTGTTTTCATCATCTGTAAGGATATTGTACAACATCCGTCGCCATAGAAGTGCTTAGTTATTACAGACATTAATGATGCTTTTTACTTCGCCTGCCTTCAGTTAAGTTTAAAGAACCATTCCGTCTGTCTTTATAATCGTTCTTTTTTCTGACATTTTATATTTTACTAGCTGTAGAATTACCAAAAGCAAAAGCGAAAATGAGGCTCACTAATAAATGTCACCAGGTAAAGTTCATATGATCAATGATATATCAATAAGAAGTGGATAGATTCGCATATCGGCCGGTTTGCACTCCTCCCCGGTCTTTTATTTATGTCCCCGCTTCCTTTAGTTTAATTCCCTTCCCCACACTCCGTTAGGTGTCCAGAGACGTCAGGTCTCTGCTGGATGCTGGGCGCCTTTCGAATTCGGCTTTATGTTGCGTAATTGTTTTAGTGTTTGAATGAATGTGTGTTTGAGTGAGTGATTTCAGGCGAATGAATGCTGTATATGTTGCAACCTAGAAAAGGTTAGTGAATGAGGAATAATCAAAACAGAGGTTGAAAATGAAATGGTAATCTTTATAACGTCAACAAAATAAAATACTCGCCAGCGGCTGAAGTAGGTGAACCACTGCAAGTGGTGGACTACTTATACAACATATTACCCTCACTTACAATAGTGTCCAACGTATTCATGAGGATTGGAACATACCCATCAGTGTTAATAGATACGGTATATAACAGTATATGAATAAAGTTTCACATTGATTTCGTCCAGTTACCCATCAGTATTAATAGATACGGTATATAACAGTATATGATTTAAGTTTCACATTGAGTTCATCCGGTTATTTTGGGATTGTGTCATTTTCTTTTTACTAACACTATTTTATTATTTTCTTGTAAATAGATTTTATTCATATTGTAAATACACATTGAGATTTTGATTTTAAATTTTTGTTATTCTCCCCTCCCCGACAGAGGAGAATTGTGCATATGGAGTCTAGTTCGGGCTCCATAGAGACATCGTGGTATTATGGTGATTGTAGTATTAATGGTAAGTAAGAATGCGATGTTTCGGTCATTAGAAATATTGGGGTATGTTTGGGTCAGTGTTTGTTTGGGTCAGTGTTTTGTAAGTTTAATGCTAAAACAGAAGATGACCGTTCTTTCGCCATTGCTCATTTTGGCCTTGTGCCACATTTTGTATACATTAAACAAATAAATATTGTAGAGATTTAGACATTGTTTCCTGTTTAGGATTGAGTTTCCGATTCTTCCTACTTTATCTTCCACTTCTGCGTTTGGCTTGAATCATACCCTTGCTTGGGGTGATGTCTCTTACTCTGTAATCTACTATCTCGAGTGGCTCTTGGGCCTTGTACAGAGTGAATATAATAATAAAAAAAGAGCACCATAACGATTCCTACCAAACACAGACCTCCGGCTCATTTCTTGAATATCATCTGAAACACTTTTTTAAAACCAGTCTTTATACTGAAGCATTACTTGCAGGCACCAAGCAAAGATTAAACTCCAGGAGTCAGAGAGTTCTAGAATTAAAACCATAAATAGAAAGCTATGTTTGTAGGCCGCCGTGTAGTCAGGCAGTATTCAACTAAGCGTAACGATGGAAATATTCGCTGAGACAGAGTGGATTATTTTTACCTTTGAATAAAATTCCCGATTGGTCAGAACGTTCACCTTCCAAACGTGTGATCGGAATTAGAATCTTACCATGAAAAATTGACTTCTTAATATTATCAGCTTGGTGGCGGGGGAGAGGGGGTATTCTAGCGTGCCTGAAAACCATACCACGTTTGATCTAAAACTTCTGAGCGAAATTGTGTATACAGAACTCTTCGAAAGCCGTCGCTGGTTGTGTTAGCACGGTCAGATGTCATCGTGACCGAGGCTTTGAGCGTCCTTGCATTGTTCAAAGGCTGAACAAGCCAGATGATGCGCTCCATCCGAGAAACTATAACAAGATTTTGCTTGGCAGAATTGCTGTATAGATCAGAATAGTAACCTGAAGAAGCCAGAGCGGGTAGACGTTCTCGTCGAAACATATCATTTACAGATTTTTTACATTTTGTCTCGTAGTTTTCACATTTGTTTCGGTTACTATTCTACAGCTTAAAAACATACACACGCATACGCACACCCAAACACACATACATACATATATATGTATTATGAAATGGACAAAATCTGACAATTATTTTAAGATATTTTTTATGTTTATACGTTCTTTTTATAGATACAAATATTTAAGTAAATGCCCTGTTTTATAATAAACAGTATTAACGATATTTACCGGCCTGAATGTCCGAGAAATTTTCATAGAACAGAGTATTTACTGAAATATTTGAATCTTTAAAAAGAACGTATAAATATAAAAAATGTCTTAAAATATATATATATATATATACAAGTTTCATTAAAAACGTCTGAAAAGCTACTGAAATTATATTTTCATTTAATTTTTCTTGTGTTCTTATAATTTTTTACTTTTCTGGAAGTAAATAATGTAAAAATTGTCCAATTCAGAAATTTGAAAACGGTATGCTGTACTGCTTGGCATTCGCGCCGGAAGCTTTAATATGAACATTTCAGAGTGTTTGTGTGTCAATCTGAGGACACTGCAGAGGACTAGGAAAAAATTGGATGAGCCTAATGGTGATTACGAAGGTACGGCAGCTCGAAAAACTCACTCTGAGCGTTCTAATAAGAAAAGAACTCCGAAATTCGTTGGCGATGGCCTTAGTCGCAACACGGTGATCTATATCAGAGGTAGTACTGCCCTGGGTCAAGAGGGTGGCTGCTGGAAGACAATATATCTGGCAACAGGACTCTGCACTATGCTACACAAGCAGAAGAACGCAGTGATTCCTGCGACCACATCAACCCTTACATCTAGCCAGGCTGCAACCCACCCTGATTATTATGTGTTGAACGAGAGACCAACAAAACTCCAAAGATGAAATGAAGGCAAAAATTGTGGCAGCATTCACCAAGTTAAACAAGGAGAGCGTTCAGAAGTGTTGCAGGAGCGTAACTGTGAAAAAAAAAAATATTTGTTAAAATGAGAAACAGTGTTATTTTAATTTTTTTTTTTTTTTGTATAATTTAGACGACAATTTACCCATCGCACCCTGTAATCATATTGGATATTCTACAAAATGCCTTACAAGAAGACATAGCTCAATTATATCTCATTTCAATAAACATGGACACGGTCTTTCTGCAACATACGGAATTTTATCAAATACAGTGTTACCTCGGGTTACGTCGTTTCGAGTTAAGTCGTTCTCGATTATACGTCGTTTGTAAAAAAAAAAAATATATGGAAAAAATAAAAATCAAGTTTAAGTCATTTTATTCGTCTGTCCGCCACAAATATTGAAATCGTAATATCGCTAGAAGAGCGTTAAAAGCACATAAATTCATGTTACAGTACAGTGAATAAGAATAAAAGTATATGTAGGTATATATCTATGCATTGCTGGCCACTCGTATTGGAGGATACCCGTCTACTAAAGCGATAGCCAATCCTTATTGCAGACGCTTGCTCGGGCGCATTTGTTTCTATTCAACACCCACAGAGCCCACCTGTGGTTTATACTGCAACAATGCTGAGCAGACCTTAGTTACAGTTTCTGGAAAAGAGCGTGTTATCTAGCGTGATCAACAATTCGAACAAGGACAGCACGCTCCGTGCCTTCGGCCATGATGACTTGTGACTTCGTACTAGCACAGCTATCGACTGCTACAAGGGTTCTATCTAACCAATTTCACTCACAAGCCTTGGGTCAACCAGCGCTATGGTTTTCAGGCACTTTTCAGCCAGATACCATCAGGAAACCTCCTTGCTGACAAATCGACCATGGTGAGATTCAAACCCTAGTTTCATGATCAGAATACGAACGTTGTAACCACTCGGCCACGTGCCCATATAAATTGTATATAAAATCAAATTAAAATACGTACATTTACAGTAAATGTTAACATAATTATCAGAAATTATAGAAAACGAAATAGGAAAATATCTGATATTAATTTTTTTCTGTACTATATTAAAAATTAAAATATGCATCTGTCTCTATTTCTGAGATGAGGTATTATGTACACTATTTACATCATTCGGACTATTGTCCTCATCTTTGTCGCCATATTTATTACAATGTTTCGGCCCTTTAGTATCTGTCTATATTTCTGAGTTGAGGTATTATGTACACTATTTACATTATTCGGACTATTGTCCTCATCTTTGTCACCATATTTATTAAAATGTTTCGGCCCTTTAATATCTCTATATTTCTGAGATGAGGTATTATGTACACTATTTACATTATTCGGACTATTGTCCTCATCTTTGTCGCCATATTTATTACAACGTTTCGGCCCTTTAGTATCTGTGCATATTTCTGAGATGAGGTATTATGTACATTATTTACATTATTCGGATTATTGTTCTCATCTTTGTCGCTATATTTATTACAATGTTTCGGCCGTTGTACGCTCCGGCTTTCTTCGGGTGTTTGGAATGTCGAACTGAACCCTTTATTTCGCTCACTGGGGTAGACTGTTCTAGTTCCACGTGCCATGTCTAATGGATGTCAGTTATCAGTTATCTCCTGTTAATTCCCCTCTCCAAGTTCTCCACTGCCAGTTATTTGGGCCCTGTCACTGGATCTAACTAACGACTTTATTCTTTGTGCGAATGTTCTCAAGGAGAACTTGGAGAGCTGAATTAACAGGAGATAACTGATAACTGACATCTATTTGACATGGCACGTGGAACTAGAACAGTCTACCCCAGTGAGCGAAATAAAGGGTTCAATTCGACATTCCAACCACCTCAAGAAGGCCGGAGCGTACAACGGCTGAAACGTTGTGATAAATATGGCGACAAAGATGAGGACAATAGTCCGAATAATCTAAATAGTGTACATAATGCCTCATCTCAGAAATATAGACAGATACTGAAGAAGGCCGGAGCGTACAACAGCCGAATCGTTGTGATAAATATGGCGACAAAGATGAGGACAATAGTCCGAATAATGTAAATAGTGTACATAATACTTCATCTCAGAAATAGAGACAAGTACTGAAGAAGGCCGGAGTGTACAGCCGCCGAAACGTTGTCATAAATATGGCAACAAAGATGAGGACAATAGTCCGAATAATGTAAATAGTGTACATAATACTTCATCTCAGAAATAGAGACAAGTACTGAAGAAGGCCGGAGTGTACAGCCGCCGAAACGTTGTCATAAATATGGCAACAAAGATGAGGACAATAGTCCGAATAATGTAAATAGTGTAAAATTTGTAAGCTTAAAATAGATTATTATTGACCATATATGCTTAAAAATGCATTTAGAAATAAAATACAGAACTGGCAATAGTTATTTGTGGTTTAGCCTAGTGACAAGTAAATTCGACTTAAGTCGGTTTTCAACCTACGTCGTCTCTCCTGGAACAAATTAGCGACGTAATAAACAATAAATGAACTTTAGATTGTTTATTAACAATTTTAATCTCGATGTAAAACAACTCAGTCGAATTTTGAAAGGACAATAGAACAAGTCGAATAGACAGACCTTGTCGGTGTCATTTAATAAAACTTGTTTGAATGAATCCTTGCTACCTCAGTACGCCTTATACGTATGTATGCTGAGACGAGGGAAATATTTCCGCACGTCGTCTAACGTTGTAAGTCACCGAATTTTTCTTCACATATCTCACTGTTGAAGGATGAAGTTGAGTGGAAATAACGAATTTATCAGGTGTAAAACACAACATTACACGCCTCAACCGATAGAAATGTGATAGCTTTGTCATTCCAAATCCAGGTGCACATCAATTTGAGCAGGTAAATGAAAACAAGAAAAGGACATTTGTCATACTCCACACACACACACACACACACACACACAAACACACACACACACAAGCGCGCACGCACAAGTACACATATATTCACAAAACATACACAAATATATATTATTTTTTATTAATATTATCTATTTTTTTATACACGCATATAGACTCTCATTAGCACAACAAGTCAAACTAATAAAAGAGTTTTCACCCACACAACTCCCCAGATATTTTGGCATCATCTAACCGACGTGAGACACAGACCCGTACCTCTGAAAAGTAGGATAAAGGAGGCAATAAAAATCCTTTTCAACTCAAAAGATAAATGATTAGAGGTCTGAGATCATTAACGTCTCCTGGATTTGAAATTTAATACTGTTAAAAAAAATAAAACTATATCAATATCCAAAAATTAGGAACGCTACAGTAGTAATTATTTACATTTTTCGGACTATTTCAATATTCACGGCATTTCGGCCTTAGTACGCACCGGCCTTCTTCAGGTGATTGGAATTTCGAACTGAACCCTTTATTTCGTCCACCGGGGTAGATTGTTCAAGTTCCACGTGCCATATGTCTTCTGGATGTCTTAGTTACCCCCCACCATCGAAAGCCGGAGCGTACGACGGCCGAGGGGTCGTGAATATGGCAATAAAGATGAGGAAAACAGTCCGAACAATGTGAATAATGTAGATAATTACAATACCTCGTCAAAGAAACATAGATAGATCCTGAAGAAGGCCGGGGCATACAACGGCCGAAACGTCGCAAATATGGCAATAAAGATGAGGACAACAATCCGAACAATGTAAATAATGTAAATAATGTAAATAATTTCAATACCTTATCTGAGAAACATAGACAGATCCTGAAGAAGGTCGGAGCGTACGACGGCCTAAACGTTGCGAATATGGCAATAAAGACGAGGGCAACAGTTTCAACAATGTAAATAGTGTAAATATTTACAATACCTCAAATTTGAAACATAGATCCTGAAGAAGGCCGGAATTTACAACAGCCTAAACGTCGCGAATATGGCAATAAAGATGAGGACAATAGTCCGAACAATCTAAATAGTGTAAATAATTGCAATACCTCATCTCAGAAATATAGTCAGATATTGTTACAGTAGCAGTCGAAATGCTTGTAATATCACAAAACTTTAAGATGCTCTCCCTCGTCAACAAAATAAAAATATTTATACATATAAACAGTATCTTTCTGATGACAAATTCCAAAGAAGGATCTGCAATGTAATCGATCCTGACCTGGCATCTTGACTTCAGTCACTTTCTCACCGACGTCTCATGGATGTCTTTTCTACAAATATTATCATGGCAACTGCCCTGACGGGTACCCCAACTACATGAATTTAAGCGTGCTATTAGACTGGCATCAAGGTACCACCGTTTTATTATTTAAATAACTAAATACCTACGCCAATACTCTAACAGGTTCTTATTTCGCACTTCCCACCTGTGGAACTCCCTTCCGTTTCCTTTCTTTCCTGATAAATACAATCTTCAAAAATTTAAATGCAACGCTAATCCCCGTGATCTGTTTTCTTGAACCCCGTTCATTTTTTGTGTCTCTTCCTAATCCTCCCTATTCTCAGTCTTCTCTTTCATTTTTACTTTTTTTAATCCCTGAAATCCCATATTTACTAGTGGCATTACCGCCATGCTTGGGAGTGAAATGATTAAATATGTACAAGGTGCGATGGGTAAATTGTCGCCATTTTATATTTTGAATTTATTTTTTTTTAATTTGTCGACTGCACAGTATAGCAGGGTCAGTTGGACACCGTTTGTGAAAACAGAGCACCATGACGCAATTCACTCCGCCAGATATTTGGAAACGGCATGCTGTACTTCTTGGCATTCGCACCGGAAGCCCCAATATGAACATTTTGGAGCGTTTGTGTGAAAGAGGATAGTGCAGAGGATTTGGAAATGTTGACCGAGTTTAATGGTGATTGTGAAGGTACAGCAGCTTGGAAAACTCACTTTGATTGTTCTGATAAGAAAAGAACTCCCGAACATGTCCGTGAAAAACGTTCTGCGCGTTGACAGCGCAACAAAACAAAGAAAAAGTATTCGCTATACGATCCAACATTGAATACAGCGACCAAAATGCGAGACGTGGATGTGCATATATGCCCAGTCCCACATTGTTCACATACGTTTATATTTGTGTGACCTACGGTGTCTGCGTATGTCAATGAGTGTACGTGCGTGTATGTATGTTTTTGTAAGTATGAGTGGCGTTCCGACGACAATTTTTCCTCCCACTTCCATAAAAAACACCGATATAGGCAACCATATATAAATAAAAAAAATTAAAAATTAAAAAATTCATCACTTGTCTGACGATAGCAAATAGCGTGAAACCCGGGATCACAAACTATCAATCCAATCATATATATATATATATATATATATATATATATATATATATATATATATATATATATATATATTACAGGTAATCGATCTGTTAGTATATAATCCGGGTGGATCCTAGTAATATTAATTATTAAAAGAAACAAAGAATTATTATAAGAAACACAATATAGCAAGAATATTAAACTACAAACAAGTCCTGGCCATAAATAAACTCCAACCCCAGACAGCTTCCCTCGGGATAAGATAGCTTACGTCCCCACCAATCGATAACACAAGCCCACTTTCATTAACAAGGAGTCTACTAGAGGAGGACTGACATTGAAAATAAATTTAAAACATTGTTCTGATGCAGGCACTTAGAGACTGATGATAGCCGTATACAGAACGGCTTGAAATAGACAATATCTATGTTGAGGTAATTTTTGTTCTTTTGCTGTAATATATATATATATATATATATATATATATATATATATATATATATAATAAAAAGGCTTAAACACTAATATTCCTTAGTCATTTATTCCATTGAAATCGTAAATACGATCCAATTCATCAGGCCTACGATTTCAAAAAGAAAACAGAAAAAACAACTCCGGGAATAAAAAATAAAATTTGGTGACAGTGTATGTATTAGAGTGTGGGGCAAATGCTAGAGTAAATGAAAGCTATAAGGAGGGGTAACAGACGAGGGAAGAACAGGAAGGTCTAAAGATGAAGTGGGGATTAAAATCTAACAGAGAGAAGTTTTAAAGAGGGGAGTTAAAGACGGATTAAGTGAGAGAAATATGTATATTTTCAAATGTCTAATACATTAAAGATACACCGGAAAAGAGTATACATTTTGTGGGACACAATAGACGATATAATCTTAGCATTCGTCCCACAGTCTCATACATACACTCTCACTAAATTTTATTTTTTATTCCCGGAGTTGTTTTCTGTTTTCTTTTTGAATTTGTAGGTCTGATGAATTGGTTCGTATTTACGATTCCAATGGAATAAATTATGACCATGGAATATTAGTGTTTAAGCCTTTTTATTATATCTTTACTCTGTCCTGGACGTTGAGATCTACCTGGATTCTAGACTCTTGGAATTATTTATATACATATATCTATATATGTGTATGTATGTACATATATTTTTTATATTTCAGATATATGATTGCATATGTATGTGTATATTTACCACTAATATTATCAATTATATATATTGTTTATAGTTACGTTGATCTGGAATTGTCATCAATGGTCGATTTTATATTGTATATAGAGGAATAGTGGTAGTAGGAGTGTGGGGAGCAGGATGAGATAGTTACTAATGGTATTGTCGTAAAATAGAGTGGTTATCTGGGATTGCGTTACGGCACTTGTAGTCGCCATTATTACATCGTGTAATTTACATGTGCTTTTTGTGTCTGCGAAATCGCAACTTGAAAAAATCCGAAAACGAAAATCGAAGAAGTTAAAAGCACGTATATATATATATATATATATATATATATATATATATATATATATATATATATAGTTGTATATTTAGGCAGGAATCCTTCTTTTATGCAAGTTTCATTAAAAACGACAGACAAGGTACTACGGTTAAGTTTTTATTTAATTTTTCTTGTGTACGAACAAGAGCTTTCTTTGCTGGACACAGGGTGTGTAAGAACTGTCCAAATGTTTTATTTTTCCGAGCGCTATACCTTTAGCCATTATCAAGGATGATTTGATTGTTCAGCTTAATTGAGTGTGTGCATTATGCATATGTCTTAGTGTGTAGTAGGGGTGTTTTAATTACCAAATACGGTTAGCACGTTGTGGCTTTGTTCGTAGTTAATATTGTTAAGGGTAGGCTTTTTCTTTTTTATTATTAAAGCCTCCATTATTTTTAACCTTTTTTTACAGGTGGAAGCAATTAAAATATTTGTGTTTTCTACTAGTATGTTTCTAATGGAGTCTGGTAAATTTTTGTGTGTGTTTAAATGGGTTCTAATGGAGCTGTGATCAGATAGGTGTAACGTAAGACGTCTGGATCAGCATGTAGTTGTGTAATCGATGTAATTATTTATGAGTCCGGTTTCGTTAGGAAGGCAGTTCCTTAAGGGGCATTTGAACTCATAGATAATGTTCGTTCTTTGTAATTTTGACTTAGCTGATGTGTTGTTATTTTTGGTGATAAGGTTAGCTGTCTTAAATTTTTTATAATAGATAATTAATTTGATTTTTTTTATTTGGGTCGATTGGGGTGGTATATTTCTTTATAATGTGTCTTAGTGAGGATTCGTCATGTTTGTAATTCTTATGCATTTGGTTTTTGTAATAAATGTGTATGTGATTTTTGACTGTGTGTTCACTTTCATTATTACTTACTTTAGGGAGAAATAGTCTTATTTGTTCGTCTATAAGATGGTTAGGGAAGCCGATCAATTAACAAATAACAAATTATATACGACGTACTGATAATTTGTTAACGTAATGTTAATTGATTGGTGTCACGATCATAATCAAAGTTTAAAAAAACAATTTCGTGAGTTGAGGTAAAGGTGTTTTTTATTTGTAAATGAAGGTATTGTTTGAAAAGGAAGAGTCAAACAAGAAATGCGCCGAATAAAAACCAACTTAAATGTATACTTTTGCATAGCCAACGACCAACAAGGATTTCTTTCGGTAACATACAAGTGATTTTCAGTTTACGTTGTCTGTAAAAATGCGTAAAAAATATACCGCGTTTTGTTTGATTTGTTAACAGTGATAGTGGGCGAGAGCGGGATGGGGGGATAGAAAGAGGGGCGAGGGTGAGAGGGACAGCGTGAGAGTGAGAGAGAGAGAGAGAGTGAGTGAGTGAGAGAAAGAAAGTGAAAATATAAGAATGAATGGAAACTATTGTCCAACAAAATGGCAGAGAAAAATGAGTCGGATCGTCAAGTAAATGCGAAAGGAGAAAAATGAAGACAGAGAAAAAACACTACGAAAAAAAAACCAACATAGCTTTACCTTTGTCTACCCTGATACCACCAACCCACTCACCTCAGTCCCTACGCAATCTTCAGTAACATTGAATTCATAAAAAAAAATCTTTTTTTTTAGGTAGCATCTATCTATCTATATAGATATACATATATTTGAAAATATTAGGAGAATTTGATTATTACATTTAAGTGATTCATCGAGTTTGAAATCTGGACAGAATGCAGAAAGCACTGGACGACCGTTTCGTCCTATATTTGGGACTCATCAGCAGTGCGCATCCACTACCGACAATTGAAACCCTGACAGTTAGGTTGTCAAGCAAACATTATACCAACTGTTCCAACGGGCCTCTGTGACGAAGAGGTAGCAAATCAGACTCAATATAGCGCCGCTCACTCACATATTCCGTGGTGGAACTCTACTGAGATTCTCTTTAACCATAGGACTGTGCCCCCAGGAGCCACGACTACTATCACCAAGCCGCTCACTCCAGAGCATTAGAAGCCGGTTCAAGCAATGAAATACATTTTAAATTATTAGGAGAATTTGATAATTATATTTAAGTGATTCATCGAGTGCCCTTTAAAAATTTATAACTTTATTTGTATTTGCGAAAAAAATAATTAGTCAAAAGGATTAGAAAGAAGTAAATCTATATTTTTTAAGGTTTTATTGAAATTTTATTTAAGTTTCCACATGTCCTCCATCATTAGCAATACAAAGGGTAATACGATTTTGCAGTTCACGGAAAACATTTGCCAACTGATTTACAGTAATGCCTGAAATCACATTAGTTATTTTAGCTATACTTAAAACTAGGTACATTAAACTTTATAACATTTTTTACAGATTATTTCTATAGCAAATACAAATAAAGTCATAAATTTTTTAAAGTGCACATGAACTTTATGGACACCCTGTATATATATATATATATATATATATATATATATATATATATATATATATATATATGTACTTTTCATAAGATACTAACATTCGTTTAAGTGAAAACTAGGTAGGTTTGCCTGCCTCCTTAGGATTTATTCTATTTTTTCGCTCTACTTAGCGTATTGTGCACTCTACGTTTTAGTCTTTCTACTCCTTTGGGTTTTTTTTTCTTTGGACTAAGGACTTAAAGCATTTGGCGATTTGTTTCGTCTTGTTCTGATATTTTAGTTCTTTCTTTTTTCATTTCCAATTTTTTCCTCAGGTACCGATTTGTCCTGACATATCTGCATTTTGAGCTATCCGAGATTTTTCAATCGAGTACTACTATTAATATATATATATATATATATATATATATATATATATATATATATATATATATATATATATATACATATATATATATATATATATATATAAAGCAGAGGTTGCTGTGTTCTTGTGAGTCTGTTTGTGTAATAGCTTTTAACTCGAGATCCATCTAACTGATTTTGATCAAACTTGGCACATAGATGGTAAAACGTAACAGATAGGTTTTTAGCGTAAAAAAAAGGATATTTTTTTAAAAATCAATTATCGATAAAGCCGATCAAAATCAATAAATTTAACTTTTTCCTCCGATTTCGTTCAAACTCGGTATGTAGGTTACTTACATCATTACGGGTTCAACGATATCTCAATTTTATTTCTACGCCACTGCGTTAAGAGAAAAACTGCGAAAAACGAAAATCAATTTCAACACAAATCAATTTCAACATAAATCAATTTCAACACAAATTTCAAACTAAAAACTCAATTTTCAAGCAATCTAATACAAACTTCACTCAATTGTAGCCAATTATAAGATTAACAGTCATTTAACTTTAAAATTGAGTCCACTCAAGCAGTGAAAACCCGCGTAAATGGCGACAAATAGCGATTTTTACTGGTTTCTTTCTTATTTTTCGTTGATCTTTCAACCAATTTTCATCAAACATAACAATTACTTTATAAATGTATCCTCTTTTACATCCGGGTAGCAAACTGACAAAAACTCCAAAATAATTGTGGTCTTAAGTTTGTCTTCATGTTGCCTGTTTTCCCCCTTCATGCCCTCGGCTAACTTCGATTGAATTAATACTGACTACTTCTGTTATATCAGTAACTTCATTAATTCAAAATGTTTTTTAATGAAAGTACTTTAAAGTAATTGAAGAAGATAGACTCTGTTACGTCTAAGCATGATGCTGTTTTTGCTCCATTCTAATTGAACGCTTTTTCTGATCGATCAACTGGATATGGTTGCTGGTAATTAATAATCGTCTATTTTACTTTATTTTATTGACTTTCTGTTCTCATCGCCGGAAGATCAGAACTCTGCTGTATGAAGCGCTTTTTCTCACTTTCCCCGAATTATTCCTTTTTTCTGCAATTCGATGTTGATTTATCAATTTTCTCATTTTGAATTTAAATCACGTGGCACCGTTAACAGTTGTGTGGAAGAATTGAGGGTACGGCCACGAGCTAGGTTAAAAATTTAAAAAAAATAAGATCAATAAATCATAATGTTTTCATATGTAACCAAATCATCTAATATTTATCTATCTCCAAAGACAGAAAGAAGGAAAGAGAGAGAGAGAGAGAAAGAGAGAGAGGGGGAGAGTGATAAGGACAATATAAACAAGACAAACTAAGATGGTAAGAAAGAACGAAAGAAAGACAGACCTATAGAAGATAGAAAGGCTAAAAAGAAAGACAGTAAAAAAGACAACAAGGAAGATCTATAGAAGATATCACTGGAAAAGAGGAAGAAAAAAACGCGAACAGAAAAAAGATGGAAAGAATGATATAAAAAGGAAAGGAAGTAGGAAAGAACTATAGACGATAATAATAGTCAAACAGAAAGAAAGAAAGAAAGAAAGAAAGAAAGAAAATTGATAGAGAGAAGGGTCAAACAAAAAGAAAGGAAAAAAGTGAATGGAAAGAAAGACAAAAAAGAAAGACAGAAAGAAAAATAACTAGTCAAGATAGAAAGGTCAAAATAAAAAGAAAGGAAGAAAAGGTGAACGCAAAGAAAGAAAGAAAGAAAAAAGAAAGAAAGAAAGAAAACTAACTATTAAGATAAAAAAGACAAACAAAAGGAAGGGAAGAAAAGGTGAATGGAAAGAAAGAAAGAAAGAAAGAAAGAAAGAAGGAAAGAAAGGAAGAAAGAAAGAAAACTAACTATTAAGATAGAAAAGTCAAGCAAAAGAAAGGGAAGAAAAGGTGAATGGAAAGAAACAAAGAAAGAAACAAGGAAGTAACTATTGAAGATAATATGTTCGACCAAAAAGAAAGGAAGAAAAGGTGAATGGAAAAAAAGAAAGAAAGAAGAAAAGAGAAAGAAAGAAAAGACGAAAGATAGAAAGGAAGAAAAATAACCATTGAAGATAGAGAGGTAAAAGAACATGAAAAGAAGAAAACGCCAATGGAAAGAAAGAAAGAATGAAAGTAAAAGAAGAATTATAGACGATAGTAATGTTCAAGCAGTAAGAAAGAAAATCTGAACGGTAAAAAAGAAAGGAAGAAACAAAGAGAGAAAGAGAAATAAAAGTACTGAAGATAAAATGGCGAAACAAAGAACGGAAAGTGGATGGAAAGAAAGAAACAAACAAAGAACGAAAGAGAAAAAGAAAAGAAATGAATTAGATCAGAACAGATCGGAAGGAGGAGACGAAAATCGGTAGTTATGTAGGAATCAATTGTAACAGATTTAATAAACAGACCGTATCAAGTTCAATCTTCACTGGATAAACTAACAAAGATCAACCGAGAAAGTAGGTGAAAGAATTGAGAGTATCAATGCATATCGAGAGAAAGAAAGGGGGAGAGAAAGAGAAGTAAAGGGAGTGAGAGAGAGAGAGAGAGCCGGGCGGTCAATCGCATTTTTATGTCACAGGGCTCTGTAGACCAATTTATTGGTTACGTTTTCTTCCAATGATTAATTATGTGTCCGACAAGTAACCTGCTACACCGCCCTCTACGTCATCGTGCGTTGTGTAATGACACGAAGCGTTCACACGGAACTCAGTTGACACGTCTGGCGTCAGGAGCCTAGGAAAGGAATGGCCATTTGGCTTTCATCTCGCGCCGACTCCACTTAATATGGTGGGTGCGTGAGCTATTTGCGACACACAGCAGCGAAAGTGATGCGATTGTATTTTCCATTTAGATTACAATCCTTGTCAGAAACGAAAAGCGTAAAAAAATGTTAATAGGCGACTTTGGATGTCCTCAATAGCTACTAATCTTAGCGTTTTACGATAATTTCCAGCTTCTTTGTCACAAACGCATAGTCGCAAGACTCCTGCTACTTTATCGTTATTTCCATGGCATGTGTTCAGATGACATTCATCCTTTCCAGTATTACAGGGTGCCCAGTAAAAAAAAAACACAAAATTTATTATCACTTTCAAGAATAATAGACCTTGAATAACCTTGAATAAATTTCATGACCTTGAATTTACCTTTTTTTTTTCTTGTTAGTGTCCCAGCTCTAGACAAATAGTGAAACCCCAAATACCATGAATGTATAAAATACATTTTTATAGTAAAAATACCTTTTCATATATACAGGGTGTCCATAAAGTTCATGCACACTTTTAAAAATTTATAACTTTATTTATATTTGCGATAGGAATAATTTGTAAAAAGGATTAGAAAGAAGTAAATCTATATTTTTTAAGGTTTTATTGAAATTTTATTTAAGTTTCCACATGTCCTCCATCATTAGCAATACAAAGGCTAATACGATTTTGCAGTTCACGGAAAACATTTGACAACTGATTTACAGTAATGCCTGAAATCACATTAGTTATTTTAGCTATACTTAAAACTAGATACATATTAGCATTTATAACATTTTTTACAGATTATTTCTATCGCAAATACAAATAAAGTTATAATTTTTTTAAAGTGCACACGAACTTTATGGACACCCTGTATATATGAAAAGGTATTTTTACTATAAAAATGTATTTTATACATTCATGGTATTTGGAGGTTCACTATTTGTCTATAGCTGGGACCCTAAGAAGAAGTATCACGCCCAGTCAGGGTAAACCTGGGAACAACAGTAGTTAAGACGTGGTTCCATACACAAAACCTCCAATCTCCCGATTAGAGAACTTGCTGCTAGCTGTAATTTATCGTCATACCCAGGGCTACACTGAAGCTTGGAATGTAATTCCTCTGGACACTATCCGCAAAGCTACTGCCTCCTGGTCCCGACGCTTACAACTTTGTGTTGAACATTCAGGCAAACATTTCGGACATCTACGATGATTATACTTATTGTGAATGAATCATGATAACTAAGACCTATTGGCCTGAGATGGAACAAATACATTGATTCAATAGCTTCGTCCATCGCAAGGAAAGTTGGCTCCCTGTAAATCTACAAATCAACCATTCGCCCTTGCATGGAGTATTGCTGCCATATATGATCTGGAACCTCTTCTGTTTGTCTCAAGGTCTTTCATAAAGTACGAAATCTGCCGGCCTGGAGATTGTTTTGGAAGAACTTCGCGTATATATATATATATATATATATATATATATATATATATATATATATATATATATATATGACAACAAATCGGTCTCACATTGTCTCACATTGACTGCTGACCTGAGATGGAACAAAAACATTGAGTCAATAGATTCGTCCACCGCAAGGAAAGTTGGCTCCCTGTGCCGCCCCAGGAAATTTTTCTCGCCGGAGTCAATCCTTCAAATCTACAAATCAACCACTCGCCCTTGTATGGAGTATTGCTGCCATATATGGTCTGGAGCCTCTTCTGTTTGTCTCAAGGTTCTTGATAAGATCGAGAGACGGATATGCAATGTCATTGGCCGTTATCTGCAGTCGCTCTCTAACATACGTGCCGTCGCCTCCCTCTGTTTTTTTTTTACAAATACTTTCGTGGTAACTGATCCGAGGAGCTGATTTCGCTGGTTCCCAAACTTCATGAATTTAAGCGTTCAACTAGGCTGGAATCTCGCTCACACTCTTTCACTGTCGAAACTGTTAAATGTAGCCGTCTCTACTCCAATAGCTTCATGTTCCGCACCTCTTGCCTGTGGAACGCCCTCCCCTTTTCTTGTTTCCTTGATAGCTATAATCTCCAACTATTCAAATGTAATGTCAATCGACGTCTCCTGATGCGCTGATCTAACCCCTATCCTTCTTTTCATCCTTTCCTCTATCACTCCTATTTGCTCTCTCTCCAACTCTCTGTAACCCCTTGCGTGCTAATGGCTTTCCGCCTTGCTTGGGGTGAAACGCTTAAAAAAATAACTAAATAGAAAATAAATTTCTTTCTGAAATTGCAGCTTCTTTACTGCGCACCAGGTACAAAAGAAGGCTGGTCTATTCGTAAAATATATGGAAAATGTTTTGGAAATAAATGTTGTATATTAACATTCTTCAGACATTCCTTAAAACACGACAGAAAGAAAATTGTTTTTTTAGACGTTTCAGAAGAGGCGTCCCGTTCATAATATTGATATTTTGTAGAAATTAATCGCTGACATTTACAGAGTTATGGGTCTTAGTCTGAGTCACATCATTGTTCTCTACAAATGTAAAAGTTTTAAAATGTGATAAAATAATTAAGACCTCGATTTAAAAAAAAAAAATTATCTGAACTTTTAATTTTTTTTTACTTTAATTTTTTTTTCTGTATGTATATATTTCTGAGATGAGGTATTATGTAAACTATTTACATTATTCGGACTATTGTTCTCATCTTTGTCGCCATATTTATTACAACGTTTCGGCCGTTGTACGCTTCGGCTTTCTTCAGGTGGTTAGAATGTCAAACTGAACTCTCAGGACACATGGCGCAGTGGATAAAGACGTTAGTTAGATCCAGTGACAGCAACCAAAGAGTGTGTCATACTATTTTAATGTTAAGGCAGTAGAGAACTTTGGAAATTAACAGGAAATAATTGATAACTGACATCCATTAGACATGGCACGTGGAACTTTAACAGTCTACCCCAGCGAGCGAAAAAAAAGGTTCCGTTTGACATTCCAACCACCTGAAGAAGGCCAAAGCGTACAACGGCCGAAACGTTGTGATAAATATGGCCACAAAGTTGAGGATGACAGTCCGAATAACAAACGGATATATATATATATATATATATATATATATATATATATATATATATATTTGTTCTTTATTTAAAATGAATCTTTTTGTAATTACCCACACAAATTCAGCTTTCGTACACAAAACTGCTCGGTGCAATATCTCTGTAAAATTGGGTATTGATTTTACACTGTATCAATATTATTAAAAAAAAACCCTGATTTCTAAATTTATAATTCAATATTTTTTAATTCAAGTGTAGTGGTACGAGAAATGTCTAAAGAATTCTAAAAAAAATGTTTCCGGAATCATTTTTCCCTTTTCAGGATTGTAACAGACTCTGTTCTTTAGCTCCACCGGATTAGAATTTTGAAGCGAGGGCGTAGCATGCTATTTTCATGAATTGGAATCACTCAATTCTTCCGTATTCTAAATATCTTAAAGTTCCAGCTTTTTCCCAAGAACTGGTATTTTGTGGAAGAGTTTTCCCCGTAAGTGTTTCTCTGAATATTAAAATTGAAACTTCAATCTTCAACTCAAGGACAATCATTCACTTCTGTAGGCCTCCCAGGCCTGTCTTCATCCTCAACACTGCTCCGTCCTTCTTTAAACAATTTAGCCCACTTGTAGACATTTTTTTGTCTGAAACATGTGGCACCATACACATTTGACATTCTCCTATGAATTTCAACTGGTTTGCACCATTCAGCAACCAAAAACTTGATAACTGGCCGCTGTTCAATCATGGAGCATGCTTCTAAGTCGGCCATCTTTGTTAATCGCCAAAACTCTGAAAGTATTTTTTAATCTGCAAAAGAAATTAAATCCATGTGAAAAAGAAGTAAAACAAAAAAAAGAGTAAGCTTCTATCTGTATTAGAAGTCCTTATACCGAAAAAATCACCTTATTTATTGAATGACCCTCGTATATAGCTTACTCTCGAAGTATAAAGTGATGTACAGTGTACTTGTATCTGAAGACATAAAGTTGCGTAAAAAACATTTAGATTTCGGTATAGAATAACCCATAGTAGTTTTGGGTGATACTATAGCGTGAGGTCTACCTCGGTATGTCGTCTACCCAGGTGCAGTGCGGAAAATCTAACGTGCCCCTCCCCTCACGTGGCCATCAGGTAATGTTTAAATAAATATATATACACATACAACGTTATATTATAGTTCGATGTTGCGGTAGACCTCATGCTATAGTTGAAACGGAAGGTAAACCTCACGCTATATTGAGGTAGACCTCACGCTATAGTAGCATCGAGGTGTTGATATGTCGCTAAACAAAATCAACCAACTCTATCACTGGAAGACAACAAAACCATTTAATCTGCTTTTAGATAATTAAATGTTCTGCTTATTTTATATGCCGTATCCCTTCAGGACTTTGACGGTTATGACTCTCCACAGATTCTTGTCCTTTGTAGCTTTAACTAATGTGTGTCTCCTTATCCTCTCTTCCGTTCCCTGTTCCCTGGAGCCTATTTGAAGAGGGTCGTTAGGTAGTTTACTCGCTACCATCTGCCCCTCTAGAATTCATTGTGCTGGCTCAGAATCAACTGAAGGTGGATTTTGATATTACAGTACAACGCTCTTTATCTATCTTTCTTCTCATCTATCTATCTATCTATCTATCTATCTATCTATCTATCTATCTATCTATCTATCTATCTATCTATCTAATTCTATTGACATCTATCTATATGAGTACCAATTTTGTCCATTTTTTCATTCTATCTATCTCAGTCTGTTCATTTCTATCTATCTATCTATCTATCTATCTATCTATCTCAGTAGTACATATATATCTATCTATCTATCTATCTATCTATCTATCTATCTATCTATCTATCTATCTATCTCAGTCTGTTCATATCTATCTATCTATCTATCTATCTATATCTGCCTGATCTTATTCTATCTATCTATCTATCTATCTATCTATCTATCTCAGTCTGTTCATATCTATCTATCTATCTATCTATCTATCTATCTATCTATCTATCTATCTATCTATCTATCTCAGTCTGTTCATATCTATCTATCTATCTATCTATCTATCTATCTATATATCTATCTTGGTCTTTTCTATATCGTTCTCTGCATCTCAGGCTATTCATTTCTGTCTACCTCAGTCTGTTCATCTCTCTTGCTCGCTCTCTATCTCACTATCTGTCTCTCTGTCTCTCTTTCTACCTCAGTGTTTGAATTATCTATTTATCTATCTCAGAATTTTACCTATCGTTCTCTCTGTGTGTTTGCTTGTCCATCCCAGTCAGTTCATTTCTTTCTACCTCAATCTGTTCATCTCTCTCTCTCTCTCTCTCTCTCTCTCTCTCTATATATATATATATATATATATATATATATATATATATATAATATATTCAAAATTATAAAATATGCATGCTATATCACTATAAGAATTGAAATTTTGTTTCAACTTTATACTGTTGTCTTATTAAATGATGATGGTTTGATAGCAATATATATATATATATATATATATATATATATATATATATATATCACCCTGTTCATATCTATTTTTCCGTCTGTCTTTCTCTCTCTCTCTCTCTTTCTGTGCCTATCTGTCTATCTGACTCAGTCTTCTCATTTTCAATCTCTGTATTTTGATCTGTAACTCTGATTTTACAAGCACATTAACAAACTGAGAAGCCAGGTGAAGAGGATTATATTTTTGCTTCGAAAATTGAGCCAATCATAGCTTTTCGACGCGTCTACCAGATAAGCTTTGAAATCCAACCTGTCCCCTTATTTGATGGACATGTATGAACAGGTATGTCGCCAAACGGCGGCGGCGGCGGCAGCGGCGGCGGCGGCGGCGGCAGCGGCGGCGGCGGCGGCGGCGGCAGCGGCGTCGAGGTCGTCGGCATACGTGCTTCATTATGAGAGACAGCAAAACAATTAAAATCAAAGCTCGCCGACATTCGGGTGAAGGTTTTATCCCAAGAAGATGGCTTTGCCCTTAACGTCACAGCGAAGAACAAGGAACATTTTGTTGGTTTCAGATTGAAACAAGATACCATAAAATTGGGAATGAACAATGTAAATAAGCTGCCTCACATTTTTGCTTTTATGCCAGTTGTCATCAAGAGAAATACATGACGAGGAAATATATTTATTTTGGTCGCTTCTTTTAACCGCACCATCAACGTTTACTGCCTATCGACCCCACAAGCCGGAAAGTTAGGTGGGGGGACAAACAATAATGTATGATTAAATGATATCTATACTTATAGACTTATATCTCAGCCTGTCCCCCAAAATCTTCAGAGATTTCACGCTTTTCTTTCTTTCACTTTCTTTCATTCTCTTTCATTCACTCATTATTTCTTTCTTAGCCTTTACCAGTCGACCTACCATATTTCTTTTTTCTTTCTTTCTTTCTTAGACTGTATCAGTGGTTCTACTGTTTCAATCTTTCTTTCTTAGCCTGTCGACAGTTACCCTATGTCAATCTTTCTTTCTTTCTTTTTCTTTCTTTATTTCTTTCGTTCTTTCTTTCTTTTGCATGTCTCTTCTCCATATTGGTTTTAGACATTTTCTTTTTTTCTTTATTTCTCTTCTTTCTTGATTTTAGAGTTATAATTTCTTTCTTTCATTTTTTTTTATCTTTTCTTCTTTCATACTTCCTTTCTTTCTCCTTTCTTTCTTTCTTTCTTTCTTTCTTTCTTAGCCACCCTTCAGTTGTCAATCATTCTTTCTTTTTGTTTGTTTGTTTGCTTGTTTGTTTGTTTGTGCATTCGTTTATCTCTTTCAGTCTTTCTTTCTTTTTTCTTTCTTTCTTTTTCTTTCTTTTTTCTTTCTTTCTTTCTTTCTCAGTCAGCCGTCAGTTGTTCTACCATATATCACTTATTCTTTCTTCCTTTCTTTCTTTTTTCTTTCTTTCTTTCTTTCTTTCTTTCTTTCTCAGTCAGCCGTCAGTTGTTCTACCATATATCACTTATTCTTTCTTTCTTTCCTTCTTTCTTTCTTTCTTTCTTTCTTTCTTTCTTTCTTTCCTTCTTTCTTTCTTTCTTTCTTTCTTATTAGTCTGTATCAATGCTCCTACCATATTTCAATGTTTCTTTCTTTCTTGTTTCTTTCTCATTTTTTGTTTCCTTTTTCCTTGTCTCTTTCTTTCTCAATCTGTCTTCATTCAATGTTTCTTTTCTTCTTGCTTTCTTTTTAGACTCTCCCTCGTATAACACGCACATTGTTTTTCATGCTGGCAATGTTTGAAATGCTAGATTCAAATTTAATTGTATGTGCATGCAACAAATTGGCATCATATGTAAAAGTGATTGCAAATATATATAAGTTAGATACATTTAATCTTTTAGCTTGGTTTCCTATGGTGCCACCAAACTTAGATGTCTTCAGGACGAAAATATTATTATCTTTTTAACTTTAAGCGTATTTTAAAATGCGATATTGTTATCAGTGTCATCGTGGTATTTTTACGAACGCTTCATCTTTCATCCAAATATGCATATATACCTCAGTTGTTGATGCTTCTTGGTGTTTCGTCAGTGTCCATTTTGTTGAGCCATAGAACAAGACAGATTCCACCGCGGACTTAAAGAAGTCCTTCTTAAGATTTTCAGAGAGGGAAGACTTTCAGATGGTGCTCAGGCCATCAATTACCCAATATGACGTAACTTTGATTGATGATTCCATAGGAGAGTGTCACTCACAAGTTCTGACTTACTTCACCGGGAGTGACCAACTAGCCGAAGCCTTCTGTCTTTTAGCGAAACTGAAATAGCTACTTTCGCTGTTTCCCAAACTATATGAATTTAAGCATGCTACTAGGCTGCCATCTCAGTCCCACCTTATCAATATCGAAACAGTTAATTGTAGCCGTCTCTTCTACTCCAATAGCTTCATGTCTCGCACTTCCCGTGTGCGGAACTCCCTTCCTCTTACTTATATCCCTGGTAGCTATAATCTTCAATTATTCAAATGCAATGTCAATCGACATTTTCAGATGCCTTGATATAATTCCCCGTCATCCTCTTCATCTTTTCCTCTATCATGCCTCTTTACTCTTGTTCCCACTTTCTGTAACCCCTTGCGTGCCAATTGCACTCCCGCCTTGCTTGGGGTGAAATGCTTTAAAAAAAAAAGTAATAAAAAAGTTTACGTTGTATTCGTCATGTAATTTTACTACAAGTGTTTTCTCCTTACCTCAATCTCGCAAACGCTTGGTTGTCTGTAAATGTCTCAACAACCTATAAAACTCTCACCTCCTTAAAAATGCTTTTCTGCAATATTTTAAATAAAGAGTAAGTAGTGTTTGTTTTAATTCAGATTAATTAAACTTTAGATCAGTCACTTTTACTCAAATAATGTTTCAAAAGGTCTATTTTATTTTTGAAAGATTTTTTCATAAAGAGAATTTTAAAAAAATATGAACTTAATTTAGAAATTAGGAAAAAGATTCAATCAATTTAATTTTAAAATGAAATACAGTGAAATATTTCGCAAATTTGAAATATTAAATTTGATCTAAAAGTTTGGAATTAAAGTTAAAATAAAATCTTCTCGAAACACTGTTCATTTTAAATGTATTTTAAAACATAGGTGTCGCTTTTTGTGGAGATACTTCCTCTAAAGATATTACACTATAAGTGTCCTTCTTTAAGGAGTCAATCCAAACAGTATTCACCCCTTCTGAAAATATCCTGCATTGATGTAACTCGGCAATAAAAAAGAGGGGACCCTACTACGCTTGCGTGAACACTCTTCCGCTGGGTTACTCAGTCGGCAATAAAACGCCATTAATGAGTTTGTCTACTGTCTAATCGCCCCACTTACATTAACCGTGCGATTTGAGCAGGAAAAAATTGGTGTAGGATTTTTCTTTAGAAAAAAATATCGCATCAGTGCACCATTGCCTTCTAACACAGAATCTTCGCAAACTTTGAAGTTCTTTGAAGGACGTACTTTGAAAAGGACTAAGGCGTCTATCGTATAATTAGGCAATTTATTTGGTGGTATAAAATAGCAAGATGCTTACCGGACAGATTCAGTGTTTTGCGGGTAAGGTCAAATTTGACTGAAGGCTATTTTTAAGACGTTCAGTAAAATATAGAAGAGTTTTCAAGATCAGCTCTTTCTTTATTATAGAATGCTCTCTTTCTTTTGTTGAGGTGGATTGATTGAAGCTCAAGGCTACTATCCTTGGCCGATGCTTGTATGTTGACATCGCTAATATAAATCTTGTTAAGCATATTATTGCCTTAATTTCCTAGACGTAACCAATTTCAGAACAAAGTAACTATTTTGATTATTTTCATTATTTACATTATTCAGACTGTTATCCTCATCTTCATTGCCATATTCACAACGTTTTGGCCTCTATATCTCTGAGATGAAGTATTATGAGTACTTTCATTATTTACATTATTCAGACTGTTATCCTCATCTTCATTGCCATATTCAAAACGTTTAGGCCTCTATATCTCTGAGATGAAGTATTATGATTACTTTCATTATTTACATTATTCAGACTGTTATCCTCACCTTCATTGCCATATTCACAACGTTTTGGCCTCTATATCTCTGAGATGAAGTATTATGATTACTTGCATCATTTACATTATTCAGACTGTTATCCTCATCTTCATTGCCATATTCACAACGTTTTGGCCTCTATATCTCTGAGATGAAGTATTATGAGTACTTTCATTATTTACATTATTCAGACTGTTATCCTCATCTTCATTGCCATATTCACAACGTTTAGGCCTCTATATCTCTGAGATGAAGTATTATGATTACTTTCATTATTTACATTATTCAGACTGTTATCCTCATCTTCATTGCCATATTCACAACGTTTTGGCCTCTATATCTCTGAGATGAAGTATTATGATTACTTTCATTATTTACATTTTTCAGACTGTTATCCTCATCTTTATTGCCATATTCACAACGTTTCGGCCTCTATATCTCTGAGATGAAGTATTATGATTACTTTCATTATTTACATTATTCAGACTGTTATCCTCATCTTCATTGCCATATTCACAACGTTTTGGCCTCTATATCTCTGAGATGAAGTTTTATGATTACTTGAATTATTTACATTATTCCTGCTGTTGTCCTCGTCTTCATTGCCATATTCACAACGTTTCGGCCGTTGTACTCTCCGGCTTTCTTCAGGTGATTGGATTTTCGAACCGAACCCCTTTACTCCGAGCACCGGGTATATTGCTCTAGTCCCACGTGCCATGCCTCTTCCAGATGTCTCAGAACTAGAACAGTTTACCCCAGTGGACGAAATACAGGGTTCG
Organism: Acanthosepion esculentum; assembly: GCA_964036315.1. Lineage (NCBI taxonomy): Eukaryota > Metazoa > Mollusca > Cephalopoda > Sepiida > Sepiidae > Acanthosepion > Acanthosepion esculentum. Next base: position 136,354,308 of record OZ038477.1, read on the forward strand.
GTCCAATATTCCAATCAACTGAAGAAGGCCGGAGCGTGCAACAGCCGAAATGTTGTGAATATAGCAATGAAGACGCGGACAACAGCCGGAATAATGTAAAAATGCAAGTAATCATAATACCTCATCTCAGAGATATAGAGGCCGGTCGTTGTGAAAATGGCAATGAAGATGAGGGTGACGTCTGAATATTGTAAATAATGTAAGTAATCATAATACACCCTTGGGCAAATTAATTGAAACAAAACGAATATTTCCGTTATTATTTAATTTTTTTTCGTATTTTTCCAAAGAAACATAACCCAGTGCACATGTTAGTACTTCATTTGTCCATGAAAGTCGTTCCTTTCAGATTGACCACATATTCTAGGTTGGATTTAAATCAGGAGAGTTTCCGGGCCAGTCTCTAGTACTTTCATTTGCATACTGGTTAGGCTTGCCAGCGTTACAATTTTCGTACGCTTCCTCGGAGTAACGTCTATCGTAGGCAATGGCCGTAGGACAACTAATCGCCAGTCGAGACAGTAGTGCCTGAGCGTGATAAAAATATGATGCAGTATTTTTCAAGGCCAACCAAATTTCATCATACACCCCGAAAATAGATTACTATTAGTGAAACACCACTGAAGGAAAATAAATAGAAATCGATTACACCTTGTCACTCTACCGAGTCTAAAACTGACCGTATGGTGAAAGAAATGAAACAAAACCGGTTGTTTCAATTAATTTGCACAAGGGTGTACCTCATCTCAGGGATATAGACAGGTAACTATTTTGCTGCCCAAAGCTGACTTTAATGGCTCCGACAGTATCCTTCTATTAGTTCCGTTAGTATTTTCGATTATTTTTACGATTTATCAACCATTTTCCTGATACTGAAAGCAAGAAAATATTTTTAGATACTAAAATTTCATTTTTGTGGGGCTAATAATGATTTAGTGATGTAAGTCTTGCTAATTGGTCCATAGCTAGGAGGACAAGTGGTGGTTCCACGCTTTTTTTCACGTAAATGGAAAATGGAACTCGGCTTTCTGATTTAGAATTCCGAGCCATTATCTATTATATTACCTGCACATCCAAGCTTGCAGCATTTTGTCCGTGTATTGTTTAACATATTGAAAAGTAATTGTCATCTTTGATAATGGCTTATGTAAGCCGAAAGCTTAGATTGGATTTAAACATGTATCAATATGGCGATTTCCTTTCGTCTTTCAATGATAATGTTATTAAGCTTATCAGAGAATATGAAAGGAACTTACTTAAAATAAATAGACAAAACTTGTCTATATTATTTAATGAAACATGCATTAATATATATATATATATATATATATATATATATAAATATAAAAGTGGACATGGAAGTCAGCACTTATAGGCGATAGTCTGTTTCATGCTAGTGCAATCGTCAGGCGATTGCACTAGCATGAAACAGACTGTCGCCTCTAAGTGCTGACTTCCATGTCCACTTTTATATTTACACACGCTCTATCTCTGATATTGAGCACTTTACCCCATAAATATAGCACACTTTAAGACTATATTTCTGCATATATATACATATATATATATATATATTACAAAGTGTTAATCATATCTTGAATAAATTAGCAATATTAATGCAATTATTGGCGAAATCCCTTCGCTAGTAGACATAATTATAAGCATTACACTACTAATAATCCACTGAATGATGAGATCCTTATGTATAAAATGGATATGGTGTACTTTTTAATTCAGCTAGTACTTTCAAATGCTTCATGCCTCCATCTTCAGGCTGTATTTTTTCCTTTAGAATCAAAACTGGAAGACGAAATAAATGTGTTTTTCCGACCGAAAGATGTTTTTAAGAATGAGCTATGTATTAACGGCTATGTAGTGTTGGAGCGTGCAAATCGCAACGCTAAAGTTCAAATATTACAAGTGAGAATTCTTTGAATTTTGTAATTTGGTAAATCCACGAATTATTATATAAGTGTTTTTCGGTTAACATGACATGAACTAAGTAGATAGTTCAATTAACAGAGTGATATGTCTTAGTAGTTTTTTTCTCAGGAATTCTTTACTGCGGATCAATTGTTTTTCATGAACATAATAAAGTAGGCAGCATATAATTTTATATTATAAAGAGTTAATCATAACTTGAATCAATTAGCAATATATATATATATATATATATATATATATATATATATATATATATATATATATATATATAATTACCTCTTTCCTTTATTTCTCTTTATCACTCTCTCCTTCCCACTCCCTTCCCACGTGTATCTCTCTTTCTCTTCCTCCCCAGCAAAGAAATAACACTTATATTGATATTTTTGTTTCCCCCTTTTTTCCCTCTCCCTCTTAACATTAAAATTTTTTCCTTTTTCTCTTTTCTCTCTCTTTTCTCCTTCTTTTGTCTTTTTTTCAATTCCCCTGTCTAAATAAATTGCCCTCCATGTATTAATGAAAAAACTGGTCCAAAGAGATGGACCTGAGTTCCTTGAAATAAATTTATTACCACCTGACCTCATGGATTTTTAAGGATTCTATATTATATATATATATATATATATATATATATATATATATATATATATATATATATATATATATATATAATGAACACAGAAAAAAATGAATTTAAATTTACATATATTTTTATACACTTTTGAGGGGATGTTTTAAGTTAAATATATGTAAATTTAAATTCAATCTTTTCACCATTGGAAGTGTGGTCTGATGATCCAGCGAAAAAAGTAATTCCTGGGGAAATAAATTATAACAAATGAACCCATAAATTGGTCTGTTTTCATTGAATTAATCGCTCTGATTTAACATTGCGCTCTCTGGATTTCATCCTCATTGGGATTATCCATACGGATTACCAAGATTACTTACACTCACACACACACACTCTCACACACATCTACACACATACACTCACACACACACAGATATATATATATATATATATATATATATATATATATATATATGATGAAAACGTGGAAAAGAAAAAGCAAAATCCAAAAGAGACGATAGACACAAGACTAGTCAGAAACAGAAAAACTGAAATTCTGACTGTTTCTGATTAGTCTTGTGTCTGTCGTCTCTTCATGTTAACTTAAATATAAATATGTCTCCAATAACCATGTCCTGAAGATGGTCTACTAGACCGAAACGTCTGACGTCGACAGCAAAACAAAAAACAAAATTAAAACAGTATACTTACATATTCGGATTTTGCTTCGTCTTTTCCACGTTTTCATCATACCGTCGGATCTGCATCCACATATATGCTTACACACACACACACACACACACACACACACACACACACATATATATATATATATATATATATATATACACCAAGTTTAGTATAATAATATTTAATCACTTGAACAAAACTGGATGCATGCTTAGTTTCTCGATAACTCAGTCTACTAACCACTGTGCATTTGTTAAATTTTTATAAGCGTAGCCTTAGATGACTAATTCAAAGATCGAGGTGATTCGGTCTGAATCCTTTACAAGATCAAAACCCCACTGGTCCCCAAAATTATTGCGTCAACCTGTGTCCGACGAACCGCAGTCTTATTTGCAAACTTTGTTTGAGTTTTAAAGAGTTTCAAGTTGATTGAGCCGAGCAAGGCGTGTCAAATTAACGGAAATACGAAACGTTTACCGCGGAAATTTAGTCACGAATGTTAAAAAAATTCCCGTGACTCCGCCAGAGCGTGGACGCTACTTTGGCTCGCATTCCTTGAAAGGGAGTGTTAACTCTGATGACAGGATAAGACTGCGGTGCCTCTCTAAACAACTCTTATTATGAGTGACTATTTCGTCCCCTTTTGAGGGGTTGTATCTATTCAGATCTCATTGCTTACGGGACATTGGTTCAATCATCAGATTACATGAATGGGCGGTGATATATCTGCTTTGAGTAAAGGACGAAATCAAAAGCTAGTGAAAGAAACGGATTAATACAAACACTGCCAATAACACCCCAACACAAAAAGGGAAGAAAAGTAAATAAAAGAAAGAAAAAAATTAAATAAATTGCTGTGACTCAGTCGGTAAAGACGTTGTTACTTCAGTATCTGTCTATAATTCTGAGATGAGCTATTATGTACACTATTTACATCATTCAGACTATTGTCCTCATCATTGTCGCTATATTTATCACAACGTTTTGGCTCTTCAATATCTGTCTATATTTCTGAGATGAGGTATTATGTACACTATTTACATTATTCGGATTATTGTCCTCATCTTGGTCACCATATTTAATACAACGTTTCAGCCGTTCAGTATCTGTCTATATTTCTGAGATGAGGTATTATGTACACTATTTACATTATTCGGACTATTATCCTCATCTTTGTTGCCATATTTATTACAAAGCTTCGGCCTTTCAGTATCTGTCTTTATTTCTGAGATGAGGTATTATGTACACTATTTACATTATTAGAACTATTGTCCCCATCTTGGTCGCCATATTTATCACAATGTTTCGGACATTCTGTATCTGTCCATATTTCTGAACTGAGGTATTATTTACACTATTTACATTATTCGGACTATTATCCTCATCTTGGTCGCCATATTTATTACAAAGTTTCGGCCTCTCAGTATCTGTTTATATTTCTGAGATGAGGTATTATGTACACTATTTACATTATTCGGATTATTGTCCTCATCTTGGTCGCCATATTTATTACAAAGTTTCGGCTATTCAGTATCTGTCTATATTTCTGAGATGAGGTATTTTGTACACTATTTACATTATTCGGACTATTGTCCTCATTTTGGTCGCCATATTTGTTACAACATTTCAGTCTGTCATTATCTGTCTATATTTCTGAGATTAGGTATTATGTACACTATTTACATTATTCGGACTATTGTCAACATCTTTGTCGCCATATTTATTACAACGTTTCGGCTTTTCAGTATCTGTCTATATTTCTGGCATGAGGTATTATGTACACTATTTACGTTATTCGGACTATTGTCTTCATATTTATTACAACGTTTCGACCGTTGTACGCTCCGGCCTTCTTCAGGTGGTTGGAATGTCGAACAGGACACATGGCACAGGGGATAAAGGCGTTGGGTGACAAGACCCAAAGAGTGGGAGTTCAATACCCGTTTAAGGCAGTGGAGAACTTGGAGAAGGGAATTAACAGGAGATAACTGATAACTGACATCCATTAGACATGGCATGTGGAACTAGAACAGTCTACCCCAGTGAGCGAAATAAAGGGTTCAGTTCGACATTCCAACCACCTGAAAAAGGCCGGAGCGTACAACGGCCGAAACGTTGTAATAAATATGGCGACAAAGATGAGGACAATAGACCAAATAATGTAAATAGAGTCTGTTTCTTCCTTTTACAAGCTCGAGTCGATGCTTCGAATCAGATTTGAGAGTTGCGTTATTCTCGTCGATTTAAAGAATGGCGTTTCTTTAGAAAACTGATTTAGCGGCCTTATATTCAGAGAGAAAGATTCAAGCTTTTGAGGACAAATGCATGAAAAGTCTCCTCGGCATCTTCTATTCAGTCAGTTATGTGACATGCGTGATACACACTTAGGCGATCATGTAACTTTCGATACATGACTGACGTGGCATTTTCCCCTCAGTAGGTTGCTATTTCTTTTTGCGGTAGACCAGTTACCATCCAAGGTTATATAACGCGGTCTGTCTTGCTATTTAACCATAGCTGGGGGCGGAGAAGAAGAGGATCCATACCTTTCCCAAATGTATTAGCACGTAAGTTAATGTAATAGATTCGATTGGAATTCGAACTCGTCTCTCCGATTTCTCAGCCGCTGTCCATTACCCCACCGTTCCGTCTTTTACTGGGGACATAAAACCAATGAATTTGTGCAGAAAAGGGCTGAAAGTTTTGTAGATCACCAGGAACTTCTCGACACTGTCAAACGAAGAAAAATGGCGTTGTTTAGACACGTTACAAGCAGGGAATCCTGTGCAAGACCACCATGGAAGGCACAGTTGAAGGTGGACGTAGAAGAAGATGCCAACGCCAAAACTGGTTGGACAATGTCAAACAATGGACAGATATGACTGTACCAGAATTGTTGGCGCCTGCCGTTGATAGACCGTTGTGGAAGAGATTCAATATGCCTTCTGCATTCGGATCCCTCCTACGATAACAAACGTGAAGCAGATGATGAGGATGATGATAATATTATTCAAGTTTACCCAGTGAGGGGTTTCAAGGGATTCGAAATCGTAATGGTAATATTAGCCGTTACTTTAAAAGAAAACATTCGACATTCTTTGAGAAAGAGCCAATGTCACTTTTAGTTTAAATCTATAAAAATTGTTCTATTAAAACATTTTTTAGGAAAAGCGTTTTCTCAATTCTAGTAACTGTTATCCCTCTTTCCGATTTTGATATTAGGCTTCTTTCCTTACGTGCATTATTTACATTTATCGTACTGTTATCCTCAACGTCATTGCCATTTTCACAACGTTTCGCCCTCTGAACGCTCTGGCCTTCTTCAGGTGACTGGAATTTGCGGTGAACTAAAACTTGGGGAGTTGAGTTAAAGGAAAACAACCGAGATATCCGGAAAAGGCATGGCATGTGGAACTAGAACAATCTACACCGGCGAACAAAATATAGGGTTCGGTTCGCAATTCCAATCACCTGAAGAAGGCCGGAGCGTATACGGACGAAATGTTGTGAAAATGGCAATGCAGATGAGGATAACAGTCCGATAAATGTAAATAATGCAAGTAATCATAATATCTCAGAGATATAGACATAATTTTTCTTTGATTTTGTGTGGGACGACAAGATCTTGAATATGTCATTATTTTCCTCTCGAGTTAGAGATGCTATCCATTTTAGTTGTTGCTGCTCTTGAAAGTCATCAAGTGATGTGGATTCTGTTATTTGGTACAGTTCTTTGTTTGTGATTATGTAGCGCCAGTTAACGAGGTTCGAAGAAGGATGTTCCTCACTAAGACCTACGTACTTCATTCAGTAAAAGTCATTTTGAACCATTGATTTGAGAAAGCGAATGTATACAGTTGGCAGTTAATACATTTCTGAACGAGTTTTGCGCCATGGTTGACATCCTGATAAAAGTCTCGATCTGTTTCAGGTATTAATGAACAGGACTGGCGTTTCTTCCCTTAATCTTTTGGTTTTGTAGCAACTTGTGGTAGTGGGCGAAACTATTCCTTGCGCAGTCTATTCTATGTTCATTTTAATTTGCAACATCTCTTGCTAACCTCAAACGGAACACGTACATACGATCAATCGTTAAAGATGCAAGGGAAATAGTCGGCTCCCTGTACCGCTGTAGTAAGTATCTGAGTCTTCATAATATCTTCTATCCTTACAAGAGGCACATCAGGCTGAAAATGGAGTACTGCTGTCATAAACAGCCGGGAGCTGCCCAGTCCCCACTTTCCAGTTTTGATAGAGCTCAAAATCATGTCCGAGACCTGGGTGACAAATTATTTGTCACTGGCCTATGTCTGTACCTTTCTCTTGTTCTAAAAAAAAAATGCGTAAATCAAAGATGAAATTTCCATTTAAATATAATTGTAATATTTAAAAAGTGTTGTTATTCCTAACCCAATGTTTATGATCCGATCCTGCGACATGTTCCGCAGAATGCGACGAAGTTTCATTCGACAGAATCTTCTAAGTTTGCAGATTTCTCTTGGGTAGAGTACCCAGGTATCACATGTGGACAGGAGAGTTGAGATTACAACAGCTCGGTAAACCACGAGATTAAATATCAATGTTTCTAAAAAGGAACTAAAATTACGACAGCAACGTCATTAATAAATAAACTTGCTATATAAATAAAAAAGCGAAACGATTCATAAAACTTTTGAATCCCGATACAAGCTATACCCCAGTTTTCGATGGTTTGCCATATATATTTTTTAAAGCAAATTACACCCTAAGCAAGGCGGGAAGCCACTAGAGCGCAAGGGGTTAAAGAGAGTTGGAGCGAGAGCAAAGAGGAGTGATAGGGGAAAGGATGAAGAGAAGGATAGGGGACAGATCAAGGCATCTGGAGAGGTCGATTGACATCACATTTGAATAGTTGGAGATTATAGCTGTCAGGGAAACAGGAAAATGGGAGGGAGTTCCACAGTCGAGAGATGCGAGACATGAAGCTATTGGAGTTGAAGAGACGGCTACATCTAACAGTTTCGTCAGTGAAAGGGTGAGAGCGAGATGTCAGCCTAGTTGAACGCTTAATTTCATGAAGTCGGAGAACCAGCAGTTACTGTGAAAGTATTTGTAAAAAAGACAGAGGGAGGCAACAGTACGTCTGTGAGAGAGCGTCTGCAGACGAGATGCCAGATCAGGGCCAATTAAATTGCATATCCGTCTTTGGATTTTATCAAGGACCTTGAGACAAACAGAAGGGGATCCAGGCCATATATGGCAGCAATACTCCATGCAAGGGCGAATGGTTGATTTGTAGATTTGAAGGATTGACTCTGGTGAAAAAATTTTCTGGCACGGCACAGGGAGTCAAATTTCCTTGCGGTGGACGAAGCTATTGACTCATTGTATTAGTTCCATCTCAGGTCAGCAGACAATGTGAGACCGAGCAGTCGCAAAGAGGTGCTCTCGTGGAGTTGAGCGTCAGACATTTTAATGGGAGGCAGGGATGGATCTCTCTGGTGAGTAATAGTGAGCAGTTTTGTTTTTGAGGCGTTAAAGTTAACCAGCCAATTCCTGATATATGACTTCAATTTTGAAAAAGACTTATATCTGTACCTTTCCCTGGTTCTCAAAAATTGCGTAAATCAAAGATGAAATTAGCATTAAAATATAATTGTAATATTTTAAAAGTATTGTTATTCCTAACCCAATAATGATATCCCTGTTTGCCTCAGTGTATGAGATCGTTGTCTTCTATGGCTGTTCGGCCATGGTCAAAATATGACATTGTGACACATTTTTCTATCATACAGTTCTTTATAGGAACTCAAAACGTTTTGTATACCAGCATAAGAACAATTTGATCTTAATTTTTTGCAATCATTGTTCAATTTCACAGGAAGCTTTTTGGGGGTGGGGAGGGTGTCAAGGGACATTTAAATATTTTCGCTGTATAAATTACCTGTATTTGCGTCTTTGGTTCACGCCATTTCATCTTTCTGAAGGTTTCTTAGTAATGTACTCCATTCGGATAGCGCGGAAAGTATATATATATATATATATATATATATATATGTAGCCGAGAGGTTAGAAAATTAGAAATTTGACAAATAGACCTGGGTTCAAATTCTAACATGCTCAAGTTTTCAACTTGATGGCTACCTGATAATATCGGTCTGAGATGACGATCCAATTGTGCAGTATCATTGTAATATGCCCGAACACAATACCACGTTTGAACCCAAGCATTGTACGTTAAATAGCTGAAAATGTTTGGAACCTGCAGATGGTTATATTAGCATAAAGTTACAAGTCATCGTGACTGAGGTTCTGGGCGTACTGGCCATGTTTTTAACTACTGACCACACTAAATCATACGTTCACACCTAGAAATATTAGCTAAGGCCCGCTCAGAATAGGTGCAAAATAAACCACAGGTTGGCTCTGTGGGTATTGAAGACGCACAAATTCGACTGAGCAGGTGTCAACACTAGGGATTGATCAACATATGCATGCATATTTGGAAAAATGCCAGTCATTATAAATATTTATATATATGTGTGTGTAAATTATTTTCAGATAGAATGTATCTGTGAAAATACAAAGAGAAAAAACTACACTTCTGAGAGACTCTACCTAGACAAATGTAATTATTTATTTTCAGATAGAATGTATATGTGAAAGAACAAAATGAATAAAAATACAAGAGAAAAAACTACACTTGGCCGACGTGTTTCGTCCTCTGAGAGACTGTACCTAGACAAATGTAATTATTTATTTTGCTGCACGTGTTTATATACAAGAGCAATGATGTAGTTGGTGTATCAAGGCTTTTAAATTTGAGAAGGTTCCTCAATGTACATCAGGGGTTTGAAATGCCAGTCAAAACGTGTAGAGGACTCAAAGTGCCATAGTTCAAAGTCTGGTAAGATAAAAGTGAACGAATAATATTCAAGAAATATTATATATATATATATATATATATATATATATATATATATATATATATATTGTTTGGAATTTCCAATATTGGAGATAGAGGATTAATAGCTATAGAATGTGTGGACATAGCAATCAACAGAGCATGCTGACTGTCAGTTTCATATTTCAATGAGATCTTCAAACCAAGTCCCAATAATAAATTCGTGAGTTGTATCTATAGCTGGTTGCGTTTTGGAGATAAATGAAAGCGAGGTGAAAGAGATCTTTGCAAAAACACCATTTAGGCTTTCTGTGGGAACTTAACGTAAAATCCAGCCGAGTGACCAAAATTTCAGCTCGTGTCTAGAACGAGGGAAAAGTACGGCAAATACTAGTGTATAAACTGATCGGAATATAAGCCGACCCCACCCACATTGTTTTATGCCTGTGAAAAAGGCTAAAATCCAAACGTCGTGCGTAAGCCTGAGAAAAGGGCTAAAATCCAAACGCCGTGCGTAAGCCTGAGAAATGAGTTAAAATCTAAATGTTCTGTACAGGCCGAGTCATTTCATATAGCGTGGTGATAGCTAAATGTTTTAAAACTGTCATTTGGAGTACAGTTTTGTTTCACAGCTACATTACACCATTATTTTCTATCGTTTCATCGGTTTTATAAAGTTTTAAAAAGTTTATCGAATCTTTGCTTATTTCTTTTTAGCAGACAACATTAACGCCATCTTCCGAATGTAACAGTAATTTATTTGGCATAAAACTAGAATGAATCACGTGTCTTAAATATCTTGGAAACTATCTAACGTCCAGACAAGTAGATCTATTTTTGCGAATTTATTAAAGCTTTTTATAGTGAACTTTTTTTTACATAGATGTTAAAGATGATGATGAACATTAGTAAAAAACGAATAGCAGCCTACCCGCCATTTAATCATTAAATGTTGGTCTGATGCGAATTAGCGAAAAACTCACTGAGAACTATGTTCTATAATGCTTTTGCGGGACCAAAGTAAAATATATATGCAATATTAACAAATCACAAAAACAGATACAATATTTCGATTTTCCGAGGTCGATTTTCTGTTAAAATCTGACCCCAAGTTTATTCAACTTTCTATCCGGTTCGTATCAAATAAACAAGGAAATCATTCATATCGCTTACATTATTTCGAAACAGATTCTTACACTATATTTTAAATTTATTTTAACATTTTCCAATGTACACATTGAATTGACAGCTCACAGATATTTATTTTATTCTCAGATATTTATTTTTAATTTTATTAATTGCTAAATTTTAAAAAAATATTTCAAATTAGCACAGCGATTCTAAATAGTTTTTGCTACGGCAACGATTTCTCCCTATTTTTTCTCCCTATTTTTTCTCCCTATTTTTCTACCTGTTTTGCACCCTATTTTTTCTCCTTATTTTTCTCCCTGTTTTTCTCCTTAATTTTTCTCCTTATTCTTCTCCCTGTTTTTCTCCCTAATTTTTTCTCCTTATTTTTCTCCTCATTTTTTCTCCCTGTTTTTCTCCATCATTTTTTCTCCTTGTTTTTCTCATTATTTTCTCCCTATTTTTTCTCCACAATTTTTTGTCCTTATTTTTCTCCCTATTTTTTCTGCCTAATTTTTTCTCCCTATTTTTTCACCCTGTTTTTCTCCATAATTTTTTCTCATCATTTTTCTCCCTATTTTTTTCTGAATGTTTTTCTTCCTAATTTTATCTGCTTATTTTTCTACCTATTATTTCTCCCTGTTTTTCTCACGAGTTTTTTATCCTTATTTTTTCTCCCTGTTTTTCTCCATAATTTTTTCTCATTATTTTTCTACCTATTTTTCTCGATGTTTTTCTCCATAATTTTTCTCCTTATTTTTCTCCATATTTTTTCACCCTGTTTTTCTCCCTATTTTTCCCCTTATTTTTCTCTCTATTTTTTCTATCTGTTTTTCTCCCTATTTTTCTCCTTGTTTTTCTCCCTAATTTTTTCTCCCTATTTTTCTCAATAATTTTTCTCCTTATTTTTCTCCCTATTTTTTCTCTCTATTTTTTCAGTTCTTTTGATGTCCTTATTGAACGAAACTTTGGAAACAGAAAAATAACAATTAAATATCCAACTGTTTTACATATATTCCATCTTACATAGAATATTTAGAGAAAAGGCGCGGAATTGTTCACACAAAAAAGCACCAATCTAGCGTCAAAAATAAGCTGATCTTAGGAGAGACAAGTTACAGTGCTATCTGTCTATATATCTCAGGTACTATTTACATAATTCGGACAGTTATTCTCATCTCCATTGCCATATTCACAATGTTTCGGCCGTTGTAGGCTCCGTTCTTCTTCAGGTGATTGGAATGAGTAGTGACTAGAACCAAAGAGTTGTGAGTTCAATACCAGGTCACAGCAATGGTGAACCAGACATGGAGAGTTGAGTTAAAGGGAAATAACGGCGACGTCCTGAAGAGGCATGGCACGTGGAACTAGAACAATTTACCCCCGGTGGACAAAATAAATGGTTAGGTTCGAAATTCTAATCACCTGAAATCCAGTTAGATCCAGTGACAGGACCCAAAGAGTTGTGAGTTCAATACCTGGTAAAGGCAGTGGAGAACTTGGTGAGGGGAATTAACAGGAGATAACTGATAACTGGCATCCATTAGACATGACACGTGGAACTAGAACAGTTTACCCCAGCGAGCGAAATAAAGGGTTCAGTTTGACATTCCAACCACTTGAAGAAGGCCGGAGCGTGCAACGGCTGAAACGTTGTGAATATGGCAATGAAAATGCGGATAACAGTCTAAATAATGCAAGTAAACATAATACCTCATCTCAGAGATATAGAGGCCGAAACGTTGTGGATATGGCAATGAAGATGAGAATAACAGTCCGAATAATGTAAATAATGTAAGTAATCATAATACTTCATCTCAGAGATATAGAGGATGAAACATTAGGAATATGGCAATGAAGATGAGGTTAACAGTCCGAATAATGGAAATAATGCAAGTAATCATAATACCTCATCTCAGAGATATAGAGACCGAAACGTTGTGAATATTTGCCATGAAGGTGAGAATAACAGTCCGAATAATGTAAATAATGCAAGTAATCATAATACCTCATCTCAGAGATATAGAGACTGAAACGTTGTGAATATTTGCAATGAAGGGGAGGATAACAGTCCGAATAATGTAAATAATGCAAGTAATCATAATACCTCATCTCAGAGATATAGAGACCGAAAAATTGTGTATATAGCAATGAAGATGCGGATAACAGTCCGAATAATGTAAATAATGCAAGTAAGTTTCAGTGACTTGTGGATATAGTAACTTAAAACAGAAATGGATATTAATAATATTTAATTTTTTAGGAGAGAAGGATAAGATGACTCTGTGAACGACAGCGACATAAAAAAGAATTGAGACAATATAGAATTAACCGCCATGATGTCTCCTTAACACGAACAGCAACGAAACAGACAAAAATGTTTAATATCTATGTGAAGAAAATTAAAAAGTAACAAACATAGTGTTTAGTCATTTATTTAAACTGTTAGACATTAAATTGGTCTATAGATGTAATTTAACTTTCAGTCGTACCATCTGAAATATGGCGGCGTACCGGACCGGAAAAAAAGTAGAGAGTTCCCGTATATAATACGTACTCGAAACATTTGGGCTTGAAATATGTAAACCTTGCGTATTATCCTGACTATAATTCTGCTTCTCCCCAATTCATTAGTTAGTCCGCACGACCGTTACGCCCTGCCAATACCTCATAAATAATGGACTATTCCGTTTTGACTGCGAGAAAAGATGGAAATGACATATCAGAGACACTACTTGGTTTCAGTGAGAAAATGAAAGAAAGAAAGACCTGAAGTTAGCCAAGGCATGAAGGGGTAAAACAGGCAACATGAAAACCCACTTCAGACCACAAGTATTTCGGTGTTTTTGAAATTCAATTTGTCAGTGTGCTACCAGGGATGTAAAAGAGGATACATTTATAAAGCATCTGTTAAGTTTTGCTGAAAATTGGTTGAAATATCAACAAAAAATAAGAAAGAAACTAGTAAAAATCGCCATTTTTCGCTATTTATGTGGGTTTTCACTATATGGGTGGACTCAATTATGAAGTTGAATGGCTGTTAAACAATCAACTTAATGTTGGCTACAATTGAGCGAAGTTTGTATTAGATTGCTTGAAAATTGAGGGAGTTTTTAGTTTAAAATTTGTGTAAATTTATGTTGAAATCAATTTTTCGTTTTCCCGGTTTTTCACTAAACGCAGTGACGACTGGGGAATTTCTATGCATATTTTATTGTCGTAAAACTCGCCATGAGCTTATTCATTTCTTAACTTAATGATTAAGATTAATCAGAAAATTCAGATCGGAAAAACCGTGTAATTTTTACGGGTCTTTTTAGTGTATAAGTAAGTACGGTAATATTTTTCTTCTTTTTCGGCTCCCATACTTTAAAATTATGAACGTTAGCTTTTAGTGACGATTGAGAAAAAAAACCTAGGCTTTAACTCTGGTATTTGGAGAAGCTCCTATGTAAGTCGGTAAAAACATCTCGCCTTTAATAAAACAAGAGAGGAACTATTCTTCGTAAGACGTTCATTTTTTTTTACAACAGATCCGACAAAGAAAGTCTGTTTGCTTGAGCAAACTATGAAAAAAATGACACACTGTCGACTGAATATTGTTGCTGTTGAAATCGTTTTTTTTTAGTTTTTTTATGGTGTTTCTTTTCCGGATTGATCAATGCATTTCCACTTGAATAGCTCGAGTATTTCATTTGCGTCGCCCCTTGTTAAAAAGAAAAAAAATAAAATAAAATAAAATAAAAGGGGTGAAAAGATTAACAAATTAGGGAGCGGTTTTTGTATTGACATCTTCACGAAAGCAACCAAGTGAAAATTGTCTTTTAAAGTCCAACTTCACCACAAGAAAGCGAAGAATAGAAAAAATCACAATGAAAATAAGTCAATACAAAATCTTAAAATTAATAACATTAGGCTAAAGAAAAAAATGTCAGCCACCTGATGCATTTTCATAACGTTTGCATATTCACTTCCGGTCGTTCACTCATGCGCACTCAGCGTTATGATCTCATCACGACAAAATCAAGTCGATGTTTCTCGTCATGAAGAAGCAATATCCTTACCTCAAAATATTTAAATCTTTCATTTTCTCAGTTGATGGGCGTTGCTAGTGGTCAGAGAATATTTTACTAATTTTACGATCGACCAGATTTTTTTATTGGCATCACTGACACTGGACACTGGATAGATTGTATATTAGCTACAGGAGGTCATTGTAAAGAGGCGTTTAGAATTTATAAGACCTTTGCAGTACTAAACTGCAGTGTACGCCTGGTATTTGATAATACTAATTTAGCAGCCCACGATTGCATGATTATCTAACATTATTTCACAGCATGAGGAGAAGTCTTACCATTTTTTCAGATATATGGAAATGATTAATATGGCGGTATCTAGTCTGTAAAGAGAATGAAAAGTTTCACCCCATTTAAATGGTAACCCTCGAAAAGAGAGTCGTAAAACAGACCAGTGAACTGTGTAAACCCCACGAAAATACCTATGGTGATTAAGTCTAAACTAATGTCTTCAGCGATGGACCATGTTCTTCTGCATAATAAGGACTATAACACGATCTTAAGGCATTCCGTGACTGACGGCCATATCACGTTGAAATACCGGTTCACGTACGATCACCGATATTAAGGAACATCTTGGAAACAAAAAGTCAGAAGAGAATTCCACAAGAGAAAAGCTGTAAGCGTAAAACTTACGGTTACTTCTAGACGTTTCAACTGTAAATGGATGAGACCTTGCCGCCAATCTAGTACTGCGATTAAATTAATAAAGTCTCGATACCATAGAAGAATGAAATGTGTCTCCTCTTCTTCGTCGCTAGAATTTGCTGATTAATAGCAGGAGACGATGGTCATTATAGGGTTGCTGTTGAAGTTATCTATGATTCGGGTTCAATTTGTTTAATGTTCATTGACACTTTATGGGCTAGTGGACTGAGTATCATGTCAACATAGCCTTGAGTGGTTCTTGGACCTTGGATGAAAATGAGTATCAAAAGAAATAAAGGAAATGAGTGCTAAGCCGTTATTTAATCTCCTGTATGACAATGGATATTGCCAATTTCGTAACATGAGTAGTAGAGACTTAAAGAAGAGAAATGTCGTTCTGTAGACGCATGCTGAGAATACTATGGGCAGAACATCAGGCTAATAAGGAAGTGTAAAAGAAAACGGTAACTACGAGGAAAGAAAAGGGGATTAGAAAATCTAACACTCGTAAGCACATTGAACTCAAGAGAAGTAAGGCGAATCAGCTAGTAATCTATTTGATTTTGCGTAAACTGGTGGCAGAATACGGACAAAAATTGATGATAACGGATCAGAAGTTTCTGAGAACAAAAAAAGAAGAGAAGAAGCTGTGGGGGACCATGAATGTCGTCGTTCTAGAAGTAGACCCACACTAGTGTCATAAGAAAGAATCAGCATGTGTTAACACTGTAGAATTCCTGTGGACCTAAGGGATATACATTCACCACACTAGGCCCTGTTACTGTGATCTTTTTTTGTTCACCCAATAGGAGGCCCGGCCTACTCAAAGAATGAGGCGTGGGATGAGTGTAAAATTAGGAAGTGAAGATTATGAGCATAATTTATAAGGAGTCATCCGTACTTTGGATTTACTTACTACAAAAGTTTGAAACTGTGTTTATGTCATTGATAAATTCATACTATCACGAGTTGGGGGGAAGATGACGTCATTTGAACGCAATTATCAATGGCGTTATTTTACTCTTTGTTTTTACGATCAGACCAGTCAATTTAGTGATGTCCGTGTTATTGACTGACAAAATAGCTGTTATAGATATTTTATTTATTTCTATATTTAAAATTCAACAGAAACATAGTCCGTATAAAATTATATTATGCAAGTCAATTAGCTCCAAATTAAATTTGTATCGACACACACTAGTTGGTAAAAGTATCTGGGTATTTCTTTAAAAATATCTGGGTATTTATTTAAAAGTATCAGGGTATTTATTTAAAAAGCTGCAAGTTTGTCACTGACCCCTATTTTAAGTTTTATTTACAATGGTTTCTGTTTGAGGGATCCGTATTTATCCTCATTGGGGACGTACAATTTCACAGGTAACCTTGGACTCATCAATTTAGCGCAAAGTAGCAGCTTCTTTTTTTTTTTAGATCTTTTGATGTCCCATGAGATTTCGAATTTATGAAATCGACGTTAATCTTTCCGAAGAGATAATCAGAGAGGATTAACGTAGTGCGTACACTCCTGAAAAGAAAAAAGAAAGAAAGAAAGAAAGCGTGAAAAAATGAAAGAATGAAAGAAAGAAGGCGATAATAAAAGAAAGAATGAATGAAAGAAAGAAAGAATAAAAATATGAAAGAAAGAAGCAAAAAAAAAATGGAAGAAAGCATGAAAAAAAGAAAGTTTGAAAGAAAGAAATAATGAACTAAAGGAGGAAATCTACAAAGAATGAATGAAAGAAAGTGAAAGAATGTAAGAAAGAAGGAAAGAAAGAAAGAAGGAAGAAAGAAGGAAAGAAAGAATAAAAGAAAGACGGAAAAAGGAATGGAAGAAGGAATGAAAGAATGAAAGAAAGAAGGAAAGTAAGAAAGAAGGAAAGAATGACAGAAAGGAGGAAAGAAAGGAGGAAAGAAGAAAAGAATAAGAGGAAAGAAAGAAGGAAAGAAAGAAAGAATGAAGGAAGGAAGGAAGGAAGGAAGGAAAGAATGAAAGGAGGAAAGAAAGAAGGAAAGAAAGAAAAAATGAAATAAAGAAACAAGGAATGAAAGAAAGAAGGAAAGAAAGAAACAAATAAGGAAAGAAAGAATGAAAGAAAGAAAGAAAGAAATCCCTTCGCTAGTAGACATAATTATAAGCATTATACTACTAATAATCCACTGAATGATGAGATCCTTATGTATAAAATGGATATGGTGTATTTTTTAAATTCAGCTAGTACTTTCGAATGCATCATGCCTTCATCATCGGGCTGTATTAACTATCTACTTAGTTGATGTCATGTTAACCGAAAAAGACTTATAAAAAAAATAAAATCATTGATTTACCAAATTACAAAATTAAAAAAAATTCTCACTTGTAATATTTGAACTTTAGCATTGCGATTTGCATGCTCCAACACTACATAGCCGTTAATAAAAAGCTCATTCTTAAAAGCATCTTTCGGTCGGAAAAACACATTTATTTCGTCTTCCAGTTTTGATTCTAAAGGAAAAAAATACAGCCTGAAGATGAATGCGTGAAGCATTTGAAAGTACTAGCTGAATTAAAAAATACACCATATTCATTTTATACATAAGGATCTCATCATTCAGTGGATTATTAGTAGTGCAATGCTTATAATTATGTCTACTAGTGAAGGGATTTCGCCAATAATTGCATTAATATTGCTAATTGATTCAAGGTATGATTAACTCTTTGTAATATAATATTATATGATGCCTATTTTATTATGTTCCTGAAAAACAATTGATCTGCAGTAAAGAATTCCTGAGAAAAAAACTACTAAGACATATCACTCTGTTAATTGAACTATCTACTTAGTTCATGTCATGTTAACCGAAAAACACTTATAATAAAAAATTTGTGGATTTACCAAATTACAAAATTCAAAGAATTCTCACTTGTAATATTTGAACTTTAGCGTTGCGATTTGCATGCTCCAACACTACATAGCCGTTAATAAATAGCTCATTCTTAAAAGCATCTTTCGGTCGGAAGAACATTTATTTCGTCTTCCAGTTTTGATTCTAAAGGAAAAAATACAGCCTGAAGATGGAGGCATGAAGCATTTGAAAGTACTAGCTGAATTTAAAAAATACACCATATCCATTTTATACATAAGGATCTCATCATTCAGTGGATTATTAGTAGTATAATGCTTATAATTATGTCTACTAGCGAAGCGATTTCGCCAATAATTGCATTAATATTGCTAATTGATTCAAGGTATCATTAACTCTTTGTAATATCTATATCTATCTATATATATATATATATATATATATATATATATATATATATAAACAAATATATGTATTAACAACAAATTACAAAGCACATAAACAGTTAACATTGTGTTTGTGGGTAACATTTATGTTTGTTCTTTGGTGAATGTTCGTATTTTGGTGAATGTTCGTACGTACGTGTATGTTTGTAATGTTCATAGTGTCTTCCCAGAAATGGGAAAGGCGGTCTTTTGTGAGAGCTCACATAGTAGCGGTGTTTGCTGAAATGAAGAAAGAAGAGGAAGAATTACCTCACCTCCACGAGAGGTGGGATGCGAAACGAGGCCTGAAGCAAAAAGAGATCGAGGCAAGAAGTCGCCCATTAGTTACTGTATGGGGAGAGAGACCCCTAGTGCCAATTTGGGAATTAAGGAAGAGCTAACTCTGACAAAAGAAAGAAAAGGGAAAGAAAGAAAATAAAGTTTTAAAACAAATAGGAAAAGAAAGATTAAAAAGAAAAAAGTAAACGACTATAAAGAGAAGACATTAAAATAAAGATGACAGAAAGATTAGAGAGAAAAACAGAAAGAAAGAATGTGTAGATAAAAATATAAATTGTAAAGAAGAGGGTATAAGGAAGAGTAAGTGAGGAGTAAAAAGAAAGAAATTATGCTTATTGCTTCGTTCTCATTGGCTGATGCGTTTTAAACTTTACAACATGATCGTAAGCTTTTTTTCCCCTTATTTTTATAGTTTTATATACGAACTTCATCCTATCACCGAACTGTTTGTCATATGTCCAGCGGTTGATCCTTCTAAACCAAATTCTTCATCGCGTTGCTGTCACAATAAAACACATTTTGAATGAAATTAAAACGAACAGATGACATTTAACGATAAAAGCAGAACATTTTAGTCAAGCGAACAAATTTGTAAATTTCATCTTAAATGCAGTTATAAATTTTCGAAATTTTCATCGAATTAACCCTTTGAGCCCAGACCACCAATTTACCGGTGGTAGAGAAAAATGACGTAACGCCCAGCCACAGGTTGAACAATGGTAGAGAAAAATGACTTAATGCTCAGTCACCGGTTGAACGGTGGGTAAAAAATTGCATTGTGTTTTGTCATTGGTAGTCTTATTTTGAAGAGCCAATCAGAAAAGCCGTAATATTCTGATGTCATCGAACGTTATACTAACATGTCTGTGCATTATTATTGTGTTTTGTACATGTGTTTTGGATAAAAAAAATGTAGTTTTTACGCTGAAGCGTGCAGGGTGTCAACCTGGACTGTCAGGGAAGCAATCAAGAAGTTATATTTTTTGTAACTATTTTTAATAATAAAAGACCGGTAGTAATAAATAATTAATATCATAAAACAGCAATAATTATAAGATAGAGTAATACTACTAATAAAAGAACGGTAATAATAAAGAGTGCATCGACCCAGCGTAATATCATAAAACAACGATAATGATGAGATAGAGTTATACTAATAATAAAAGACCGGTAGTAATAAATAATTTATATAATAAAACAACGATAATGATAAGATAGTATGTTTTGTATTATCACGCTGGGTCGGTTGAACAGTGGTAGAAAAAAAATGACTTAATGCCCAGCCATCGGTTGAACGGTGGGTAAACACTTGTAACTTTTTATATCTAGCGTGAAACGTTACATACCAATTATTTGCGAATTTTGACTCAAGATCTCAGGCAGAAGGGTTAAAATTGTTCAGGAATGCAGGGCTCAAAGGGTTAACATCGAGAGGTTAAAATTGTAGTCTACGGGGAGGCAACCCAGAAGGAGCCTATTTCGCAAAATAAATAAATAAATAAATAAAATAAATATACTCTTTAACCCTTTGAGCCCTGGTCACCGCTTTACAAAGTCCTAGAGAAAATCACTTAATGCCCAGCCATCGGTTGAACGGTGGGTAATCACTTGTAACTATTTTTATATCTACCGTGAAACGTTACATACCAATTATTTACGAATTTTGACTCAAGCGCTCAAGCAGAAAGGTTAAAAGTCTTCAGGAACGCGAGGTTTAAAGGGTTAACCCCGATTTCTAAAAAGAAGTTGCAAAACTAGGTATCTACTTGACCTCCCACAGGGCCAGGTTGTGACACAAGGTCGGGGTTTAACGTGGGAAGGGAGGGGGAATGGACCCGAGTTTACACCCGGGCCGCAGTGCTTTGGCTTTAGCTGGTCTTAGCTTGTCCAAGCTGGTCTTTAGCTGGTCATAGCTAGTCTTAGCTAGACGTAGATGCGATACTACCAGCGCAGAGACGAATCCCTGCGACCGGCCTGTATCAGAGATCGAATCTCAGCCCCATAGGCGATCGTCCAGCGAGTAATCTGAGAACAGATACTGCACCATGATCTTAGCCTAAAGACCGAGAAAGCGTGATCAAGGCCCGGGAAAACCCGGATCCCGAGATGTGGACAGTTTTTTTTCGTAAATTCAGAAGAAAACACATAAATGTGACTATTTCTACGAAGCTCGATTAACAGGACCATAGAATAATTCCAAGGTATTAACTGAATTTTAGACTGGAATCTTCACTGTGTAATCTTCGATATGCGTGAAAAATCCTTCTCTTTGTCCTCTGTGGGTCATAGGATCACAGACTCTCCATTCTAGGTGATGTAGTTTTCATAGCAAGTGCATTTTATGGGGTGGAATTGCCAGCTACTTTTCAAATGGTTTTGAATTCACAGTAGTTCTAGATTGGATTCCTGACTAGAGAACATGACTAGTCCACCCTGATATATAAGCCACAGCTGGGGCGGGGCGGTGAAAAGAGATTGATTCCTACCTTTTGCCGTGAACGTAAGGAACATGGTCGGAATTGAAATTCAACACTCAGATTTCACTTTCCAAGCAGCTAAACGTTACACTACCTGAACATGCCATGTGACATGCATTTGTCTTTAAATTAAGTGCATTGATAAGTAATGAGATTATGTTGAAAAATAAAATGTTTGAGCGAAATAAATACTTTTCCAGAATTAAAACATTTAAAACAACATGCCTGGCTGCATTCACAATTCCGGAAAATCCTCGTTGAAAACACAACTATAATTAAACATGAAAACAATAAAAAAAAACTAAAAATTCTTGAAGCTATATACATAAAACAGTTGAAACGTAACCTGAACAAAATAAACTATGAAATCTCCACAAACATTCTTAAATGCCTATGATTTTATAATAGAAGCCATTGGTTTATACCAATAGCTTCCCATACTTAATACTTCTCGTTTTCACTCTCGCGTGGTCATGTGTAACGTCATGAGCTGCGGTGCGATTTTCGTGTCCAGCGTCTCATATGCACAAATTTGTCGTTGCTTGGAAATCTTCCATGTAAACAAAAACAGACTAACATTATTGTTTATTCCGTGCATTGTTTAATATTTTGTTATGTAATTGTCATCTTTGATAATGGCTTATGTAAGCCGAATGTTAGATAGGATTAAAAAAATATGTAGCAATATTGTGATTTTATTTCTTCTTTTAATGATAATGTTATTAAGCTTATCAGACGATATGAAAAGAAATTACATACAAAATTTGTCGATATTATTTGATGAAACATGTATCAATATATATATATATATATATATATATATATATATATATATATATATATATATATATATATATATATATATATATATATATATATATATATATATATATATATATATATATATATATATATATATATATATATATATATATATATATATATATATATATATATATATATATATATATATATATATATATATATATATATATATATATATATATACATATATATATACCTCGAGGCAGTGTAATGGTTAGCAAGCTTGTCTCGCAAGAACAATTTCGACTGAGTAGTGAGTTCGATCCTCACTGGGTATCTCATACTTTCGGCCTTGTGCCACATCTAAGATACGCTTGGAAAATCACTACATTTGGAAAATCCTGCAAATTTCATTTTACAAGATGAAACTGATCATTTATATAATGGTATCTTAATTCCGAGTGTATGATATATATATATATATATATATATATATATATATATATATATATATATATATATATATATATATATATATATATATATATATATATATATATCAAGTATATGGTGCAGTTCAATTTATATTACAATGAATCATTCATACAGAAAACAGATATATCTTCTATATCAGTTTTCTGTATGAATGATTCATTTTAATATATATATATATATATATATATATATATCAAGTATATGGTGCAGTTCAATTTATATTACAATGAATCATTCATACAGAAAACAGATATATCTTCTATATCAGTTTTCTGTATGAATGATTCATTTTAATATATATATATATATATATATGGGTATGTATGAATTTCAGATATAGATAAAATATATTTGTAAAAGGAGGACAATATGAATAAAGACTGACTCTGCCAATAAAAATTATATATACATATATATATGTATGTATATTGGGTTCGATGGATAAATTTTTGTTTAATTTAGGCAAAAATGAAAATAACGCTAACATCACATTTAATCAAAAATATTTACCAAAATTACACAAAAATATCTTGAAATACTAAAGAGTAAACAACCAGTATATGCGATATTAAAAATAAGAATGGCGACAATTTATCCATCGCATCATATATATATATATATATATATATATATATATATATATATATATATATATATATATATATATATATATATATATATAACTGGATAGACATTACGTGTCTTTTCAAATCGGCGTGCGCACCTGACTGTTGTAGCTGCGAAAAATATTCGAAATCCAGTGAAGAGAAGAAAATCAATTTTATTTTTTTAACTACTTAAAACACTTTTGATTTTTTTTATGTACGCTTTAGTTTCTCCGACCATACGGAAGATGATTGATGTGAGTGTATTTTTTTTGCATCTGCATCAGGTTTACAGAAGGCGATACACGGTTGGGAAAGACGATTGATAAATTCAATCAGCATAGATTATGCTTTATAAAACTTGTTTAGAAAGGGAATTGATACCCAATTATACCATATATATATATATATATATATATATATATATATATATATATATATATAAAGTGGACATGGAAGTCAGCACTTAGAGGCGACAGTCTGTTTCATGCTAGTGCAATCGTCAGGCGACTAGTGCTGTTATTTTTCTCGGCTATTTATATAAGGGTCATTTACACACGCTCTATTATCTGATATTGAGCACTTTACCCCATAAATATAGCACACTTTAAGACTATATTTCTGCATATATATATATATATATATATATATATATATATATATATATATATATATATATATATATATATATATATATATGTATATGTTTTAAAGGAAAACAGACCACTTTAAGGCTCCATTGTAATAGTTTATTTCACCAAGGACTTCTAACTGTCAATGGATCTTCAGACATCACTTCCAAAAGGTGAAACAAAAAATGAAATTAAAATTTACACTTTTGACGGGCAGTATTAAGCTTATATAAGTTAATATAGAAGGTAGCGAGGAATGGTGTGAGAGACATGGTTACTCAAAGTTTAGGTTTCAAATCAAGATGGAGTAAGATTTGAAGGTAATAGTAAAAATTCGTTTCTTCATATATATACCACATACATATTTATGCAAGTATCACATATACATACGTTCATGTACATACGTATATTCATATATATATATATATATATATATATATATATATATATATATATTCATATATATATATATATATATATATATATATTCATATATATATATATATATATATATATTCATAAGATAAGATCTATATTCATAAGACTTTAAGACTATATTTCTTCATATATATATTCATATATATATATATACATACATATATATATATATTCATATATATATATATTTACATATATATACATATATATATATATACATACATATATATATATATTCATATATATATATATATATATACATATATATATATATACATATATATACATATATATATATATATATATATATATATATATATATATATATAGTTTTTTTTTAACATACAAGATGTACGTGCGATACCCTGTCTTAATCAGCCGCCGACCAGGGGTGATCTCACGGTTTCGGTGTCTATGGCGGGACCACCACCCCAGGCGCCACCAGCAGCGTTTGTCACCAGGCAGTGTATGAAGATAAAATAATTGATTGTTCTACTTTGTAAATTCTCGTAATGAAATAAATAAACGATTGTACCTCTTTGAAGCTTCTCTCCGTAATGAAAGTTCCTGAACGCGTTTGCCGTTATTGATGCGCTCTTAAAAAATCGTTATAGGCGACTACGCAAATATTCCACTTGCGCATGTTAGGTCGTGATGTTGCGCGCATAATATTTCAGTAATCTTTGTTCTGATCGTAACTTTCCTTTCTGGATTTGTCGTCGATTTGGTCGTTTTTTCTCTTTTTTATCTTTCATTTCCATTACTGTTCCAAACCACTCAAAGCAAACGTCGTATTTTATTCTACAAAAGGAACTGATCTGTTGCCCTATGTGACCCTTAAGATTGGTATTAAGGATAAAAGAAAGCTCTTTGTCAAGATTTGTCCAAATGGTCGTCTGGTTACCTTTGGGCCACTGGATTCTTGGGTTACTTTGGATTCCAGATTTATAATCCCACCACTCGATTTACATTCTCCGATAGGAGAATTACATTGTTTGCACCAGCGTGCCTTATGGATGCGTAAACCGCGTAAACCGTTAAATCTTCTGCCGCAATCATACGTTGTAGCCGGGTCCATACCCAGGTCGTTTACATTAAAATCAGTCTGATGGGTGATATATTCTCCCTCCCCGCTACAGTCACCCAGAGGGCATTCTGTGTCTCTTGTATTCTTCATGCTTTAAATAAATTCTTGTCTTTCCAAGATGTCAGTCCAACTTTCTAGAGGGTCACTTCGTCTTTCCGAAGAGTCATCTTGCTTTCCAGAGAGTTTTGGTAATCAAATAATATATATATTAATATATATATATATTATATATATAATATATATATATAATATATAATAATAAAATAATGTATGTTCATAATAATAACAATAATATATATTCGTATATATATATATATATATATATATATATATTCATATATATATATATATATATATATATATATATATTCATATATATATATATATATATATTCATATATATATATACGTATATATATTCATATATATATATATATATTATCAGGTATATATATATGTATACATATTCATATATATATATATATGTATATATATTCATATATATATATATTCATATATATATATATATATATATATATATATATATATATGTATATATATTCATATATATATATATTCATATATATATATATATATATATATATATATATATATATATATATATATATATATATATATATATATATATATACCTAAGTATAGGATTGGTGTATACGGAATAAATTCCAATAACCAACAAATACTATTCTTAAAAGTGTAGACTAAATATAATCATTTATTCGAAAATTATAACATAAAAATGTTATAAAATCACTACAAAAGTAGGTCATTTTGTTCAACACTTCTAGTGTCTTCTCAAGTGATGGTTTAAAAAAACCTTTATTCTACATTCAACACCATCACTTGAGAAGACACTAGAAGTGTTGAATCAAAATGACTATTTTTGTAGGGATTTTATAACATTATGTTATAATTTTCGAGTAAATGATTATATATATATATATATATATATATATATATATATATATATATATATATATAATTTTTACATACGTAAAAATTCCGTATGTAAAAATTATAATAAATAATTATTGCTTTAATCTTGGTATCGAGCCCTCTTTTGAATTAATGCTGTTTACGTTAGAATTTATATTATTTTCGTTTTCATTACATTCGGATACATACATACATACATACATACATACATACATATATATATATATATATATATATATATATATATATATATATATATATATATATATATGTTTGCATAATGTTATTTAAGATTTTCTGGGTAATTCTAAATAAAAAAATGTTAAAAACATTTGCTTCCCTGGTCTCTGCTCTTGTCAATAAACCTTTGTAGACATATTCCTAAATAACATCATCTGTCACCGAATTACGTTACCAAGTAGGCCGGCAAAAACTTAACAAATAGGTATGAAACGCTAAAAAATAATTTTAAATTAATTACAGCATCTCCAAGTGTGTTGGAATCTCTTGCTCTTACCTATCTCACATAGTCATCATGTAATGTTTTGACAATGTTCCTAATCTTCTCATGACGAGGGAGATCGTGGTCAGCCATAACTTCTGTTGTCCTAAGTAAGTTTTTAATCTTTATCATTCCGTCTGTTCCCTGTTTGTCTCTGCAGATTGTGCCTGATCAGTCCCTAGACTTGTGACTGATTGGGAATACCAGATGCTGTAAGCATGGATATGCGGCTAGTGTGATTGATAACGGCTCGGTATGATAAATGAGAGAGTTGAGTTCAAATTCCAGTCAAGTTCGTTGCAACCATTTACGCGCAAATTCCTTTTGGAAATGTATAAGTTCATTTCTTCACCCAACTGGGTTCCATAGCCTTGGTTGTCTACCGTAGAAAGAAACGGAAGCCTACTGCGTGAATTCTGGTGCCAACGCAGTCAGAAAATCGAAAAGAGACAAGCGTACACCACGAATGGTACGTAAGGAAGGAATACGCCGGACTACGTGTTTGTTACAATTTCAAATAAAAGGTTGGGAAGTAAAGTCCCATCAGTACTTGAAGAACGATTACAGCTACTAGAGTGGGAAAAAAATCCATTTTCCTTAAAAACTGTTTTGAGGAAAGTTATTTTTTTAAATCTCAAAGGAAAGCAGCACTTGCTGCCCGGTTAATGAATGTTTCCTTATAGGGAAACGGCTAAATTTACGGTGATCATTCTTCAAAAGTATGCACAGGCCGTCAATTTGTGGCAGCAAGTGTAAATCTCAGAGGAATTTGAACTCAGATGTCTTTTTCGTCAAGAAATCATGGTAAACGCTCAAATGTTTTACCACTAAGCTACGAGAGCTTGACAGTCTCGCGTGATATATATTTGCCCATAACTTATCACGCCATTCCACACCCTCTCTTGGCGCCATTTTTATGTCTTGCTTTTAAATTAGCATTATTAGTAAGAGCTGTAATATTTGTATTCTATTTTTCTATTAGATTAAGCAGTGCAAAACATTATTATTATTATTATTATTATTATTATTGGTATTTAAATTAATCTTCATTTTTTTAAAATTCTTGTTTCATTTGTTTTTTTTTTGTTTTGAAACTAACCCTTTTGCTGTAACCTGGAAGTTATTAACCGTTCTATTTATATTCGTTATAAAATATAATTAATCTTCGTATATCGACAAAAACATTTATTCAGTTTTTGACGGCTTTAATTTTTTTTTCTCGCGGTTCTTTTCTTGTTTTCCCTTTTTTTTTTTACTCCTCTCCCCCTTCTGCATTCTTTTGATTTCACTTCTTTTCCCTCCAGTTTATCTTTCTTTCTTTCTTTCTTTCTTTCTTTCTTTCTTTCTTTCTTTCTGTTGTGGCGACTTAACCCGTCGAGAAGATCGGACAGTTTTTATTTATCTGTTAAATAACAGTTATTTATTTATTTATGTCTTTCCTTTTTTTGTTTCTTTCTTCTGCACTCATTTGTTTTTCTTTTCCTTTTTCTTTTTCCCAGACTAATTCTTTCACTCCTTCTCCATTTTTCTTCTTCCTTCATTCCGTCTTTCTTTCTTTATAACTCTTTCCACTCTCCCGTCCATTCTTTTTTTACATTTTTTTCTTTTCTTCGTGTTTTACGCTTTCTTTTTCCTTTACTCTCTTCTTTCTTATTTCCTCTTTCTTTTCTTATTTAGTCTCACATTCTTCCTTATCTCTTTCCTTTTCCCTTCTCTTTTCCTTTTTTCACATCTTCTCTCATTCATTTATTTTTGTTTCTTTGTCTATTTCTGTGTTTCTCCTTTTTCTCGTATTTTTCCTTATTTTTTTTTTTACTTTCGTCTAGAGGTTATTGACATCCCTAATCACACAACACGTAATATATATATATATATATATATATATATATATATATATATATATATATATATATATATATATATATATATATATATATGTGTATATATATATATATATATATATGAATATATATATATATATATATGTATATATATATATGTGTATATATATATATGTATAAATATATATATGTATATATATATGTGTATATATATATATGTATATATATATGTGTATATATATATATGTATATATATATATATATATATATATATATATATATATATATATGTATATATATGTGTGTGTGTGTGTGTGTGTGTGTGTATTTCAGTTCGCCATTTTCTGTATTGTTATTGCTTTTCCTTCCATCATCATCCCGACTAACAGAATGATTCACGATTCCGGACAATACCGTCTGCAATTTCCTGATACCCCAAGGCGACAACGAAGCAAGAGGACTTGTTTTTTTAAACCCACAGATGTCGAATAAATCGGGTCGCGCGGACATACTTACATATTCAGACATCATGGCTGACAGAACGAATGCAGTCGGAGTGTTTATGCCTACATGTAAATCTATGTTTATACGCAATTGTCAACGCACACGGTTTTATTTTCAGAGACGGAACTGCGGTCACCGGGAGTGTAGGTTTAATTGAGTACATCGTCGTATGAGGGGTACACCGCCGTAGAATTATGGCTCGGAAACTTGTTTCTTAGGCCATTAATATTGAAGCGACCCCGGTGCTCAAACAGAGCCATGATTTTAGTTTTGTAATAGACTAATCTCAGCTTACTTCATGCACTACATATAAATGGCACTCTAGTCCAGGGTATGACGATAAACTACATCCGGCAGCAAGATTGCAGGTTTTTGAAGAGGATGGACCTACTTTTAGATCCTGTTGCTTCCAGGTTCACCCTGACCCAGGGTTGTAGCATCTAGTGTCACAGATATGGTCAAATAATGGCTCCCCCAAACAAAAACAAAACACTATGAAAGTAGAAAATATATTTTTATATAAACAAATTACCAACAATACATATAATATAGTTGGCCACTCGTATTCGAGGATACCCGTCTAATAGAGCGGCTAGCCAATCCTTATTGCAGACGCTTGCTCAGGCGAATTCTGTGTTTATTCAACACCCACAGAGCCCACCTGGGAAAGGGCGTGTTATCTAACGCGATCAACAATTTGAACAAGGTCAGCACGCTCAAGCTCTCGGCCACGATGACTTGTGACTTCTTGCTAGCACAGCTATCGACGGCCCCCAATTTCACTCGCAATGCTTGGGTCAACCCGTAATATGGTTTTCAGGCATTTCCCGATAATATTAGTCTCCTTCCTGACAAATCGGCCATGGTGAGATTTGAACCCGGGTCTCATAGACAGAATGCGAGAACCACTCAACCACATGCCCATAATACATATAGTAAAATTGCCAAAACAAAAATACTTATTTATAGTAAAATAAGCAATAATACCAGTTTAAAGCCAAATCACCAACAATACATTCTGTCCCTATTTGAAGGTTTATTGCGTTCACAATATATTTAGCTGAAGTCATAAAATTGTATCCAAAATATTTATATTTCGGCATTAAATAACGGACAGAGGTTGATATGCCGCTAAACAAAATCAACCCTCCAAACTTATCTCAGAAATTAAGAGAGAAACAATTTTTATGTTATTGAAAGTTACAAACCCCGTTTTCTTGTACATTCAGCTGTTTAAGTTTGCTTAGTAGAAAAGATTTCTTACAAGGTTCCGATCTTCTTTGATTTTGGGTGTAAGGTATTACAATTTTGATATCGGGCTAACAACTCGATCCCATAAAAATTCATTTGTTACTGAAACCGTCCCTGTACCATTTTATTTTGTTTGCGCCATCAGGTTCTATCTCGTTTCTACAAGAAAAATAAGATATAAAAATACATTTTTAGCGTAAAAATAACAGCAATCCATTTTTATATAAAAATTCAGCATTGATACACATTTATACTAAAATTAGCAACAATATATTTTTAAGGCAGAATTACCAACAATATATTTTATAGCAAAAGACGAGGATCAAGATCAAGGCATCAGAAGATGTCGATTGACATTACATTTGAATATTTGAAGATTATAGCTATCAGGGAAGCAAGTAACGGGAAAGGAGTTCCACTGTCGGGAAGCGCGAGAGAAGAATCTGTTAGAGTAGAAAAGGCGGTTACATTTAACAATTTCGACAGTGAAAAGGTGAGACCGAGATGCCAACCTAGTATCACGCCTATATTCATCCATTTGTCGTACCAGTGAAAGCAGCTCGTCAGTGTAGTTGCCATGAAAATACTTGTAGAAAAGTAAGGGAAACCACATCATATCTGTGACAAATTGATTGTAGACGAGATACCAGATCAGGACCTATCATATTGCATATCCGTGACTGGATTTTGTCGAGGACTTCGAGATGAACAGCGGGGCCACCAGACCATATATGGCAACAGTATTCAATGCAATGACGAATGGTTGATTTGTAGATTTGAAGGATGGACACAGGTGAGAAAAACCTTCTGACGCGATACAGAGAACCAACTTTCCTTGCGGTAGATGAAGCTATTGATTCAATGTAGTTGTTCCACCTCAGGTCAGTGGAAAGCGTAAGACCAAAAAGGCAGAGAGACGGTCTCTTGGAGTTGGGCATCAACCATTCTGATATGAGGCATGGAGGGTTCTCTATGGTGCGTAAATGAGAGCACTTTTGTTTTGAAGGCATTCGTTATTAAATAAACCGTAAAGATTGATATGCCGATAAAGAAAATCAACAAAACCAAACCAATCCTTGGGCACTCAACGTGAAACGATATTTAGTATACAATTTTGTTTTAGTTGTTCACGCAATACAAAGTTCCAAACCACTCAAGGTAAGTGTTACTGGATAAGGTTGCTGAAAGTAGCTAACCCATGCCTTAAGGAGGATAAGAACGATCCGGGAAGCATTCTTTTGGGAGTCTCTTAGATAAGATAGAGTTTTTTTCTGACCAAACTGTTAGCATGGAACAGCACGGTGTACAAGGCATGTCAGATCTAAGCTGTGAATGTCTGAACTGGTGAAGCCAACGATTGTAACTTGCATGAGCATTTGTCATGGAAATAGCGTTAGGTAGCGAGAGCATTGCTACGTTTTGTCAGTGGGAAACGATTTGTAGGGTGGAAATTAATTTATCGCCCACCAGGACGCGTAGACGGTTTCGATCTCTACCAAGTCTGGAAAGAGATGAGTTTGAGCCTCCATTACGTCTCACATTGTGCCACATATAAACAAAAATCAATAATAAAATCAAGAAAAAACTGACCAAAAATGAACCCTGAAAATATTTCATCCCAGGAAGTCAGTAATTTAAGACAAGTATAGTATCTCAAGGACACACGGTCCAATGGATAAAGACGTTGGTTAGATCCAGTGCCTAGACCTAAAGAGTTTTGAGTTCAATACCAGGTCACAGCAGTGGTGAAACAAAAATTTGAGAGTTGAGTTAAAGGGAAATAACTGAGACATCCGGAAGAGGAATGACACTTGGAACTAGAAGAGTATACCACGGTTGATAAAATAAAGAGTTCGAGTCGAAATTCCAATCACCTGAAGAAGGACGAAGCGTACAACAGCCGAAACGTTGTGAATATGACAATGAAGATGAGGATAAAAGTCCGAATAATGTAAATAATGAAAGTATAGTAGTTTCCAAGAGAATTAAATTTCGGCATTAAATGACCCATAAAGTATTGATATACTATTAAACAAACTAAACCAAACCTCGTGGGCCGACGTCCTACGCACTACCACTCTTAAAGGTGAAGGTTACAATTAAGATGTTCTAATAGCGGAAATACCGTGGAGATTAGAGTATTATTTTGCTTCTCGTCCCCATTTACGTGTATTCTCCCTCTTTAAGCTCGTCCTTGTGTCACATTCTGTTCAAGAGGATGAAAACAACAAAAGACAACAACGAAGGTTGAAAAAAAAGTACGTCAAGTGGTAATATAAAAATACTGAACACATCGAAAAAAGTAGCTAAACCGATTTATCGGTCTTCTCTGTGAATAAAGACAGACGTTTGTAATTTTCGCTAGCTTGCCTTTCAAGAGTCGGAAAACAGGCATGTGACCCATTTCTGTACTTTCGTTATCAAGTTTTCTTTCTGGAAAATAAAACATTCATTTAAGTTCTTACGACTTCTCCCTAGCCATCTTCATTTTTTTTATATTTTTAATGTATACCAAAATGTCTATACCTTCGGCATGTACTATTAATATCACCGACATATTTTGTAGACACAACGGTATAGCTGGCCAATTGTATTCCAGGATACCCGTTTACTAAGGCGGCTAGCTAATTCCTATTGCAGACGTTTGCTCAGGTGCATTTGTGATAATTGAACTCCCAGAGAGCCTACTTGTGGTTTATACTGGAACTATGCTGAACAGATCTTAAAGTTTCTTGGAAAGAACGTGTCATCTAGCGTGATCAACAATTTGAACAAGGCCAACACGCTCAACCATCGGTCACGATGAATTGTGACTTCTTGTTAGCAGGGTATCGTCTACCCAATTTCACTCACAACGCTTGAGTCAATAGGTGGCATGGTTCTCAGGCAATTTCTAAGGAGCTGCACGCTGGGATCGACCTCTCTAGTCCGATAACACCACGAACTATCCTTCCTGATAAATCGACCATGGTGAGATTTGAACACGGGTCTCATGGTCACGTTCTAGCCACTCGGCCACGTGCCCATTAGACACAACAGTAACAATGTAACAGTAATAATAAAGAGTTCATCAACCCAGCATGATACGATAAAACATCGATAATGATAAGATAGAGTAATACTACTAATAAAAGAACGGTAATAATAAAGAGTGATCGACCCAGCGTAATATCATAAAACAGCGATAATGATGAGATAGAGTAATACTAATAATAAAAGACCGGTAGTAATAAATAATTAATATCATAAAACAGCAATAATTATAAGATAGAGTAATACTACTAATAAAAGAACGGTAATAATAAAGAGTGCATCGACCCAGCGTAATATCATAAAACAGCGATAATGATGAGATAGAGTAATACTAATAATAAAAGACCGGTAGTAATAAATAATTAATATCATAAAACAGCGATAATGATAAGATAGAGTAATACTAATAATAAAAGAACGGTAATAATAAAGAGTGCATTGAGCCGGCGTGATATCACAAAACAGCGATAATGATAAGATAGGGTAAACCAGTAATAAAAGAACAGTTATAATGAAGACTGTATCGACTCAGAGTGTTACGATAAAAAAAGCAACAATAATATTGAGAAAAAACATGTATTGAATTACTAGTAATAATGGAGAGAATATCGATCCAAAATGGAGACTCGCTGGAGCAATGGTTAGCGGCTGGGAGTTCCGATTTCGAATTCCAGTCGAGTTCCTTACAATCATTTGCTAATATCCTTGGGAAACGTAAGAATCCATGTCTTCTCACACCCAGCTATGGGGAAAATAACAGGTTAGATTAGGTCCTATCCTCTTGTGTGGCAACCAATCTTGAAGAAGGAAACTCGGAATTTAAACCACCTGCTGCCTTGTAGGTCCTGCCTCTTTAGGCAAAGGCTAGAAGGCGGTAACTTAAAAACAAAATCCACCTCCGAGAGGCGGAACAGGGTAACCTCAAAATACCGTGTAAAAAAGGGAGTGGTAACTATTCTGCCTTAAGTGTCACCTTGAACAACAACAGCGGGAGAGAGTGTCTAAATGGATCAAATGATAATGAATGATATTGACCCAGAGGTTTCAAATAAAAAACACTGAATAAAAATACTGATAAAATTGTGTAAAACTAGTAATAATGATGGTATAAAAGAAACTTTTTTAAAAAGCAGATTGAAATATGTAAGTAATGAAGTAACCTTTTAAAGGCTATTTTGTCGTAACGAAGATTATTGATTTGGTGCCAAGTGAAAACATTTCTAAATCTATGAGTTTTTGTTTGACATGCATAAATGCAAAAATAGGTCAACCGTAGTTGGCATCAGTAGAACACCTCGATTGATTTGACCTTCTGTTTTCAACAAATTGGTTTTGCAATTAGGAGCATAACAAAGTTGTTTTTGTCTGGGACACTCAGATATCTTGTGAATCTCCAATAGACAGGGTGTCCATGAAGTTCGTGTGCACTTTAAGAAAATTATAACTTTATTTGTATTTGCGATAGAAATAATCTGTAAAAAATGTTATAAAATTTAATGTACCAAGTTTTAAGAATAGCTAAAATAATTCATGTGATTTCAGGCATTACTGTAAATAAGTTGGCAAATGTTTTCCGTGAACTGCAAATTCGTATTAACCTTTGTATTGCTAATGATGGAGGACATGTGGAAACTTAAATAAAATTTCAATAAAACCTAAAAAAATATAAATTTATTCTTTCTAATACATTTTACAAATTATTTCTATCGCAAATACAAATGAAGTCATAAATTTTTAAAGTGCAAACGAAATTTATGGACACCCTGTCGTGTGCACTTTAAAAAAATATAACTTTATTTGTATTTGCGATAGAAATAATCTGTAAAAAATGTTATAAAGTTTAATGTACCTAGTTTTAAGTATATCTAAAATAACTAATGTGATTTCAGGCATTACTGTAAATCAGTTGGCAAATGTTTTCCGTGAACTGCAAAATCGTATTAGCCTTTGTATTGCTAATGATGGAGGACATGTGGAAACTTAAATAAAATTTCCATAAAACCTTAAAAAATATAGATTTACTTCTTTCTAATCCTTTTTACAAATTATTTCTATCGCAAATACAAATAAATTTATAAATTTTTTAAAGTTCACACGAACTTTATGGACACCCTGTATATAGGTTATTCTGGTTATCAATATTTGATCTTCTTTGACACTTTTAGATGAGGTGGGAAGATTTTGAAATTGTTTCAACCATGATGGTTGTCTTGAATATTTAAAAAAAAGGACGTATGAGAAAATCGTGAATTGTCTTCAAGTATCCGTTTACGGTTGTGATTCTTAAAATGATACGTTAATATCCACTGAAGAATATTTATTCACATTTAACCAATTCGTAAACAATTTTGCATCAGATTTTAAAATGAAGTGTGAAGTATTAATGATTTTATTGTGATATTTATTTGTAAAGAATTTTGTCTTAGACTTTGAGATGTTTGAATACTGAATGTTTTTTTTTGTACTGTCTGTCACACAAAATGTTTTTCTATGAATAAGATGAAGCGTGAGAAATTATTTATTTTTTTATCGTCTTTATCGATATCGAACTCATATCGGAGATTTTTAGGTGGCATGTTTATATTTAATTAATCATATTGTTGTCTTGATTTTCCTAAGCAATTTTGCGAGTCGCAAATGAGTTAATAAAATACAATTAAATGCATTTATTAAATGCAGACAGTGGTGTATGGTTACTGAGATTTTCACCTCCGAAAGACTATATCTGTATTTGTTTAGATTGCACAAAGGCGTCAAAACTGATTGTCACCATGCAGTGTTGATTCCTATGTCTACACTTTTTCTCTCACGATTTTTCGCCCACTCTCTCTCGCTCACTCTATCTATCTATCTATCTATCTATCTATCTATCTATCTATCTATCTATCTATCTATCTATCTATCTATCCATTATATATATATATATATATATATATATATATATATATATATGTATACATATATATATATATGTGTTTCAATCCTCGCTTGAGGCATTCAGAAGTCTAGTCGCTCTGAGGAGCTGTGATACAGCGAAACAGTACTGTGTGAATGACAATTTAGCTCTTGAAAATATATTTCAGTTGAGCACTGTTGAGTGATAAGCTAATTCTATAAACAACAGCCACCTGCACTAATGCAAAGCTCTTCAGTAAAATGAATGGAGCACTTTGGTTGATTGGCATTTGTTTACATTTGTAAAAACAATACGCTAGATTTAGTTGTGTAACTCTACCGAGTGAAGATAAATCTGGCTGACACAAAATTAGTTGTGTTTCAATCCTGGCTTGAGGCATTCGGAAATCTAGTCGCACTGAGGAGCTGTGATACAGCGAAACAGTACTGTCTGTGAATGACATATATATATATATATATATATATATATATATATATATATATATATATATATTAGTAAAAAAAACGCAACCTTAGCGTTGCGACCGCACGCTCCAAAATTTCTCACCGTTAACACATTTTTAAAATAAACATATTTCGTTTCACGTCTAATCTTTCGTGTCCCGTTATTACTTGCATGTACTAAAAAAACAACAAAAAACAAATTAATTTCCATGCCTGATGATGTCTCTCTGAACCGATGAAAGTACTAGCAAAAAGAGAGCTTATACAGATAAACTTGCTAAGTATCGTAATAACTAACGAGAAATACGTAATGTCAATATACAATATTTCACGAGCGTGCGCACACACATACATCAGTTATAATCTCAGTCTTGAGAAATGTCGACGACGGTCGTTTTGAGAGGAGGTTATATATATATATATATATATATATATATATATATATATATATATATATATATATATATATAAAAGGAAAGTTCCAACAAGAGAAAAGTGTGTATATATTAAAAAGAAGAGAGAAACTGCAAACGTTTTTGGTTGTAATGTGGACTTTTAAAAAAAATATTCTGCTTTATTTTTCCATAATTTTGCTACACGTGATTCTGGCGACCGTCATCAGGCAAAGGGTGGAGAATTCCATATATTATTAAAAATTATTAATTTTTTTCTTTATGATTTCGATGTTAAATATTCTCGATATGAGACTGGCAGTTCAAGAAAGACATTCGGATCACTAACACAAAAAAGAGAATGTCTCATACCGAGAATATTTAACATCGAAAAACATAAAGAAAAAAAAATTATTTTAAATAATATGTGGAATTGGCCACCCTTTGCCTGATGACGGTCGCTAGAACGGAAACCCGTGTAGTAAAATTATGGAAAATAATAATTCTTAAAAAATTCCACATTACAACCAAAAACGTTTGCGGCTTCTCTCTTCTTTTTAATATATACATACATATATATATATATATATATATATACACACACGTAAAAAAGATAAAAGGAAAAACTATTCTTAGCCGCTGCGTTTCGTCCTCTCATGGATTTTATCAAGGCAAATATAAGGATTTATTTTTTTGCACTTGTCTATTTACAAGAGCAAGGATGCTTTTAAATTTGAGAACTTTCATGAACATACATCAGGTCGTTGAAAGGTGAGTCACAGCATGTGAAGGACACCACAAAATTAAGCGAGTCATTTTCAAGAAGTATTTTTGAATGATTATATATATATATATATATATATATATATATGTGTGTGTGTGTGTGTGTGTGTGTGTGTGTGTGTGTGTGAGTGTAATTGTCATCCACAGACAGACTGTTTCGTTGTATCACAGCTCTTCAGTGTGATTAGACGTCCGGTTGCTTCTAGGTAGGATCGAAACCCGACTGAATTCGCGTCAGTCGGCGCACGACGGGGATGAAGGTGAATTTTAGCGTATTTATTTTTAGATAAACACACAGAGCCCGACAGTACTCAATTCGCTTTACCGAAGAGTCTTGCTATATCAGCCTTAATAGTCACTGTTTACAAACCCACACTTCCCTCCCCGAGAGCTCAACCAAAATTAATTTTTCAGGAGCCTATATTATTGTCATCCACAGGCAGACTGTTTCGCTGTATCACAGCCCTTCAGTGTGGCTAGACGTCCGGTTGCCTCTAGCTAGGATCGAAACCCGACTGAATTGGCGTCACTCAGAAATTCTACCACTAAACATCACATTAGCACGATTTATTTCAAGCCATTTATTACGATCTTGATCAAACTTATTTAATGTTTACCACACTATAGTTGGCGGCCACAGATTAATGGTATTCTTCCAACACTTCTTTGTTTTCCCTGTACTTCTGTTGGCAGACACCATACCATCAAGACCCAATTCTGTTATCCCTCTAATATAGATTTTTATACTTCATACTTTATACTTTAAAATGTGTGTACATTTTTCCCGTATTATCCAGAATTACATCGTTCTTATGAATTACCGAAAAGTTGACATGGTATAAACTGAACAAGCAATTAACATTAATTTACACAGTAATTTCTTTAACGTTTTCACACATACGAAAATAACCTTGTCCTATGACTGACTGCAATGAAAGAAAGAATTTAATATTGAAAAGCTATATAGAGATGCAGTAGGCACTTGTCTCGCTTTTGATTATGAATAATTTACTGGTGTCTTAAGCGGTCCTTGCAAGTCACACGCCAGATCCTTAGCGAGAATAATCAGTTGCTGCTTGCTTCCTGCGGAGATCGCTGCTGGGCTGATTTGTTTTAAAGAAGAACCAAAGACATAACACTGAACAGCACCGAGGTTTTATTGACCCTTTCACATACTGCTTGTCTTATGTATGCTTAAATTTCTCTGTCTTGGGCAATTTGTTATATTTATATATATATATATATATATATATATATATATATATATATATATATATATATATATATATATATAAATATAAAAGTGAACATAGAAGTCTGATATTGAGCACTTATCCCATAAATATAGTACATCTTAAGACTATATTTCTTCATATATGTATATATATATATATATATTAATACATGTCTCATTAAATAATATAGATAAGCGTTGTCTATATATTTTATGAAAAAATGCTGCCTAAATACACACAATATATATATATGTATATATATATATATATATATATATATATATATATATATGTATATATATATATATGTGTGTGTGTGTGTGTTGGGGCAGCAGATCAATATTCAAAGATATATTGTTAAATATAACAGACAATGAATGTCTATTATGTTTGATCATGAGCCGTTCTAAACTTCGTATAGTGGCTTTAGTTCCGGGAGAAAATAAAGACAAAAACTGACCAACATATATATAGTGCATGTTAGTATGATTTATGTAAAAGTACTTATAACCTGTATATAAAATATTTTCATATTTATCTCGTTTTCAGAATCCATTTCTTTGATTTATATTAGTGCTATTATCCATCTTGTTAGATGGATATATTAATGTCTGTAGTGGACCTTGGAGAGTGGAGAAGGCAAAGATATTTTTATATATATCCAAGCATCCAATTAGGTACATAATTTGAGATCGGTGTTGCAAAATGCATAAAAGGAAGTTTGGAACAGACAAATGTATTGATGCATTTCAAGCCGTCCATATCAGCTAGATCAGATTAAATTGACCGTTGCCGAATAGAAGATGAACTTAGGTTTTCTGTGAATGCTAAAATATACTTTCCACGTAAACTAACCCTCATTTTACCTCGAATTTAAGCAAATTCGGATAGCGAAGAGAACCTTGTGTTAATGCACGAAAAGCGAATTTACGAAGAGTTCGGCATACATGCATTTACATGATATGTTCTTTCATTACCAAGTCGGCTGCTTAATTGCGTCATTTGTGTCAATCGGTTTCTGTTCCGCGTTTTTCGAGAGAGAAAAAAAACTCTGCTTTATTCATGAGGTACGAACATTTTAACACATTGAAGAATACAGGATTAAATAAATTATTAAGCCAGGAAGACAGACCGCCCGAGATAGTCCATTGACCTAAACTCGTATGTAATTCAATGACGTCATAGTTGAACATTTAAGTGGGCGATGACTTAAATGAAAGCGTGTGAGCATCTGGGTTGTATATTAAGGCGTAATTTTGGTGCTGTTCACCGACGTTCTGCCATTTTGCTATTTTCAGATAAACAGGAATTCGTACGGGATTGGACAGTCACTTTTTGTGTATGTGTGGATGCTTATCGCGTCATCTTGGGTATATAAACAACGTGTTTCGGTCGTTCTGAACGAGTGAAGGATATTATTAGCAATTGTCATATGTCTGTAGATGTGGATATACGTATGACTGTAACCTGGAAGCATTATATGAAGACGTCTCAAAGAAATCTCTCTGTATTGAGAAGGATTGGCAATGAATTCTTATTACGTGGTTTGGGGAAGTTGCTAAATTTCAGTATACAATGTCAATTCACCAGCTTTGCTTTTGTGTGTGTGTGTGTGTGTGTGTGTGTGTGTGTGTGTCTCAACGGCTGTTGTGATGCGTCTAGTGTGGTAGTCTGTAGTGGTATTGCTTGTTGCTTCTCGCTTTTAGCTACCGCCGCTGGCTAAAAAATGCGAAAAGGGGAGCCGAGTGCGTAAGTCTTCCCCTGCCAGTATATAGCCTCTCCATCAGCAAGCCCTATGTAGTGCCTCCTCGTGGCGACACATGGCAACCGAGCCCTTGCGGACTCGGGCTAAACTACAGGGGACGGGGGAGGAGTTTGGCCCCCATGCGGCATGCAGGCCCAACGGTGTGTGGACACGCCCTGGTGCCCATGAATCAAACCCCAGCTATGGGTTAAATAGCTCCACTGCCTTGTGGAAATCTTCGGGAGAAGAAAAGACTAATGAGTAAACCCTACACAAATCCGGAGTGGAGCCCCTAAAGCGGATGGACGGCACTCTGTGCTAGCTTCCGGCAACTCCTGCAGCCGCGCTGGTACCAAACTGTATTGGTTCATCCTTTCCTTTGGACTCTGCTAGCAAGGCCGAGAGGGGGAACTAGACGTCCGGGCAGCCATAGTTCTCCATACATCCCGCCCAGGCTCGTAGCGCAAAAAGCTACTCCATCGTCTCTCGAGACGGACGGATACCGAGCGAGAGCAAGATTTTTTTTTTAAAATAT
The DNA here is from genome assembly GCA_964036315.1 of Acanthosepion esculentum. Classification (NCBI taxonomy): domain Eukaryota; kingdom Metazoa; phylum Mollusca; class Cephalopoda; order Sepiida; family Sepiidae; genus Acanthosepion; species Acanthosepion esculentum. Next base: position 136,396,450 of record OZ038477.1, read on the forward strand.
TGTTCACCCAATACATGTGTGTTTATACACTTGGTTTGAATAAAACTGCCGAAGTTTTCGTCGGTTAAAATAGATCTATCCCCCATATGAAGCAATTTTGGATTTTGTTGTCTAATACTATTTATTTGCTCTGTAATAATAAATACATTGAGCTCTTTTTGTAGATCAGTTTTAATATTTTTTTTTATTGCTAGGATCAACTTGGATTATATACGAACGGATATGACTTACGTGCCTAATACCCTTGGGAATCCTCTTCTTAAGTTATTTTCTATCAAATTATCAAAATGTTTTAATTCGTTTCCATACTTTAAAGGCTTTTGTTTCCATTCACAGATTGAAAAGAAAATAAGCAGGATGTATTCCTAAAGTAATTACATGCCTTCATAGAACCAGTTCCTGGAAATTTGCGATGCCATTATTGCACAGACCTATGTAGGAAGTAATGCAACAGACCACAAAACATGTGACAACGAAGATCGAATGCTCTTTGTGAATATGTGACAAGGAAGATCGAATGCTCTTCTCATCCCACCCACGAGCTATGGAGACAGGACTGACCAGGTTCCATAGTCTTGGATGGCAACTAGTCTACCGCAGAAAGAAATGGCAACCTACTGCGGGAAAAAAAACAAGCCTCGTCAGTAAGCGTGTATCACGCATGGCACATAACTGATTGATATATGATAAAACTCATCTGGAAGAAAAAGTCTCCCTGGCACGAATTGAGTTAGTAAACTAGTTTTGAAAACGTTAGATGATTTTCACTTTTTAGTTGATTCTTTGAAATCCAGAGGATAGCTCAAAACTTTGGACCTAAAGTATATGTTGTGCTTTCAAAAATAACCATAGATTTTTTTTTCTCATATTCTATTTAAAAGGTACATCAGCATAGTCGATCAGAAGGAAATAATAAGTGGAAGGAAACAGTTTGAGAACATGGCCAATACATGTTTAGAGGCTGCTAACTTCCTTACCGAAGAAGAAATCGAATGCAAGCCTATCGTTCGGGCATTAGTGTGAAATAAATGTAAACTCTCTCAACCGAAAGTGTTTTAAATCGTTTCTCTGATCCCATTGTTCGTTAATAATTAGGCTCCTTCTCGTTACGCACAACGCATTGGGAACCAAGTGAGGATGGAATTCACTGAAGTGGTTAAAACAGAAAACGTGCGCGACCCTTTTATTATTGTTGCTTCACGGTGAGCGCTCTAACGTCATCAGGCTCTTGCACGATGGCCTCGACAGGGATTATTATCCAGATACGCTGAGAATACCATGGACCGACCATGTGAGTAACAACGATCTTTTAGAGAAAACGGAAACATAAAAGAAAATTTATACTTAACATGAGGAAGAAGCAGTTAACGTTCTGGGGCACGTAATAAAGTAGGAGGACTTGGAAAATCTGATACTCACAGGGCGGATTAAGGGGCAGAGGAAAACATCGCGCGTAACATGGGCTTGAATAAATTGATGGTTTGGTTTGTTTTGTTTTACGGCATATCAATCACAATGGGTTATTTAATGACGACAAAATTTCCTTTTTTTTTTCAAAAATGTATAGCTGGTAATATTTAAAAGAAAATGTATAGTTTGTTTTGTTTTGTTTTGTGGCATATTACCTCAATGGGTTATTTAATGCTGACAAGATTTTTATTTCTGGTAATATTTTCTTTTTTCAAAAATCTATTGCTGATACTAATTTTTTTAAAAGTATTTCTGTTATTAAAATATATTTTTACACTTTCATAGTGTTTTAAGTCAGGTTGTGGGGTCAGCTATTTGCCCATAGCTGGGACCCTAACAGGTGCTACCACCCCGGGTCAGGGTAGACCTGGAAACACC
>OZ038477.1:136400797-136420797 GCA_964036315.1 Acanthosepion esculentum
TTCAATGCTAGGACGAATGGTAGATTTGTAGATCTGAAGGATGGATTCAGGTGACAAAAACCTTCTGGCATGACACAGAGCACCAACTTTCCTTGCGGTAGATATATTTCTTTCTACTTTCTTTCCTTTACAATATTGTCTTGGATTTCCTGTAGTTTTCTTTCCGTGCCTGCCATCGATATGGTGTCATTTGCGTATCTTACGTTCTCAAAATGCAGCGGTAAAACCGCAACTCGGTCGCTTCCAGCCATTCCCTCATTAGTGACGAAATTGTCCTGCTGTTAATACTCTTATAAGTGGGTACATATTGCTCAGCTCTCTTTCCTTCATTTCTCTGCTAGGTTAAGTTTATTGTATATCAATATAGAGTCGGCATTCTTTTCTATATCACATGTAAAATCCCATTTCCTCCCTTGTAACCGACGTCACTCTTATGGCGTCTGTCGTAGATTATAAGAATTTGAAACTTAACCGTTTATTTGATCAACGGAGTGGTTGTTTTTTTTATCCCGCTTTCAATACGAGGGGAGTTACTAGTTATGTTTTGCTCAACAATTCATTCTATTGATATGTCGTTAAACAAATCAACCAACCAATTTTTCCAATGAACCAAGGATTAAAGACTGTATAATTAACAAGATCCGCTTAACCCACATATTGTTTACACTAGGCTATGGGGGCATAACGGTCGATTAAGGACATCAGTTCGAGTAAATTTAATCAATTGCTAGGTCTTCCGCTCGGAAAGTTGGTTTTCTGTGTCATGCTAGACAATTTTTTCTTGCCAGAATCTGTCTTACATATTTATAAGTTTACAATTCGTGGGAACCTCGAGGCGGTGTAGAGGTTAGGACGCTTGTCTCGCTAAAATAATTACGAGTAGTGAGTTCGATCCTCCCTAGGTGCTACCTACCTTCGGCCTTGTGCCACATCTGGAAAATAACTGGAACGGTGCTCCAAACTGTTCAACTGTCGAGCTGTCTGCCGTGATACAGTGAGGAACCCAGACGAGGCTTTGCCGATGGGCAAAGTTTCGTCTTGGGAGGTAGACAGACTCGGACCCGTTTATGCGGGTTCTACGGGAATATTTTTGGCCGAGCCTACGGGCTCGATGAAGCCACGGTAAACTCGGCCTTGTGCAACATACATCCCTCGGGCTGGGGGGCTGTTTAATATTAACCTGTGCCTGGTGTTTTTAACGCATTCTTCAGTTGAACGTAGCCTTGGAAAATCGCTATAAGTATACAATTCGTCCTTGCTTTGAATACAGCTGCTACATATATCCTGCTGTCCCTGCTCTATATTTAGAGATTCTTGATAAATTTTAAAGAAGAATCTGCAATATTATTGGTCTTGAACTGGCATTTTGGCTTCAGTCATTTTCGCACTGCCGCAAAGTAGCTTTGTAGCTTCATGGTAATTGTTTTGATGAATAATATTTTCTATCTTGCCTAGACTCTTTATGAATTTAATCGCCGTATTAAAAAGGACTTAAGGTCTCATCATTTTAGAGTTGAAATTGTTAATATGTAACCGTAAGTTCTATGCTAACAGATTTTTTGTTGCATTTCCCGTTTATGGAATTCTCTTCCGGATTCTTGCTTCTCAGTCAACTTTGATCTTCAAAAATTGAAATGCAATATCAATCGTTATCTTCTGTCTTCTTAATTCTTGTTCTTTTATTGTCCTCTCTCCTTAATAATGTTTCTGGCTTCTTGCTTCACAAGGCGCTTTGGATGCATATGCGGAAAACGTTCTACTCCGAAGGACAACTGACTTCGGCGACGACGACAAGGACGAGTAGAGTGGCACAGGGCCGCAAGGACGCACACACGAACGACTACGACACCTTGCACGCGCACATAGATGTTACCATAAATTGATAATTCCAAAATTGAAAACAGCTAATCAGGTTTAGCGGGTCTCAAAGTAGAAATAGAGGACAAAAAATAATTTAATAAAAATCACTTTTACATTTAGCGTCAAATGCACGTAAAAAGTATAAAGATTTAGACATAATAAAATTATTTTATCTTCATCCGACATTTTAATGCGGCATAATCTTTCTTCGTATACGCAACCGATCACCGTAGTTTGTTTTCATTTATTTCGCGTGCAACTTTTATTTTCTTTTAAAATCACCGTTCTTTATAATCCCTTCACATAATGTTACTCTTAAAAGACATTTATGAACCTGAACTATGTAATATTTCGAATACGTCACAGTACGCGTGCTAAAAAAAACCAAAAAAAAACCATATAAGCAACGTACCCCGCTTAAGTTTTAATTACGGTTCAATTAGACGATATCAATTGCATTCCGATGAAAAGCCAAATTAAACTTAAACTTGTAATAAATAATTGTTTTTTTTAAACCTTTCACTGTGTTCGATATTTAAATTTAACTTTAAATGATTTATTGATTTAACTTTTAATCGCATGTAACTAGTGTAGTTAATACCTGTTCTTTAGGTTGTTTATGATTCACCGCGACAGAAAAATGAACGAACAGACGGACATACGTACACTGCACTTTATTTATATAGATTATTTCTTTTGTGTTATCATGACGGGATTTTCATAAGCGCGCTATATTTACGGACGCGAAAAATGAAAAGGTATCAAAGCAAAAATAGAGGACAAAAAATAATTTTCACAGCAACTAAAAATAGACAGCCTCAGTCTAATGTTATATGTAAACAAAAATATAACATTAAATGCCAGCATTTAAGACCGCTAACTACTCTTGTTTACAAAGAGGTGGCTGGTAGGTCTTAATATATAATGATTCCAAAACCTTCCAGTGATAATCCATATCAGCCTTACTCAACACTGAAGACAGTTCAGAGCTATAAGGCCGAACACAACGTTGATCTTTAATGAAATAAACCTGAAATATTAACGTAGCTATATAAATTGCCCACCTTTCATTTGCGAATATTGGCTGGAACGTGTTGGGTGCCTCCAACCTTTGACCAGATCTGCCTACAGAGTCAGCATCGCACTGACACCTAAATTTGTAAAGTAAAGAACTAATATGAATCGGACTCAATATAGGCGTCTGGCACCAAACAAAATACGTAAAAGTAACAGCTTCTTACACCAAATGAAATTTGCTTAGAAAATCTCGCACTCACCTCACGGTAAACGCATATAGAGAGGATATGACTTACGAAATTGGCGTATTTTATCTCTAATACTGGACTACATAATATTCAATGGTTAACCATCCTCGCTTAGAGCCGTCCTAATAAATTCAATTTCTGAATCTAATTTAACATAAGACCTAGGCCTGGTGAACCTAGCTTTTAATCAATTTGATTTTTACCTGTTTCGAATAAAAATAAATCCTTTCTTTTTATGTGCCATCTTCTTTCAGGACGTAGGCGATCATGTTTCTCCACTTCCCTCTCTCCCTTGCAACTCTCAGCAAGCTCCACTCTGCTTCCTCCCCCATACCACTTTCTGTCATCCACCTGCTCAAGCTCGTCAGGTATGTCACGCGCTGCTTTCCCTTGTCTCTCTTTCCCTCTGTTTGACCCGTGAGTATCAGATTCTCCAGACCCTCCTTCCTCATTATGTGTACCCAGAAACTTCAACTGCCTCTTCCTAATGTTAAATATAAGTATCCTCCTTGTTTGCATCCTCTCTAAGACCTCATCGTTGCTCAAACGCTCGGTCCATGATATCCTTAGCATCCTTCATTAGAACCACATCTCCGTCGCCTTGGGTCTCTTCTTCTTCGTGGAGGAAATCGTCCAAAATTCGCTGCCGTAAAGAAGAACTGATGTCACGTAACAGCTCAGTTTTTCTATCTTTGTTACCAAAGAAATCCTCCTATCTCGCAATACTCTGCACAGCTTTTGGAATGTGTCTTTGGTCATCCCAACCCGTCTACGGAGCTCACTGTCGCACTTACCGTCCTCTGTCAAGACGCTTCCCAGATATTTAAACATCTGCGTCTGCTTGATTCTGGTGTTCCCAACCTGCAAATCACATTTCGGGCCCATCGTCATACTGATGACCATATATTCTGTCTTCTTGTAGTTTATGCTTAGTCCTTTCTTCTCACTCTTCGTCGCTAAACACGTAAAGGTTGGTTTATGGTCCTTGATGTTAGTAAACCATCTGTGTGCCATAATATCGAAAAGAGAAACATCAGAATTATTTTCATTTTCACATGTCAGATGAAACGCAGTGGGGGGGTAATTTATTCACTATCTGATTGAAAAACACCAGTCTCAGCCTCATCTTCAAGCGCGCAAACGGTGTCATGGTACGGTGGATAAAGGCGTTGGTTAGATCCAGTAACAGACCCAAAAAGAGTGTGAGTTCAATACCCGGTTCAGGCAGTGGAGAACTTTCAGAGGGAAAAATTACCAGGAGATAACTGATAACTGACATCCATCAAACATGGCTCGTGGAACTAGAACAGTCTACCCCAGTGATCGAAATAAAGGGTTCGGTTCGAAATTCCAACCACCTGAAGAAGGCCGGAGCGTACAACGACCGAAACGTTGTGACAAATATGGCGACAAAGATGAGGACAATAGTCCGAATAATGTAAATACTGTACATAATACCTCAACTCAGATATATATATATATATATATATATGTTGACAAAGATGATGACAATAGTCCGAATAATGTAAATAATGTACACAATACCTCATCTGAGAAATATAGACAGATACTATTTCAAACTTGTTGCAGTTAATTCTAGCCCTTTTGACTAAGCTCACACAGGTCTTTATTCTAGGCCTTTTATCTAGGCTCACCAGTTGTTCATTCTACCTGTTTTGATTAGGCTCAAGCAGGTGTTGATGATAGGCCTTTTGATTAGGCTCCACAATGTCTTGATTCTAGGCCTTTTGATTAGGCTCCACAATGTCTTGATTCTAGGCCTTTTGATTAGGCTCAAACAGGTCTTGATTCTAGGCCTTTTGATTAGGCTCCACAATGTCTTGATTCTAGGCCTTTTGATTAGGCTCAAACAGGTCTTGATTCTAGGCCTTTTGATTAGGCTCCACAATGTCTTGATTCTAGGCCTTTTGATTAGGCTCAAACAGGTCTTGATTCTAGGCCTTTTGATTAGGCTCCACAATGTCTTGATTCTAGGCCTTTTGATTAGGCTCAAACAGGTCTTGATTCTAGGCCTTTTGATTAGGCTCCACAATGTCTTGATTCTAGGCCTTTTGATTAGGCTCAAACAGGTCTTGATTCTAGGCCTTTTGATTAGGCTCCACAATGTCTTGATTGTAGGCCTTTTGATTAGGCTCAAACAGGTCTTGATTCTAGGCCTTTTGATTAGGCTCCACAATGTCTTGATTCTAGGCCTTTTGATTAGGCTCCACAATGTCTTGATTCTAGGCCTTTTGATTAGGCTCCACAATGTCTTGATTCTAGGCCTTTTGATTAGGCTCAAACAGGTCTTGATTCTAGGCCTTTTGATTAAGCTCAACAAGATCTTGATTCGAGGTCTTTTGATTAGGCTTAACCAGGGCTTGATTCTAGGCCTTTTGATTAGGCTCAACAGTCTTGATTCTAGGCCTTTTGATTAGGCTCAATGAGGTCTTGATTGTAGGCTTTTGATTAATCTCAACAAGATCTTGATTCTAGGCCTTTTGATTAGGCTCAACCAGGGCTTGATTCTAGGCCTTTTGATTAGGCTCTACTAGTTGTTGATTCTACGCATTTTGATTAGGCTCAACCAGGTCTTGATTCTAGGCTTTTGATTAGGCTCAACAATGGCTTGATTCTAGGACTTTTGATTAGGCTCAATGAGGTCTTGATTCAAGCCCTTTTGATTAGGCTCAACCATGTCTTGATTCTAGGCCTTTTGATTAGGCTCAACAATGGCTTGGTTCTAGGCCTTTTGATTAGGCTCAATGAGGTCTTGATTCTAGGCCTTTTGATTAAGCTCAACAAGATCTTGATTCGAGGTCTTTTGATTAGGGTTAACCAGGGCTTGATTCTAGGCCTTTTGATTAGGCTCAACAGTCTTGATTCTAGACCTTATGGTTAAGCTCAATGAGGCCTTGATTCTAGGCTTTTCATTAGGCTCAACAATGTCTTGCTTCTTGGCCTTTTGATTAGGCGCAGCAATGTCTTGATTCTAGGCCTTTTGATGAGGCTCAAACAAGTCTTGATTCTAGCCTTTTGATTAGGCTCAACCATGTCTTGATTCTATGCCTTTTGGTTAGGATCAATGAGGTCTTGATTCTAGGCCTTTTGATTAAGCTCAACAAGATCTTGATTCTAGTCCTTTTCAATGAGGTCTTGATTCAAGCCCTTTTGATTAGGCTCAACCATGTCTTGATTCTAGGCCTTTTGATTAGGCTCAATGAGGTCTTGATTCTAGGCCTTTTGATTAAGCTCAACAAGATCTTGATTCTAGGTCTTTTGATTAGGCTCAACCTGGGCTTGATTCTAGGCCTTTTGATTAGGCTCAAGAGTCTTGATTCTAGGCCTTATGATTAAACTCAATGAGGCCTTGATTCTAGGCTTTTGATTAAGCTCAACAATGTCTGGATTCTTGGCCTTTTGATTAGGCGCAGCAATGTCTTGATTCTAGGCCTTTTGATGAGGCTCAACCAGGTTTTGATTCTATTCCTTTTGATTAGGCTCTACTAGGTGTTGATTCTATGCCTTTTGATTAGGCTCAACCAGGTCTTGATCCTAGGCTTTTGATTAGGCTAAACAATGTCTTGATTCTAGGCCTTTTGATTAGGCTCAACCATGTCTTGATTCTATGCCTTTTGATTAGGATCAATGAGGTCTTGATTCTAGGCCTTTTGATTAGGCTCAATGAGCTCTTGATTCTATGCTTTTGATTAAGCCCAACAAGATCTTATGTTGTCGTATATTCATTCACTCTCTAAATGGAATCAATGCTACATATTTTTAGAATATTTCAGATGAATCTGCGAACGTGAATTAATCACACGAAATTAGAAATTCGCTGAAGTCAAGTATATGTTTTCTCATAGGATTTATTCAACCTCACAAGCGAGGCTATCTTAAGGAAGCTGGAAATCACATCAAAACAATATGAGATATGCAGATGATAGTGTATTGTTGGCAGGAACAAAAGGAAAAGTATATAAGATGCTAGACAAGATAGTTTAGGAAGACGAGATGAAAGGACTCTCATTTATAACAAGACAGTATGTTTAGTTGTCAGTAAGTGAAAACCCCAACATTCGAAATACTAATTGAAGATGTGAAATTCAAACAAGTACAGAAGTTGAAATCCGGTAACTGTTTTAAGAGAAGGTGAAAAATGTGAAATCTAAATCCGAACGCGCATCGGAATAGCAAGATATCAGGAGGTTTTGAGGAGCGTGGAACCACCTCTTAATTGCTGGTGTTCCCAGGTCCACCCTGACCCGTGGTGGTAACAGCTGATAAGATCCCAGCTATGGGCAAATAGTTAAGCCAAAACTGGGGTAAAAAAACTATGAATGTGTAAAAATAGGTTTTAATCCAGGAATACGTATTGTAAAAAAAATTACTAGCAATAAAGTTTTGGAGAAAAAATTATTACCAGCAATAGATTTTTGAAAAAAAATTGCTAACAAAAAAAGTCTTGTCGGCATTAACTAACCCATTGAGGTTGATAAGCCGTAAAAAACAAAAAAAATAAACAAACCAAACCATATTACTGAAGAGAAGACTTGAGACTTGAGTATTTTGTAGTCCTATAGAAAGATGCTGGGAATACCATGGAGAGAGTACGTGAGCAAAGAGAAAGTTGAATGGAAATAATAATTCATTTAGGATTAAATGTAGTCAGTTGAGATTTCTGGCACACGAAGTAAGAAGGCATGGAAAATATAAAACTCATAGGGCATATCGAAGACAAAAAAGACAAAGGGAAATAGTGAGTAATCTAACATGGGTGCCAGATCAAGGACGCAAACATAGCTAATAGCTACAAAGTGTTAGAGTTTGGGGGTACCTTTATATACTTGTGAGCCAACCAAATTGAGCTGACTCATTTTATAGTTGACCAATAGAAAATTTAACCAATCAGAAAGCTCAAAATATTTAATTCGACGTGTATAAAGGCAGCCATGTTCTTTTCCGAATATTCACTGCCAACCCCCGAGACGTTCGAAGACTGAAGAATTACGGAACAGCTGCTGCTGCTATTGCCAATATAGTCAGATCCAGTAGAGTGTCTGACTCGTGAGTGTTAATCTTTAACGTTGTTTCATTGAACAGATTACGTACTGCGCTGGATTCTATATTCATAGACTACGACGAACATGGTCAACACAAAGGATAGGAAGTTGTGGAAAGCCATGATCGGAAGGGACCCGGCACATAAGAAGATGAGAATCTAGCAGTTGCCTGATGCTCGGTCCTTCGGAGGACAGTGTCACGGCACCAAGCTGCATTAAAAATAAAGGTTTTCAAAGGGTGGATGAACAACTTCGACGGATCAACCGTCATGTTTTACTATGAGGATAACTGGGTACCATAGTGATGTATGTAACCATTTCGGTAACGACACGGAATCAACTGGGCGAAAGGATGCCTAGATGGAAATCAAAGGCCAGTCTTCTTGATGGAATCAATGGCAAAAGTTCGTGACCAAGACGTGCTTTCACGTTTGGCGGAAATCGGTTCTGGTTTGACGTGGAGAGGTATGGATTCCACCAGGTCCTCATAAATATCTCTCCGTCTTTCAAACGAGATATGTAGGCATCCTGGGCAAGACGATAAACTACATTCAGTCCTGGGTAAGACGATAAACTGGTTTCAACAACAAGGCCTCTGATCAGGAGGTTCTGAGGAGCGGGGAACCACCTCTTAATTGCTGGTGTCCCCAGGACCACCCTGACACGGCTTGGTAGCACCTGTTAGGGGTCCCAGCTATGGTCAAATAGTTAAACCCAAACAGGTGTCAAAACACTATGAAAGTCTAAAAATAGGTTTTAATACCAGCAATGAATGACTGAAGATAAAAATGTTACCAGCAATAAAAATCTTGTTGGCATTAAGTAACTCATTGAGGTTGATATGCCGTAAAACAAACCAAACCAAACGAAAATATACTGAGATAGATAGATAGATAGATAGATACATAGATAGATAGATAGATAGATAGATAGATAGAATAAAAATATTACCAGCAATAAAAAATCATGTTGGCATTAAATAACCCATTGAAGTTGATATGCCGTAAAACAAAACAAACCAAACGAAAATATACTGATATATATATATATATATATATATATATATATATATATATATATATATATATATAGATAGATAGATAGATAGATAGATAGATAGAAAGAATCAAAATATTACCAGCAATAAAAATCTTGTTGGCATTAAATAACCCATTGAGGTTGATATGCCGTAAAACAAACCAAATCAAACGAATATATACTGAGATAGATAGATAGATAGATAGATAGATAGATAGAATCAAAATATTACCAGCAATAAAAGTCTTGTTGGCATTAAATAAGCCATTGAGGTTGATATAGCGTAAAACAAACAAAACCAAAGCAAATTGAGACGTGTATAAGGAACTGGTCCGTTTTTCAGTTACGCATTAACACTGTGACTACACCCAATCGCCGCTGCTATTGCGTGTACACTGGCATGTCTTCCATTGCACAGAGAACTGGGAACTGTAAATAAAGCATAATGACAAGAAGAAAAAAATTAACAAAATCTGTGATGTGTGTGTAATCACAATTTTTTAAAATAGCGTTATGAATTTTGAAACGCTTCTTTGCAGGCATTGAATTGAATAATGTCTAATAATGCCATCTTGACGACAAACCGTCTATAAATAATGCAGTTATTTTTTTTACTTTTTTACCATGATTTTGCCTTTGAGTTTGAGAGTGTTTTTTTTTAGGGACGGGATTTTTCTTTATCGCGGAGAATCCGTGACATGTGAATAGCGGAAGCAGAAGATAGCTCACCGTTAAATCGACGTCCATTGTTCTTGGAAAAGACAGATATGCAATATCCATAACGTCGGATAAAAACAAGCTGATGATGCCAGCGTGTAGAAGAACAATTCCAGTGCATTAAGATCACGTAGGATATTTCATGGAAGTAAACAAAATAGAAAGAAGAGAGAAAGCATCTGCCAAATAAACAAATATTATCCCTTTTTGGATTTCTTATTAGAGAAGAGACCTTATATACTTTCCATAAACAATAATTCTCAGTTTTATCTAGGGCGACCTCTACGTAGTGACCTATCTTTTGCCTAAAAGTTAACCCAATACAAGGTCCAAGAAATATCCAGGTAGGGTTCCCTTTGTGATGATGTATTAGTGTAAGAAAGGTCAACAATTAAATTTATTGGGACTATGTAAGAAAGATTTGATTAGACATTATTTACATTATTCGGACTATTGTCTTCATATTTGTCGCCATATTTATTACAAAGTTTCGGCCTTTCAGTATCTGTCTATATTTCTGAGATGAGGTATTATGTACACTATTTACATTATTCGGACTATTGTCCTCATTTTTGTCGCCATATTTATTACAACGTTTCGGTCTTTCAGTATCTGTCTATATTTCTGAGATGAGGTATTATGTACACTATTTACATTATTCGGACTATTGTCCTCATCTTTCTCGCCATATTTATTACAACGTTTCGGCCTTTCACTATCTGTCTATATTTCTGAGATGAGGTATTATGTACACTATTTACATTATTCGGACTATTGTCCTCATCTTTCTCGGCATATTTATTACAACGTTTCGGCCTTTCACTAGCTGTCTATATTTCTGGGATGAGGTATTATGTACACTATTTACATTATTCGGACTATTGTCCTCATCTTTGTAGCCTGGAGAGGGTTGGGCTCCATCAGGTTACCTAACCCAGGAAACACCTCTTCGTCTGCAGTACATGTGGTGCCCCTACGACCCTGATGGGTCACCGTATTCACCATCGATATACAATGAATATATTTAAAGAAAAAAAAAACCGTTGGTGGAAGCAACGGACAATTTACCAAAATACCTAAATAGTCCTAAACAAGATAAAATGTCGAACAAAGACAGTAATAAAGAAAAAAAAGTAAAAGATCAAAATGAAAACGTTTACCTACACAGTAAAGTAATGGGCTCAACGTCTAGATTAGCTAAACAGAACACAAAATGCTTGGAAACGTTAATTCCTATGAAAGGTAGCCCTTAGTCGTTACCCGAGATGCACGCTCATGTGATCTTTAGACAATTTTAATATATATATATATATATATATATATATATATATATATATATAGTAAGTTAATGAAGGGTTTAGTAATCTGTGTGAATAATTCCAAAGAAGATGTTATTCAGAGAGCTTAATGTAAAAACAGAGCAAATATTAATTAAATAATTAAGAAAGAGACAACTTTAAGGTTCCATGATTATAATTTATTTCCCTAGAAAATATATTTTCAAAGGAATTTGCTTTCTTTACCTTTGTAAATATATATATATATATATATATATATATATATATATATATACACCTTTGTAAATATATATATATATATATATACATATATATATCTACACCTTTGTAAATATATATATATATATATATATATATATATATATATATATATATATACACCTTTGTAAATATATATATATATACATATATATATATATATATATATATACACCTTTGTAAATATATATATATACACCTTTGTAATATATATATATATATATATATATATATATATATATATATATATATATATATATATATATATATATATATATATATACCTTTGTAAATATATATATATATATGACGTCACACATTATGAAATGGAAAAGTTCGACAATTATTTTAAGACATTTTTATGTTTATACATTTTTTTATAGATACAAATATTTAAGTAAATATAGACATTCAGGCCGGTTAATGTTATTAATAATGTTTATTATAAACAAAGTATTTACTTAAATATTTGTATCTATAAAAAGAATGTATAAACATAAAAATGTCTTAACATAATTGTCGGACTTTGTCCCTTTCATAATGTGTGACGTTATTTGTTTACATTTGGATACGCCATGAGCAGATATGAATGTACGTGTGAGAATCATGGAAGATTGTAGTTTAAAAACAGTGAAATCGACTTGGCTAATTCAATGATCATCCGTGGCTCGATCGGTGAAGAACACGTCTGGCTAAATGACGGTTCCGTATAGGATACAGGTTCGATTCCGGGCGGAGGACGAATATTTTCTATGAAAATTTCTCGGACATTCATGCTGGTAAATGTTATTAATACTGTTTATTATATGTAAAAAAATTGAGTATTTACGTAAATATTTGTATCTATAAAGAAGAATGTATAAATATAAAAATGTTTATATATCTGTGTGTGATTTTGAACCTCTAAAGCTAAATATCTATCAGTTTCTCTTTTGCTATCATTTTCTCATTGTGCGATTTCTTCGCAAATTTACCTGACCCTTTCTGTCTCTCTCTAAAGAGAGAGAGAGAGAGAGAGAGAGGGAGAGTGTTTCGTTGTGCATATGTCAGTATAATCAGGTGTCCCAGTGCGAGCAGTCTCTTCTGAAATCGGGTTGATGCGACCTTGAATATACATGAATATAAATCAAAATAAACATCTTAAGTCAGATAAAAATCCAAGTTTGAAGAATGCCAAAGTCCCAACCTTCACTCTACGTGCAGAATGAAGTTTCACTTGGGGAAACAGACTTAATTTTTTTTTATCCAATTAAATTCCACAGGCAGTTCCTTCTTTTCTTTATAGTTTACTTAAAGTCTTTTTTTTATAATGCGTACACACACGCATAGAGAGAGAAAAAGAGGTGAAGATAGAAAGAGAGAAGGACTCACGCTAATCTGTTGAAAACATCATAAACAATTTGTCTCGTAAATAAATATCGATGATATATATATATATATATATTTATATTATATTGATATGTGTATACAGTGATGTTCGATAATGTGATGTGGGTGAAAATATATATATATATATATATATATATATATATATATATATATATATATATATGTATGTATATATATATCCAGATAAAATGAGAACAAATTGAGTATAATTATATATATATGTATATATATATATATACAATACTGTTCGATAAAAGTGACTCACCTGATTTTTTTACTAAATGTTCTCTTCTCCGATGAAACGAAAGTTGAGCTAAATTCAAAGGATAAGCGATCTAATATCCGAAGAAGAATCTTTGAAAGCTCTTTGAATTTAGCAGTAAGTACTGCCAAGCATCCGTTCAGTATAATGTTCTGGGGATACTTTTCTTTTCATGGAACTGGTTTCTTAAAACCTATTGAAAAGACCCTCAGGAGCGAGCAGTACAAGAGAATTTTAGAGTCTTGTCTGCTCCCTTCTGCTAAAAGGGTGCAAATCGATCCCGCCAAGCTCATTTTTATGCAGGATAATGCTCCCTGTCATAAATCAAAATTGATGAAGGAATACTTTGATGAGAAGCAGGTGAGTGTTATGACATGGCCGCCCCAATCTCTTGACCTCAACCCCATGGAAAACTTATGAAGAATTATAAAGTACTGGCTCTCCAGAAAGCAGTTGAGCAACAAAGAGGATTTGATTGTGAATTTCATATCCGAATGGAATTCAATGCTCGGAGATGAGATTTGCCAGGACCTAATCAAGACAATGCCAAAAAGGGTTGAAGAAGTTATTCAAAATAAAGGAGGACCCATAGATTATTAAATATTTCGAACTATATTACCTATTATAAATAAATTATACCTCTATTATTCTTTATTTAAAGCTGTTTTCTATTGATTACTAGTTGCAGGAAATAAGTGAGTCACTTTTTTTGCAAAGTGTTTTTCCTTAAATCTCATTTGTATCCAAAATTATAATTATCAATAGAATACCTTAGGGTGAGTAAACTTTTTTACTAAGTGGTCGGGAAGGGGTCATTATATTAGTAAGATTAAAAATTAGTTTGACCCCAAAAACAATAGGCGAAAAATTTTAAACTAAAAAAAAATCAGGTGAGTCACTTTTATTGAACAGCACTATATATATATATATATATATATATATATATATATATATATATATATATATATATATATATATATATATATATATATAATACATAAAAGGTTAATGATCAGAGTTGAATCAGACCAGGAAACAGTAGTATTAAAAATTGGTCAATACACGTGTGAAAAAAAATAAATGAAAATAAAAATAACATATAGAGCTTTTAACTTTAAAATTCAGGTGATCAGTGGAATCCGCTATCATGGTTTCAACCTTACGATATCCTGCGGCAATCTTTATCGATTGACCCCCAGCCAGCGCTTTATTTTTGAAAAGCTAATCTTTTCTTTTTATTAGATTTATTTTAAATAAAGCGTTGGGATGTCAATTAATAAAAATCGCCAGATTTTTAAAGTATACACACACACACACACACACACACACACACACACACACACACACATATATATATATATATATATGAAGAAATATAGTCTTAAGGTCTGCTATATTTATGGGATAAAGTGCTCAATATCAGCAATAGAGCGTGTGTAAATATAAAAGTGAACATAGAAATCAACACTTAGAGGCGACAGTCTGTTTCATGCTAGATGCAAACGTCAGGCCTTGACTTCAATGTTCACTTTTGTATGTACATAAATATATATATATTAAGTTATTTATCGAGACTAGAAGAAACCTCAACAGAATGTTAACGTAACTGTCGGGGTTTCAATTCTCGGTAATGGATGCACACTGCTGATGAGTGCCAAATATAGGATGAAACGGTCGTCCAGTACTTTCTGTATTCTGTTGAGGTTTCTTCTAGATGCGATGAATTATTTAATTATAATTATCTGAAATCCCTCTAGTAATTTCTATCACTTATATATATGTACTTAGATTTATATATAAAGAGAGAAAGTTTTATATACGTTTTTAATTATATATATATATATATATATATATATATATATATATATATTATATTTGCATCTATATGCATACTTATGATATTCTTATGTTATTATTATAAGAAATTATAATAACATGTTGAAATCGCTACACAAAAGCTTTCATGTTTCATTAGGTTGTAATTCAGGCAATGTTAAGTAACTGATATCGTCTGAAGAATTACTATCAAAACATATAAAATTTGTATATATATATATATATATATGGGTATGAATATATATAAGGATATCATAAATAAGTGTATATATATATATCATATATAAGTGTATATATATATCATATGTATATATATCATATATATATATATCATAAATACGTATATATATATTCGTATTTATGATATCCTTAGTTATATATTCATACCCATATATATATATATATATATATATATATATATATATATATATATATATACTTTTGACATCAATTTCTTTTCTTGTTATACTTCCTTCTTTTGTTTTATAATTCCTACCTCTATATGCTTCTTTTTTGTTCTCCATTTTTTTCTTCTCCTTTTTCTTCTTTTTTTCTACCATCTTCATTTTCCTTCACATTATTCTTGTTTCTTTTTCTTTTCCATTCTTTCGTTAATTTCTTTTCGTCTTCTCTTCCTTCCTCATTTATTATTCTTCCCCACTCTTTATTTTATTCTTTCTTTATTTCTTCTTTACTCCTTCCCGCCTTTCCTCCCTTGTTTACTTTTGTTAATCTATAATATACTTTAAAACGATTTCTTTTTTTCTCTTGCACATGTTGTTCACATCACAAAATATCCTTCCATTCATTGTATTTCTCTTACCTAGCCTCTTCTTCAGTTGATACGTCTCTGTGGATCGGCACTTCCGGCGGAAGTTCTGGTGTTCCCACCTGAAAGAAGATATGCTTGTCTCTTGGGTGACATCGTTTCACAAAATCCAGCACAGGAACTCGTTTCTCGTGTGACTTTGGTATTTTAAACACAATACCAAAGTAATAAAAAAAAAAAGTCAAGAAATTGTAAATCAAATTTTATACAATGAAACACTGTGAATGCTTCTTGGATTTTGAAGGTAAAACAGAATGCAAGAAGTATGTTAACATTGGTGAACAGCTCGCTGTGATCTCGGTTTTACGTCCCTCCAGATATGAGCGTGGCATCTCAGTTATCGGCGTCGTATGTAAACTTGAGTTCAAATTCCAGCGGATTGATTGAATGATTCGTTTTGTACGGCTTGTCTATACTTTGCAAGTTATTTAAAGCCAAAATATATTTTTTAGATTGTAAGAACTTTTTTTTAGATAATAATAATTTAATGATACAAGTCTTACTTATCAAAGCCATAGGAGGGATTTGTTTTTTTTTTAATTTAAAAAATTTTTTTTACTAAACTGGTTTACAGTATTTACATTAGTCGGACTATTGTCCTCATCTTTGTCGCCATATTTGTCACAACGTTTCGGCCGTTGTACGCTCCGGCCTTCTTCAGGTGGTTGGAATTTCGAACTGAACTCTTTATTTCGATCACTGGGGTAGACTGTTCTAGTTCCACGTGCCATGTTTGATGGATGTCAGTTATCAGTTATCTCCTGCTAATTTTCTATCTGAAAGTTCTCCACTGCCTTAACCGGGTATTGAACTCACACTCTTCTCAAACTAGAACAGTCTACCCCAATCATCGAAATAAAGGGTTCAGTTCGAAATTCCAACCACCTGAAGAAGGCCGGAGCGTACAACGGCCGAAACGTTGTGACAAATATGGCGACAAAGATGAGGACAATAGTCCGACTAATGTAAATACTGTACATAATACCTCATCTCAGAAATATAGACAGACTCTAAACTGGTTTACTTATTTCTTACGGCTTATAAACCTTTTGTAGGTTATTTAAAGCCAGAAAAATTTTTTTTTTGATAATAATAGTTTAGTGATATAAAATCTCACTAATAGGTGAGAGGAGATGAAGTGTATCCATACCTTTCCCAAAGGTATTTGCGCCTAAGCGAATATAACTAAACCAACTGGAATATGTAGTACTAATTACTTGGTTTTATTTGCAATGATTAAAGACACTGACATACTCTACGGCAAATTTGGATAAAGTTGCTCATAAAACAAATTTGACTAAATCATAAGCAAAGATACGACTGATATTAATGTTTCTTCTTAAGCAACCAAAAATCAAATCTATATATAAAATTCTGTGATTTCCGTTTGTCCGTCCGTTCGTCTTTCACACCATCTAAAACAGACATACGTTGATCTATCGAAACCAAATTAAAACATATTGTTTACCATGAAGTGTTATAAAATTAAATTAAATTAAAGAAATTATTAAATCACGAAGTAGGGTTTTTATCAACGTATTTTTCCAAATAACCAGTTTATTCAAAATTTTAGCGACTGGTTTGCGAATTTGAACGAAACGTAGATTTTGTGAATCTCCATAAAATGTTAGCGATAACTTCAACAATACATAATACTGAGAGGATTTCAACATGCGACAGCATGTTGCAAACAAATTCTAAGGTAATAAAAGGTAAATTCTGAACAAAATACGTTATTTTCTCATTTTTCAAGTATTTTCAAAGTTTTACTAGTTAGTTATATCTTCTACCGCTTATTAGACCTAATCATAAAAGATCTAAATAGTGTCTGAAAAGTCTTATCAGTTCGACGAGGTGAAATTGGCAGGGCATCTAAAAAATGAACTACAGTTTGTGGTTAACTGGGGCGAGGAGTGACTTGTTAATTTTAACGCCGCCAACACAAAACTTCTCTCTATCGATCTCGTGAAAGACCCCTTCAGCATGATTAACGCTAGCCTCCAAGACTCGTTGCTGCTTCTCGGGCATACATTCTCGGCTGATATGAAGTGAAAAGATGATATTGAATCCATTGCTAGATCTGCTGCTAAGAATGTCGAGTCTTTGTGTCGTGCTAGACAATTTTCTCTCTCCCAAATCTATCTTACATATTCATAAGTCTACCATCGTCCATGCTTTGAATATAGCTGCCACATCTGGTTTGGTGCTCCCGTGAGATTCTTAATAAAATTTTTTAAAAAAGATCAGCATTATTATTGATCCTGACCTGGCATCTCGGCACCACTCATTTTCCCACCGCCGTAATGTAGAGTCCCTGTGCCTTTTCTGTAAATACTTTTATGGTCATTTTTCGGATGAACTCTTCGCTATGGTACCTATAATTAACCTATTGAAGCGTAGAACAAGATTGAGGCACGGTGGAGTAATGGATAGCGGCTCGGATAATGGAATTAGAGAGCCGAGTTCGAATTCTAGTCGAATCCATTACATTCACTTACGTTGGGAATTCTAATTCTATTCTTCTCCAAAAGCTATGGGTAAGTAGCAGAACAGACCGTGTTCTTTCGCCATGGATATCAACTGGTCTACCGCAGAAAGAAATGGCAACCTACTGCGGGAAAAAATCTGCCTCGTCAGTCATATATCGAAAGATAGATGATCGCCTAAGAGTGTATCACGTATGGCATATAACTGACTCGATTGTAGGCGAGGTATCATCAATTCACAGTTGAATTGGAAAATCTTCGAGTTTCAGGCTTTCCAGTAAACTGTGAACTTCAAAAGTTTAAATACATTCTTCTGTAATATTTCTCCGTGTTTTTTTTTTTTTTTTTTTACCATTCTAATCTCTGTAGTTCTTTCTTTCTTTCTTTTTCTATTTATTTCCATTCTATAACGCCTTTTTCCTCCTCTATAATTCTTTCTTTCTTTCTTTCTCTTTCTTTCTTTATCTTTCTATTTATTTCCATTCTATAACGCCTTTTCCTCATCTATAATTCTTTCTTTCTCTTTCTTTCTTTCTTTCTTTCTATTTATTTCCATTCTATAACGCCTTTTTTCTTCCTCTATAATTCTTTCTTTCTTTTTCTTTCTTTCGTTCTTTCTTTCTCTTTCTATTTATTTCCATTCTATAACGCCTTTTCCACCCTCTATAATTCTTTCTTTCTTTCTTTCTCTTTCTATTTATTTCCATTCTATAACGCCTTTTTTCCTCCTCTATAAATCTTTCTTTTTCTTTCTTTCTTTCGTTCTTTCTTTCGTTCTTTCTTTCTTTCTCTTTCTATTTATTTCCATTCTATAACGCCTTTTCCCCCCTCTATAATTCTTTCTTTCTTTCTCTTTCTATTTATTTCCATTCTATAACGCCTTTTTCCCCCTTTATAATTATTTCTTTCTTTCTTTCTCTTTCTATTTATTTCCATTCTATAACGCCTTTTTTTAAACTCCTCTATAATTCTTTCTTTTCTTCTGCTATAATATTTTTCTTTGTAAATGTTTTCTTTCTTTCCTTTTTCCTTCTTCAATAATATGAAATTTATACATACTTTCTTTCTTTCTTTCTTTCCGATCGCCTTTTATTTCTTTGCCCTTTTCCTCTTCAGCATCTCCATTCTTTTCTTTTTCCTTTCCTATATAATTTCTCTGTACATTCTTTCTTTCTCTCTTTCAAATAATTTTCATTTTTGATTTTCCCGTATTCTTTCCATTATGTTACCTAATTTCATTCCAATTTGTTTGGGCAGGTCTCGTCTGAGTTTTTTTCCTTGCCATATTTTGGGCGTTATCACTACACGGAGCCCTTAACATATAAATTCAAATTCTTTGTTTTTATTTTTTACCCACGGTGCTTTGTCAAATTTATTTCAAATAAATAAATATCAACAGCACATTCAAATCCACCAAAATAATTACTTACGCATGTAAACAAGTAAAACTCGACCTACAGATGAAAATAATATGTATAAGCGAGCAGCTGTTCTGAAGTGGGGATGACAACAGTCTTTTCACGGATATGAATTAAGCGGACTTGCATACGACGCATGCGTGTGCTTAGGGCAGCCATTATTCACATATACCTTTGTGTGTGTCCATAATTCGCAATGAATCGGACACACACACATACGTAAGTGTATTTAATATATTTGTCCTCAGGCACTGTGAAATCTTTTGACCCCTAACTAGCTA
>OZ038477.1:136438297-136523297 GCA_964036315.1 Acanthosepion esculentum
GAAATGAATGTTGAACTGATATGTAATATCATAATCTCCTATCTGGCAGTAAATGCTGGACTTTGATTAATTCTTTTTTACGGTTTATCAACCATTTGCTGGTAATTTTAAAGTCAGAAAATATTTTAGATCGTAATATTTGTTTGGGGTGATAATAATGATTTCGTGATAAAAGTGTTTGTAATTAACCCATAGCTGGGGGAGAAGTGGTGGAGTCACACTTTTCCCAACTGTATTTGCTTGTAAGTAGATATAACGAACCCAACTGGAATTGGAAGTCGGTTCTCCAACAAACAATAAAAATGTAAGCTATTATCCACTACACCACCCGCATATTCGAGCTTACAGCTTTTTGTATTCCCTAGCGGTCACCCATGTAGGCACTGACCAGGGTCGACTTTTCTTAACTTCTGTTTTTTCTTTAGTATTTCTATTTCGGTTGGTTGTTATTAATTTTCCCACTAAAAATAACAAAAAAAAACATCCATTAAAAATTACTTATCGTCACATATATCTCAACCTGGAACCGATGTTTCAACGTAATACGGCCGTAACCCCAAATGTTGGACAGTCCAGTCAAACTTATAAAAGCGATCTGAAGCGACGAATACTGAATATACCAGGGACAGAAACGAGTAAGTTTTGAGGTGAATTGGGACTTCAAGGAAACTGCTGGTAAATATAAAATATCTGTGACATATGAGGGAAATCTAGGAGAATTACATCGACGAATGGTCCATGGTAATTATTCAGACGAGCTACATTCCTTAGTTCTACCAGTTCAGACCTTCACATCTTGGACCCAACATGCTACGTACACGTCAATTCATCCTCATTGCCTTTGTATTTCATTAGTAAGGAGGAAGTGATATTCAGACAGCATTTTCTCCAGAATTGTCACTTTGTGAAGAGACTTCCTCGACTACTACAATTGTAAAATCTTCAGTTCTAGGATCAACAGTTATTCCGTCCTGGGTAAGACGATAAACTACGTCCAGCATCAAGACCACTGATTACGAGGTTTTAAGGAGCGTGGAACCACCTCTTAATTGTTGGTGTTCCCAGTGCCACTCTGACCCAAGGTGGTAGCACCTGTTAGGGTCCAAGCTATGAGCAAATAGTTAAACCCTAAACTGGGGTCAAAACTATGAATATGTAAAAATATGTTTTAACACCAGAAATATTTTGTAAAAAATTATTACCAGCAATAAATTTTTGAAAAAAATATTACCAGCAATAAAATGCTTGTCGGCATTAAATAACCCATAAAACAAAACAAACCAAAACAAATTATACTTTTTTGAAAAAAAATATTAATAGCTATACTTTTTTGAAAAAAAATATTAATAGCTATACTTTTTTGAAAAAAAATATTACTAGCTATACTTTATTGAAAAAAAAATGTTACTAGCTATACTTTTTTGAAAAAAAATATTACTAGCTATATTTTTTTGGAAAAAAAATATTACTAGCTATACTTTATTGAAAAAAAAATATTACTAGCTATACTTTTTATAAAAAAATATTACTACCTATACATTTTTGGAAAAAAAATTACTAGCTATACTTTTTTGAAAAAAAATATTACTAGCTATACTTTTTTGAAAAAAAATATTACTCGCTATACTTTTTTGAAAAAAAATATTACTACATATACATTTTTGAAAAAAAATTACTAGCTATACTTTTTTGAAAAAAATATTACTAGCTATACTTTTTGGAAAAAAAAATTACTAGCTATACTTTTTGGAAAAAATATTACTCGCTATACTTTTTTGAAAACAAATATTACTAGCTGTACTTTTTAAAAAAAATATTACTAGCTATACATATTTTGAAGAAAATAAAATTACCAGCCATACATTTCTGACAAAAAAGTACCAGCTATAAATTTTTTGAAAAAAAAAATATTACCAGCGACATATTTTTGAAGAAAAAATATTACCAGAAATAGATTTTTGAGGAAAAAATATTAAAGCAATACATTTTTGAAAAAATTTTTTGAAAAAACAAATATATTTTCATACCTGAGGATATCTGTAGGAACAGATGAAAGCTTGTAAAAAAATTAAAAAAGACTTTATGCAACTGGAATTTATAAACAGAGATCATGACATTCATCTACAGGTTCGGGGTTAATTTCAATTATTAAATTTGTTTGCGAAGATGTATTCTCGCCATTTATATCATTAACTTCAATATCTGTTTTTTTGTATGAATGATTCATGTCATATATATATATATATATATATATATATATATATATATATATATATATATATATATATATATATATACAGGGTGCAACAATAGATTGTTCAAATCGTGTAACACCCTAAATATACATCGCACAAAATGTTTAATATCTAAAAAACACTAAACTAATTGACTTTCTTTTCCCAGGTTTTCAGGTAAGACGTTTGGACATTTCGACACTATTTGTCGTAAGAATCACTGAAAAACCCTTTGTGTTATTCAGCTAGACAGAGAACAGCTTAAAATCATTTTGTGTTAACTCCTACATTATGTTTTCCCAACTGAGCAATGATGACAGGAAAAAGATCATTCAGGCCTTCAGTAATGGTACCAACATTCATACACTGGATTCCATTTTCAAAATACATTCAAGAACCATCAAGAGTGAATAAGTTTAAAAAAGAGGCAACAGTAGAGAGGAAAATTGGATCAGGATGTCACAACATCAAGAAAGATCATCATTTCAACTTAGAGATAAAGTAATCAATTAGAAATTAGACAGTTCAATCCATGAGACGTTTGGCACATGAGAGGGGAGGTTTTGTTATGACAATGCAAAGAGCAGTGAAAAATGACATGAAAATGAAATCGTACGTGAAACATGGGAGGTATCTTGTAGCACCAGTTTAGAAAATTAGAAAGTTAAATAAGGCGAAGATCATCTTAAGTCAGTTGTAAAATGATTCTGGAATATATATATATATATATATATATATATATATATATATATATATTTGAAATTTATTTCAATTCTTCTTAAGCTTCTGATCCTTAACTATGATTAATTAATGATTAACATGTTATTTTCGTTTATGATCGATTTCAACACGATCCTCCCGTTAAACTTGAAGAGTAATTATACATTCTTATTGCTTAAAGTGAAGTAATAATGGCTATCATAACCTAAATGAGTC
Source organism: Acanthosepion esculentum (assembly GCA_964036315.1). Taxonomy (NCBI): domain Eukaryota; kingdom Metazoa; phylum Mollusca; class Cephalopoda; order Sepiida; family Sepiidae; genus Acanthosepion; species Acanthosepion esculentum. The sequence continues at coordinate 136,441,468 of OZ038477.1, forward strand.
AGATAAACCTTCATTTGGTCATGGCTCTCATAGCCTATATGAGTAAGATATATATTCATTATGTCATGGTTTTCATAGCCTACATGAGTGAGATACATATTCAATAGTCATGGCTTTCATATCCTATATGTGGGAGATACATATTCATTTTGTCATGGCTCCCATAGACTACATGGGTGAGATACGTATTCATTTTGTCATGGCGTTAATAGCCTCTATGAGTGATATACGTATTCATTTGGTCATGGCTCTCATAGCTTACATGAATGAGATACATATTAATTTTGACTTGACTCTCATGGTCTATATATGTGAGATATATACATAGCCTACATGAGTGAGATATATATTCATTTTGTCATGGCTCACGAAGCCTACATGAGTGAGATACGTATTGATTGTATCATGGCTCAAAGCCTACATGAATGAGGCATGGCTATCATAGGCTACCGTTGTGAGATACGTCTTCATTTTTTCACGGCTCTCATAGCCTACATGAGTGGGATATATATTCGATTTGGCATTTGCTCTAATAGCATACATGAGTGATATACGTATTCGTTTCGTCATGGCTCTCATAGCCTATATGAGTGAGATACATATTCATTTGGTCATGGCTCTCGTAGCCTACCGGTGTGAGATACGTATTCATTTTGTCATGGCTCTCATAGCCTACATGAGTGAGATACGTATCCGTATTGGCATGGCTCTCATAGACTACCTATATCAGATACGTATTCATTTGGTCATGGCTCTCATAGCCTTCATGTGTGAGATATGTATTCATTTTTACATAGGTCTCTTTGTCTACATGAGTGAGATACATATTCATTTTGTCATGGCTCTCATAGCCTACATGTGTGAGATAAATATTCATTTTGCCATGGCTCACAATGCCTACATGTGTGAGATACATATTCATTTTGTCTTGGCTCTTATTGCCTACATGAGTCAGATACGTATTCATTTGGTCATGGCTCTCATAGCCTATATTATTGAGATACATATTCATTTGGTCATGGGACTAATAGTCTACATCAGTGAGATAGGTATTCATTTTGTCATGGCTCTCATAGTCTACATGAGTGAGATAAATATACATTTTGTCATGGCTCACAAAGCCTACATAAGTGATAATCTTATTCATTTGATCATGGCTCAGAAAACCTACATGAGATACATATTCCTTTTGTCATGGCTCTCATAGCCTACATCAGTGAGATACGTATTCATTTGCTCATGGCTCTCAAAGCCCACATGACTGATATACGTATTCATTTTGTCAGGCTCTCATAGACTACATGAATAAGATAGATTCATTTGGTCATTGCTCTCATAGCCTACATGAGCGAGATACGTATTCATTTTGGCATGGCTCTCATAGCTTACACGAGTGAGATACGTATTCCTTTAGTCATGGCTCTCATAGCCTACATGAGTGAGATATATATTCATTTTTCTCCATCAGAAACTGTTCTAAACAACTAAGCAATACTCTTATATATTTTCGCATATATTTTTAATTTTGACAAAAATATTTTTTGCATTATTTCTTTGATCTATAGGATTTGCTGTTAAGAAAAAAATCATAAAATCTCTTTCTGTCGTGATGACGTCTTACCATTACCGGATTTTTCTTATTCTATTTTCCGAAAACATTTTTCAATTTCTAAATACAAGTTAATTAAGAAAAGGAATTGAAATTTAGGCTCCCCGGGGTAAAATTCTAAAGAAAAATATTACATTAAAAGTAAAAATCGGTTCGACATTTTTAAACAGCATCTTCATAATGTCACAGTTCTATTCCAAAAAATAAGGAAAGAAATAACACTCTTCCGTATAAATTTTCCATTATTAAAGAGATTCCAAAGTTGGAATCGAGATGAGGAAGCGTTAATTAATTAATGGCTTAAGGAAGAATAATAGCAAATCGGCAAATGAATACAATATTATCAGCAGTCTTTTTTCCAGATACTGTTGAACAAATTTGTAGTAATTATCTTATTTGCGTGAACAAAGTCAAATGAAATTCGAGAGGAAAGCTTAAAAGTGTGATGGCATTTATTTTAATGACTTAGACATTTTCATTTCAACAGATTAATTAATGGATCCAGTGTCAATACGGTAACTTGGAGGAAGAATAAAAAATAGAAAAAATTTAAATTTACATACATCGTAGTAAATAATACATTTGTTCCGAAAACTTTCTCGCATCTATCTATCTATCTATCTATCTATCTATCTCTCTCTCTCTCTCTCTCTCTCTCTCTCTCTCTCTATATATATATATATATATATATATATATATATATATATATATATATATATATATATAAAAGTGGACATGGAAGTCAGCACTTAGAGGCGACAGTCTGTTTCATGCTAGTGCAATCGTCAGGCAACGACTGACTTCCATGTCCACTTTTATATTTAAACACGCTCTATCTCTGATATTGAGCACTTTATCCCATAAATATAGCACACTTTAAGACTATATTTCTTCATATATATATATATATATATATATATATATATATATATATATATATATATATATATATATATATATATATATATATATATATATCGTTCGGTTGGCAAGGTCAAGTTGAAGTTTATAAGCAGTAAATTCGACCTTGCCAACCGAACGACCTCAGTGGCCGAATCGGTTAAGGCTCGTCAGGCTATATGGCGGTTCCGTAAAGGATACAGGTTCGAATCCTGTCGGAGGACGATTATATTCTATGAAAAGTCCTCGGACATTCAGGCCGGTAATTATTATTGAGTACTGTTTATTATAAACAGAGCATTTACTTAAATATTTGTATCTATACAAAGAATGTTAAAACATAAAAATTGTCGGACTTTGTCCATTTCATAATGTATATGTATCTATATATCTAACTCTATATCAAAATCTACATATATATATATATATATATATCAATCTATATTTTACTATCTATACCTATATATCAAAATCTAAGTCTCTCTCTCTATATATATAAATCTATATATACATATCCACCTCCCACCCACACGCATATATATATATATATATATATATATATATATATATATATATATATAAAGCTATAGCTATATCTAACTCTCTCTTTCTGTCATATATATAGATAGATTTAATAAGATTTCTCGAGCATTCAGGCCGGTAGACGAAAATAAATAAATAGACTGTTCATTAAGCAAACCTACGAGAATCCAGTAAAAATAACATTTAAATCTACCGGATTAATAAAAAAAATCCTTTATAAAATTCTCTTTGTTTACGTTTGCTTACGAAACTTTGCAGACATGAAAAACTTTGAGTGTTTCTATAACAGGTGTAATCTCGCTTGATTGCCCTAAATTTCACCGGATTGCTCTTCATGGCTAAGTTTGTTAAAGCGTGCCGTGTTTCACGGCAACTCAGTCTATTCTGTGCGACACAGGTTCAAATTCTGCTGGAGAGTTCACATTCTTCATTAATAATATTTATGGAAAATATTAAGGCCGGTAACGGAATATAAATAAATGTACTGTAAAATACTGTTTAATACATACACGGAGGGGATTATACAAATACGAGTATCCTCTAAATATAACGTTTAAAAAGTGAATATATATATATATATATATATATATATATATATATATATATATGCGTGTGATGTATGTATATATTGTACAGCAATCCTTCATTAATACATGTTTGATTAAAGACGACAGACAAGGTACTACGATTAAGTGTTTGATTTAATTTTTCTTGTGTTCGAACAAATGTTTTCTTTTATGGACACAGATTCTGTAGAAACTGTTCAAATATTCTGTAATTCCGAGCGCGTTCGGCTATACCTTTAGCCATTATCAAGGATGCTTTTATTTTTGTTTTTTAATTGAGTGTATAAATTGTGTGTATCTTTCTATTGTAGAGGGATGTTTTATTTTCCGAATACACCACATTATGTCCGTAGTACATTATCTGTCGTCTTTAATAAACCATGTATATATATATATATATATATATATATATATATATATATATATATATATATATATATATATATATATATATATATATATATATATATATATATATATATATATATATATAGTCATCCACAGACAGACTGTTTCGCTGTATCACATCTCATCAGTGTGGCTAGACATCCGATTGCTTCAATTCGGGATCGAAACCCGACCGATTTGGCATCAATCTGAGATTCTATCCCTAAACTATCGTCGCACTTCAGAGAGAAAGGCAAATTTTAACATTTTTACTATGCGAAAGACGTCAGTAGCTAGGACAGCTCGATTCGAGTAGATGAGCATTGCATTAACAGCAGCCACTTTTCTTTTTTAAATATTTATATATATAAGTCATAGAAACCACTGTTTAAAAAATATTTATATATATATATACATATATATATATATATATATATATATATATATATATATATATATATATATATATATATATATATAAGTGACAGAAATTTAGGGGGATTAGAATAATCATTATTGTAATTCATCGAGTCTAGAAGAATCCTCAACATAATGCAGAAAGCACAGGACGGCCGTTTCGTCCTATTTGGGACTCATCAGCACTGCTTCTCCCCTAGCGAGACCGAGACCATTACGATGCAACGGAAGCGTCATACCAATGGATCAACGAGTCTCGGTAACGAAGAACCCTAACTGACTAGAATCAATATAGCGCCGCTATGATATAATTGGGGAGGGGGTTAGAATAATCATTTATTGTAATTCATCGATTGCTTTCTGCAAATTTCTATGACTTGCATATTCTTGCTTGATCAAGGTTCTAATGCTCTGGGGAGAGCGGCTCTTAGGGCACAAGGCGTTGTGTTTCGAATACTTGGAAGAGTACCACTACGGAACTTAGTGAATATATATATATATATATATATATATATATATATATATATATATATATATATATATATATATATATAGGGAAGAGGTTATAGTAGTTCCAACGAGAGAAAAGTGTGTATATTAACAAGAACAGAGAAACCGTAAACATTTTTGGTAATGTGGATTTTTAAAAAAATATTATGCTTTATTTTCCAGACTTTTGCTACACGTGTTTCCGATCTCGCGACTTTCATCAGGCAAAGTGTGGAGAATTCTACATATTATTAAAAATAATTAATTTTTTCTTATGTTATTCGATGTTAAATATTCTTGATATGAGACATTCTCTTTTAGTGTTTCAGGGACCCAGATGTCTTTCTTGAACTGGCAATGAAAAGTTATGCTTGAAGGATTATAAAACAAATTATAAAACAATTAGGCCTAAACATCGAAAAAACGTTTGTGGATCGTTGGTGACATGCAAAACAGGTCATCTTGATACGATTTATTTGGTCAAATCTAGTTACATCATCCGCCTGGATTATCATGTACGTGAACTGGATTTACAAATATTTGCTACTCACCACGCATGAATTTTCAGCTGCCCTTAGACGGAACCAAAACTATGTGTAAGTGCATTGACACGAGAATTAAGTTAATTGCCATGACCATATTTCGAATTCAGGGCACGATGACAAATATTCCACGCGTGAAAGTCAGCTGCAATGTCAGATCTGGCCCCATTTCTAAGGCTACGACTCATTTTTTAATAACTTGTAGGACTATATATATATATATATATATATATATATATATATATATATATATATATATATATATATGTGTGTGTGTGTGTGTATGTATGTGTGTGTGTGTGTGTGTGTGCGCGCGTGCGTGTGTGTGTATGTGTGTGTGTGTTTAAGCTGCATATTATCATACAAACATGTTTCATTGAATAATATAGACATATATTTTTTATTATATTCTTCTCTACTTCTCTAATCAGTTTCGTTCTCGGGGCGGGGAATTACAAAGGCAAAATTATATATATATATGGATGACAATAATATTGGCTGACAATAATATTGGCTCTTGAAAAATTAATTTCGTTTGAGCTCAGTGGGAGTGAAGTGTGTGTTTGTAAACAGTGACTATTAAAGCTACTATAGCAAGACTCTTCGGCAGAATTGAGTCACTGTCAGTCACTGTGTGTTTATCTAAATCTAAAAATAAATACGCTAAAATTCACCTTCATTTCTTCCTGTGGATGACAATAATATATATATATATATATATATATATATATATATATATATATATATATATATATATATATATATATATATATATATATATTATTGTCATCCACAGACAGACTGTTTCGCTGTATCACAGCTCTTCAGTGTGGTTAGACGTCCGGTTGCCTCTAGCTAGGATCGAAACCCAACTAAATTCTATCACTAAGCCGTTGGCGCACGGCAGGGATGAAGGTGAATTTTAGCGTATTTATTTTTAGATAAAAACACAGTGACCGACAGAACTCAATTCGCTTTACCGAAGATTCTTGCTATATCAGCCTTAATAGTCACTGTTTACCAACCCACTTCCTTCCCCAGAGAGCTCAACCGAGATTAATTTTTCAGGAGCCTATATTATTGTCAATCACAGACAGACTGTTTCGTTGTATCACAGCTCTTCAGTGTGGCTAGATGTCCGGTTGCCTCTAGCTAGGATGGAAACCCGATTGAATTGGCGTCAGAAATTCTACCACTAAGCTGTCGGAGAACGGTAGGGTTGAAGGTGAATTTTAGCGTAATTATTGTATGAGTTGAATTTGGGTAGCATTTTTCTTTTAAGACAGATAAATTCTGCCCTCCCCTGACCACCACCCGGGCTGTCTGTCATGTCTGATACGCTATGGGTTGACTCTGTATCAATATTTTCAACTGCTGTCTTTGTTAAATGAGTTGAAAAAGAGTTACGTATTCGAAGTTAGTTCAAAAAGCCTATACTCATGAGGTAATTTTGGATTTCTCTGTTATGTTATATATATATATATATATATATATATATATATATATATATATATATGTATGTATGTACACACACACACACACATATATATATATGTACACACACACATATATATATATATGTACACACACACACACACACACACATATATATATATATATATATATTACAGCAAAAAAAACAAAAATTACCTCAATATAGGTATAGTCTGTTTCAAACCGTTCTTCACACGGTTATCATCAGCCTCTAAGTGCTTGTCTCGGAGCATAATTATAAATTTATTTTTAAAAGTCAGTCCTCCTCTGGTAAACACCTTGTTAATGAGAGTGGGTTTGTGTTGGCGATTGGTGGGGGCGTAAGGTTTCTTATCTCGGGGGAAGCGGTCTGTATTCGGAGTTTTTTTATAGCCATGATTTTTGTTTGTAGTTTAATATCAGTTCCTACTATATGTTGTTTCTTCTAACGGTCCCGGAGTGTGTTTTTCTGGCATTCACAATAAATAGTTTTTGTATTACTAACCGATGGGGGATTTAAACTTAAGTCCGTTAAGTTTAATGTAAATTAGTTGAGTTATAGATTTATAGATTGTGGCTAATACCAGAGCACCCAATGAAATAACTCATGCTGTCCAACACACTTAAATGCGTACATATCTTCATACATACATATATGTGTGCATTTACATGAGCATACATATATGCCATTATACGTACATATACACCCCCACATATATGCACCTGTATTCTTATGTAATTTGGAAATTATTTGTATGTCTACATTTCGTGATCAGTTCTCTCTCTCTCCATATATATATATATATATATATATATATATATATATATATATATGAAGAAATATAGTCTGAAAATGTGCTATATTTATGGGATAAAGTGCTCAATATCAGAGATAGAGCGTGTGTAAATATAAAAGTGAACATAGAAGTCAACACTTAAAGGCCACAGTCTGATTCATGCTAGATGCAATTTTTCATGCTGTTTCATGCTAGATGCAATCGTCAGGCCACGTGCATCTAGCATGAAATATAACTGTCGCCTCTAAGTGTTGACTTCTATGTTCACTTTTATATATATATATATATATATATATATATATATATATATATATATATATATATATATATAAACAATAAAAAACAATAAAACAATAGTCCTATGTCACTGCTTTTGATTACTTATATTTTATATTGGCTTTGATTTTTTTATATATTTTCATATTTTACATGAACACTGTCTTTATAGCCTCCTTTGTTTTTTTTTAACCAATTCACCCCAAGCGATGCGATAACGCCACTAAGACTCAAAACCCTCCTGGAAGTGAAAGAGAAAGAAAAGAAATTCAGAAGTAACTGGAAACCTCATAATAATAACATATCTTAGTTTTGTTGTGTTGGAGTTTTTGGGTAACCTGGTATACTAGTGAGCCAGCCAAAATGAGCTGACTCATTTTATAGTTCAGTAATAAATGTATTCACCTATCAGAAGGCTCAAAATATTCCATTAGACGTGTATAAAGGCGACCATGTTTTTCCCGAATATGCACAGCCAGCCTTTGATATCGAAGACTGAAGAATTACGGAACAGCTGCTGGTGGTATTGGCGATATAGTCAGATTCAGTAGAGTGTCTGACTTGTGAGTGTTAATCTTTAACGTTGTTTCATTGAACAGATTACGTACTGCGCTGTATTCTATATTCATAGACTATGGTGGACATGGTCAACAAGTTGGACACGTTAGAAGTCTAGAATTAAAGTAGAATTTAAAATGAAACTGAAACCCAGTCCTACACAGAAATGAAGTGATAAACCTCTACACTTGTTCAATGTTTAGTGTCGTAACAAACGCGATGGGTAGTGTGATAAATGTTGGAAAAGCTTGTAAGATTAACGAAATAGGCCTTCTCGAAATTAAGCGACGTATTAAGATATAGGAAATTTTGTTAGAAACAATGAAAAGAATGCTTAACTGCTAAGGTATATATGTCCTCCTGTATGAATAGGGGACGATTTCTTCACATATGAAGTAAAGATTCGAAGTGACTAAGATATGATTCTGCAGACGAACACTGACAATTCCATGGAAGTATCACGTGAATATTACAGCGAGAAGACCACATATACTTAAAATCAGAAAGAGATAGTTAAATTTCTCGAGACGCATTATGAGGAAAGAGGGCTTGGAAAACGAAAAAATTACAGGTCCTATTGAAGAAAGGATAGATACGGAGAAACAGCTAGTAATCTAACTATGGATTTTGGATGAATCAGTGTCAGAGCAGCAGTAGCGAGGTATGGCAAAGTGTAAAAAGTTGCTTCGAAAAATAAAAAGAGGAAGTTGTGGAGAGCCACGATCACGCACGCCATGAAGTAACATGAAACATAACGGAAGATATGTGTATGCGTGCGTGTAATTTACAGACGGATAGTGTATAGGACACTGCATGACGAGTGGCAGTTGCATAACTTAATTGATCATGAGAGCCTAAACCTTTGTGCAATTTAATTGAAACCAAACAAATAATTCCGTTATTATTTACTATTGTTTCGTATTTTTCCAATGAAACATGACCCAGTGCACATGTTAGTACTTCGTATGTCTATTTCACGAAGCTGTTCCGTGCAGATTGACCAGATTCTCGATTGGATTTAAATCAGGATAGTTTCCGGGTCAGTCTATAGTACTTTGATTTACTCACTGGTATGACTTGCCAGTGTGTTCGTACAACCTTACAATTTTCGTACGCCTCCTTGGAGTAGCGTCCATCGCAGACTGGTCGTAGGACAACTAATGGACAGTCGAGACAATAGTGTCTGGGCTTAATAACGGAGGACACAATGTTAAAGGCCAAACACATTTTATCATACACCCCTAAAATAGATTCATATTATTGCATACCACTTAATCTGAGGAGAAAATAGAAATCGATTATACCCTGTCACTCCAGTGGGTCTAAAACTGACTGTATGCTGAGAGAAAGGAAATTAAGCGGTTGTTTCAATTAATTTGCACAAGGGTGTATGTCCAAACAGTTTATATACAAATGCGCTGTTCTTGATACTGAAATTCGAACTCTTTTCGCTGATTTTAATTGCTGAAGTCGTAAACGTACTGCTTTTCTCGTCTCTAAATTGTCACCAGAATTGCGCAAACATTAGGGAATAAAAGGTGTTCAGGCGAGCGTACCATTCGAATCAAAATGGTCAAAACAACAAAGATTATGATACTCATTTGGTGCGTGAATGAAAATGCTTCATTTAAAAAAAATTAACGGTACTAGGAAGGCCAAAAGTTCTAAACTGGTTACCAACCAAGTTTAAGTTGTTAAGAATATTTAACTCACCACGGGACGGGAAAAGTGAAGGGTTAATTTTCTTTCTAAGAGAATTATCTTGAAATGCACTCACTCTTTTTTTTGTCCATATTCAGTTCCATTTCCCGCTGTTTGGTCTTGCCCACCTCCTCATCGATATAATATGCTTTCTTCTTACGCTTCTTTCTCATATTTTTTTCTTTTTTCCCACCCGTCTTCCTTTATATTGTCTTATCTTTTCTTTCTCTTTTCTTCTCCTGCATCTATCACTATCTCCTTTCTCTTTCTTCTTTCTCTTCTGATATTGTTTCTTATTTATCTTCTTCTTCCTCTTCTCTTTCTGATTTTTTTTTATTCTAATAACCATTCTTTTCTTCGTCTTACTCTTTGCTTCCTTCCTCTCTCTCTTATTTGTCTAACTTTCTTTATCACTCAGATTTTGCTTCTTACAATTGCCCTATATATTAATCACATTCTAGGCATGAATCTTCCCTCGCATTAGTTTTTTCCCGTTCGAAAAATTCTTCCACATAATAGTACTTTCCTTGAATGTGTGAAATATTCCCACATTCCACACCCAACCCAGTGGCCCACCCAAGGTAGGTTTAAAGAAAATTAGCACTCATCACCTGAATATATACCATATAAACTTAGCTGACGCGATGACAGAAAAAAATGGCGTCCTCATGATACGAGTTGATTGAAGCTTGATTTTTGAGGCGTTGAGTAGCAGACAAACGACACAGTTTTTACCCATTAAATGGCTTAACGTTTAATGCTAGCAAATCGGAAACACATTCTATTCATTTCCTGTTTCGAGCAAGTCTTATATACAAACGCGTTGTTTTTATCTAATACTACAAAAGCGGAACATCATAGCGGGTTTACTTTACCTTTGTATCGTTGCAACAATTCAAATATTTGGGAGGGGTTTTAACAGAGGACGGAAAGTGCGATTATAAAATCCGAATACGCATTGGGACAGCGGAAGATGCCTTCCAAAAGTTAAGCAAAATATTAAGAAACAAGAACATTTCGTTAGAAAAAAAGAAAAGAGTAAAGGAATTTTATTTCATTTCTGTCCTTCTATACGGCACTGAAAGCTGGACAATCTCCTCACAGATGAGCAAGAGACCCGAGGCAACAGAAAGGTTGCCTACAGAAGGACGTTGATAATACCATGGGCTGAACATGTGATCAACGACGAAGTTTTAAGGAAAATGAAAACAAAAAGGACACCTAGAATAAGAAAAACTGTCAGTTTAAAATTTCTCGGGTACAAATTGAGGAAAGAGGGTTTGGAAAATTTGATACTCTCAGGACATATTGAAAGCAAGAGGGAGAGAGGAAAACAACGCATAACCCACACAGGGGGCTTGAGTAAATGGAAGGCAAAACAGGGTGTAGGAGAAATAACAAAAAGATTTTTTTTTAAATAACAGCTACAAAGGTCATGAAATTGTGGAGAGCCGTTATCACCAACATCCTGAAAGTGTACATCACATAGAAAATGAAAAAGAAGACCTCAATTTAAAGATAGAATGCCCTTTAAATGCGATAGTACCTTAAATAAGATATTTCCATAATTTACTGCGCCGTAAATCAGATTGTTCTTTGAATACGATAAATACATTACTTCTTCAATATGTAAACAAGTTCTGTTGGTATGTCCATATAAGGAATTACATTTTTGTAGGTCCAAGATAGTCAGCATGTAAATAACAAATATTGCACAAAATTGTATAAAACAACTGTTCATACCTTTCCTTGAATATAATGAGAGGATATTTATAAGGGATGTAGATGTATTACGATTTATATTTCACTCATAACTGAGGCATAGAAAAAAAAACAGGAATGTACATAGACAATGAGTAAAAAGTTTGTAATCAGATTTCCCTGAAGATCTGTTTAGGTGAAATCTAGGTAGGTAGTTCCTGGCTCTTTAAGATTTTTCCCCAGCTCTGCTTAGCATATTGAGCACTCTACGTTTTAGCTTTATTACTCGCTTGTTTTCTTCTTCTTTGGACTAAAATCTTAAGGCGCTGGACGATTTATTTCGCCCTGTTCGGATGCTTCTAGTTCTTTCTTTTTTTTCCAATTCTTTCCTCGGGTACCAATTTGTTTTGATATTCTTACAAGTTGTCCTATCCGAGGGTTTTACCAACCGAGTATTATTATAATATATATATATATATATATATATATATATATATATATATATATATATTGTCATCCACAGACTGTTTCGCTGTATCACAGCTCATCAGTGTGGCTAGACGTCCGGTTGCCACCGGCCAGAATCGAAGACCGGCTGAATTTGCGTCAGTCGGAAATTTTACCCTGAAGCCGTTGGCGCACGGTAGAGAAAAAAGGTGAATTTAAGCGTATTTATTTTTAGATAAACACACAGTGACTGAGAGAACTCGATTTGATTTACCGAAGAGTCTTGCATTATTAGCCGTAATAGTCACTGTTTACAAACCCACACATCCTCCCCCTAGAGCTCAACCGAAATAAATTTTTCAGGAGCACATATATATATATAATAGAAATTGTAAGGATGATTTGATAATTATAATTAAGTAATTCATTGAGTCTGAAAGAAACCTCAACAGAATGCAGAAAGCACTGGACGGCCGTTTCGTCCTATATTTGGGACTCATCAGCAGTGCGCATCCACTACCGAGAATTGAAACCCTGACAGTTAGGTTGTCAAGCAAGTGGAACTTAACTCAGTTTGAGCGGCTTGGAGATAGTAGTCGTGGCTCCGGGGGGCACAGTCCTATGGTTACAGAGAACTTCAGTTGAGTTCCATATACGTATATACGTATATATATTACTATTAGTATAATACACATATATATTACTATTAGTATAATACATACATACATACATATATATCTATAATTAAGTAATTCATTGAGTCTGAAAGAAACCTCACCAGAATGCAGAAAGCACTGGACGGCCGTTATATATATATATATATATATATATATATATATATATATGTATATATATATATATATATATATATATATATATATATATATATATATATATATATATATATATAAAAGCCATAGCCACATTTACACCCACACAAGATAGATATGCTTGCAGAGGTGTTCAGGTCTCACACTTATACACACACTCGCACAAATATTTACACATACATCACACAAAAAATTACAAAAAACAAAAAGATAACATACATTTAAAACACACATCCCATTCCCAGCAACCAATAAATGTCTCAAAATGACCAAAGAGGGAATTCTGAAAGTCAGGAATCTCCCACCCTCTATCTTAAAAACAACTTGAAAGACTCCGTTTGACAAACACAAGTTCTGACCAAAATTAACGATAAAAAACAAAAACAAATAACTACAGATAAAGTTCACTTTCTTCAGAGACAAACAATCATTCCTGTAGTTCACTGCTACTAACAAGCATGGACTTTTTTCTCCAGATGATGGCCCTGCTGGCGGAAATTAGTCGAGGAACCTAATTGAAATAATAAACAAAAAATATTAATATACAAGCTAGTGTGTCTGAAAATTAAAATGTTTTAATATATTTTATTGTTCAAAAACATTACACACACACACACACACACACACACACATATATATATATATATATATATATATATATATATATATATATATATATATATATATATATATGGGAAAATAGCGCCCTGAAGATGACAATTTGAAATTTTTGAAAGTACTCGGCATGTGTCTTTCATCTGACAACAACTCAAATATAAAGATCTTAGTATGCAAGGAATTTGTAAAGATTGTTTATTTATGATATAAAGTATAAGCTGCAAACACACGCACAAACACACACATATATATATATATAGTTTTTTGTTTGTTTACTTTTGTCCAGTAGCTTATTTCCTTTGTTCCATTTAATCTTTATTTAAAAAAAAAACCTATTATTTAAATTTTTGTAACTTTGTATAATATTTATGCATTACAGCCTAATCCATATTCGGTAAAAATTTAATTGCTAATCATGCATTACTTTTTAAGTAATACACATATGTATGTCTTTGTTGTTTCCGTTCCTTATATTATGGCCGCTACTGTATATATACGCACACATACATATATATATATATATATATATATATATATATATATATATATATATATATATATATATATATATATATATATATATACTCACATATATATATATATATATATATATATATATATAGATAGATAGATAGATAGATAGATATGTATATATAGAAAAAACAACTGAAAAATTGCAAATTAAAAAAAAATGAATGTTTTTTTGTGAAAGTATTTATTTATATTTTTTTTATACATATATATTTGATATTTCAGATCGTCCCCGATCTTGCATCAGAAATAACTGTTTTTAGAAGTTTGTTTACCAGTAGCGTCCGTCACGAGTCGCGGACGTCACCTGATATGGAATGCAACTGTGTTCGAATATTTTTAACGTAAATCTAACTGTAATAATATTTTAGATGTTGTTTAAAAATGTTTTTTAACTATATCTAAAAATTTTTTTTGTTTAACTATTGAAATTTTTATAAAGATTTAAAATACCCAAGTCTTTATTTAACCCTAGTTTATATGTATTTAATTTTAAAAGCCAGTATTTTTCTTTTTTTCTGCGTGTGTATGTGGAACTGAAATCGGAATCTATCAATAAACATTTACAGTTGTCTAATGAGTGTCTTGATCGATTAAAGTGTTCAGCTATGGGGGAATAAGGATTGTTTTGACGTATGGTTAGTTTATGATTGTTGAAGAGAAATCTAAAATTAATTCCAGATTCACCAATATATCCAATTTTTTTTAATTTGCAACTTTTCAGTTGTTTTTTCTATATATACACATTAAAAAAGTATACGTGGCTTCTCATTATGCTATATAAATGTGTGAGACTCCTACAGTTAGATTGATATAAATAGGCTGGGATATGTAGACTGATAGATAGATCATAACTGAGAGATTGTGCCTGTGTTTAATCGAATTAGATTTGATTATTATTTGTCAACAATATTAGTAAAATTATTTTTCCTTCTTCCTTCAAGAAATCTGCATTGCTTCAAATCTTATCGATTTTCCTTGCTTCCGATGCGTCAAATTTTCAAAATAAGAAGAAAAATCCCTTTATTTTTTTATCGTTTCGCCTCATACATCCACAGTCTGTTTTGATACTTTTAATCATCACCACATTTTTTCCGACATATATAATTTGATCAGCATTCAGTGTTTCAAAAAGTAGGAGTTTTCCAATGGCTCTGTAGGCAGCTCATTCTCACTGAAGCCGTTTTTATTCACAACAGATTTTATTTTTATTTCTCTCTAAAACAAAATTCAAAAACATCAAATCTGAATAGAAGATGGAAATTGTACCAAATGTCTCCTGCAATTATGGAGCGGAAAGCCAGAACAGTCAATAGCTGGCTTGCACAAATAAATTAAACGTGATGAATTCAGCTTAACACGGGAAGAAGCGAAAATATGCGATTAATCCCGCCCTTATCTCTTCCTTAAAAATAAAATAAAAAACAAGATATGTAAGAATAAAGACGTTTCCTAAAAAATGTATTTTTTAATTACCTGATATTAAAGGAAAATAACATAGTCTGACTGTGTGAGTAGAGATCTCGGGTGTGTCGCAGTCTTGGACCGAGTTTATAACAAGGCTAACGGAATGATGAGATTCTTTCATCTAGAGCTATTCAACCCCCACCCGCAAATACTTTAAAGACTACAGCTATTATGTATAATAGTTTTATTTCAGCAGTAACTTTTGCGTTAATATAGGTACCTCCACTTTTTTACGGAAAACAGCAAAGCGTAATAAAAATGGTTACAAACTTAATAAAAAGAACGTTTTATAATCAAAATGTTTATGTTATTATTAAGATGAAAGACCAAAGCATTTTTTGATTATTTTTTAAAAGATTTTCATCAACACGTTCGAAATTTTGTAAAATCTTGTTTTTTTTACGTCATCGGGGTGGCATAATAATTACATTGACTTTTTGCTTTTTTTTCCGTTGAAAACAAATTGATTTCGAAATTCTTGTAAAAATCAAATAATTGTCCGATTTTAATGAAATTTTCAGGATTTATTCACAAATGAATGACATTATATTTGAAAGTTTTCTTTTAGAAAATTTTGGTAAAAAATATTTTTTTTACATATGTTACCCCCAAAACTTCATTTCATGAAAATTCACAAAAAAAAACTTTCTATTTCCTGAATTGTTTTTATTCGTTAAAATAGGACTCCTTGAAGAATCTAAATCATTTAATTTATTTTCAAACTTTCACTATTCTATCTGAAAATCTGCTCTGAATTGAAGAATAATGAATGCAATAAAAATAACTTTATTTAATTAGAAAAAAGCTTTTAATTGCTTTTGTAAATAAGTTATATTAAGGACACTATTGTCTGAAGAAATAAAATTTCTCCTATCAATAATGAATTTTTACAAGAATGTTTTCATTTTTTTAAGAAATTTAATTATAATAATTTATAATAGTTTAAAATCGTGTAAAATTCTGTACTGGGATATTTTCTGAATGTGATAAAGTAATTAAGTGGAATCGAAAGTTACGAATCCAAAGTTGAAAAGATTAATAAACAGTTATACTATTGTATTTTTAAAATATTTTTTTAATATTTTTATTTATTTGTTCCCTTTATTCATCTATGAAAGGCTAAATGTTACATTATTATGAAAAGGTCAAGTGATTTAAGAGTGTCGTCTCTTTACAGAGAAATTAATTTAAGTAAATTTTGTTGTATTTGAATTTTTTTATTTTTGCATAAAGCATCCTCGAAAGGTAAATAAGTCAATAAATTATTAGATAATTGCGGAAAATATGTTCATTTGTAAAAATTACTAGGTAGTTAAAAACCCAAAAAAATGCGTTCACTTAGATTTCGTAAATTTATGTCAATTCTAGTCAGCCATACTAGCTGTCATCGCTTCGTCACTCAATCATCCACCAATCATCTCAGATAAACAGGACAAATCATTAACAAATGGTTGTATATTACTTTTTTATGCTATAAGTAATATTTATTTCAAATCATATATATATATATATATATATATATATATATATATATATATGGTGGCCTAACGATTGCGTCTAGCATGAAACAGTTTGTCGCCTCTAAGTGTTGAATTCTATGTTCACTTTTATATTTACACACGCTCTATCTCTGATATTGAGCACTTTATCTCATAAATATACCACTCCCTAAGACTATATTTCTTCATATATATATATATATATATATATATATATATATATATATATATATATATATATATATATATTTAGATGAGTTTTTAAAATTTCTTAAAATTAAGAAAATGGCCGCTTTTAAAATTTTTTTTTAAGAAATCGAAATTAAATTAGACATTGCAATCTATATAATTTCTATCTGAAATACACCAGAATATTTTACTTACTGGAAATAATAAATGTAATCCTTTAGCTTTCGATTAAAATGTAATCTTTAAGAATGCTTTTTCATTTAAAACAAATCATTTTAAACCAAGGTATCGAAAACCTATGCCGAAAAAGTGGACTTACCTACGTTAACATCTAATAATTCCTTTCTTATCGTTTTCAGTGCAACTCTGCAGTAAAAATAAGTAATATATTTACATATGAAATAGGATCTCGTTTTACGCGGTAGACAGGGTCTCATAGACATAATTTTGCGAATTATAGCAAACAATTTAAGTATGACAAAAACTTGTCACCAGGAAATCGAAACCCTATTTTAAAAACTTAATTAAAATTTACTTTTTCATGTAATTTAAAAAAGAGATATATGATGAGGAAACACAGTCGTGATTGAACAAAAACAGGACACACGCCTACACATAAATGGCGTTATCAGTTTCAATTTCTGCACGGTAGAATCATTTCTCCTGGAATGGTTGCCAGGCATATTGTCCTTTGTGCGTCTTAAATTATTCCATTGCGACTAATGAATTCTTGGCTCCAAGGTATCTTCCCCTTTGCCGAAAAGATACCAACATTCACACGCATGGCTTTGGTGTTTACGGGATAATCTGCCGATGTCCAGAGAATTATCTCTAGAGGTCACTGATTACTCTTTTATGTGCTTCCATATTTCGCTACTAAACTCAGTCAGCTATTTCTTTTTCCTTTTTCGTTCCCACTCTTCTGAAGATTACGGTATATAAGACGCAATAGCTGGCATTATAGTAAAGGCACTTTCTCTCCAACCATTTGCGAACATCTTTGTCTTCGTTAATTGTAATACTCACCAAGACACGGGGCTGAGACATTCCAACGGTACTTATGTTACCGGTATTCAGACATTAAATTTTTCCATTGCCCAATCCCTCATCCAAATCGTAGACTTCCCTTCTCGTTGCACTAGCCAAACCGAGCCACATGCTTCACTATCGGATCTAATTCTTACCTTCTCTCCTCGTTCTTACGACGCTTCACAATACTGACCTCTTCGTAACTCGGACCATTCTGTGGAAGCTATTGATATCTCCTTCCAAGCATCCATTAAACAGGACCCCATTTCCATAACACATACACACACACACACACACACACACACACACACACACACACACATATATATATATATATATATATATATATATATATATATATAATATTATTAGTAGTAGTAATCTTATAAGTATAAGTAACTACACTCGTTTCGGAAAACCTTCGGTTTCTTGATGTGCAAAAAATCAAATCAATATCGAAGGAAAAAAAGGTATAAAAAAAGAAAGAGCCAAGAACAGGGACGCCTGTCGAAAACAATCGTTCAGCATGCGAATCCAAAGCCCAAAGAAAAAAAAACGATACGAGTATGCAACTAACTAAATAAAGTGCTCAATACATTAAGTAAAGCAGACATAATTAAACCTAGAGAGGCAAACAAACCTAGTTTTCACCTAAGCGGATATATATATATATATATATATATATATATATATATATATATATATATATATATAATTGTGTATTTAGGTAGCAATCCTTCATTTATGCATGTTTCATTAAAAACGACAGACAATGTACGACGATTAAGCTTTCTATTTAATGTGCTTTCTTTCTTGGACACAGATTGTGTAGGAACTGTCTAAATGTTCTATAGTTCCGAGCGCTTTCGGCTATACTTTTAGCCATTGTCGAGAATGATTTTATTTTTTCAGTTTAATTAAGTGTGTGCATTATGTGTATGTTTTAGTGTGTTATAGAGATGTTTTATTTTCAGAACACGGTTAGCAAATTGTGGCCTTGTTCTTACTTAAAATTGTTAAGTGTTGGGTTTTTCATTTTAATATTAGGGCTTCCATTATTTTAAATCTTTTTTTACACGTGGATGAGCTTATTATGCTTGTATTTTCTACTAGTATGTTTCTGATGGAGTCTGGTATATTAGTGTGTGTCTTTAAATTGGTTCTAATAGCGATGTGGTCAGATAGGTGTAACGTAAGGCGTCTGGATAGGCATGTAGTTGTGTGACCGATGTAATTATTTATGAATTCGGTTTGATCAGGAACACAGTTCCTTAAGGGGCAAAGATTGTGGGAGCATTCACCAACTTAAACAAGGAAACGTCCAGAATAGTTGCAGGAGATTCCGAAGTCGTCTGGAGACCGTGGTTGAACCCAATGGCGATTTTATTAAATGAATTTACTCTTAAGTATTTCAAGATATGTTAAAGATATCAGTGTTATTTTCATTTTTGCTTTGTTTAGACGACAGTTTATCCATCGCACCCTTCATGTTTGTGTTTTCTTGTGTGCGTCCGCGCGCGTGTGTGTGTCTGCGTGAATTTAGAAAAGTGTGCTGAACTTCTGTGTCATATCTGATCTTCAAAATGGCCGTGAAAACTAATAAACTTTTCTTTATCAGTTTTTTACGGCCATTTTTATTGCTCTGAATAATGGGAACAGAACATGTGAGCAACGAGGAATTTTTAAGGAATATATCTGTCTATATTTCTGTGTTGAGGATGTACACTATTTACATTATTCAGACTGTCACCATGTTTATCTCAACGTTTCGGTCGTTGTACGCTCCGGCCTTCTTCTTCTATATTTCGTTCTAGTTCTACTTGTCATGTCTAATGGAAGTCAGTTATCTCCTGTTTATTCTCCTTCTCAAAGTTCTCCACCACCTTAACCAGTATCTGTCTATATTTCTGAGATGAGGTATTATGTACATTATTTACTGCCTCAACCGATTATTGAACTCACACTCTTTGAGTCTTGTCACTGGATCTAACGAACGCCTTTATCCACTGTTCCATGTGTCGTTGAGGACATCTGTGTATGAATTTCTGGATATTATAAACCTAATCTCTTCATTAACCATTTTTACCAGTGTACATCTTTGTCTTCGTTAATTGTAATACTCACCAAGACACGGGGCTGAGACATTCCAACGGTACTTATGTTACCGGTATTCAGACATTAAATTTTTCCATTGCCCAATCCCTCATGATATTGCAATTTTTGCTCTTATCATCGTGGAAATGATCAAAGATGCCCACATCCTATCCAACCAGATGGTGAGCTTAGACGTGGTGAGTTGGTTCAACAAAGTACCTACGGAGGAGGCACTCTCAGTAGTCAGAAACAGATTGGTCTCTGACTCATCCCTAGAAGAACGGACCAGTAAATCGACATTCACCGGACAGTACCTCAATTTCAACTCCTACCATCCATACAGCGTAAAGAAAGGATCGTCCGCTGCTTACAACCTCGAGCAAAAGTCATACGTGGCGTCCCAGAGACATTAGATAAAGGATTGGTCAGTATAAATAGTACCCTACAACGTAACAACTACCCTGGGTACATGGCAGCAGCCCCCCAAAACTGAGATAGGCGGGTACAAGAGGACGAGGACAACAACACTCAGAAAACAGTCTGCCTGCCTTATGTGAAGGGGTTATAAGAGAAAATACAAAGGATCTGCGGTCCATATAACATCAGGACTACCTTTAAAAGCTTGACGACACTTCGCTGATATCTCTCCCGAGTAAGCCCCCTCCCCCAGAGGAGAACATGACTAAAGACTGTGTGTACACTATCCCGTGCAGCTGCAGAAAGAAATATAAAGGAGAGAAAGGCCGCCCCCTTAAGGTGAGGCTTCAAGAACATCAGAAAGTTGTAACACGAGGGGAAGTGGAACAATCAGGCGTAGCTGACCACATATGGAGAGAAATGGAAGATCACAGCCCTCTGTGGGATCAGATTGAGATCATAGACAAGGAACACCATTGAAAAATTCATAAACTTAAGGAATCGGCACATATGCTAGGCCACAAAAATCTCATGAGCCGACCAAACATAGAAATAAATACAATATGGAAGCCAGTAATAAGGGTTGCCAGAGAAAAGCGATAATAACAACAAAGTTGCAATATGAGCTCTGGTAAAAACATGTAATGACAAAAGCAAAAATTCCAATATGAACACTGGTAAAAAGGGTTGCTGAAGACATTGGGTTTATAATACCCAGAAATTCATAGATGTCCTCAAGGACGCATGGCACAGTGGATAAAGGCGTTGGTTAGATCCAGTGACAGAACCCAAAGAGTGTGAGTTCAATACCCGGTTAATGCTTTGGAGAACTTGGAGAGGGGAATTAACAGGAGATCCATTAAAACATGGCAGCTGGGACTTGAACAGTCTACCCCAGTGAGCGAAATAAAAGGTTCAGTTCAACATTCCAACCACCTGAAGAAAGCCGGAGCGTACAACGGCCGAAACGTTGTGATAAATATGGCGACAAAGATGAGGACAATAGTCCGAATAATGTAAATAACGCCTTAACCAGGTATTGAACTCACGCTCTTTGGGTCACTGCATCTAACTAACGCATTTATTCACTGTTCCATGTATCCTTGAGGTCATCTGTGTATGAATCTCTGGGTATTATAAACCTAATGTCTTCAGCACCCATTTTTACCAGCGCTCATATTGCATTTTTTGCTGTTATCATTGTCTGTTTTTTTTATACCAGAGCTCATATTGCAATTTTTGTTGTTATTATTGCTTTTCTCTGGCACTCCTTATTACTGGTTCCCAATCTATTGGTTACTCATCCACTGAAAGTGATATTTTTCTGCAGTAAGTTTTACCCTTTACAAGGCCCGGGGGCCACTCGAGGTAGATGGTTACGTTAGAAGGTAAGTTGTGCGAATAGGAGTGGAAGATAGCTGTTAACCCTAGCCTTGAGCAGGTTAAGATTGTAGTGATCATGGAAACATCCTCTTGGGAGTCAGTTCCACAGAGCAGTGGTTCACAAGAAAAGACTGTTAGAGTGTAACTTATCACTAATGAGATACGGAGGGAATGTGGTTTGCTATTATGTAAGTGTGGCATGGCGTGCCCTTGCCGTGAATGTTTGAATTGGCGGTACCAGGGAATGTAGTTCATCTCAGCGGTTGCAGCGATAGAGCAACAAGAGCCTCGACACATTCCGCCTGTGGGGGAAAGCTTGGAGGGTGGAGAAGAATTCGTCACCCACAAGGATTCGGAGACGATTTTGGACTCAAGGCTGAAAAGTGAGGTCTAGGCAGCTGCCGCCCAAATATGACAGAGGTACTCTATTTTTGGCATTATCTGACTCTTGTAAAGGTAGATGATAACATGAGGAGTCAGGTACTTATTGGAGCGGGGTACAGAGAGCCGGTAATTTTACCGGCATTCTTAGCAATGGATCGTATGTACGAGTTCCACTTGAGGTTGTGACCAATGATTTGAAGATCGCTTACAGCTAAATGATTCCTATGTCATCACCGCCTGTATCTATATGAAGTCAATTCTCTTTTGCACGGCGGATATGTTATTTATATGTGTTGTGACTAAGTAAATGGTTAAGTAATAATAAAAACCAGGTTTGCAGATATATTGTATATTAAATAGTAAGTACATCAGAAGAGTTTTACAAAACTAGTAAGAGTGTATCGAATGAACCAGAGCTCAATCTATTCACTGTTCCCTGTTCACTGTTCCCGGAACCTTCTCTCCTACTAAATTTATAGTAGGCGGAAGAATCTAACATAGACTCTTAGAGAGAGGACACCACAACAATATGATTCTTCATAATGTGCCATAATCATTTTCAAATCATGTTGGAATTGCACTGCTCCTTCAACATTGTTATCGTTTGTAAGAAAATGATTACAAGTTTATTGGCTATTTGAAGTCCTTCTAGATCAGGGGTGGGCAAACTTTTGGTACAAGGGCCGCATTCTAAAAATTTATAGTTTTACTGGTCCGCATAGTATATATAAACCAAAATAATTGATATTTAAAATTGGCAATATAAAGGTCTTTTAAAGGAAAAATATAGTTTTAATAAATAACATTTTAAAGCGGGCCGCACGAAATCGTTTGGCGGGCCGCATGTGGCCCGCGGGCCGTAGCTTGTCCACCCCTGTTCTAGATGGTAACGACTGCCGCCGCGCGCCGTCTGATGGATAAGTTACATGCAGCCAGAGGTATGTACAGTGCATAGTTCCCGCCCACAACGGAGAGTGGGTGATCAGTATACGTAAAAAATAGACTGAATTCTTTTACTTCGCTAAATTGATAATTAATCATTTTATGTACACTTTAGGCATTTTGTAAATTATAATTGATTGATGTTTACTTAATTGTTTACTTGACACTTGCAATAAATTCGGTGGCCACACAAGGACAGATGTTTAAACCGTACGAAAGAAAAAATATAGTACAAAAAATATTCGGTTCTTTTTGTTGGACCGTGTTATTTCAAAACCGCGCTAAAAGAATACGCGCAAAAATGAAATTGAGTGTTATATAAAATATTTAGAAACAAATGCCGGTTCTAGTTTACACAGAAATATCAAAGAATTACATTTGTATTTTGACATTTGATGCATCAAAGTTTTAACTTTTCTAGCACTTTTAGTTTTGTTGTCGTTGGTTTTTTTTAATAAGTAAATAAACAGTTTTTTTTTAATTCTAAAGAGTAACCAATATGCAAATAAACCGGTGGTGGAACCAGGCCTTGACTCATTACCGTAGCCAGCATTGCTCGAAGATCAAGTCACACAAATGTACCGGTTTTAGGCCGATCATTAAAGCTAAGTACCGAGACGATATTGTAAACGGACAACCTCTTCAAAACAGATACGGTAAGTACCAGATAATGTCTACGTGTCAGACGAAGCAAATCTTTGAAACATTACTATGTCCTTACCGCCTTTATCTATACACATATCTGCTTTTTGTATGTCTCTAGGCATTCATGCTTTTTTAAAGCATATCACCCCCCAAGCAAGGTGGGATTGCCACTAGCACGAAAAGGGTTACAGGGAGTGAGAGCAAGAGTAAAGAGAGGTGTTTGAGGAAAGCATATAGAGAAGAACGAGAATCAGGATCGAGGCCTCAGCAGATGTCGATTGACATTACATTTGAAGATTATAGCTATCAGGGAAGCAAGTAAGAGGAAGGGAGTTCCACTGATGGGAAGTGCTAGAGAAGAAGCTGTTGGAGTAGAAGAGACGGATACATTTAACCGTTTCGACAGTGAAAGGGTGGGACTGAGATGTCAACCTAGTAGCACGCTTAAATCCATGCAGTTTGGGAACCGGTGATAGTAGCTTGTCAGAGACTTTGCCATGAAAATACTTGTAGAAAAGACAGAGGGAAGCCACAGCACGTCTGTGAGAAAGTGACTGTAGACGAGATGCCAGATCAGGACCTATCACATTGCATATCCGTCTCTTGATTTATGTATGAGTGCATGTATGCGCACAGTTTTTAAGGACACATCGAATTTTTCACTGCTATCCTCTTTCCTCATAGACTTTTTCTTTTTTACATACATGAAGTATCAACAGAGTGCCTATGCTTAATACATAATAGGATTTTTTTTCCTTTTTCTTTTGCGGTATGACATAATAATCCCCCCTTGTCTATTCATGCTAAATAAAATATTCCTTTCTTTCTTTTTTCTTTGGTTTCAAGCAGATGTCAAAGATCCCACCTGCCACGAACCATGTGTTACCAATCCTCAACTTCAAAAGATTTTTGAGTGGCTTCGCTAATTTAATTGGACCGACCTAGCGTTTCTCAAACAGTGCAAACTGTCCTCTGCTTTTAGTTTCAAGTAGAGCTGCGCCGCTAGAGAGTTGTATTTCGCAAACTGTTCGCACTGATAGTCCTACTCTTAATAGTTTTACAACTACGTTTTGATCAATGCGCTTTCAAGCCTTCCTCACTATCGGAAATTGGGAGACAAACCAGAGTTAATATTTTTTCGACAGTTATGCTCATTCTGGTTAGTTTTGTTTCAAACTTTAGGCCTATCGGTTCTTCTGTCTTCAGTTTGTTATTATTTTCTATTTTGATAGTATGTTTCGGTTCATGCCTTCGCCTGCTCTATATACTACATATAGTAATCCCGGCGGGGTGGGTCAGATAAAGAAACAGTCGAATAAGAGGAAGAAAAAGCTTAATAATAATAATAATAATAATAATAATAATAATAATAATAATAGATAGATAGATAGATCTGAATAGAATGAGATAGATAGATAGATAGATAGATAGATAGATAGATAGATAGATAGATCTGAATAGAATGAGATAGATAAATAGATAGATAGATAGATCTGAATAGAATGAGATAGATAGATAGATAGATCTGAATAGAATGAGATAGATAGATAGATAGATAGATAGATCTGAATAGAATGAGATAGATAGATAGATAGATAGATAGATCTGAATAGAATGAGATAGATAGATAGATAGATAGATAGATAGATCTGAATAGAATGAGATAGATAGATAGATAGATAGATCTGAATAGAATGAGATAGATAGATAGATAGATAGATCTGAATAGAATGAGATAGATAGATAGATAGATAGATAGATAGATAGATATAGATCTGAATAGAATGAGTTAGATAGATAGATCTGAATAGAATGAGATAGATAGATAGATAGATAGATAGATAGATATAGATCTGAATAGAATGAGTTAGATAGATAGATCTGAATAGAATGAGATAGAGAGATAGATAGATAGATCTGAATAGAATGAGATAGATAGATAGATAGATAGATAGATAGATAGATAGATAGATAGATAGATCTGAATAGAATGAGATAGGTTGCTTGGTATTGTTACCCACGGAATATAAAACACGGCATGACAGAATGGGCCAACATCTGCTTTGGAAAATACGAAACTTTTACGGAAAGGAAACTGCAAGAAACTGGTATGAACATCACCCAGACCCGGTTACAGAGATAGAACCTATGACAATTTCATGGGGCTTTCATTTGTTCACGATGTCTGTAAGATTAGCTTGGATTGTTCTGTCTGTGTGTCGGTTACCCCGACACACAGACAGAACAATCCAAGCTAATCGTGCAGACATCGTGAACAAAGACTACAAGGAAAGAATGTGTTTTCCGCGTGATAACGTAGTCCCTGCAGAATACAATGCATCTTTGATGATCTTAAAATATATATAAAAAAATAAAGATGTTGAAGGGGACATCACAAACATTTGGCACACGAGATCATCAATAATTCCAGTTGTAGTTGGCGCCATCGGAATGATAGGAAAAAATTCCAATAGACTCATTGAACGAATTTCTGTTAGCCCATGCTTCAAAGAAATACAAAAAATGTACTCGCAAGTACTGCATGCACATTACGAAGAGCTTTATCTGTGTAAAATTTGTGAGATCTTAGGTGTTTCTCTTCTTTTTTTAATAAAAAATGGCCAATGGAAAATGTCATGAAGACATTTGTGACCTTAGTTGAGTCTCGGAAGTAAATATGTATACGACAGAAATCCAAGGAGGAGGAGGAGGAGGAAGAAGAAGAAGAAGAAGAAGAAGAAGAAGAAGAAGAAGAAGAAGAAGAAGAAGAAGAAGAAGAAGAAGAAGAAGATAATAATAAAATAATAATAATAATAATAATAATAATGATATAATATATATATATATATATATATATATATATATATATATATATATATATATATATATATATATGCCTCAGTGCTAGCCGCTACCGTGCCGAGCTCGAATTCCAGTCGAATTTATTATATTCACTTACTTGCCAATACCCTTGGGAAAGGTAAATAGTAGGACAGACTGGGTTCTATAGCTTTGGATGGCAACTGGTCTAGGAGAAGGACAACTCTTAATTCAAAACCTGCGGAGGGTCGTTTGGGGACACTGTGGCACGTCGTACACAAAGTCTCTGTATTTTATTCCTTCGAAAAGTGTGGATGGTGGTGCACAAAACCTTCACCACTATAATCAAATCTGATGTGCTGGTGTCGGGCTGTCGGTTCCTAGGAACTGATCTGCTTGACCCTCATACTTCGAATTCGAGGGGAGAGTCGAGTATATATATATATATATATATATATATATATATATATATATATATATATCCGTAAATTTCAAAATAAGATATTCCAAAATTCGCTTGAAAATGAAACAGAACTAGGTACTTTAATTTAATTTAATTTAATTTCTATAATTGAATTGGAAGTTTCTACCTTCTGTTTTTGAAACATGGTAATTCCTGTATAGCAATGGAATCATATCTTTTTTTAAATAATAATTATAATCTAGGCTCTACTTGTATATTGAGCACTGCTATTTAAAAAAGTTAAAAACAAAAATACTAAAGAACTTCGGATCATAATTCTAACGGTTCTTTCCTATTTTATCAATATATTTGCACACACACACACACACACACACACACACACATATATATATGTATGTGTGTGTGTATATATATATATATATATATATATATATATATATGTTTGTGTGTAGGGTGTGTGTGTGTACGCACGCGCATGGGTAAAGATAGTATTGGATGGTTACCTATTTTTCCTTATTTTTGTCGTTGTAACAGCTAATGTGTTCCCCCCTGATCTTTCATCTGGTAGTGCTCATTGAAACTTATACTAAGTTAAAACTTAGTATGGTAAATCTTTTTTGTTTTGTTTTTGCTTAAAAACGAGCAGGAAAATTCCGAAGAAAACACCCCGCAACTGAAGGTGTTAATCGTGACGAGGAGTGAATGGCTGCGGCTTTATGAGGTCGCGAACAAACCTCTACATGCTTCGGAACCCTGCCTATAAAAAACTGGTACTCTGTGTACCGGGCGACTTCGGGTTGACTTTTAGACCCGTGCGTCACTCGTAGGAACAATATGAGAACTAAAAGTCAAACCAAAATGTCTAGTATGGCTCTTCCAGTGGATAAACAGGGAGCCCGTTTTTCAGGAGTGTGTGTGTGTGTGTGTGTGTTTAGAAAAATAGTATAACAAATTGGAAAAAAGACTGAATAATAATAATAATAATAATAATAATAATAATAATAATAATAATAATAAAGACACAAAACATTAAAAAAAAGGAAAATTCCAGCTTAAGAGAAATACAATTCACTAATAACTTTGCCCATGTAACGCTATTGATGTTATAAGACGTCGAAAAACAATTCATGAAATATACCATAACGCCACACTACTAGCTGTCTTAGGTCATCCCGCAGACTTGGTAGGTAGTGTGACCATAGCAGAAATCGAAATATAATAATAATAATAATAATAATAATAATAATAATAATAATAATAATAATGGGTGCATAACTACAAGTAAATGACAATGCACCGACTGAAGCTGCAAAATGCATAAAAAAGAAAGAAAACACAAATGCAACCGACCAGATACAGATGCCCTGGCAAGATAAACCGCTTCACGGTTAATACTCTGCCCGCACCAAACAAGCTGATGTAGACACACTCCGTACCCATCAGTGGTTATGTAGTGCAGGGTTAAAAGCTGAAATAGAAGGTTTTATCCTTGCTGCACAAATGCTTGTTAACTAGAAATTATCAAGCACATATACTAAAATATTGTGTGTGTGTGTGCTTGTGTGTTTAGAAAAATAGTATAACAAAAGACTGAATAATAATACTACTACTAATAATAGTAAAGGCACACAACATTGAAAAAAAAAAGGAAATTCCAACTTAAGAGTAATACTAAACACTAAGAATTTTGCCCATGTAACGCTAGTGATGTCATGAGTGGTTGAAAAACAAATCATGAAATGTACCATTACAACACACTATTACATGTCTTAGGTCATCCTGTAGAATTGGTAGGTAGTGTGACCATAGCAGAAATATAATAATAATAATAATAATAATAATAATAATGATGATGATAATAATCATAATAATAATAGATCATACAGAAATGTGGATAAGAAGTTGAGGAAAAATAGGAGAAAATAAAAATTTGAAATTATGATATTAATGCAGCTAAATATCATTTAATATTAAAAGAAAAATATCAGAGTATCTTTCTACATATAGGAGAATATGGCAAAATGCTGTGTGTACGCTACCCCGTGCAGCTGCGGAAAGAAATATAAGGAGAGACAGGCCGCCCCCTTAAGGTGAGGCTTCAAGAACACCAGAAAACTGTAACACGAGGGGAAGTGGAAAAATTAGCCGTGACTGACCACATATGGAGAGAAAAGGGAGATCACCGCCCTCTGTGGGATCAGGCTGAAATCATAGACAAAGAACATAATTGGAAAATTCATAAACTTAAGGAATCAGCACATATGCTAGACCACAAAAATTTCCTCAGCCGACCAAGCGTAGAAATGAATACAATATGGGAACCAGTAATAAGGAGTGCCAGTGAAAAGCAATAATTAAACATGGCACGTGGAACTAGAACAGTCTATCCCAGTGAACGAAATAAAGGCTTCAGTTCGACATATGCTAGACCACAAAAATCTCCTGAGCCGACCAAGCACAGAAATGAATACAATATGGGAACCAGTAATAAGGAGCGCCAGAAAAAAGCAAAAATAACAATGATAATTGCAATATGAACTCTGGTAAAACAAAAAACATGCACGGCACGTGGAACTAGAACAGTCTACTTCAGCGAGTGAAATAAAGTTCAACATTCCAACCACCTGAAAATGCCGGAGCGTACTACGGCAGAAACGTTGTGATAATCATGGCAACAAAGATGAGGACGATAATTCGAACAATGTAAATAAATAAGAAGAATATCTCCTTGTATTGTAGGTCTAGGTATATTCCCGCTTACTGGGAAGAAACGTATATTTAATATCCGCTGTAAAAAGGACATCCTTTGTTCGAATTCCCTTCGTTAAGCTGATTATTGTTCGCCTGGCTACCATAAAATAAAAGTAATAAAAAGACATTCTCTGACTTGGTACACCCTCGGACTATTTAACTATAGCCCAAGCTCGAACTCGAAAGCATGCTTTTTGCACGTTTCGAACGATAGCAATGGGAATTTCTGACTCTCCACATCCCTGTTAGTTGTTACAGAATACAAAAAAAAAAAACAGTTCCAGAATAGTCAGCGATTAGGCGGAGTGTCTCATTGGTGTGGTATTTTGACAGTGATGGATAGTCAATGTCTGTGTTTTGGATATAACTTCAAAACGGTTAGAATTCAACAGAGTGCCGCAAGAATTCTGAAGCGTCGATAGACCTCCCACACCCAAGTTCGAGAGACCGACAAAGACCACACGCGGAGGGAAGCTGTGCCAATGTGCGACATGCTTTCCGGGGACGTCATTCTTCCTGTTGCCTCTTAAAATCCAAGCTACCACTACTCCATCCTAACAAAACGTATAAGAAAAAGAAATGGTCCTTTTCGTTGATACCATTTTATTTAGTAGCGTGGGTACCCAGAGACAACACGGAAAGCTACATACTTCATAAAATACTAACTTCAATATATTAAATGATCATTGATATCCTATTGTCTAAGTTCTGAGATATCAGCATCTTTCCTGTTTTTATCCGAATTAAAAAAATACAAAACTTCTAAACAATGCATTTTAAATGTTTTATATATCGTTTGTGAAGGACACCTCTTTCTAAGGGGGTTTAATACTGAAACAACTTATATGTCTATATCTCTGAGATGAGGCATTATGATTACTTGCATTGTTTATATTATTTGGACTGTTATCCCCAGAGACACATGGCTCAGTGGATAGAGACGTTGGGTAGATCCAATGACTAGACCCAAAGAGTTTTGAGTTCAATACCAGGCCAGAGCAGTGATGAACAAAAAACTTGGAGAGATATATACAGATATAAAGGGTTCAGTATGAAATGCAAATCACCTAAAGAAGCCCGGAGAGTACTACGGCCGAAACATTGTGAATATGGGAATGAAGATGAGGATAACAGTCCGAATAAGGTAAATAATGCAAGTAATCATAACTCATCTCAAAGATATAGACAGATATAAATGGTTCAGTTTGAAATACAAATCACCTGAAGAAGCCTGGAGCGTAAAACGGCCGAAACGATGACACATGGCAGCAGCCCCCCAAAAGTGGGATAGACGGGTACAAGAGGAGGAGGAGAGCAACAACACTCAGAAACAGTAATTTTCATCAGGGGTGTTTGTGTTCACTGTCCACTATAAACTTAAGAAATATATAATTTAATTTTTCTCTAGCCTAGTACTGTCTAATGAAATTTGTCTTTTGATTTCGGCCGGTACCACTTAACCAAACCCAACCAGTCACATGTTATTTGGGGATAGAATTGGCACCGCCGAGTAAACTTGACTATTATGAAAGAGATCAAAGAGAGCAATTACACGGAATGACATGTCGACGTTATAATGGGTCATAGTAAAATCTACAATATAACGAAATTTAAAAAGACTAATTTCGTGTAGATTAACGACATGAATTCCGTTTGTTTCTGCATTGCAAATTATATTTTTTCAGCTGTCGATTTAAGTTCACAGAACGAAGAATTTTACCACTTAAAGAAGAAAATAAATTCGGTGCACATGTGTCAAAAAAAAAAATATATAGCCAAAGAGGCAACATTTTTTTTTCTGTGATGGGCGTATTTTGGGTTAGAATCGTAAGCATTTTGATTGGGTTTGTTTTGAAAGCAATTTACAACATGTTGTAACATAGAGGTTAACTATGTCTCGGACCGTTAATTCGAATTGCTTCTATCGTTTGTGTTTTCAGATAGTTTTTGATTCTTGGTGGTCCAGAATATTATTTTTTATAATTAAATCTAGTTTTAAGCTTGAAAAAAAAACCTTGTATTTCTATCCTTACATATGTTTGGATCAGAAAATGTATTTTACAAAAAAAATTAAGAAAAATACATACACACACACATATATATATACATACATACATATTATTTTAAGACACTTTTATGTTTATACATTCTTTTCATAGATACAAATATTTAAGTGAATGCTCTGTTTATAATAAACAGTATTAACAACATTTACCGGCCTGAATGTCCGAGAAATTTTCATAGAAAATATTCGTCCTCCGAGAGGAATCGAACCTGTATCCCATACAGAAACGTCATCTATCCTGACGTGCCTTAACCGATTCGGCCACAGAGGATCGTTCGGTTAGCAAGGTCGATTTTTACTGTCTTTAAACTTCAATCTTCCATGAATCTCTCATATTCATTTTTTAATGTGCTATATATATATATATATATATATATATATATATATATATATATATATATATATATATATATATATATATATATATATATATATATATATATATATATATATATATATATATATATAATTATTTATTCGAAAATTATAACATAAATATGTTATAAAATGACCAAAAATAGCCATTTTGTTTCAACACTTCTGGTGTCTTATCAAGTGATGGTGTTAATGTAGAATAAAGTGTTTTAAAAGGTTCAAATCATTCAAACACCTCTCGCTAGGGGAATCGCTGTTACATAAGCTGAAATGTCCAATCAAAATACAAGTATATGAGAATTCAAAAAACTTGTCAACGGAATTAGCTTATAGTAATTATTTAATGTTTTAATGTTAGGGTTAGACTAAAATAGAATTCATTCTAACTAATAAATATTAAATTATACTATAAAATCCAAAATTAAAAATTACCAATTTTAAATTTTAAATTTAATCCATATTAAGTTTAAAATTATTAAATGACTGAGGAAAAAATACATATATTTGTGTGTGTGTGTGTGTGTGTGTGTGTGTGTGTGTGTGTGTGGTGCGATAAATTGTCATCTAAATTACACGAAAATGAAAATGACTCTGACATCTTTAACATTTTAACAGATACATTTAGCAAAATTACACCAAAGTATCTTGAAATACTAAAGAGTAAATTGATTCAATAAAATCGCCATTGGCTTCAACCATGGCCTCCAGATGACTTTGGAATCCCCTGCATCTCTTCTGGACTTTGGAATCCCCTGCATCTCTTCTGGACTTTGGAATCCCCTGCATATCTTCTGGACTTTGGAATCCCCTGCATCTCTTCTGGACTTTGGAATCCCCTGCATCTCTTCTGGACTTTGGAATCCCCTGCATCTCTTCTGGACTTTGGAATCCCCTGCATCTCTTCTGGACTTTGGAATCCCCTGCATCTCTTCTGGACTTTGGAATCCCCTGCATCTCTTCTGGACAGTCTTCTTGTTTAAATTGATGAATGCTGCCATAATCCTTGCCTTCAGTTCATCTTTGGCGTTACAAGTAGTTTTTTTTGGTCTCTCGCTCAACTGAACTCCACACATGATATTCAAGGGGGTTGCAGTCTAGGGAGATGTTGTCACTGAAATTGTCTGACAGCCCTGACTGTGTTCTTCTACTTGTGTGGCATGGTGCAGAGTCTTGTTGCCAGACAGGGCCTTCCCGCCGTCATCCTCTTGACCCAGGCCAGCACTACCTCCTCAAGACACTTAATGTAGGCCTCTGTATTAAGTTTAAGATCCTAGTGATCAATCTAAACACCTTCGTAATCACCATTAGAGTCACCCAACTCTTTCCGAATCTTTTGCGTTGTCCTCAGATTGACACCCAAACACTCTGAAATATTCGTATCGGAGCTTCCGGTGCGAATGCCAAGTAGTCAGTCATGTGCCATACGTGATACACGCTTAGGTGATCATGTATCTCTCGATACATGACTGACGAGGCAGATTTTTTTCTGCAGTAGGTTGCCATTTCTTTCTGCGGTAGACCAGTTGTCATTCAAAGCTATAGCACCCGCTAAAGGATGGTACTTACCCATAGCTGTGGGAAGAAGAAGAAGACTCATACCTTTCCCAAGGGTATTTGCACGTAAGTGAATGTAATGGATTCGACTGGAATTCGAACTCGGCTCTCCGAGCCGCAATCCATTACTCCACCGTATGCCGTTTCCAAATTTCTGGCGGAGTGAAGTGAATTATGGTGCTCTTTTTCTCGCAGACTGTACCCAACTGAGCCTACTATACTCTACAGCATATTAGGATATTATAAGTTTAAAATCGCTACATAATGACAATTATATTTCACCCCTACAGATGTGTCTCCTCGGGTGATAATTGTCATTATGTAGCGATTTTAACATGTTTTAATATCGTAAAACAAATAATATTTAGTTCTACTATGTATCGAGCCCTTTTTAAATTAAATGTTACGTACAGTGAAATTATACTACATTTGTTGCGTCTAGCATGAAACGGCCTGTCGCCTCAGAGTGTAGACTTCAATATTCACTGATATACATATATATATATATATATATATATATATATATATATATATATATATATATATATATATATATATATATATATTAGTCTTGCATTTATATTAAAAGTTAGAGGTAGCGTCCTGTTTTAATTAAAAAAATTCAGTCCTTTGGTGGTGAGAATTGAACGACCGCTGCAGGGACCAGGCCTGGGCGATGATCTATGGAGGAAACACTATGACCCCCTACTCGACTGAACAGACAAGACCCAAAGAAATACAGGGCATTATATTTTTCGCCGAAATGGCTGCAGGAGTTGCCTGAAAGTTGTCAGTGTAGATAGCAAAGTGCCTTCGGGGTTCCATCTCGGAGCCATCAAGAGGAAGGAAATCCCTAATTTTAACACACCCCTACCATTCATACATATCCAAACACGAAAAAGCTATGGAAGTATATCCGAACAGAAAAAAAAAATATATATATCTGTCGTCGGCATCCGTCCGTCTCGAGAGACGATGGAGTAGCGCGGTGCGCTTAGAGCCTGGGCGGGATATATGGAGAACTAGGGCTGCCCAGACGTCTAGACCCCCCTCTCGGCCTTGCTAGTAGAGTCCAAAGGAGAAGAAAAACCAATTCAGTTTGGTATCAACGCGGCTGCAGGAGTTGCCGGAAGGTAGAACAAAGTGCCGCCCATCCGCCTTCAAGGCTGCACTCCGGGTTTGAATTCAGAATTGTCCTTCTAGACCAGTTGCCAACCAAGGCTATAGAACCCAGTCTGTCCTGCTATTTATCAGTAGCATATATATATAATTAAAATTAGCAGTGTACAGTTGCAATCCACAGAAATTAAAGTTTTATGAATTTTATGACACGTTCGTCTCATTTCATAGCTTAGTTCGCTCATAACAAGGTAACTTGTCTCTCTCAATTTCTCCGGATGACCTTATTGTCTGCAGAGTGTCTTGTGGTAGACTGTGCAGATCTGAGTAAAATGTATCCTTTTCCACAAGATCTGCTTGAAAGGTTTGGGAGTACACATTAAATAATGTGGCATATTGATGATTACTCAGTGGGAGGTACATAGAGATGATGCGGTCAGAATAATCTGCTGACACGTATACAAACTTGTAGGCAGTGGAATTCCTGATCATGAAACCTACGTCCGAAAGGCGTCCCTCCGCTAATGAATTGCCTGACCAGTATATGTTATATCCGGCGCCGTGCTCTTGTAGGCTGCCTTCCTCAGGGAAGCGGACTTCTGTAACAGTTCGTTTGCAATTAGAGCGGAGCGACGCTCTGGTCAACCACTGACGGGTTAGTCCAACATGGTTCTAACGTTGCAGCATTTTACATGTATTCCTTGTAGGTGGCTGCGAACCTTTTCTTTACTGATGGTCGACCGCATGAGGAGGACTGTGACCGCAGTTAGCCAACTTGGGGCGATATCGGAGACAAGCTTTATTTAGAACACTTTTTCTAGGCCTCTATCAATGTGATGCAAGCAGTGCTGTCCCCAGAGAAGACTACTTGGTCAATTGGGGTGCTGCCGAACAATGTTGTCCCCAGGTCAATATCAGACAGCCAGTATCCTGACCCGCCTGCATGCAGGGTTGGGACTGTGACTTGCAGTGTCATCGTTCCCCTACCGTTTTTGACACTTTCCCATCGCTATGGGGCCTGGAAATGGTGAATGCAAACGCCTCCTTCTGGTCTGTGCATTGGAGTTTTTAGGTGAAGTACACTGTGAGTTGATGTGGCCCCACCATTTACACCCGGTATTCGGTCTATCATGGTCTAGCAAGCTTGGACGATGACAGTTATCTCTCCGGGTTGTAAGCTTTACAGAGTGTCTTTCTCTTAGGCAATGGCTAAAAAAGCGGTGGTCCATGACTCCTAGGGGAAATTGTACTAGATGGCCGTTGAGCAAAACTATTCCTCTGTCCTTTTGACAGGGCTTGTTTTTAATTCTGCAGGGTGACTATCTACACCTCCTCACAAATGAACTCTGTGGGGGAACCACTTTATTCACCCATCAAATATATATGCCCAATCACTTATTAAAAAAACATCCAAGTCCTGTGTATGACGATAAACTACATCCGGGAGCAAGGCATCTCATCAAGAGATTGGAGGTTTTGAGGAGCGCCGAATCTCCTCTTAAATGCTTTTGTTCTCGGGCCCACCTTGAATCGGGGTGGTTACATCTGTTAGGGTCCGAGCAATGAGCAAACAGTGAGCACCACCCAAACAAAAACACCATTAAAGTATAAAAATACATTTTAATAGTAAATATACCAGCAATATATGTTTATTTAAGACTGATAATACCTGACCAACAAGACATTTTATCTATAGATGAAGGCATATAACAACCTTTTCCTCCCTAAAAATGTCCAAGTATATATATAGTTTTAAGGTATTTTATATATCCTTTTAATTGCTGTTGTTCTCAGTCCCACCTTGAATCGAGGTGGTCACACCTGTTGGGGTCAGAGCTATAAGCAAACAGTGAGTCACCCAAACAAAAATGCCAGTAAAATATAAAAATAGATTTTAATAATAAATATACCATGTTTATATAAAAAAGACCGACAATACCTGACCAACAAGACATTTTATCTGCAGATGAAGGCATATAACTGCCTTCAAAATATATTTAGTTGAAGCCATAAAACTGTGTAATTTTTTTTAATATGTCATCGATGCTGAGAATTTCTAACAGATCTTTGTGGCGTACTTTATCGAACGCCTTTGTGCAATCTAGAAAACACAAATGCACGCCCTTTTGCAATGTTATTGCTCTTTTTGATAACATTCTGAGCAAAAAATAATCTTCTTCCTTCTTCCAGGTAGGTTAAAATAATATAGACCAAATGAAAATATCCCGTTTCACGAATCCTTAATATATAAACAATAGAATAAGGAAATAAATCTATACATGTGGAAAACCACCTTTTCCTCCCTAAAAATGTTCAAGTATATATATATGTATATATATATAGTTTTAAGTTATGCTATATTTTTTAGGAAAAAGAGCAAAAGGCTCATTATCAGAGATAGAGCATATGTAAAACATAAAAGTGGACATTGCGTTTAATACAAAGCGGCGACAGTTTGTTTTGTGGTTGAATACAATCTTAATAATCCTGGGTATGACGATAAACTACATCCGGCAGCAAGGTCTCTGATCAAGTGATCGGAGGTTTTTAGGAGCGCCGAATCTCCTCTTAAATGCTTTTGTTCTCGGGCTCACCTTGAATCGGGGTGGTCACATCTGTTCGGGTCAGAGCTAAGAGCAAACAGTGATCCACCACCCCACAAACAAAAACACAATTAAAGTATAAAAATACATTTTAATAGTAAATATACCAGCAATATATGTTTATATTTAAAAAAGACCGGCAAAATGTGACCAACAAGACATTTTATCTGTAGATGAAGGCATATAATTGCCTTCAAAATATATTCGTTTCATGAAATACCTCTTCTTGCAACCCAGTTTGGTTTTCGTTCTTGTGCAGATCCCAATATGGAAACATTTCCAACCTCATCAGGCGTACGACGAGGAGGAAATGAGTGTCCCAGTCTCTCTAATCTTTTACTAAATTATACTGTGTGCTCGTTGACAGGGATAGATGTGAAAACATGAGCATTGTTCATTTAAGCATTCCACACCACACCCTAACTAAACATCCCTGGTTTCAATCTCGTGGCCATGATGAGGGGGGGATATTGATGATATAGGCATATCTGGGATAAGAATGATCTTGAACAAGAAATCAGCATCCTCTGCTAAGTTTTCCAAGAAACACGATTCAAAACAAACCTTTCCAAAACAGAAACTATGGTCTAGAAAAAGGGTGGAAGCGGTGATGGCACCTACCCTGAATCAGGATGTAGAATTAGTAAATTTATTTACGGATTACTCATAACAAATTTAGCATAGGAGATGATAAAAGAGAACAGAGAATGCAGCTTCCCTGTGGCTTTTTCTATAAACAATTTTCTGATGAATTTTGCGTTATGGTACCTAGACTTCAGAAATTTAATCATGGTACTAGATGTGCAGTTAGGTCTCATCATTTTACATTTGAAATAGCTAGATATAACCGTAAGTTATATGCTAATAAAGGGTGTTCCAATAACTTAGACCAATTTTAAATATGAATTAAATCTAAGAGGCTAATGATTTATTAATTTTTTAAAGTTTTCTCTCAGATTTGGCGGATATTTGGGCAATATTACTTTTCACGTATAATTGCCATGACGTAAAAAATATGATCCAATAGAGAAATAAATAAATTTTCATCAATAACTCTGATTTATTTACTAAGACTTTGATCCGTCTTAATGAAACACCCTTATATATAATCCGTCTTAATGAAACACCCTTATATATAATCCGTCTTAATGAAACACCTCCAGTTTCTGCTATCTCGCTTCACGCTTGTGGAGATATCTTCCGGCATCTTGGTTCCCAGTCAATTTTGATCTTCAAAAATTTAAATGCAATGTCAAACGTTATCTTCTATCTTCTAAATTCTTGTACTTTAATTGTCCTCTCTCTTTAATAGTAGTTTTTCTCGTATTCTTTAACGCTCAGTACTCCGACCTTGCGTCTTAGTGGGTTTATTGTCTTGCTTGGTGTGAAATGATTGCAAAAAAAGAGAAAGAGCTATACTAGATATAATTTCGTCAAACAACACAAATTACTAGAAAATGAAAACATTAATTTAAAACCTCGAGTCATGTTCTGTAATATGTTGACCAGATTGAGAAACAGCGAAAATTACCTATATACTTCTGAGATGAGGTATTATGTACACTATTTACATTATTCGGACTATTGTCCTCATCTTCCTCAAGGACACATGGCACAGTGGATAAAGGCGTTAGATAGATGCAGTGACAGGACCCAAAGAGTGTGAGTTCAATACCCGGTTAAGGCAGTGGAGAACTTGGAGAGGGGAATTAACAATGAAATTACTGATAACTGACATCCATTAAACATGGCACGTGGAACTAAAACAGTCTACCCCAATGAGCGAAATAAAGGGTTCAGTTCGACATTCCAACCACCCGAAGAAGACCGGAGCATACAACGGCCGAAATGTAATAAATATGGCGACAAAGATAAGGACAATAGTCTGAATAATGTAAATAGAGGGAAAGATTACCAATTTGAGAGAGACTTATCATTGTTCTCTCAGAAAATATCATTTTCTTGTCAGTTTGTTTCCATACTTCATCATTAGTATCAAGATTCTGAAATAAGTTGCAGACCGAGTTTTCTAAATTTACTCGAAAGATTTGCAGCGTCTTAAGAAATTTTAGTACTTGAAATCTGTCAAAGTTTTCTTAACATTAA
Source organism: Acanthosepion esculentum (assembly GCA_964036315.1). Taxonomy (NCBI): domain Eukaryota; kingdom Metazoa; phylum Mollusca; class Cephalopoda; order Sepiida; family Sepiidae; genus Acanthosepion; species Acanthosepion esculentum. Next base: position 136,481,719 of record OZ038477.1, read on the forward strand.
CTGGATAACTTTCAGCCGCTATTTCTCGAAACTTTTGGTGCTTCTCCGACATGATTCTAAAAATGCCGTAGTAATCAGGCATGCCAAAATTGAAGCTTGAATTGGCTTTCATCTGCCTTCATTGCAATCTTCGGATATGAATATCCTTTGAAGATTGTTCTGCCAATTGGTATCTTAGTTCCTTTGGGACAATTGCACAAACACAGTTTCTGATTAGGTTTGGTTTGGTTTCGTTTATTTTGTTTAACGGCATATCAACGTCAATGGGTTATTTAATGCCGACAACATTTTTAGGATAGACTCTTATGAATAGAATATGTATTCTTTAGTTTAGATTCGTTTGGTTTATTTTGTTTTACGGCATATCAACCTCAATGGGTTATTTAATGCCGACAACATTTTTAGGATAGATTCGTATGAATAGAATATGTATTCTTTGGTTTAGATTGGTTTCGTTTATTTTGTTTTACGGCATATCAACCTCAATGGGTTATTTAATGCCGACAACATTTTTAGGATAGATTCGTATGAATAGAATATGTATTCTTTGGTTTAGATTGGTTTCGTTTATTTTGTTTTACGGCATATCTACCTCAATGGGTTATTTAATGCCGACAACATTTTTAGGATAGATTCGTATGAATAGAATATGTATTCTTTGGTTTAGATTAGTTTAGTTTATTTTGTTTTACGGCATATCAACCTCAATGGGTTATTTAATGCCGACAAAAAATTTTATTGCTGGTAATATATTGTTTTGTCCAAAATCAGTTTATGGTAATATATTTCACTCAAAATTGCATTGCTGGTAATAATATTTTTCAAAAAAGTATTGCTGGTAAGAGTTAACTCTTTTCACATAGCTGGGACCCTAACAGGTGCTACCACTCCGGGTCAGGGTGGACCTGGGAACACCAGTAATTAAGAGGTAGTTCTACGCTCCTCAAAATCTTCTTATCAGAGGCCTTACTGCTGGACGTAGTTTAACGTCTTACCCAGGACGCGGATTTAGTTTAATGTCTTACCCAGTACGCAGTTTCTGATTAGCAAGCGCTACTCTTGTATTATAGTTACTGGCCATTATGCTGTGAAATATATCGATACTTTCCCTGCTTATCTCATTTTTTGAGAAATGTTTCACTTTACTATGAATTTTCTATAGCATCATATACTATTTTCGCTGTGCACATCTGTTCATGAGCAGGGGCGGTGGGAGTATATCCTTGTCGTGTTTAGGGTGGATTTTTTTTTAAGTTTTGAGGTTGCTGCAACTAAATGTGCGTAAGTCAATATTACGAATCCCATTGGTATTCGAACCCGGCTCCATATTTTCAATTCAGAGCTGTTATCTATTACACAAACCGCACATTCAAATATAGAGCACACGGTCTTTTCAATGTCATCCATCTAGGCTCTAACAAGGCTTAGCCTTGGTGATCTCATGCGGACTGATGTTTCGACGTCATATGGCTGTAAGCTCTTCTTGAGTCTTGTCTTAGGTCAGTTGTTCACACGCTTATTTTTCTCTGGGCCACATTTACGGAATTAAAATTTGTTTGCGCCCCAACAATAAAAAGTACATTTAAAAAATATTTAAAAAAATGGAGGGGGGGTTAAAAGATGTTTATTGTGGATTCGAAGCCAGAATATTATCATTGATAACTCTCTCCTCCAGTTTGCAGACCCTAGTTACTATATTCTTAATACTTGATATAATGCAAAATAATCAATAATAAAATCGGTCAATAATTCTTTATAACTATCTATACTGGGTCTGATGCATGCAATTACAAGTAATCCATAATAATATTTCCAATCATGAACTCGTATTTATTTTTGACATACGATTTTTAAAAAAAATATCTCTAAATCTTTGATTGTCTTTCAATCCTTCCTCCTGACCTGCTATCCTTTTGGAGCCGTGTCTATGAAATGCGCAGCACCGTTTAGGAAACACTGTCTTAGGCGAACAATAGTATAAAAAAAAAATAATGCTTTTGTCTATGTCCTTGGTGTCCTTTCCCAAGTTTCCTATCAAGAAATAACTTAGATGGGACGACTAAAATTCTTGAATCGAAAATGTACGCGAAACATGTTTGCCCACCCTGAACTGATGTGTCTCAAAGAAGACAACAGACGAGTATTGACTGAGACAACTGGAAATCTGAGATCGTGAAAGGGCGTAGTCGAATATTCGTTATTGTCATATTTCTTCTTCTTAACCGTGTAAATCTTGCCGACAAATCCCTGCGGAGTTTGGGGGTGGCAGAACTAAAAACCGGTTGAAGTCGGGAAAAATGTCATCACAAAAGAAAGAGTAAATGTTTCGCTTTTCTTTTTTTAATTTTATGTGTTGGAGAATTTTTTCTGAGAAATTTCTCTTATTTTATTTTATTTTATTTTATTTATTTATTTATTTTGCATTGGTAGAATTTGTAATCTCTATCTATAAAAGGCAGGATGTGTGTGTGTGTGTGTGTGTGTGTATGTGTGTGTGTGTAACGAATGCACGGCCTCAATTTTCGACGGTTTTGCACCTAAGTTTACATGCACATGCTCCAAGTTAGTGTACAGCCGAAGACAGACTTTGCATTTCTTAACTCCCATCGATAGTGGAAATAATCGATTTTTTCATGCTTCTACGGAGGTTTTCTTGTAGTTTGTGGCCATTTTTTGCTGGTCAAAGTGAGAGCCTATAGCTGGCTGCCACGAATAGGCAGGAAGATTCTATTGGCCAGTATGAGAGCTAACAGCTGACCTACACGAATGTTAACCAGCATGCTTAGCCTGCAAAAAAATCGATAGCTGCATTCGTCACAAGTGGGAAAAATTTAAATCTGCATGGCACTTTACTCCAATTGGCTCATTCGCTTGCTGAAACTCAACGTTGATTCTGATTCCGCAAAACTGGGTTGGGTATGAAAAAATAATTGTTGTTAACATTCTTTTTTCATTCGGTTTTTCCAGTTACGAGTCATTTTTTAAAGCTGATCGTTTTGTGTTCATTTTGTTTAGTTCTTTTTTCGTAACAGATTTAATGTTTAGTATAGAGCTTAGAAAACATTTGCAGTGTGAGATAGGCAAGAAGTAAGGCATGTAGCAACATCAGCACGGCAAAGGGCACTCCTTTAAAGTCAAGTGATAGCGATTGCTGTATGTGTCGTACGTTTTTTGAATCAGGCACGTGCAAGCATCGCCGGGCCATGCTGCTAGTCTTAAATATGTCAGACATTTCTTCAGCTTGGCATTTTATTTCTGCTCATATTTTTCAACGTTTCCTTTTTATATTATTAATTTTTATGCTTCTGTTATTTTAGTTAAGTTCTTTCTTTCCATATGCTACCAGCAATAGTATTCGTGTATCAGAGATTTAAAATTATCAATTATTTTTTTTATTTCCTCATTTATGTTAGATGTGGCTTACGGCCACATTACGTTAAAACATGACGATGACTTAATAGGCAACAATGGTAGCTGAGTCCTTCACATGAAAGGCTTGGACAAATAAGGCTGCAATCTAAGAACCGTAGGAATAACGGACTCATTAATTAGATGGTACATTTTGCTAGGGAAGTATTGTCAAAAAAATTACAATCTAAAACTTTTATTAGTGGATTACGGCCACATCACGTTCAAACGCCGATTCCTGTCCAATCCCTGAAGTTAAACAACGACGAACCTAGTCAGAAGCTAGATGGGTGACAATTTGGGAATAATAGGTGCTGTAAGCATGGATGCGCGGGTGGTTTAATGGATAATGGCTCGGAATTATTAAACTGACAGCCGAGTTAAAATTCTCATAGGTTTTGTTATATTAAAAAAAAATATCATGGGTCAGTTAGCAAGACTTATATCTCTTAACCATTATTATCTCGCTCCGAAATTTTTACATCCTAAAAATATTTTTGGCTTTAAATAACCCGCAAAGGATTGATAAACCGTAGAAAACGAATCAATTAGTTAATATTTCAAGACCAAGTTGAAGCAACATGGTGACTTAATATACAAAGATATCTGAGTGCCTCACATGAAAGGCTTGAACAATTATGACTGCAATGTAAGAAACGTAGCAGTAAAGGGACTGATTAATTAAATGGTTCATTTTGTTCGAGGACTAACTTTGTCTACATGCTGATAAATATTTTATTATCCCCCCAAATCTTACAATCTAAATTTTTCTGCCTTTAAATAACCTTCATAGTGAATATAAACCGTAGATGACGAATCAGTCAATGAAATCTGTTATATGTCATAATATTTGAATTTCTCTTTTGAAAAAGTGAATATTAATAAAAACTCCAGAACAGACATAAGACGTTCATCTTACTTTTGTTGCTTTTATTCATTACATGAATAATAATTCTAGCAAAATATTGACATTCCTCCTTTGAAATAGTATCAGTTATTATTATTATTATTATTATTATTATTATTATTATTATTATTATTATTATTAATAGTAGTAGTAGTAGTATTAGAGCCCATTAAGATGTTTCGACTGGGTGCAAATTGTCATGTTTCAGCTCCTATCCGCTGCACAGAGGCACTTTCCTTAGCACATGTTCCAGGCAGCTCTACCACGCGCGCACGCCCAAGGTCACCTGGCAGATCAAAGTCGTTTTGTAAAGAGCCTCTTGGAGATAGTCCTGCGTGCGCCAACCACAAAAGAGACAACTTGACCTCCTGTTAGGTTATGTTTTCCGATATCCCTTGCTAGCTCTTGGTACTTCTGCATTTATGTCTGTTCTACCTTCTTATGCCAAAGTCTCACGTGGGCGATGTCAGAGCATTTGCTCTCCGCGCGCTTGCCGGTCGAGATGGTACTATCCGACACGAACTTCAATTTCTAATTCTCGGCTACTGATTACTATTTTGCAATGCCGTTGTCTGTGTTTTTGTGCCGACTGAGTACTATTATTATTATTATTTTTTTTATTATTTCATTTTTCATTTCCCCTTTCTTTATATACTCAGTTCTTATTATTATTCCCTTCTTTAACTCTTTTTTGTTTCTTTTTCTTTCTTCTTTTTTTATTATTTCTTTTATATTCTAATTTATTTATTTCTTTTTCCTTTTTAATGTTCGTTTTCTTACGTTTATCCTCTGATTTCTTTCCTTTTTTAGTGACTCCGTTTATATTATTTATTTTTGTTTCTTTGTTGGTTTGTTTCTTTGTTTCTTTGTTTCTTTCTATCATTCTTTCTTTCTTTCTTTCTTTTTTCTTTCTTTTTTCTTTCTTCTGTGAACAGCTTTCCCTCACCTTTCCCCTCACCTAAAAATGACAGTGTGTTTAGCACTTCTTTCTTTATTTCTTTCTTTCTTTCTGTCAACAGCTTTCCCTCACCTTTAACCCCATCTAAAAATGACTGCGTTTTTTCCACTTCTTTCTTTTTTCTTTCTTTCTTTCTTTCTTTCTTTCTTTCTTTCTTTCTTCTGTTAACAGCTTTCCCTCACATTTAATCTCACTTAAAAATTACTATTTTTTATCAATTCTTTCTTTCGTAAACAGTTTTCACTCAGCTTTCCCCTCACCTAAAAATGGCCGTGTTTTTCCTTTCTTTCTTTCTTTCTTTCTTTCTTTCTTTCTTTCTTTCTTTCTTTTTCTTTCTTTCTTTCTTGCTTTCTTTCTTTATTTTTTCTTTCTTCTATGACCAGCTTCCCTTAACTTTACCCTCACCTAAAAATGAGTGTTTTATCACTTCTTTCTTTCTTTCTTTCTTTCTTTCTTTCTTTCTTTCTTTCATTCTTTCTTTCTTTACCTAGAAATGTCTATTTTGTTTTCCTTTCTTCCTTGGTTAGAAAGGCATAAAGTAGTAGTCGGTCATCTAATGTATCATATGCAGGAAGGGAACTGGCGCAAACTGCAAAATAGTGTGACCGCGAGGTTGCCTACCGGAGGTGCTTGCAGAGAGACAGCTTTCCTTGCACAACATGGCTCTGCAAGAACCCCGATATTATGCAACTTTTGATTAAAGCAGCCTCCTTAAGACGCTACGCAACAGTTCATGCTCCTGACTACCAGTTGAGAACAGCAACCAGAAAACTGCACACCTGGTACCCTCAGTATAAAGAGACGTGGTCACCATCCGCGCATATCACAAAAAATTCATGACAGCACCACTATTAAAACCCGAGAAAAAGAAGTGGGAACTCTTTCCTAAACAGGAAGAAGGGGTGAGTGTCTACTCCTGTTCAAGAGAATGGAAGGAGTATGGGTCTGGCGTTAAGTCTATCTACTACTATTAATATATATATATTCATAGTATTATCTACTAATATATATATATATATATATATATATATATATATATATATATATATATATATATATATATATATATATATATATATATATATATATATGAAGAAATATAGTTTTAAAGTGTGCAATAATTATGGGATAAAGTGATCAATATCAGAGATAGAGCGTATGTAAATATAAATATAAAAGAGAACATTGAAGTCAACACTCAGAGGCGACAGGCTGTTTCATGCTACGTGCGGCCTGACGATTGCAGCTAACATGAAACACCATGTCGCCTCTGAGTGTTGAATTCAATGTTCACTTTTATATATATATATATATATATATATATATATATATATATATATATATATATATATATATATATATATATTTAATCATTTCACTCCAAGTGAGGAGGAGATGCTACTAGTACACAGGGGGTTGCAGAGTGAAAGTGAGATAAAGGGATTGAGGAAAGGATAAAAGATGAACGGGGCTCAAGGCAACAGAAGATGGCGATTGACGTTGCATTTGAATCCCTGAGGATTGTAGTTATCAGGGAAACAAGTAAAACGAGGTATGTTCCAGAGTCGGGAAGTGCAGGAAAAACAACTGTTGGAGAAGAACCGGCGGTTACATTTAACTCTTTCAACCGTAAAAGGGTGGGACCTAAATGCCAATCTAGTAGCACGGTTAAATTCATGCAGTCAGTACACCAAGGGAAAAAGCTTGTCAGAGCAGTTGCCATGGAAATATGTGTAGAAAAGTCAAAGAGAAGCTTCATCACGTCTGTGAGAAAGTTAATGAATTCGAGATGCCAATTCAGGATCGATTGTATTGCAGATCGTTCTTTGGATTTTCCCAAGAACCTCGAGATTAATAGTCGAGAAATCAGACCAAATGTGGCAACAGTATTCAATGCACGGCACAATGAACCAACTATCCTTGCAGTAGATGCAGCTATTGATTCGATGTAGTCGTTCCACTTCAAGTCGGTCGAAAACGTGAGGCCAAGAAGGCGCAGTGAGACGCTCACCTGGAGTCAGGCATCAGCCATGCTGATGGCGGACAGCGAAGTTTCTCTGTGGTGGTTGAAGGAGTAGTTAAAATTTACAGGCCATTTCCAACCCTGGTTAACCACAGATTAGAGGTCCTTTGCGGGAGCAGCTGCCATGTTAACTTTGTCAGCGCTGATGGATTTGCTATTGAGAAAGACGTAAATGATTGTGTCATCTACACAGATGTTCAGAAATAGTGTAGGACCTAGGATAGTGCCTTGGAGGACACCCATGCTCGCGTGAAAGGATCTGGAAGCCAACCCGTTCAGAACGATCTTCATTTCACGATTAGATAGGAATGGTTGGATAAACTCAAGTAATTGCCCAGTAATACCATAGTTCTGAAGCTTACGTAGAAGACCAGCATGCCAAACCCTGTCAAACGTCTTTGAGATATTTAGAAACACAGCACAAGCTTCACTGTTATTATCAAGAGCTTGATATGGATATTCAGTGATGGCCATAAGCACATCGGCGGGGGACCGGGCAAAACGGAATCTGTATTGTTTGTCACAGTGTAGGTCGTGAGAGAAAAGATGCTGAACGACTTCAGCATTGATTAAAGCCTCGAATACGAAGCCGAAAAGCCGTAGGAGACTGATAGGGTGGTAATTAGAGTGGTCAGAAGGTTCTCCAGTGTTATTAAAACAGGGCTACAGAGAAGGACTTCCAACAAGCTGGAAAGAAGAAAGCTGTATAGTTTATATAGTTTGGAGAGAACTCCAAGAAATTCATGACAGCACTTCTTTTAAGGCCTGAGAAAAGGAAGAGAAACGGGAACTCCTTCCGAAACAAGAAGCAAGGAGTGAGCCTCTACTCCTGTTCAAGAGAAAGGGCGGTGTATGGACCTGGCGATAGGAAAACCTATCTACTGCTATTAAAATATCTTATTACTACTTACAATACAAGGCTCTTCATCTTCCGTAAAAATTAGCCTTTCTTTCAACCGTGCGCAAATGGGTTAGAGGTAAAATCTCCGACTGTTTCCGAATCAGTCGAGTTTCAATCCCGGCATAAAGCAATTGGATCTCTAACCACACTGATGAACTGCGATACCGCGAAACAGTCTGTGAAATGTGCCTATTGATGACTATATATATATATATATATATATATATATATATATATATATATATATATATATATATATATATATATAATGTAAAATCCGTAGGAATCCACATGGAACATAAAAATATCAAACGAAAACACATCGATAATAACTTCCCCACTACATCGTTGACAAGCAAATAAGATACTCCATCAGAGACCTCTATACAAAAATGCCAAAAGTACTCTAAAAATAGAATTGAATAAATATAACAATGGTATCATTTTTGCTGTCTTCAATCATGAAACAACAAAGCTTATCCATGATTACGAAAATATATTATTGAAAATAAACACAACATATCAATTGTTTAATCAGACATGTCCATATATATATATATATATATATATATATATATATATATATATATATATATATATATATATATATATATATAAATGGCAATAGGACTTTCTCAAAGTAAAAAACGAAATGAATTTAATTAAACAAGGTAATTAATAAAAACAAAAAACAGAATGTTCTTAGCAACTGGAATGTAGAGAACGCTATTTTCATATTGTTAACTAAAAATAACGTCAGTTAATGTCACGTGTGGAGAATATTGTCATTATATCTATGTTGACGGATTCAACAATTTTCTTTTGATTTTATGATATTGTTGTGTACGTTTGTTTGTGAGAGCAGTAATTTTGTTAAGAAAGGTGAAAAAGGGAAAAAGCTTGGGCTTAGATTAATATTTGGGTAATATTCTATGGCGGCACTCTCTAGAATTTTCATTCTGAGTGAGTTTATTTTTTTATGAGTATAGCGTTTTTAAAATCATAATTATGGTTGAATTTATTCCTATGTATCACTAGTGCATTAGCTAAGTTGTTTTTGTAAGATCTCTTTTGTGCTCATAAATACGTTTATTTTATATTTCTCCTAGTTTCGGCAAGTAATTAAATTCAATTCGGTTTTTTGCTTTGAGAAAGTTCACATTGGACGAAATGCGTCAGCAATTATTACTGTTTTCCTATTGTCATTTATATTCATAAAGTTTGTCTTCTCTACAGGTTACCTGTTAGAAATTTTCATATATATATATATATATATATATATATATATATATATATATATATATATATATATATATATATATATATATATATATTTCTTACATTATTTACATTATTCGGACTGTTATTCTCATCTTCATATCACAACCTTTCGTCCGCTGTAGACTTTATTTCGTCCACCGGGGCAGATTGTTCTAGTTCCACGTGCCATGCCTAGAATAATCTACCGCGGTGGATGAAATAAAGGGTTCGGTTCGAAATTGTAATCACCTGAAGATTACCGGAGTGTACAACTGCCGAAACGTTGTGATTATGGCAATGAAGATGAGGGTAACAGTCTGAATAATGTAAATAATGTAAGTAAACATAATACCTCATTTCAGAGATATAGGCAGATATAGATATATGTTACTGTTATTGGTTACGTGTTAGAGTTGTTATCCCTGTTTTTTTTTCAGTAATTTGAAAATTGGTCTGTCAGGCTTGTTTCTGTTGCTAAACTGGTAGAAGCAGGCTTTGGTAAAGAAAAAGCTTTTTTATCTGGGAAAGAATGGGATGTACGTTCGATTTCTGTCGGAGGTACCATTTCAAGATTGTTACTAAATGCACTCTTTAAGAAAATAAACAAAGAAAGATAGCAACTCAAGCATGTGTGCTTACTAAGAATAACATTATAATAAGAAGAAACATTGTCGAATACAAAAATCCCTTCATATACAGAGTGCGATGGGTAAATTGTCATCTAAATTACACAAATGTGAAAATAACACTGACATCTCATTTTAACAGATATATTTACCGAAATGGTACAAAAATATCTTGAAATACGAAAGAGTAAATGTATGCAATAAAATCTCCATTGTCATTAAACACGGCCTCCAGACGACTTCAGAATCTCCTGCAACTTTTCTGGGCGGTCTCCTTGTTTCAGTTCATCATTGTGTTACAAGGAATTTTGTCGGTCTCTCACTCAACTGCGCGCCACAAATATAAATCACAGGGATAGAAAACTGGGAGTTAGGTAACCAAATGTAAGTAATGTGGTGGCAAAAATTGTCTGACAGCCATGACTAGGTTTTCCTACTTGTGTGACATGGCGCATAGGATTTTCCAGCAGCCATTCTTTTCATCCGGGACAGCACTACCTCCTCGGGGCACTTTGTGTAGGCCACCGTGTTGGGTCAAAGACCCTGAGGGAAGACGAATGGAGTCATGACGTCGCCTTCACAAGTGATCACTCCAAATACCTTCGTAATCACCATTACACACATCTAAATTTTATCGATCTTCTGCGCTGCCCTCAGATTGACACCTGAACACTCTGAAATGCCAAACAGTACAGCATGTCGTTTCCAAATTTCTAGCAGGGTGAATTGCGTCATGGTGCTCGTTTTCTCACAGACGGTGCCCAACAGAGTCTACTATACTGTGTAGTCGACAACATCAAAAACAAACAAACAACGCGCATGCGCGAAATTAAAAATAAAAATAGCGAAAATTGACCCATCGCAAGATATATATATATATATATATATATATATATATATATATATATATATATATATATATATACAAGTTTAGGATTGGTATATACGGAGTGAAATCCAATAACCAACAATTAATATTCTTTAAAGAGTGCTCAATACAGAGTAGAGCAGATATAATTATTTATTTGAATATTACAACATAAATATGTTATAAAATCACGACAAAAGTAGCCATTTTGTTTCAACACTTCTTGTGTCTTGTCAAGTGATAATATAGAATATAGAATAAATGGTTTTAAAAGTTTCAAATTAATCAACGATCCTTAGCTAAGAGTAAACGCTGTTACATAAGCTAGAGTGGCCAATCAAAAAACAAGTATAGGATGATTCGAAAAATTTGACAACTAAGCAAGGTTTTGTCAAATTTTTCGAATCATCCTACTTTTGTCGTGATTTTATAACATATTTATGTTGTAATATTCAAATAAATAATTATATCTATATATGTATAAAAGTGAACTTAGAAGTCAACACTTAGAAGCGACAGTCTGTTTCATGCTAGATGCAATCGTCAGGCCACGAGTGCTGTTATTTTTCTCGGCTATTTATATATACGGGTTAGTGGTTCATTGTGGGTAGTCTATTTTTTGCGGTTATTTTACCGGAAGTCGTTTATTTGTTTATTTATTTATTTGTGTCAAATTATTTTGCTTGTTTTTATTTAATTTTATTTTTTTTATCTTATATATTTATTTATTTTTATTTTTTTCGTTTTGATCGGTGTTTTTATTAACGTAGTAAAAATTTGTTTATATAGCTAATTGTGGGTAGTCTATTTTGGCAGTTATTTTACCGGAAGTCGTTTATTTGTTTATTTATTTGGGTCAAATTATTTGCTTGTTTTTATTTATTTTTATTTTTATTTCTATTTTTTATCTCATATATTTATTTATATTTATTTTATTATTTTGATCGGTGTTTTTATTAACGTAATAAAAATTTGTTATATAGGTTATTTAATAGTTTTGTTTTTGTTTTTGGAAGATAATTAAAACTATTTGTTGAATGTTTGGGGTTGGTAGTTGTAGTTTCTTCTGACTATTATTTTGGCAGGAACAGTTTTTAATTTATTTATTTGGATTGATTATCTTTATTTGTTTTTTTCTAAATGGCTAGTTTAGCGGTATCGGTTGTTAGTTTATTTATATATTTAGATGTATTTAGATCAATTTATTATACTTGTTATTTATTTGTTACACTGTATATCTTCTCTTTTTGGTTTTCGATTTTTAAGTAACGCAGTATATTATTTTTTATTCATTTTTTTATCGTTATATAACAGTTATAGCTATTTTTCGTCCGATTTTTTGTTTTGATTTTTTATAGTCTAATATTTCGGTCATAATAGTTTGAGTATTTGTTTATTATTTACTTTATTTATTGATTTTGTTCCTTATTTTTTATTCTATTTCGTCTATTCTAACAGGTGTGATTTGGTAATTTGTTTGGATTAATTTATTTTACTTATTTTATTGTCATTTTGTTTGTTTATGTATTTAATTATTTTTTCAGTTTTCGATTTTTAAGTTACGTATTAAAATTTGTTTTCATGTCTGGATTTTGAGATTAGCTCGGATCTTTTATTTAATAATTTATTTTGGTCTGGGAAGGTAATGATAGCTATTTTTCCTCCAAGCAAATTTTGAAAGTTTTTGATTGGTTGTTGTAGGCTGATGATTTTTTCCTTATTTTCCAAGATATTATTGGTGTGGTGTGCGTTTTGTTTTTTATTTCCCAGATATACTTAGAAAGCATTGTGCTGTTCGCATATTTACTATTTGTGAAAGATGTTTTGTGTACATAATTTCTTTGATTCCAGGGTCCTTCAGTTACTCCTATGTATACTTTTTCTTCATTATCCGGTGATTTTATCGTGGCTTGGTAGATTACGTTGTTTTGTAAACAATTACCGTTTAAGGGACATTCGTTTTTTATTCTGCAGTTGCACGTGGGTTTAATTTGTTCGTGTGGTTTGTTAATAATTTTCCTGTTGTGCTTTTTTATTATTTGTGCCATGTTCTCGGTGCAACAGTAGCTGATTTTTACTGTGTTTTTGTTGAATATTTTGTGTAGGGTGCTTGATTCCGGGAAGTGTTTGTGTAAAATTTTGAAGAATATTTTTCGTACGTTCGTTTTTACGTTTTTGCTGTACGGTGGGTTGAACCATATAATATTACTTTTCCTGTTGGCCTTTTTTGTGTTCTGTGGTGAGTATGTGAGTGTTGCTGGGAATCCGCTATCTTTTAGGGCTGTTTTGTAGTCTTTCTTAGCTTCGTTAAATATAGATTCATTGAAGGAATTGTCGGAAAGCCTGCGGTTAATCGATTTTGTTATCTGTTTGATTATAGAAGGCCGGTGGTTGGAAGATGTGTGTCTATCGAGTGGATTGTCATTGGGTTTTCTGTATGGTATATATATATATATATATATATATATATATATATATATATATATATATATATATACATGAATCATTCGTACAAAAAGCAGATAGTGAAGTTAATAATATAAATGGCGAGAATACATCTTCGCAAACAAATTTATTAAAATACATTAACCCCGAACCTGTAGATGAATGTTATGATCCCTGTTTTTAATAAATTCCAGTTGCATACGGTCTTTTTTACAAGCTTTCGTCTGTTCATACAGACATCATCAAATATGGAAATAGATTTGTTTGTTACATCTAGGCCATAACAGGACAACGAAAGATTAGATGCAATCCGAAATATGTTTTTTTAGAAATGTGTTATTGTTAACTGTAAGAAATTTTGGAGCGTGCGGTCTCAACGCTGAGGTTGAATTTTTTTTAAATTTAAGAGTGTGCGTTTTTGTACTAATATGGTAATAGGAGAATTCTTTTGTATTAGTAGTTTTTTTCAGTAGATGTGGCATGAACTAAATGGTTCAATAACTAGAGGGATGTCACAGTTATTATCCGAAAGTTGCACGTCGGATCAATTATTTTAATATCAAGTATGTGGTGCAGTTCAATTTATATTACATGAATCATTCATACAAAAAGCAGATAGTGAAGTTAATGATATAAATGACGAGAATACATCTTTGCACGTCGGATCAGCGCAACATTTGTCCTGTTATGACCTAGATGTAACAAATCTATTTCCATACCTGATGATGTCTGGATAAACAGACGAAAGCTTGTAAAAAAGATCTTATGCAGCCGGAATTTATTAAAAACAGGGATCATAACATTTTTCTACATGTTCGGGGTTAATGTATCGTAATAAATTTGTTTGCGAAAGTTGGATTCTCGCCATTTATCTCATTAACTTCACTATCTGCTTTTTGCATGAATGATTCATGTAATATAATTGAACTGCACCATATACTTGATATAAATATATATATATATATATACATATATATATATATATATATATATATATATATATATATATATATATATATATATATATATATTTATGTAATATAATTCATGTATATATATATATATATATATATATATATATATATTGTGTGGTGTATTTAGAGTGCTCATGTGTGCCGTCATGAAACGCAATGGGATATTTTGCTTCCTGCGTTTCATATGCACGAATTTTATCGTTGCATAGCAATCTTCCAATCAAACAAAAGAAACTATCATTGTTGCAATGTCCACATTACCATCTTTGTTATATGATATATTATTTAATTTATTGTAATGTACTTGTAATTTCTGATGATGGCTTATGTAAGCCGAAAGCTCAGACAGGATTAACAATATAAGATGTATCAACATGTGGATTTTCTTCGGTGTTTCAGCGATTATGCTAAAAAGCTTATTCGACAATATGAAAGGAATTTACTTAAAATAGACAAAACTTTTCTATATTATTTAATGAAACATGCATTAATTTCTTAATTCATAAAGATTCTTCACTTTTTTCTTTCTTCTTTCATCCATGCACTCATTCTTTTGACCCAGTGTTATTATCATATTAGATAGATATTGCTAGGTCAGCTGCTAAGAATTTTGGTTCAATGAGCCAGGCCTTCTCTCCAGAATCTATCTTAGATATCTATAAGTTTACCATTCGTCCACGCTTAGAACATTGCTGCCACGTATGTTCCGGTGCTGCCGGCTACATGCCTAGACAACCTTTATTAAATCCATAGAAGAATCAGAATATTATTAATCCTGATCTGGCATCTTGGAATAAGTCCCTTTTCCATCGTCGTAAAGTTGCTTTCGTGTGTCTTTTCTATAAATACTTTCATGAAAACTGTTCGGATTATCTCTTCTTCAAGGTACCTAGACATTTATGTTAATTTAATCGCTGTACGGAACGGGCACCGAGGTGTCGTAAATCTACAGTTGAAGTGGCTACATGTAACCGTAAGTTGTATGCTAACAGTTTCTTTTTTCTCACATCTTGCTTATGGAACTATCTTCCGTTTTTGTACTTTCAAGCCAATTTCAGTATTCAAAATTAAAATGCAATGTCAATCGCTGTCTACTGTCCTGATTACTCTTTCTTAATTATTGCTCTTACGTAAATTGTGTAATGTCAAGGAATACTCGTTGCCACTTTTTGATGTCAACAAATAATCGTTGCCAATTTTGTGATGTCAACGAATACTCGTTGCCAATTTTGTAATCTCAACAAATACTTTTTGCCACTTTTGTGATGTCAACGAATACTCGTTGTCACTTTTGTGATTTCAACGAATACTCTTTGCCACATTTGTGATGTTACCGAATACTCATTGCCACTTTTGTAATGTCAACGAATACTCGTTGCCTCTTTTATGATGTCAAAGAATATTCGTTGCCACTTTTGTGATGTCAACTAATACTTGTGGCCTCTTTTGTGATGTCAAAGAATACTCGTTGCCACTTTTGTAATGTCAACGAATACTCGTTGCCACTTTTGTGATGTCAACGAATACTCGTTGCCACTTTTGTAATCTCAACGAATACTCGTTGAAACTTTTGTAATCTCAACGAATACTCGTTGCTACTTTTGTGATGTCAACGAATAATCGTTGCCACTTTAGTGATGGCAAGGAATACTCGTTGCCACTTTTGTAATGTCAACGAATACTCGTTGGCACATTTGCAATCTCAGTGAATACTCGTTGCCACTTTTGTAATGTCAACGAATACTCGTTGCCACTTTTGTGATGTCAATGAATACTCGTTGCCATTTTGTAATGTCAACAAATACTCTTTGCCACTTTTGTGATGTCAACGAAAACTTGTTGGCACTTTTGTAATCTCAATAAATAATCGTTGCCACTTTTGTGATGTCAACGAATACTCTTTGCCACTTTTGTGATGTCAACGGATACTCGTTGCCACTTTTGTAATGTCAACGAATACTCGTTGCCACTTTTGTGATGTCAACGAATGCTTCTTGTCAGTTTTGTAATGTCAACGAATACTCGTTGCCAATTTTGTGATGTAACGAATACTCTTTGCCACTTTCGTGATGTCAACGGATACTCGTTGCCACTTTTGTAATGTCAACGAATACTCGTTGCCATTTTTGTGATGTCAACAAATACTCGTTGCAATTTTGTAATGTCAAAGAATACTCGTTGCCACTTTTGTGATGTCAACGAATACTCATTGTCACTTTTACGATGTCAACGAATAATCGTTGCCACTTTTGTAATGTCAACGAATACTCGTTGCCACTTTTGTGATGTCAACGAATGCTTGTTGTCAGTTTTGTGATGTCAACGAATAATCGTTGTCAGTTTTGTAATGCCAACCAATACTCATTGCCAATTATGTGATGTTAACGAATACTCTTTCGTAATGCTCCTTGTTTTCTGGACGGTTTCCTTGTTTCATTGGTGTTTACTCGAGGTCAATTTTTTCTTTCTTTCTTTCTTTCTTTTGTGAACAGTTTTCAAACAGCTTTCCCCTCACCTAAAATTAGCTGTTTTTTTACCACTTCTTTTTTTCTTTCTTTCTTTCTTTCTTTCTTTATTTCTTTCTTTCTTTCTTTCTTTATTTCTTTCTTTCTTTACCTACAAATGTCTCTTTTGTTTTCCCTTCTTCCTTCCTTTTTTATTTCACACATAACTTCTTCCTTATTTTATTTTTGTGTTTATCTCTCTCTTCTCTTTTTTTATTTTCCTTCGTCTTCCTTTCTTTCTCATTTCTAGGTCACACTTCCTTATTCTTCAGTACATCGAAACACAAAACACATGCTAGTATTTGTCACACCTTTACATACATACATACATACATACATACATACATATATGTATATTTCTTTCCTTCGCTTTGGTGCCGTCAAGATGTTTGACAATTCTGTGACATTAAATGAAGAAAGAGGACTTGGAGATGTTAAAACTCGCAGGGCTTAATGAAATCAAGGGAGAGAGAGAGGGTAACTACCTAACGAGTTTGTGTAAATAGATAACAGAACAGGAACTAGGAGGATTATCAAAATGTCAAACATTGGGTCAAGGTACAATGTTTTGGAGCGCCATTATCGTCCATGTCTTGAATGGGTACGACACAAAAAAGAAGGAATTTTGCTCCACATCGACTTTTACACGAGTTTATTCTCAACTTCTTTTCTCACTTTCTTTATTTGCCTCCAAATTATTATCCTTGTTATTAGGTTTTTTGTTGTTTTTTTCACACCGTATACATTCTTTTCTGGTTCTTGTAAAGACCACCTTAAACTTACAAAAAAAATCATTGCTCTATTAACGGTACTAATTGTTTGAATACCACGGATAAGTAAACGCTGACTTTTATTGTTGTCCTACAGACATTGTGTCTCCGATTCTCGTCCTCGACGCGCGTCCAAGTCCCAAGACTCATAAATCGTTCCCTAGTTTTCAATTCGGCAAAATTACAGGGGTTATCAGAGTGCAGCAGAAGGAGAAAAAAAAATATATTTATTATTAAACAAAATAATATTATACAAAGTTCCAGGTTGACTTTAGGAACAATAAACATTTTTTTCTTATATGTCTCTTCTAGAATTATGATCAGAAATAGTTTTGCTAGCAGGGTTTATTGGCGGACACAATCTTAACAACACATGATTACACAGATTCGCGTTGACAGCAGACACAGATAGAAAAGAACACCCCCACAAGGTAATAAAAGAGAGTAATAAGTATGCATCAAGCATCAGTTGAAAAGAGACTGGATGGATCGTCTTCGAAAGGGGGACAGGCTCAGATGTGCGCTAGGAATTAGAGGTTATCAAAATCTAACAGATAAAAAATATCTACATATCTGAAATTCTTTTAATTAAAATGAAGCGATATTTAAGATTAAATAATTTTAATTAAAAAGAGGCGATATTTTTGTTTAAATTGTTTTAATTATAAAGAAGCGATATTTAAGTTTTAATTAAAAAGAAGCGACATTTAAGTTTAAATTGTTTTAATTAAAATGAAGCGATATTTAAGTTTAAATAATTTTAATTAAAAAGAGGCAATATTTAAATTTAAATTGTTTTAATTAAAAAAGGCAATATTTAAGTTTAAATTGTTTTAATTAAATGAAGCGATATTTAAGTTTAAATTGTTTTAATTAAATGAAGTGATATTTAAGTTTAAATTGTTTTTATTAAAAGGAAGCTATATTTAAGTTCAAATTGTTTTAATAAAAAAGAGGCGATATTTAAGTTTAAATTGTTTTAATAAAAAAGAGGCGATATTAAAGTTTAAGTTGTTTCAATTAAAAAGAAGCGGTATTTAATTTTTATTTATTTTAATTAAAAAGAAGAGACATTTAGTTTTAAATGGTTTTAATTAAAAATAGCAATATTTAGTTTAAATTGTCTTATTAAAAAGAGTGATATTTAAGTGTAAATTGTTTTAATTATAAAGAAGCGATATTTAAGTTTAAATTGTTTTAATTAAAATGTAGCGGTATTTAAGCTTAAATTGTTTTAATTAAGAAGAAACGATATTTAAGTTTAAAATGCGTTTTAAAAAATGAAAAGTATTTCTTGAAGTTGTAATGTTGGTTTAAATTTCAAGCTAAGTGGTTGAATTTAATTATCCTAATAGGCAAAAGTAGAAGTAGGCTTGGAGAATTTGACATTCACAGGACATATTGAAGCCTAGATAGTCCGATGATAGCAACGAATAACCTACCGAACGAACGTGTGTAAATAGTTCAAAGAACAGTAGCGAGGAGTGACAGCATAAAAGACAAATCTTACATTGAGCTATAAAGGACAGGGAGTTGTAGAGAGCCTACGCCCTGAACCGATATGGTACAACGAAAAAGAATAAGCAAAACAGTTTGGTGTATTTTAAATAGAATTTAAATAAATCGGAATCTCTTTTTTTCTTCCTTATCAATCTCTATAAATTCGTCGATAGTGGCCGATCGATCAATACTAAATAATTCTCTTTTGAAACAAGACTTTCCAAAGATAAAATATACTTTTCTGAAACGTTATTGGTGGAAAATTAACTGATTTAAAGTCTAATTAATATGAATTGAAACAAATATTACTTACTTTTAGTTTCAAATATATCAGAATATAATTGTTTAACAAGCAGGTGTTGTTTTATCACCCACCCACCCGTTGACAACCTGTTATTTGCGAAAAGTAAGTCAGAAAAACAGAATAGAATGAAAATACTTGACGAATACAACGTAAACACCTTTTTATCGTCTTTTTAAAATTACCTAGTAATCTTAGCAGTTTAAGAAAAAATTAACCAAACAAATATTCTGTAGAATTTTAGGTACTTTGGTTGTGGAATAGTAGTGGACATTCCCAAAATGCTACAAAATAATACAGAATTTTAAAACATTTAAATGTATATAAATTATACTTTTAATTTAAACTATAAAATAAAAATTAAAATTGTAAAAATTCATTATTCATTGAAAAGATTTTTTCTTAAAACATTGGTATCCATATACAGTGGTGGTGGTGGTGGTGGTGGTGTAGGGGGGGGGTAAAGCAATATTCGTACACATACAAATTTTTAATTTATTGTATTTCCAACTAATGAATAATCATACTCTCCATATAATTAACAGTACACAGATGCATAATAACTAAATATGCATAGAAAACAAAAAAAATAATAATTTTATAGAAGTAAATCCCATTTATCCATTTTAATGGGTGAAAAAGTATCCGTACAACACAAAAAGAGCTACATAAACTGCATTTAATATTTTGTAGAATAGCCATTATTAACTACAGCAACCAACATCTTCTTGTAGTTCTCAATTAATAATTTGAAAATTTTAGTTGGTATTTTGTTACATTTTTCTGATTTTAATTTTAAAATAACTCCATTGATTTTCAACTGGGTTTAAATTAGGTATGTCCAATATTTCTCTAAAAAGTGGTATACCTTGACGACAAAAGGTCCCCAAATTGATAAAACAATTTTTAACGTTTAAATATTTATGTTGTTATTAAAGAGGAAAGACCAAAGTATTTTCTGAATATTTTTTCAGATTTTTTAATCCTTCCTATAAATGTTAAAAATTTTATTAAAAATCTTGTTTTTTTTCGAGTCAAAAAATTTCGTAAAATCGAACTTATCGACATTTCTGTCGGAAAGATCATAGTTTGTTAGTTAAAAAATCATGAAAAATCAATTACACCTTTTTCTTTTGTTATCTTAGGAAATTTAGAATGATTAAAGTATACTTAATGTAATTTGAAAGAAACATTACTTACATTTTTAGCAGAAAATTTTTTAAGAGAGATATTTCCAACCAGGGTGGTCTATTTTGACAGGCGTTGATTGATGTACGTCAATATATTCACAACTTACGGTACGGAAATTTATTGGACGGTAGCGCAGAAGTGATATAATTCGTTCTAATTTTAAGTGAATCTGGTTAGTAGATTTTTTTTTTTAAAATTCACTTTCAAATTTTTTTTTTTTTTCCTTACGTTTGAGGAAGAATTCTGCACTGAAAATAACATTTAAATTATGAAAGAAAATCAAATTTTACAAGTAAAAATAAAACAGTAAAAAAAATACATTTTTTTAAATTGAGGTTTATTATTTCAGTCATGAAATATTTTTCTGAGAATATAAAAATTACATGAAACACCATTAATTGAAACGGGTTAACTTAATGAAATGAGATTTTATTTCTTTTTTATTAAGGCAGATTTTTTTCTATTTATTAATAATTATATGGCAGTAATATGAGTTTTATTTTATTTATTAATAAAATTAACATGCTATGTTGGTTTTGTTTTGACTCAACAAGTATTTTTAGTTTGAGTAGTAGCGAGCTAACTCCAGAAAATTTAAACTCCAAAAATCGTTTTAATTGATAATTTGTCGTGTGGATAATAATTCCAAAGTAATGTACAATGAATTTATGCATTCGATTTCAAACTTGAAATTTGGGTGGACTTCCAAGGGCGTTTTTTTTTTTGTAATTGTAAATAGTCGATATTTTCTTTTATCCCACTATTCGATTATATTTGAATAGAAAAAGAAAAAAATTGAAAATAATACGACGATATTCAGAAAACTTGACAAGCGTTGTTTTCTTGTTACTGAACGAATTAAAGCCATTTCTGAAGTAAAAAAAAAAACTTGCTTCTATCAAAGGAAACTACTCATGTGACATTATTTCAACAATGTGCATCCGTACTTTCGTTGTAGGCGATTTTAAATACAATTTTGGAATATTAAAAATTATTTTTAAAATAATTATGGTTGTCAGATTTTAATAAGCTTTCAAATTTATGATCTTTAAAAAGTAGAGAACATAATATATCATTTCCATAAGGTTGCAGAAAGAACTTAATGTATAAATATATAACAACCTTTTGTCATATTGTGTATTTAAAATTGAAAAAAAAAGAAAATTAATGTAAAAATTCATTGTTCATCAAAAAAATTTTTTTCTTTAAGATAATAATTACCTTCGTATATATTATTCAGAAAAGCCATTAAAAACTTTCTTAATTAAATATTGTCTTAGTTTTATTGGGTTTTGTATTTTTACAATTGAGGTAAAAGTTTGGACAATTTCGGACATTTTTTTAACAAAAAAATCGATGATTTAGATTTTTCAGAGTTTTGTGCATTTAATTAAAAAAAAAAATTCAGGTTGCAAATAAATTTTTTTTGTGTTTTCATAAAATTAAGTTCGAGGGGGGTAACAGATATAAAAAAAAATATTTATACCATGACTTTCAAAGAGACAAACATTTCTAAAATAAGTTCATTCATTTCTGAATAAGTTCTGAAGTTTTCATTAAAATCCAACAAATTTTTACAAGAATTTCGAAATTAATGTGTCTTTCAACTGACAAAAAAAAACAACTAAAAAAAACGCTAAAATGGTCAAAATTGGACATACCTAGTTTAAACCTGAGGACTGTTTTGGCCATCTCGGGATATTTACATTATTTTCAGCAAGCCATTTCTTCGTAGATATTGCAGTGTGCTTAGGATCATTATCTTGTTGGAAGATCCAATCAGGGGGAAGGTCAAGATTTTCAACCGAAATCATTAAATTTGCTTCAAAAATATTTTGACATGCTGCGTGATTCATTCTACCATCTTTTATTGATATTTTGCCAGCACCTTTTTGCAGAAAAACAACCCCAAGCCATGATGCTGCCACCACAAAATTTCCTTGTTGGAACTGTGTTCTTTTCTTTGAAGGCATCGCCATCTTTCCTTCATACATGATTTCTAGAATTACGTCCAAACAACTCAGTTTTAGTTTCCTCTGTCGATAATACTCTTTCCCAATACGATTCTTCCTTTTCATTATGTTCACGAACGAATTTCAACCTGGCATCTCTGTGTCTTTTCAGTAACAGTGCAGTTTTATATTGTTCCTATGCATTTCATTGCTTATTGTATTTTCAGTGACACAGATTCCTGATGAAAGCAAATCATCCTTCAACTCTTAACGTGTAACCATTGGATTTTGTTTAATTTGACGCATTAATTTCCTCGAAGGTCATGAAGAAATATTCCGTGGAACACTTGTTCTTTTTTGGTTTTCAACAGTTGAGTTTTTTCCTACCTTACAATGAATGAACCAATGGTAGTAAATGGAATATTCAGGTTTCTTGTGATTTTTCTGTAACTTTTATCTTCTTTCCAGAGTTTAACAATTAGTTCTTTTTGCGAATTTGTCAATTCTTTACCTCTTGCTATGATGATAACCTTCTTGCACGAATATCAATTACAGAATGTTCTGTTTGTAATTTTAGGCTAAAAAATAACTACTGATAACATTATTACAACCTTCTTCCATAATCAAGAGTATTAAAATAATTTAAATGTTTTAAAATCTGAAATTTACATTGTACGAATACTTTTTTCAACCTTTAAAATGGATAAATGGGATTTATTTTCTATTAAATCAAAAGATTTGTTTTTGTATGCATATTTAGTTATTATGCATCTGTGTACAGTTAATTATATGAAAATATGTTTATTCATTAGTTGGAAATACAATAAATTAAAAATATGTGTGTATGAATAATTGTTTCCACACATAGTATATGGACAATAATGTTTTAAGAAAAAAAAGGTTTCGATGAATAATGAATTTTTAAAATTATTTAATTTTATTTTAAAAAGTTTAATTAGTATAATTTATATATATTTAAATATTTTAAAATTCTGTATTATTTCGTAGCCGTCAAGTAAATAAATCAAAACTGTATTTACTAATAATACTTAAGTCTAATATCATAAAGCCAAAGTACTTAAAATTCTATAGAATATTTGATTGGCTATTTTTTCTTAAACTGACTGGATAATTAAAAAGAACGATTGAAAGGTGATTACGTTGTATTCGTCTGTTCTTCTGACTTACATTTTGCTGTCAATATGTGCGAAAACAACACCTGCGTTTTAAACAATGCTTTTCTGATATATTTTGTCCCCCCCCCCATATAAACTACTGATATTTTCTTTATTGAGAAACTTAAAATTAATAACGGATAACGGCCGCATCTCGTTGAAACTCTGTTTCCCGGATGATCAGCGAATTTTAAGCAACGACGAACCTAGTCAGTATCCAGATTGGTAACCGATTGGGAATACGAGATGCTGCAAACATGAATGTCCGATTGGTGTAATAAATAATGGTTCGGAATTGTTAATCGGATAGCTGAGTTCTAATTCCAGTTGGGTTCGTTATATCCCCTTACGCGCAACTACCCTTGGTGAAGTTTATCAATCCACCTCTTCTCTCTCCCCAGCTATGGGTTAATTAGTAAGACGTGTATCGCTAAAACATTATCTACCAAAAAACATATGCGTACAAAATAATTATATTTCAGCATTAAATAACCTATAGAATGCAGCTAAACAAAAACAAAATTAATTAGGAGATCACCGTAGTCGGCATCATCAAGTCAATGCAAACAATCCTTTTCTTAGCTGCATAGTATATGCTTCACCAGAGCTACATATAGTTTGGAATTCAGAGTTTTCCTTCTTCTACGCCGGTTGCCACCAAGGGCTATAGAATCCAGTCTATCCTACTATTTACCCGTAGCTGGAGGGCAGAACTGTCTGATTCATACTTTTCCTTAGACTATTAGCAATTCACGGTGGTGTAATAGATACCGGCTCGGAGTGAGGAATCGGAGGGCCGAGTTCGAATTCTAGTTGAAACCATTACATTCACTTATGTGCTAATACTCTTGGGAAAGGTATGATTCCTCCTTTTCTCCCCTATGGGTAAATAGCAGGAGAGACCGGTTGCTAGATGTATATTGTTAGATGACAACTGGTCGACGGCAGAAAGAAATGATCGCCTAAGCGTGTATCATTCATGACATATAACTAATTGAATTAACTCGACAGGGATTCGAACACGGCTCTCCGATTCCTTATCCTCGTAATGCATTACCCCACCGTGCCTCCCTAGGGGCTTTTATTATAATTTTTATAATTAATTTCAGATCTCAGTTTGGATTAATGTGTTACCTGTAACTTATAAAAGACATATTTTTAAAATTAGGATTTAATTAAATTTAGTAGATAACAAAATAATGTGACACCCAGTTTGCATCAAGCTCAATACGCCGGCAGAACGTCTATTGCCAGACAATAAACATCTATTAAACTTAGTTTTTATGGGCACGTGGCCGAGTGGTTAGAACGTTCGCTTTCCGACCATGAGACCCGGGTTCGAATCACGGTTGATTTGTCAGGAAGGAAACTGAATACCTAACCACGGGTTGACCTAAGCCTTGTATATGAATTTGAGTAGACGAAACCCCTGGGGGAACGTCGATAACTGTGCTAGCACGCAGTAACAAGTCATCGTGACTGAGGGTTTGAGTGTTCTTCAGATTGTTGATCATGTTCTCTACTAGAAACTGTAACTAATGTCTGCTCAGCATAGTTGCAGTATTAATCACAGTGTGGGCTCTGTGGGTGTTGAACAAACACAAATGTGCCTGAGCGAGAGTCTGCAATAGGGATAGGCTAGCCACCCTAGTAGACGGGTATCCGCAAATACAAGTGGCTAGCTATTATTATTATGAAACTTACTTTAAACAAGACATTTTGAGTAGAGTAACCATAGGAAATCAAAATAAATATGGCGGTCCGTCTGTTATATCTCTTCAGGACGTGAACAACCACGCCTCTCCTTAACTTTCTTCCTTTTGTTGCTATAATTATTTTTTTTAAACCTTGAGGATCACTGATTTGTCTTTTGTTACGTCATCCATTTACTCACATTTGTTAAATAGGTTACTGGCTGATTGTCCACTGCTTCTCTTGCCCTACGGGTGTTAGAGTCTCCCAGTCTCTTTTCCTCATTAGGTTTCTCAGAATTTTCGACTGATTGTAGATTTTTATGTTTCTATTTTCCGTAAGTTTCCCTCGTTTCTCAAAGATTTCTAGCTATCGTATTCGTAACATTCGAGTTCAGTAGTTATCGCCCCTCCAGTAAAAATCAATTTACATATATTAAGGAATAATCACTCAAGACTAAAGAAACCTCAGTATCATGAAAATTAAAAACACATCTTGAAAACATACCGTATTTTCCGGCTTGCAAGACGCACTTTTTTTCCTAAAAAATATGCTGAAAAACAAGTGAGCGCCTTCCAAGTCACATATGAGGCAACGCCCAGGCAGAAGTAAGCTTGGGCGGCCACCTAATTGGCTTGACTGATAAGAACGTGTATTTGTATGTTGAAGAATCATTACACTATAATGTTATAGAAATCAGCCTTTTATATGATGTAACCTCAGTACTTAGCTGTTACAAGTATTTCCAAAACTATAAACCTTCCTGGAGCCGAGCCATAAGCTTAAACATGCTCTGTTTACTTGCAGCAGGGGTGAGCCTTTCTGCTCTTGACTAGTATGCCATTGGCATACAAACAAAATTGGACGAGCGATTAATGTTAACAATACGTGGCGCCAGTATGTGAGGGACGCATGGTGAATGAGTTGTTGTATGAGAATGACTTTTTTTTCTTAGAAATTTATTTCCAATATTAGGGTGCGTCTTCCGATACACAGCTTCTTGTAAGCCGGAAAATACGGTAATTATATATATATATATATATATATATATATATATATATATATATATATATATATATATATATATATATATAATTACCGTATTATATATATATATATATATAATTACCGTATTATATATATATATATATATATATATATATATATATATATATATATATACACGTATCTATGGATGAAACAAAAATGCAATACAATGTACATAACGATACTATAGACTATATATACGGGATGTAACCTCCACCAAAATAAAATGGCATTATTTTTTCGTCTAAAAACAAACAATTCTCGCTCAAATAATCTCAAATTTTAACAACATTTTCGTGTTTAGGAACCATTTTACACTGAAGGAAACTTGTCCGAAAATGTTTATCTGTAAATGCTTCAGAATCGCTTATTTGATGGGGACATTTCTAATCAGTATAAACGCTTCATTTTTCTATAGGATGAAGCCATACCTCACGGGAAGAAGACTGTATCCACCAGGAAGTTGCATTGACGCCGGTGACCGTTGTTTTAGAATTAGCTTGTCACTGAACAGTGCTCAATTGAAATATATATATATATATATATATATATATATATATATATATATATATATATATATATTCATGCACGTTTCATTAAAGAATTTAGACAAGTTTTGTATATTTATTTTAAGTAAATTCCTTTCATATTGTCGAATAAGCTGTTTAGCATTATCACTGAAACACGAAAAAAATCATTATGTTGATACAGGTTTTTATTGTTAATCCTGTCTAAGCTTTCGACTTACATGAGCCATCATCAGAGATTACAAGTTCATTACAATAAATTAAATAATAAATTAAATAACAAAGATGGTATTTTTTTTTGTTTTAGAATGGTTATGTGGATATTACAAGAGTGATAGTTTGTTTTGTTTGCATGGAAGATTGCTCTGCAACGATAAATTCGAGCGAAAGAAACATATACACAATATATATATATATATATATATATATATATATATATATTCAGTGGGTACACATGATTGAGTGAATAAGCTTGTTTTTTTTTTATTTTATGAAACAGATTAAAAAAGTTTTAATTAATAAATTTAAGTTTAAATTGGTAACCTGTCTGACTTGAGAAGACGTACGGAAAAAAAAGAATTGTGCCCCCGACAACAACGTGCAATCCTGTTCTTACTTCAGGGAAAATATTTCTTAAGCTGTGGCCTGCCACTACCAGTCTGGCCACGGAGCCAGACTGAGGTAAAAATGTCGAGGCTCTGCTAATGGCTTTAAATATCTCGAAGGCGTTTCACAAGGTTTGACATACTGGCCTTCTTCGCAATCTCAAGGACTATGGTGTCCGCGATCGAATATTTGTCTTCACACATTGAGTAATGAATGACCTTTTGAACGGCCACGCTTCTGAATCATTTCGCATTCATGCCGATTCTTCCAGAGTTCTTGGACCTGCGTTGTTTATTTTCTTCAACAACATTCCAAATGGGATCTCTTCACAACCAAGTGTATTTTAAGCTGGTTAACAACTTTTTACTGCTGTCTTAATAGTAAGTCCGAGGCACCTGACAAACTAGAATTGCCAGCTGGTCTCAAAAAGGATCACGAATCAGTTATTAAGTCAAGCAGGAAATGACTTGCAAATTTTAAGGCTTACAAAGCGAAATTATCAATACATAAGACACAGTTTGATATTATAAAAAAATGGTGAGTCTATCCAATAAAAATAACGTTTGAACATTTAAGAAACTTTATGAAATCATTTATAAAATCTACATCCCTTTGAATATCTTGTTCGAATTTTGATAAATAAATCTTTTGTTGTTCAACATGAAGCCTATTTTAATTTCGTTTGCCTGGGAAATGTCGTTACTCAAATATTCAAATTTAAATTGATGTAATATTTTTGGGACAACCTGTATTTTAAACACAACAAATTGAATAAACAAATAACAGTTTGTTACATAAATTCGTTCATTTTTCATAATTCATTTTAATACTTTACAGTTATTATTAGTTTTGATGAATCATTCAAAAATGCATTCTTTCCTCGCTTTATGTTTATGTAAAGGCACCAATTTTAGCTTCGGTAAAGGAATCTTTAATTGTATCTCCCCTGGTGTCGAATAGGAAAACTGCTAGAGTTTTTTTTTTGTCTCGGTAAATGCGTGGCACACATGCGCCTTGTTTCTGGACCTTACCCATTGAGTGAAGATGACTAGCGACATTAACATGAGAGCTTCCCAACTTTTGAATCAATCTCCTTGTGGAGTCTGGAGCGGTTCATCTTTATTGCAATTGGTTCACTTTAAACTGAACAAGTTGACCAAATCGCGGTGAGTGTGAGTTCGCCTTGAAACGGGAGAACCATAAAGTAATGATGTCGTCTCCGTACAAAGCGAAATGTCCCGAGGAGCTTTGACAGCTTTGTGACCTTGATTAAGAGAAAATAGGAGATATCGAACATTCTCATTCTTGTCTATTTGGCATTCCATCTCAAAGGAGTGTCTAATCTGAAAGAACATTTCAATAATGTTAATCAACAGATTTACAGGTTGACCAGGAGTTACTAAGAAGCAGAAAATACCCAGAAAGATTATTCTTCAAGATCATTCAAGTCACTTACAAAATAAAGATGACTAGCGACAATAACATGAGAGCTTAACATCTTCTGAACTTGGGGGTCTGGAGCTGTTCTTCTTTATTGCAATTGGTTCACTTTAAACTGAACAGGTTGAGCAGAACGCGCAGAGTCTATGAATTCGAACGTCCTCGCATTGAAACGGTCAAATCATTTCTGTGCCATTCTGTTGGTAATGAGGTCATCTCCGTACAAAGCGAAATGTCTCGAGGAGCTTTGAAATGCAGGAATATATATATGTGGTCAATGAATGCTGAAAATTTCTTTATATATTCTTTATGACATATATATATATATATATATATATATATATATATAGTGAGTGTGTGTGTACGTGTGTGTGGGTGTATGTGTGCGTGATGTCCCTTTGTTTTTCATCGCATTGCGTGAGTACCATCGGTTTTTTTAAATCAGTTCCATAACTGAACTAGGAGTCCCTTGTTGAGCCTCTAACCAACATCTAATCCGCCATTTATACCACTTGGACGAACCCTGTAAGTCGTAAAGACGGCTGTCATCGAACCGTGAACCACAAATGCTCCTCACACCATAGACACTGAAGCGACCTATTTGATTGTAGCGAAGTCAAATTGATCTCACAGGAATTCTTTTCCAGCATCTGCGAGATCACGAACATGCGATTCACACCCCAGCCAACCAAGCGGTTAGCTTGCGTGTCGATTCGCCTTCATCGCTCGTTTAACCAGCGGGTTCAATCGACATTCGCTAAATAGATAAGAGCAGAACCAAAGATCTGAACAAAATATACAAAAAGACAGAGACATGAAAACATTTCCGTCAACTAAAAAAATCGAAAGTAATATATATATATATATATATATATATATATATATATATATATATATATATATATTAAATAAAAACAGATTACTTTAAGGTTCCATATAATCAATTATTTCACCACAGCCCTTTTATTTATTTCCAAATGTTGAAATGAAAAAATGAAAATAAATTTACACATTTATGACGGGCAATAATAAGGAAATTCACGATGTGGGGGCATTCTATCCTCATTGGGTCTTCCCATACGGATTACCTAGTTTTTCGTAAACTATATATATATATATATATATATATATATATATATATATATATATGTGTGTGTCTAACGATCGCATAAGCGTGAAACCCAGGGTCAAAAACTCACATCAATCCAACCAAATATGTTAGCTCTATCTCTGATATTGAGCACTTTCTAATATGTACCTCGCATATAATATATAAATAATAATATATATATAATATCACACACACACACACACATATATATATATATATTTATATTTATATACTCTCACTTTTCACATTTATGTATATGTATATATATGTATATATGTATATATATATATATATGTATGTATATGTATGTATGTAGATATGTATTATATATATATATATATATATATATATATATATATATATATATACACCATAATGAGAAGCCACGTATACTTTCTTAATACGTATATATAGAAAAATCAAATAAAAGTTGTAAATTAAAGAAAATAAAATATTTTTTTTATGTAAGTATTTATTTATATTTTTTTTATATATATAATTTAATATTTCAGACCGACCTCGATCTCTCATCAGAAATAACTGTTTTTTTTAGGTTTGTTTACAAGTAGCGTCCGTCGCGAGACGCGGATGTCACGTGATATGGAATGCAACTGTGTTCGAATATTTTTAACGTAAATCTAAGTGTAATAATATATTTAGATGTTGTGTAAAAAATTTT
The DNA here is from genome assembly GCA_964036315.1 of Acanthosepion esculentum. Lineage (NCBI taxonomy): Eukaryota > Metazoa > Mollusca > Cephalopoda > Sepiida > Sepiidae > Acanthosepion > Acanthosepion esculentum. The sequence goes on from OZ038477.1 coordinate 136,512,584, forward strand.
TTTTAACTGTATCTAAAAAATGTATTGAAATATTTATAAAGATTTAAAATACCCAAGTCTTTATTTAACCCTAGTTTATATATATTTAATTTTAAAATCCAGTATTTTTATTTTTTTCTACGTGTGTATGTGGAACTTCAAATCAGAATCTATCAATAAATATTTACAGTTTTCTAATGAGTGTCCTGATTGCTTAAAATGTTCAGCTATGGGGGAATAAGGATTGTTTTGACGTAGGGTTTGTTTATGATTGTTGAAGCGAAATCTAAAATTATTTCCAGATTCACCAATATATCCATTATTGGGACATATTGTGCAGAATAAATAGTAGATTATGTTATGGCTATCACAGGTGTGGCGAGGTGGGTGTATCTTGATATTGGTGTTGGTTACAGAAAATATAATTACACTGAGATTTACGTTAAAAATATTCGAACACAGTTGCATTCCATATCACGTGACGTCCGCGTCTCGCGACGGACGCTACTTGTAAACAAACCTCAAAAAACAGTAATTTCTGATGAAAGATCGAGGTTGGTCTGAAATATCAAATTACATATATATAAAAAAAAAAATATAAATAAATACTTTCATAAAAAAACAAAAAAAATAATATTTTCTTTATGTTTACAACTTTTTAGTTGTTTTATATATATATATATATATATATATATATATATATATATATATATATATATATATATATATATAATAGCTTAAAAGACGTTCTATCTGGTGCCAACGAAGGTAAGGTGCTGAGGAGGGTTCTTGATCTTCGCCTTGTTCAGGTGTTTGAGAGTCTCTAAGTCTTTGATTATTCTCCTGCCTTCCGTTTCATCTGGCTTTCATTTGAACGGGACTTACTTTTCCTCGCTCCAACCATAGTTATTTTGATTGCAATCGGGTCCTCTGTTGGCAGAGATTCCTTTTTTCGAGGCATACTGCTGCCGTATGCGACAGGCAACAATAAACTACAGAAGAACTCAAAATTGATCGCTGCATTTAAGTATTTCATTAATTTGTAAGCCTACCTTTTAAAAGTTCACCGATAATTCTTCTCCCGCCTCTTAATTTGAACGCAGTTTGATGTACGTAGGTCCTTACTTTCCGTACAAACAATTATTTTTATTCTATGGGCGACTTTCACTGGATTTCGTAATTAATTCGAATTATTTCCAAATTTATTTTCAAGTTATAAAAAAAGTTATCATACAGAAAAATTTCGTCGCAAATAATCACGTAAAAAATCGCCGAAAACAATCCCAGAAATGAAACGTGGTAATCTGATTCCAGAATGGTATGATACATTGTGTCACGGCCTCTCAAGTAATGTTGAAAAAAATGTAACACACAGACACTCGCGTATATATATATATATATATATATATATATATATATATATATATATTTATTATAATAGAATTGAATAAAAACATTTTACATCGGTACGCGAAAGCATTCATGTTTCAATATTATGACTGTGCTCCTGAGGTGATTCATTTTTTTTTGGCGGTTATTTTGTCGGAAGTCGTTTATTTGTTTATTTATTTATTTGTTTGGGTTAGATTATTTTGATTGTTTTTATATCTTATTTTTATTTCTTATCTTGTATATTTATTTTGATTTTAATCGGTAGTAAAAATTAGTTTGTATCACTTATTTAATAGTTTTGTTTTGTTTTGGTTTAGGAAGCTGTTTATTCAATTTTGGGGTTGATTGCTGTAGTTTATTCTAACTATTATTTTGTCGGGAGCAGTTTTTAATTCGTTTATTACTTCATATGTTTATTTGGATTGGTTATCTTCACTTGTTTGTTTTTCTAACGGTTAATTTATCGGGATCGTTTTATTAGTTTATTTGATTATTTATTTATTTGGATTATTTTAGATTAAATTATTTTACTTGTTTTTTTATTATTTATTTATAAACGGTCTGTCGCCTCTAAGGGTTGACTCCAATGTCTACTTACATATATTTATGTATATATATATATATATATATATATATATATGTGTGTGTGTGTGTGTGTGTGTGTGTGTGTGTGTGTGTGTGTGTGTGTGTGTGTATATGTACATATATATATAATATAATATTTTTTGTTTTAAAAAATATTATAATATAAGCTCTACTTCTGTATGGAGCACTGTCTTTTTGAAAATAAAAGCAAAATATTAAGGAACACCAGATTATTTACCTAACGTGTTCTTTCCTATTTTTCTGCATACCTACACACACACACACACACACACACACACACACACACACACACACACACACATATATATATATATATATATATATATATATATACATAGTGGGTACACATGATTGAGTTAGTAACCCTGCTTTTTTTTGTTTTATGAAACAGATTAAAAACGTTTTAATTAATAAATTTGAATTTTAAGTTGATAAACGGTCTGACTTAAGAAGACTTACGGACAAAAAAAACTGTGCTCCCGACAACAACCTGTAATCCTGTTCTTACTTCAGGGAAAATATTTCTTAAGCTGCGGCCTGCCTCTACCAATTCGGCCATCGAGCCAGACTGAGGTAAAAATGACGAGGCTCTGCTAATGGCTTTAAATATCTCGAAGTCGTTTCACAAGTTTTGACATACTGGCCTTCTTCGTAGGCTCAAGGACTATGGTGTCCGCAATCGAATAACAGTCTTCACACATTGAGTAATCAATGACTTTTTGAACGGTCACGCTTCTGAATCATTTCGCATTCATGCCGATTCTTTCAGAGTTCTTGGACCTGAGTTGTCTATTTTCTTCGTCAACAATTTCCAAATGGGATCTCATCACGACAATTTTTTTTTATGCTGATTAATAAGTTTTTACTACTGTCTAATAGTAAGTCCGATGCACCTGAAAAACTAGAATTGCCAGCTGCTCTCAAAAAGGATCACGAATCAGTTATTAAGTCGAGCAGGAAATGACTTGCAAATTTTAAGGCATACAAAGCGAAATTATCAATACATAAGACACAGTTTGAAATTATAAAAAAATGGTGAGTCTATCCAATAAAAATAATGTTGGAAGAAAAAATAAATAAACAAAGAACAAAACCAGAGAATCTCTTTCAAACACTATTATCCATCAAATACAATGTTTGAAATAAACACACACACACAGACACACACAGACACACACACACACACACACAGATATACACACGCACATACACACACAAAAACACGCACACATACACACAGATACAGACACAAACACACAACATACACACACACACGCATGCACATACACATTCGCACACATACACAGACACACACATACATACACAAACACACACAACAGATATTTACTTCTGTATAATATCTATATTTATTAATATATACTTAATAGTTCTGTGATATATTTTATTAACAACAGCCCCCAATGAGCGATATATATATATATATATATATATATATATATATATATATATATATATATATATGTATTTCTAAAAGAAATAATGCAAGCAGATTGCTACATAATCGTCTAACACTTATTCTTTTTGAAAGTAATTTGCCTGAAAATTATACTGTTAAAATTTGTCATATTTTTTAAAATATTTTACATATCTATACACACACACGCGCGTTCGCGTGTGGCCGAACGGTTAAGGCACATCACGCGAAATGATGGTTCCGTATAGGATACAGGTTCGATTCCTGTCGGAGAGCGAAAATTTTCTATGAAAGTTTCTCGGACATTCAGGCCGGTAAATGTTATTTAATACTGTTTATTATAAAACAGAGCATTTGCTTAAATACTTGTATCTATAAAAAGAACGTTAAACATAATATAAATGTCTTTAAATAAATTGTCGGACTATGTCCAATTCAAAAATATATGACGTCATTTGTTTACATTTGATACGCTAGAGCAGATATGAATAGAAGAGATTCATGGAAGATTTAAGTTTAAAGATAGTAAAATCGACCTTGCTAACCAGACGCTTATTCGTGGCCGGAAGGTTAAGGCACATCACGCGAAATGGATACAGGTTCGATTCCTGTCGGAGAACGAAAATTTCTATGAAAATTTCTATGAAAATTTCTCGGACATTCAGTAATTCGGTAAATATATATATATGTATGTATATATATATGTATATATATATGTATGTATGTATAAATATATAGATATATATAGATATATATAAATGTATATGTATATATATTTATGTATGTATATATATATGTATGTGTATATATATATATATGTATGTATATATATGTATATATATATGTGTATATATAGTTATATATGTATATATATGTATTTATATATATATATGTATGTATATATATATGTATATATATAGATAGATATATATATATATGTATATATATATGTATATATATGTTTATGTATGTATATATATATGTATATGTATATGTATGTATATATATATATGTATATATATATATAGATAGATATATATATATATGTATATATATATGTATATATATTTATGTATATATATATGTATATATATATATGTATGTATATATATATATGTATATATATGTATATATATATATATGTATGTATATATATGTATATATATATGTCAAAATCGTGAGTATATGAATATAAATATATATATATATGTGTGTGTGTGTGATATTATATATATATTATTATTTATATATTATATGCGAGGTACTTATTAGAAAGTGCTTAATATCAAAGATAGAAAAATTTATTTCGGTTGAGCTCTCTGGGGAGGAAGTGTGGTTTTGTAAACAGTGACTATTACGGCTAATAATGCATGGCTCTTCAGTAAATCGAATCGAGTTCTCTCAGTCACTATGTGTTTAAGTAAAAATAAATACGCTTAAATTCACCTTCTGCCCTGTCGTGCACCAATGGCTTAGAAGTAAAATCTCCGACTAAAGCCAATTCAGCCAGGTTTCGATTCTAGCCAGAGGCTAGCACACTGATGAGCTGTAATATAGCAAAACAGTCTGTCTGTGGGTGAATATATATATATATATATATATATATATATATATATATATATATGTATGTATATATATATCCAGATAAAATGAGAACAAATTGAGTATATATATATATATATATATATATATATATATATATATATATATATATATATATATATATATATATATATATATAATACTGTTCGATAAAAGTGACTCACCTGATTTTTTTTTACTAAATGTTCTCTTCTTCGATGAAACGAAAGTTGAGCTAAATTCAAAGGATAAGCGATCTAAAATCCGGAGAAAGAAGCTTTGAAAGCTCTTTGAATTTAGCCGTAAGTACTGTCAAGCATCCGTTCAGTATAATGTTCTGGGGATGCTTTTCTTTTCATGGAACTGGTTTCTTAAAACCTATTGAAAAGACCCTCAGGAGCCAGCCGTACAAGAGAATTTTAGTGTCTTGTCTGCTCCCTTCTGCTGAAAGGGTGCAAATCGACCCCACCAAGCTCATTTTTATGCAGGATAATGCTCCGTGTCACAAATCAAAATTGATGAAGGAATACTTTGATGAGAAGCAGATGAGTGTTATGACATGGCCGACCCAATCTCCTGACCTCAACCCCATAGAAAACTTATGGAGCATTATAAAGTACAGGCTCTCGAGAAAGCAGTTGAGCAACAAAGAGGATTTGATTGTGAATTTCATATCCGAATGGAATTCAATGCTTGGAGATGAGATTTGCCAGAACCTAATTAAGTCAATGCCAAAAGGGGTTCAAAAGTTTATTCAAAATAAAGGAGGACCCATAGATTATTAAATATTTCAAACTATATTATCTATTATCAATAAATTATACCTATATTATTCTTTATTTAAAGCTGTTCGGTTACGTTTCTATTGATTACTAGTTGCAGGAAATAAGTGAGTCACTTTTTTTGCACAGTGTTTTTCCCTAAATCTCATTTATATCCAAAATTATAATTATCAATAGAATACCTTAGGGTGAGTAAACTTTTTCTAGGTGGTCGTGAAGGGGTCTTTATATTAGTGAGATTAAAATTTAGTTTGACCCCAAAAACAATAGACGAAAAAATTTTCAAGTAAAAAATCAGCTGAGTCACTTTTATCGAAAGCACTGCATGTACGTATATATATATATATATATATATATATATATATATATATATATATATATATATTCGTAGCGTTACCAAATATATATATCTGTGTGTGTGTGTATGTATGTATGTAATTTTTAATTTTAAATTCATCTGAACTTACGTACTCACTAACAAGCATATTCGAAGATATATTTACGAATGCTAAAAATTACAACGACATATTTTTGTTAATTTTTCTTGCATTTATTTTGTTTGTGGTTTTTTTCTTGCCACACCTCTCCCCACGAATTTAATGAAAACAAGAAGAACAAATATATTGGCAAATTTTGATTTTTTAACAATAGTTAAGAAAACTCCTGTGGTTTGTTGGCGCGAAAATTAGTCGAAAATATCTTTTTGCTGACTAACCTAAAATGACAAAAACTTTTTTTTATTTTCTAATTTTAAAACGTTTAAGAAAACAATAAAAAAAATCTCTTTCGCTCAAACGACCTGAAAGTTTAATATCCCAGAATTCACACCCTCTGTAAACGTGCGTATGACTCCGTACTAGGTGTTTTCTCAAAATTGAGGCAAATGAAGGCGAATTAACACTTCCTCAAAAATAAACTTGTGCAAAAGTAGTTGGGCAGTAATGAGAAACTCTCTCTCTCTCTCTCTCTCACTATATATATATATATATATATATATATATATATATATATATATATATATATATATATATATATATATATACATATATACAACAGCGAAAAAATGTCCACACACCAATCAACATTAACCACCCGGTCCACCCATCACCAAACTGCTATCAACAACCACTATTGTTTCACTCACATACTTTATATATATATTGTATGTACATTTTTCTTCTAAAAAAATGGAAGAAAGGAAGCGACGTTCTACATCCGGCTTGCCTACAAGCAGGATTGTTCATAACCATTTTCGACCCTCACCCGTAGATGTGCAGTTGAAATGCACTGAAACCAAGCTGCATCTTTGTAGTGAGTAAAATGGTTTTGTCAGTATGATAAAATTATAATAAATAAATAATTATCGCTCTACTCTCTGTATCGAGCTCTTTTTTGAATTAACGCTGCGAACGTTGGAATTTTTATATTACTTTCGTTCTCATCGCATCGGGGGTATATATATATATATATATATATATATATATATATATATATATATATATATATATATATATATATATTATAATTCTTTTTTAAAATATATAATCATCCAAAAACCGAAATACCGATGTTCCAAAACTGAAACTTCCATTCAAATTCAATCATAAAAACTAAACTTAAAATACAAACTTCTATTCCATTATCAAGCGATGCTAAAAATAACTTTTTAGAAATTATTTACATTATCCGGACTATTTTCCTCATCTTTGTCGCCACGTTTGTCACAACGTTTCGGCAATTGTACGCTTCGGCCTTCTTCAGGTGGTTGGAATGTCGAACTGAACCATTAGACATGGAACGCCGGAGCGTAAGACGGTCGAAACGTTCTAATAAACAGGGCGACAAAGATGAGGACAATAGTCCGAATAATGTAATATTGTACATAATAACTCATCTCAGAAATATAGATAGATACTAAAAGGCCGAAACTTTGTAATAAATATGGCGCCATGTGTCCTGAGAGTTCAGTTCGACATTCTAACCACCTGAAGAAAGCCGAAGCGTACAACGGCCGAAACGTTGTAATAAATATGGCGACAAAGATGAGGACAATAGTCCGAATAATGTAAATAGTGTACATAATACCTTATCTCAGAAATATAGACAGATACTGAAGTCCAGACAAATTTGATATTTTGAGATGTTGGGGTTAAGGAAAATTCCATCACTTTTTTATTTTAGGGATGTTAAGATATAAATTATTTAGAAAACTCATGTATCTAATGTATTGTAAATATCAAGTCGGTCATGTCAAGATGGGGGCTAGGGTATCTATTTATTGATACAAACTTCCTCTTTTCAAGTAGAAATTTGTGATAGGGTCTATGTTCCAACACATCGTCTGGGTTTCAATAGCAATATATTTGGCATTTATATTTTTATTTAATTTTAATTTTTATAAATTTCAATTACTATTCTTTAAAAATATCCGAGAAATTTTCATAGAAAGTTTTCGTCCTCAGACATTCAGGCCGGTAAATGTTGTTTAATACTGTTTATTATAAAACAGAGCATTTACTTAAATGCTTGTATCTACAAAAAGAATGTATAAACATAAAAATGTCTTAAAATAATTGTCGGACTTTGTCCATTTCATAATGTGTGACGTCAATTGTTTACATTTGGATCCGCTCTGAGCAGATATGAATGTACGTGAGAGATTCATGGAAGATTGTAGTTTAATAACAGTAAAATCAACCCTGCTAATCGAACAATCCTCCGTGGCTCGATCGGTTATGGCACGTCAGGTTATATGATGGTTCCGTATAGGATACAGGTTCGATTCCTGTCGGAGGACGCATATTTTCTATGAAAATTTCTCGGACATTCAGCCGGTAAATGTTATTAATACTGTTTATTATAAAGCAGAGCTTTTACTAAATATTTTTATCTATAAAAAGAATGTATGAACATAAAAATGTCTTAAAATAATTCCTCATCTCAGAAATATAGACAGATAGTTCAAATTTGTTGCTTGCGATTTGATGATCGATATGTGTATGGATTGCACAATGTTTCGACATGTGACAAGTCAATATACGAGAGAGTGCGATGCATTTGTGGCCGATGTAAGAAAGTGTTGATTTGTTTCTTTGTTAAGTCGTTAAAAGCAATCTCGCTGGGACCATGAGTATTCATACGCAGCATTGGGAGAATTCGGTGGTGGCAGGTCATTGGCAATAATTAGATTAAATGTTTTGACATTTTTTTTTAATAGTAAATAACAATTGGGAGACGCTTGTTGAGGTCGTTAAGTGATATGTACCGCTGAATTACATTTTTAATGCCTTTTTCATCTTGTTTATAGTTAGAGTGCATTTGGTTACGATAGAATAAGACAATCAAGTGTCTACGACACCTGGTTCTTGATAATGACTAAAACAGTCCTAAGCACTTGAACATCATATTCAAGTCTGAACAGTGCAATAAAAAATTAAACAGACACACATTGTCGGCTGAATCTAAGAAAACTTGTTTAGAAACATATTTATGAGTGTTTGTGTTTGGGGGGGGGGCGCAAATGCGCTTCAGAAATAATGTATTATTTGGGGAATAAATTGGGTAACCTGGTTCGCTGCGTTGTGGATGACATGCTTCTGCTCACATGGTTGGTGGACAAGCATTCTTGAGCGTTATATTTTAATTTGGTAGAATCAAAAATGGCCACTACAACGTCTACACTGTTTCGTGATTCGTGTGAGTCTTCCCGGCAGACTGAAGGTGTTTTCTGCGACTTAGTTTAATGTGGAACGTGAGATTCCGATCTGAGTGATAACGTTATTTAAACACTCGACGGTACTGTCTTACCAAACTACGAGAGAGCACACTCTGAATAAAACCTGAGAAAAATCGGTTGGAAACGTGCTGACACATTGTACGCCATTTCTCACTCAGCTTTCATTTCATTAGAAAGAGTGTTGCTATTTATAGACGAAATAACAGATCTGCTCGTACTGGCCATGCTCAAAGTGTCGATTCCGTTCCTTCCCACAAACTGTAAATGAAGACTGCGAAGCATAGTTGCAGTATAAACCACAACTACATTTCGTGGGAGTTGAAAAAACAAGATCTATTTCAACAGACGTCTACAACAGGGATGAGAAAGCCGTCCGAACATATGGGTGTACTTGGAAACGAGTAAATTTTTTTATCAAGGGTTGTATCTCGTCACCGGTTTTTTTGTGTGTGTATATATATCCCGATATGTCTGGGTGCTTATGTATTACAACCTGAGTGTGTTTGAATTGTTTTAAGTGAGAGGTAACCACCATGTTGAAGTTAAACTGTAAAAATGTATACATTTTTGTCTGGAGCTACGAACATCCTTTTTAACATAATTTCAATGAAAAAATAAATTAAATAGCATATGTATTTTTTATTTTTATTTTTTTCTCCTCGGTAATTCTACAATTTAAACTTAATAGAGATTTGATTGAGATTTCTAAATAGGTAATTTTTTACTTTTAATTTTAATTTCAAATTTTATAAAACTTTTAATATCTAGGATAACCCTGCTCAGTTGTCAAATTTTTCGAATTACCATATACTTGTATTTTGATTGGTCATTCTAGCTTATGTAACAGCGTTTACTCCTAGCTAAGGATCGTTAATTAATTAATTTGAAACTTTTAAAACCATTTATTCTACATTCGACATCATCACTTGATAAGACACCAGAGGTGTTGAAACAAAATGGCTATTTTTTTAGTGACTTTATAACATATTTATGTTATAATATTTAAATAAATAAATGATTATATATATATATATATATATATATATATATATATATATATATATATATATATATATATGTATATAACAATGGTTACTCGTTTCCAAGTATATATATATATATATATATATATATATATATATATATATATATATATATATATATATATATATATGTGCGTTGTACTTATTAGAAAGCGCTCAA
>OZ038477.1:136533297-136650797 GCA_964036315.1 Acanthosepion esculentum
CGTTATCAATTCTGCAGAGGTGTATTTTCGAATCAGATCGGTACATCCTGTCGCCAGGTAAACTCCGGCCAGGTTCCTCTAAACGAGCGGAAACTGAATCAAAAAGTAAGTCATCAGAAAGTGATATATTCTGCACCGAAAGAACATTTTCTTCTTTCTTTCACTTCATTGCCAGAAATGGTATTCAATTTGCGATACCCATTTATTCTTAAATGGTCTTCAACGGAAAACTTCAAAAGTGCGTTTGTACAGTGTCCGGAAAGTATCCGCCCATTGTATAACGTCCGGAAAATATCCACCCATTTAATATTATTACCGCTTAAAAAAAATGGCGTCGACGACATAAATGATTGTAAATTTCTAAATAATCTTATAAATGGATGGCTCGCTTCCGTTTTTCCTCATTTACTCTACTAGAGTCATTTCTAAGAAAGCAGTAATGACACATACTCTGTTCTAAAATAATATCCATGACGTTGAATTAGTAAATATTAAACATTACATATATTTCACTGTATGGGTGAAATTCACTATTGGAATAAAGACATTTCAACATAGGATAGGCTATGGCATAGGTAGTCTCTCCAAAACCGCAAGTTGGTACAAAACCACAAAAGCTAAACGTATCTGTCTATATTTCTAAGATGAGGTATTATGTACATTATTTATATTATTCGGACTATTGTCCTCATCTTTGTCGCCATATTTATCACAACGTTTTGGCCTTTCAGTATCTGTTTATATTTCTGAGATGAGGTATTATGTACACTATTTACATTATTCGGACTACTGTCCTCATATTTGTTGCCATATTTATTACAACGTTTCGACCGTTGTACGCTCCGGCCTTCTTCAGGTGGTTGGAAAGTCGAACTGAACCCTTTATTTTGCTCACTGGGGTAGACTGTTCTAGTTCCCCGTGCCATGTTTAATGGATGTCAGTTATCAGTTATCTCCTGTTAATTTCCCTCTGAATGTTCTCCACTGCCTTGGTCGAGTATTGAACTCCCACTCTTTGGGCCCTGTCACCGGATCTAACTAACACCTTTATCCACTGTGCCATGTGTCCTTGAGGACTAAAAGCTAATTGTTCCAGTTATGTTCTTCGTCAGATCAAGATGTTCAGATGCTTACATACCAGGCATCAAACTCGTTCAAAAATATCTAAACTGTCAGCAGTATACAACCACTGTTTAAAGATGGCATCAAACGAATTAGGTATGTCGGTCTAAGCGAGAACCATCCTTTTCCAAACCCCATGGACTGACGCTACTGAATCCCAAGCAAAGAATTGGACAAAATAAGAGAACTTTCAATAAACAACTAAAATGGATACCACAAGTAAACTGAGGAAAATATAGTCAAGATGCTGACGTTCCACACAACTTCATACAAATGTTTAGGAAATTTCCCCCCCCCCCCATCAATACTGGAACGAGCAATAACAGTCACTGGATTTTAGAAACCCATTTTAATGAAAAATTGTTTTGTAAATTTTAACCGACACTGACACTGGCTGCTCGGTTACTGAATGTCGAATATTTCCTTATAAGGAAACGACTAATATTAAAATTAACGTTACCATTCTAACTAACTATTTTATAGCAAAATATCTCTGCAAAACTCGGACAAAAAAAAGCAGCTAGTGTGTTTTAAAATAGAAAAATGTCTGTCATTTCAAGAAGTAAGTGTACATTTTTAATATTTCATGTGGCTTCCCTTAGATTGAATAATACATTCAATGTGAATGGGAAATGATGAGGACAGATCCTTAAGCAATTTTACAGGTCAGAAGTGCTATTTTCTGTGGCTGAGTTCCCAAAACATTGCAAGATTGCATGGATTCATTGGACAAATTGTTCTTTCTTTCGGTTCTCATTTGACGATGCTATGAATTATGAGCTGGATTATCGTTTAATACGGCGATGTTTTTATCCTTAAAGTCGTTCACGGCATTTAAACAGTGATTTTAGCTTTGAAAATGTCATAATTAGCAAGAAACAAAATTTTGTAGAGGTGGGTGGGAGAAAACTGAGTGATGAGATGTTTACCAAAATGCCTGTGAGAAAGATAAAGCATCTATTTATTGATTCAATGCGAATAGGACAATAACACAGTACAAAGATATCATCTCATTGCTGACTGAATACTTCCACAGGCGAATGTCTGTTCGCACATTCACGGGGAGGTCGCCTCTAATTGGTTGCCGATTTACATCACGTGATACGTGAAACAGCTGAATATATTCGAAGAGAATTTGTGGGAATATGCATCCCCGATGGGCGTCTTAACGGGAGATGTGGCCGCAGAAATTGTCTCACAGCTATGACTGAGTCCTTCTGCTTGTGTGGCATGGTGCAGAGTTCTGTTGCCAGACGCAGGGTCTTCCTCTTGACACATGGCAGCACTATCTCCTCAAGTCCCTTGATGTAGGCCTCTGTTTTGGGTCTAAGGTTTGGTTTGGTTTATTTCGTTTTACGGTATATCAACCTCAATGGGTTATTTAATGCCGACAACATTTTTAGGATAGATTCATATGAATAGAATATGTATTCTTTGGTTTAGATTGGTTTGGTTTATTTTGTTTTACGGCATATCAACCTCAATGGCTTATTTAATGCCGACAACATTTTTAGGATAGATTCATATGAATAGAATATGTATTCTTTGGTTTAGATTAGTTTGGTTTATTTTGTTTTACGGCATATCAACCTCAATGGGTTATTTAATGCCGACAACATTTTTAGGATAGATTCGTATGAATAGAATATGTATTCTTTGGTTTAGATTGGTTTGGTTTATTTTGTTTTACGGCATATCAACCTCAATGGGTTATTTAATGCCGACAACATTTTTAGGATAGATTCGTAGGAATAGAATATGTATTCTTTGGTTTAGATTGGTTTGGTTTATTTTGTTTTACGGCATATCAACCTCAATGCGTTATTTAATGCCGACAACATTTTTAGGATAGATTCGTATGAATAGAATATGTATTCTTTGGTTTAGATTGGTTTGGTTTATTTTGTTTTACGGCATATCAACCTCAATGCGTTATTTAATGCCGACAACATTTTTAGGATAGATTTGTATGAATAGAATATGTATTCTTTGGTTTAGATTGGTTTGGTTTATTTTGTTTTACGGCATATCAACCTCAATGGGTTATTTAATGCCGACAACATTTTTAGGATAGATTTGTATGAATAGAATATGTATTCTTTGGTTTAGATTGGTTTGGTTTATTTTGTTTTACGGCATATCAACCTCAATGCTTTATTTAATGCCGACAACATTTTTAGGATAAATTCGTATGAATAGAATAAGTATTCTTTGGTTTAGATTGGTTTGATTTATTTTGTTTTACGGCATATCAACCTCAATGGCTTATTTAATGCCGACAACATTTTTAGGATAGATTCGTATGAATAGAATATGTATTCTTTGGTTTAGATTAGTTTCGTTTATTTTGTTTTACGGCATATCAACCTCAATGGCTTATTTAATGCCGACAACATTTTTAGGATAGATTCGTATGAATAGAATATGTATTCTTTGGTTTAGATTGGTTTGGTTTATTTTGTTTTACGGCATATCAACCTCAATGCGTTATTTAATGCCGACAACATTTTTAGGATAGATTCGTATGAATAGAATAAGTATTCTTTGGTTTAGATTGGTTTGGTTTATTTTGTTTTACGGCATATCAACCTCAATGCCAACAACATTTTTTATTGCTGGTAATATTTTGTTTTGTCAAAAATCTGTTTCTGGTAATATATTTCCTTCCAAATTGTATTGCTGGTAATAAATTTAAAAAAAAAGTATTGCTGGTAATAGTTAACTATTTGCCCATAGCTGGGACCCTAACAGGTGCTACTATCCCCGGTCAGGGTGGACCTGGGAACACTAGCAATTAAGAGGTGGTTCCACGCTTCTCATCACCTCCTGATCAGCGGCCTTGCTACTGGACGTAGTTTATCGTCTTACCCAGGACGCGGATGTAGTTTAACGTCTTACCCAGGACGAGTTTTGGGTCTAAAGTCTCGTGCGAAGATAAATGGAGATATAACGTCACCATCAATAGTGATCACTCCAAACACCTTCGTAATCCCCATTAAATTCACCCAACTCTTTTCGAATTGTCCGCATTGACCTCCGGTTAACACCGAACACTCTGAATTGTTACGAGCGATACAGCAAGTCATTTTCAATTTTCTGGCGGAGTGAATTGCATCATAGCGCTCCTTTTCCCACAGACGGAGCCCAACTGACCGTAATATGCTTTGTAGTCGACAAAACAACTACAAACAACGCGTGGAATTTCGGAATATTTAAGACGTGCAATGATTTCCACAAAGAAAGAAGATTTGTTTGTTTGTTTGGGGTTTATGGCATATCAACCACTATGGGTTATTTAATGCCAGATCCAGTATTTACTAGATATATCAAAAACGTATAGTTGGCAACAAAAGAAAGAAAAAGTTGACAGAAGATGAAGTAGATGTAGTGATTCTGAAATATGATTTAAATGTACAGCGAGGATAATGAAATTAATCCGTAAATGAAATGATATATAAACTGAATAAGCTCTTCAAATTCCCCTGGTTTCTGAATAGCACCTCATAGAAGTTTCACTACTTTCTGCACTGTTCGATATCTATCTATCTATCTATCTATCTATCTATCTATCTATACCTGATCTTTATCTATCTATCTATCTATCTATCTGATCTTTAACTATCTATCTATCTATCTATCTATCTATCTATCTATCTCTACCTGATCTTTATCTATCTATCTATCTATCTATCTATCTATATATCTACATATCTATCTATCTATCTATCTCTACCTGATCTTTATCTATCTATCTATCTATCTATCTATCTATCTATCTATATATCTATCTATCTATCTCTACCTGATCTTTATCTATCTATCTATCTATCTATCTATACCTGATCTTTATCTATCTATCTATCTATCTATCTATCTATCTATCTATCTATCTATCTATACCTGATCTTTATCTATCTATCTATCTATCTATCTATCTATTTATCTATCTATCTATCTATCTATCTATCTATCTATCTATCTATATCTGATCTTTATCTATCTATCTATCTATCTATCTATCTATCTATCTCTACTTGATCTTTATCTATCTATCTATCTATCTATCTATCTATCTATCTATCTACATATATATATGTATATATATATATATATATATATATATATATATATATATATATATATATATATATATATGTGTGTGTGTGTGTGTGTGTGAGAGAGAGAGAGACAACTATATATTTTTCACATATCAAGAATAATTTTGGGGAAAATAAATAATAAAAGGACGAAACACGTGACAAGAAACTTTTTTCCACTTTGTTATTAATTTTCCCCATATATATATATATATATATATATATATATATATATATATATATATATATATATATATATATATATATATATATATAGGGTCTCCATAAATTTCGTGTGCACTTTAAAAAAATTATAACTTTAATGGTATTTGCGATAGAAATAATTTGTAAAAAGGATTAGAAAGAAGTAAATCTATATTTTTTAAGGTTTTATTGAAATTTTATTTCAGTTTCCACATGTCCTCCATCATTAGCAATACAAAAGGTAATCCGATTTTGCAGTTCACGGAAAACATTTGCCAACTGATTTACAATAATGCCTGAAATCACATTAGTTATTTTAGCTATACTTAAAACTAGCCACATTAAACTTTATAACATTTTTTGCAGATTATTTCTATCGCAAATACAAATAAAGTTATAAATTTTTTAAAGTGCACACGAACTTTATGGACACCCTGTATATATAGTCTGGAATCTCCTATTAATACATATAGCAGCTGTTAATCTAATAAAGTTACTCCAGCAGAAAGAAAACGGTGCTGGTTTGTTTTGTGTTATCCAACCATTTATATGGTAGTGAATGCTGGACAATCTCCCCACGAATGAGGAAAAACTATTGTTAGCAGGAATTTGGTTCTACAGAAGGCTACTGAAAATTCCATGGACGGAACAAGTAAGCAACAAGGAAGTCTTAAATAAGAGGCAACGGAAAGAACACTTCTGCTCACAATCAGGAAATAAGACATTCCTTGGACTCATAATGAGGAAGAAAGTCTTAGAAAAATTAACACCCAAGAACAATATTAAGTGTAAGAGAGATATGGAAGACAGCTTGTAGCTGACCTGACGAGCTTCAGTAAATGGCTAGCAGAACAGTGGAGGAAGGGGGTCTTAGCAAAAGGAGAACAACTGCCAAAAGCCACAAGGCATAGGAAGTTGTAGAGAGCTGTGATTCTTAAGTGAAAAGGCTCATAGAAGACCACTATCTAGAAAATATGTTACCCAAAGTCTGGAAACGGCTATACAAATTTAATAAGATTGCAGTCACTGTCCCATCGCCATTACGTAGCTTTACCCACCTTTTTCTATACATATTTTCATCTGAAGTGTTCTGAAGAGATTTCCTTTTTGGTACCTAGACTTCATGAGTTTAAGCGCAGTACTAGATTGGCGGATAGGTCTCATCATTTTACAGTTGAAATGTCGAGATGCTAGTTCTATGCTAACAGTTTCTTCTCTCACACTTCTTGTTTGTGGAACTCTCTTTCGGCTTCTTGCTTCCTACTCTTGAAAACTTTTAATGCAACGCCAATCGTTATCTTGTTTTCCTAAGTCCTCTTCTTTTATTGTTTCCTTCCGTAATGGTGTTTTCTTTTTCTCATAATCTTTAACACTCAGTAACCCCTGGCGTCTTAGTGACGTTTTTGCCACCTTTGGGGTAAAATGATTAAAAATATATTACGATTATTTTTCTATTATTAATATTTGGAAATGAAATATAAAAAAAAATTCATAGAGTATGAATAATAATGTAATTTGTTTGACCGTCTTTTTTTCTGTTAGGAAAAAGCAAGTTATTTTAATTACGTTTGTTCATTATTACTGTCAATGAATGTGGTCTGCTAAGTTCATATCTCTTCCTTAAATTGCTGGAGTGTGAGAAGCTTTCTGACAGTTGAACCTTCTTTTAGATTACGTCTGTCAACCTCCGAAAAATGTTAGGATCATTTGAACGCAGTGAACTTCCCTGACTTTCAGAACAGCTTGTATTTATTTCGCATTGTGTTTTAAATATCATCTTTTCATGTCAATGCGTTTGTTAAAGTCATTTTATGTCTGGCTTTTAATGCTTTGTTTAAAGTGTTCTCAATCATTAATCATTTTATTTATTTATTTCACGTTATCGCGGCAGCCTCGTTTTCGAGTAGCAAACATGGCGGCTCTCATTTCTTTGACGTTATTTTTGTCATCCGGATTTTGCTTACAGATAAAATACGAAGAAAGGAAACGTAAATTCCTCGACAGAAAATTTTCCTTCTTAAATTTTTTCGTCGGGATACATTGTATTTTGTAACTTTCTTACTCTTTCCTTTTCTTTGAATTTAGTTAAACTGCAATAGATAAAAAAAAAAACGCAAAAGACTGCAAATCAATTTCTATCGATCTAGGTAGCTAGCTATAAACGCACGCGCACGCACACAGACACACACACATACACATATATGTGCGTGTATAGCTAGCTACCTAGATACATAGAAGTTGAGTTGCTGTTTATATATATATATATATGTGTGTGTGTGTGTGTGTGTGAGAGAGAGAGAGAGAGAGAGAGAGAGAGAGAGAGAAAGAGAGAGAGAGAGAGAGAGAGAGAGAGAGAGAAAGAGAGAGAGAGAGAGAGAGCCATATATATCGCTTACATATAATAGTGTACATTATACCTCATCTCAGAAATATAGACAGATACTGAAAGGCCGAAACGTTGTAATAAATATGGCGACAAAGATGAGGACAATAGTCCGAATAATGTAAATAGTGTACATTATACCTCATCTCAGAAATATAGACAGATACTGAAAGTCCGAAACGTTGTAATAAATATGGCGACAAAGATGAGGACAATAGTCCGAATATTGTAAATTGTGTACATAATACCTCATCTCAGAAATATAGACAGATACTGAAAGGCCAAAACGTTGTAATAAATATGGCGACAAAGATGAGGACAATAGTCCGAATATTGTAAATTGTGTACATAATACCTCATCTCAGAAATATAGACAGATACTGAAAGGCCGAAACGTTGTAATAAATATGGCGACAAAGATGAGGACAATAGTCCGAATAATGTAAATAGTGTACATTATACCTCATCTCAGAAATATAGACAGATACTGAAAGTCCGAAACGTTGTAATAAATATGGCGACAAAGATGAGGACAATAGTCCGAATATTGTAAATTGTGTACATAATACCTCATCTCAGAAATATAGACAGATACTGAAAGGCCAAAACCTTGTAATAAATATGGCGACAAAGATGAGGATAATAGTCCGAATAATGTAAATAGTGTACATTATACCTCATCTCAGAAATATAGACAGATACTGAAAGGCCAAAACGTTGTAATAAATATGGCGACAAAGATGAGGACAATAGTCCGAATATTGTAAATTGTGTACATAATACCTCATCTCAGAAATATAGACAGATACTGAAAGGCCAAAACGTTGTAATAAATATGGCGACAAAGATGAGAACAATAGTCCGAATAATGTAAATAGTGTACATAATACCTCATCTCAGAAATATAGATAGATGTTAATGTTGAATTGTTTTACACGAATATTGTAATAACATTCTTGGCTTTGGTCGCTTTGGTCAAAGCTTCCCTGTTAATGACATTTTAAGTAACTAGAATTGTTTACAACAGACTAACGTGTGTTGAAATTCTCACAGTATTTATTATTGCTGAAGTTATTGCTAACATTTTTGTCAAGATTTACAAACTCTATGTTTCGTTCAACTTCGCAAACCAATCAATCAAATTTGAATAAGCTGATTTGTTTGGAAAAATACTTTGACAAAAAACCTACCTCGCGGTTTAATAATTTTTTAATTTAATTTAATTTTATAAAACTTCATGGTAAATAATAATTTTAAGAAAATTTCTTTTTTAACAGCGAAGAATAAACTCTTAGGATTTCTTACTCTCGAGCATGCAACATACAACAGGCGTAAATATTTCTTTCTGGAGCTAAATTCATACTTTTTGAAGCCTTTGGCCTTATTTGTTTATAGTTCTCGCAAACGTAGGCCGAACTGGAAACTGAATTCATGTATATAAAAACTTATAGAAAAAACATACAAAAAAACAATATTACATTTTTAGTAAATAAGTATTTATTTTAATCATTAAATTGTTTTTAAAATAGTAGGAGTATTTTGTATATTAAATAATAAAACTTTTCAAAAAAATTGAATGGAAATTTATTGTACTAATAAAACCAACTGTACTTTGTACCAATGTACATTTTTACACTTCTCCTCTGTTGTAGAGTTACTTTCCGCAGTGGAAACTGTATTTGGACTAAATTCGGTCCTAAATAGGTTCAACGTACAAAAACGTTAGGAACTTGTTATAATAAGTATTACGCAGAGTAATCTAGTTGTGGTAGCTGACCACTTTCGTATTCGACTCCCAGTCGACCCTCACTGACTCCTACTTATATTAGGTGGGAGAGTCTATTATTTATAGACTAGGTGTGTTTCACCATAACATCCTCAAAATTTACTTTCGATCGGTTAGTTTATGGCTATTTTAGAGGGTGTGACGGACGGACAGACTAACGAGAGTTACGGAATTTTATATATAGATAGATATCAGGGATAATTCTTAAGTAACTTGATGCAAAATATTTAGACTGACAAATTCGACAAATCAGTTCGTGTATTGTTTGTTTTGACAGTGAAAGTAGACTGTAGGACTGGAGAATGAAAATTATATGGAGAAGGTTGTTATGTTTTTTTATATGTATTAAGATTTTAATTATGTTTTTGTATGTGTCAATATATATTTATTTTACTATTGTTGGCTTTAATCTCTTCATGCAAACTATTTAAAGGAATTCTCATTTCAAACATATTATGGCAATTTCAATTAAAAGCAACGTAATTTGCAGTGGATTGGTCAGAATCATGCAGTGTATTTCATTTGTGATGTATTTATTTAAAGCCAATAATAGTAAAATAAATAAATATTAAATATCACACTTCTGGTGATGGATTAAAAAAGAATTAGTGTTATCATCTAATTAAACTTCGAAATTATTCAATGGTGAATGGTTATCTGTTTAGTTTAGGCCATTAATGTCTATCGTAGAATGAAGTAGTATAAATTAAAAATCTTGTATCAATTACAGGTTTGTAAAATATCCACTTTTAATTAGAGGTTTTAAAAAATGTTTGTAATTAATTATTGGTATTAATAACATCTATCCGTCTAAATTAATTGGCCACTATCCCGTATTTGGGTCGGTGAGAATGATGATTTTCTGTGCGTAGCTTAGAGAAAGTATTGGACACCCAGTGAGGGTCGAACTCACTACTCAGTTTTAATTGTTCTAGCGAGACAAGTTTGCCTACGAGTAAACCACGTCGAGGTGCCCAAAGGTCGGTGGAAATGAATGGGTGTAATTTTCCGGAAGTATTTGGCAAACTGGAAAATGCATAATTTTTTTTTTAATACTTTAAAAGTAAATTGTAAGTGAAAAGCTATAATTGTTTTTTATGAAACAATACATTTCATCCTTGTTAGCAAGACTGAAGAACTTGAGGGCAAATGAGTGTCTCAGGTGTTGACTAACCCTCCTGTGGGAATTTCTTAAAGACCTTCTCGGGTGAATGACGTCGAAGAGACTTTTTGAACTAAAATTGCAGTGAATTGGCCAGGTCTATGTAGTGTATTTGATGTCTGGTATAGTTGCCCATCTCTATGTAGTGGACACATCTTGTAACGTATTAAATAATTGGAGAAACTAGAAAATATATAAGGTTTTCAATAGTTTACATTGCAATTGAAAAAATGCTTAAATATTGTTGTTATTTTTGGAAGGAACTAGTAGATCTTATATATATAAAGTACAATGTATGTGTTTGTTCGTGTGTGTGTCCAAGCAAATCCCCAGCTTTAATGGCTCCGATTTCAATGATTCATAGCTCATTGAAAAGCCCTAGTAAAGTTAGGCACAGGCAACGATTTTCGTTGAGCTCAGATTAATGGTTGCCAGATTATGCGAGGTTAAAAATATATATTAATATATTATACTAGCAATTATCTTTGCTTTCATGGGTCAAAGGGAGAAAATTTTATTTTCCTTTTGTATCCAAAAATACATTTGGTTTGGTTTGGTTTAAGGCATTTTAACCGCAATGGGTTATTTAATGCCGACAAGATATTTAGGATATATTGGCTTGGTTTATTTTGTTTTACGGCATATCAATCACAATGGGCTATTTAATGCCGACAAGATTTTTAATGATGGTAATATTTTTTCTTCAAAAATCTATTGCTGGTAATATTTTTTCTTTAAAAATTCATTGCTGGTAATAATTTTTGCAAAAATGTATTGCTGGTATTAAAACCTATTTTTACACTTTCATAGCTTGGGGGTTAACTATTTGCCCATAATTGGGACCCTAACAGGTGCTACCACCTCGGATCAGAGTGGATCTGGGAACACCTGCAATTAAGAGGTGGTTCCACTCTCCTAAAAACCTCTTGATCAAAATCCTTGCTGCTGGATGTAGTTTATCGTCTTACCCAGGACGTGAATATAGTTTATTATCATACCCAACAGGTTTGATTATACGTATCGCTCCAAAGAGTGCTTGATTTCTTCAGCCATGCTTTATCTTTAGAAGAATCGGATCAGATCAAAATGTGAGTGTTGCAGCCATATCTGAGCTGGAGCTGCCAAATCCGTAATCTCCAGCCTTGACAGAGTGAAAAATTCATTCGGCGGCCGTGTGGGCGATGAATTATTTTCAAAGCTGCAACTCCATTTCCTATAGATAAAAATGCTGCAATTCTATCATTATTCTATCGATATTTCCATGGTAAATATTCAGTGTCATTCTTTATTGTCACGAGATCAGCTATTTACATAGCCTAGCCACATTCACGGGCTTGAATCAGCCTCATATCCTACGTATTATATTGCTAAGAAAGATGTTCCACAGTCAGTTTCTTTCCGGGCACTGCTTAGATGATTCTCCAAATTCTTCAAGTCTAGGGTCAACCGTTATCTCTTTTCCCTATCTTCATAATCCTCACTTCCTACTTTCCCGTCTTAAGTTCCTTCAGTGGCACTTCGGCCTTGTATTGCGAGAGCATTATTATAACAAAAGGTTTTCGCGTGGAAGATTTTAAATATGAGATAAATTGCAAGGGGGATAACTCCAAGCAAAATTTACAATAATCATGGACAAGCAAAAACGAAAGAAAACATTTGTATTATTTCAGCTATGTTTTCTTTTCTTTTTTTTCTTCTTTTTTTTAAGCTTTTCACCCCAAGCAAGGCGAGAAGCCACTAGCACGCAAGGGGTTACAGCAAATACGAGTGATAGAGGAAAGGATGAAGAAAAGGATAGGGGATAGATCAGGGCATCTGGAGACGTCGATTGACATTACATTTGAATAGTTGGAGATTATAGCTTTCAGGGAAACAGGAAAAGGGGAGGGAGTTCCACAGGCGAGAAGTGCGAGACATGAAGCTATTGGAGTAGAAGAGATGGCTAGAATTAAGTTTCGACAGTGAAAGGGTGAGAGCGAGATGCCAGCTTAGTTGAACGCTCAAATGCATGAAGTCTGGGACCCAGCGAAAGCAGCTCATCGGAGCAGTTACCGTGAAAGTATTTCTAAAAAAGACAGGGAGGCGACGGTACATCTGTGGGAGAGCGACTGCAGATAAATCCAGAGACGGATATGCAATGTAATTGGCCCTGATCTGGCATTTCGCCAGATCAGGGCCAATTACATTGCATATCCGTCTCTGGATTTATCAAGGACCTTGAGACAAACAGAAGGGGATCCAGACCATATATGGCAACAATACTCCATGCTAGAGCGAATGGTTGATTTGTAGATTTGAAGGATAAACTGCGGCGAGAAAAATTTCCTGGCGCGGCACAGGGAGACAAACTTCCTTGCGGTGGACGAAGCTATTGGCTCAATGTATTTGTTGTACTTATGACCCTTCTTTATTTTGGGCTTACATGATCCCCAAGCCATTGGCACAAACTGTCAGGTATATTACTCGTTACTTTCTTTTGTATTCAATGTGTCTTGGCAGTGTTAAATTCTCCAAACCTTTTTTCTCGCGCCCTCAAAGTTTCAGCTATACTTTGTTTCTATTATTACTATTACTTTCTTTGTAGCATTTGTTCTTTATAAAAACCTAACCATTTGTCACATGCACTGGCAAAAACAAGTTTCGCTATTCGTTGGGAAAATCATGTTTCGTTTCCTTCAAGCCTTTATTTAAAAAAAGGAAATGCTTGATGTAAAATAAAATTCGTAATTTTGTTCTAATCAACGATTGGCGCACAGAACGAGCCCCAGATAAAATTTGATTTATTTTTTTGTAAACTTTTATATATCTCCATTTAAATTCTCGTTTCATTTTTATTTATTTAGTTTTTACCGTCTGGGGATAATTAAATTTACAGACATAATCACGACTTAAAAAAACAAAACAAACAAAAACATAGCAGTCGCAAAGTTTTTTCGTTGTGTGTGCAGAAAAAATTGGCACTGTCTGTTTCTCTGGATTAGTTTTTATGCTGAAAAAATTCAGTTCTGTACTCACGCCATTGTTCTCTGTGTCACATTGATTTGTTATGGTACGATACCTCCATTAAAATTCAAAATAATATTAGCTGGAACTGTGGGAATAATTACGAATATAAATTCACATATTTAGTTATAATCTAAATTTATACTAACTTATAAAATGACAAAAGAGTGGATATTGTCCTCGCGGCAGATAAGTCAAATATATAATTTAATTTATCACAATTAAAGCTTTCTCTTGATATTGAGTATTTTAATTACAAAGACACTTTGATATGAATGTGATATCTCCCTCCACCCCCTCCAAAAAAAACAAAAAAACTGAGCGACAATTTTGTTCGTTGTTATTTATTTATTTATACCAGAAAGCAGGATTTTCCCCTAAATGGATTGTCTTCCCGGGTTGACGAGCTCCATATACCCGAAATACATATATACATCAATCCATATATATATATATATATATATATATATATATATATATATATATATATATATATATATATAAATATATAAAAGTAATATTTATTCAAAATTATAACATATGCATGTTATAACTTCACTACAAAAAGAAAACTTTTTGTTTCAACACTTCCGGTGTCTTGTCAAGTGATGGTGTTTATTGCAAATTAAAAAATTGTAAAAATTGCCCTTAAAACACTTTTTTGCAATCAACACTCTCACTTGACAAGACACCAGAAGAGTTGAAACAAAATAGCTGTTTTTGTAGTGATGTTATAGCATACATATGTTATAATTTTGAATAAATATTACTATATTATATATATATATATATTATATATATATATATATACACACACACACACACACAAACACACACACACACACACACACACACACACACACACACATATATATATATATATATGTATGTATATATATATATATATATATATATATATATATATATATATATATATACAATATAGGATTGGTGTATACGGAATAAATTCCAATAAACAACAAATACTATTCTTAAAAGAGTGCTCAATACAGAGTAGAGCAAATATAATTATTTATTCGAAAATTATAACATAAAAATGTTACAAAATCACTACAAAAGTAGCCATTTTGTTTCAACACTTCTGGTGTCTTATCAAATGATGGTGTTGAATATAAAACTTTACTATATTCAACACCATCACTTGATATGTTACCAGAAGTGTTGAAACAAAATGGCTATTTTTGTAAGGATTTTATAACATATTTATAATTTTCGAATAAATAATTATACACGCACGCACACACACACACACACACACACACACACATATATATATATATATATATATATATATATATATATATATATATATATATATATATATATATGTGTATATATGCAGCAAACTTTCTTTAAAACATCTTTCATTAAATACGGAAGACAAGGAAGATATAATTATTTTTATTTAGCATTTCCAGCACCCTTACGTTTTTCCATTTTGTAGAGGTAATGGAATACAGAAATTTTCCATCATTTTCATTGTACCAAGCGCTTTCGGTCACTTCTATAACCCTTTACAAGGATTTTTTTTGTCTTTGGTGTTGGTACTCTTTCCTCATGTTTTGACGGTTTAAATTGTATATTATTTTTGTTATGTTTTTGAATAGGGCCGTTCATTTGGAGCCTACACCTTCTGCGCGCGGCTGGAATCCGCGTGAGCGTCTTTCTACTTTTAAATAAAATTTTAACACTCCATTTCCATTGTTAAATAAGGTGAGGTTGATATTAGGAGAGAAGTGTTTGATATGCAAGGCCTCACTAATAGCGAGATGGTTCTGGTAATGTGATTTATATAGAATTTTAGTGTTTTTGACCAGAACTTTTCTTAAGGTTTCTTTTAAAGTGTTGTTTTTATAGATGTTTTTAGTGCATTTTGGTAAGATAAGTATATAATATATATATATATTACTTCAAATGTTATTATAGTGGATACTCATATTTGAAATAGATGTGCCGTTTTTATTTTTGTTTTAAATTGTGTTTTAAACTGTTTTATATTGAAATATTTCTTTTTCTTTTTACTTTTTTATCATAAAAACTTTTCCTTTTCGTATTTTTCTATATTTCTGAGATGAGGTATTATGTACACTATTTACATTATTCGGACTATTGTCCTCATCTTTGTCGAACATACTTGTTACAACGTTTCGGCCGTTCAGTGTCTGTCTATATTTCTGAGATGAGGTATTATGTACACTATTTACATTATTCAGACTATTGTCCTCATCATTGTCGCAATATTTATTACAACGTTTCGGCCGATGTATGCTCCGACATTCTTCAGGTGGTTGGAATGTCGAACTGAACCCTTTATTTCGCTCACTGGGGTAGACTGTTCTAGTTCCACGTGCCATGTTTAATAGATGTAAGTTGTCAGGTATCTCCTGTTAATTCCCCTCTCCAAATTCTCCACTGCCATAACAGGGTATTGAACTCCCACACTTTGGGTCCTGTCACTGAATCTACCTAACGCATTTATCCACTGTGCCACGTGTTCTTGAATTTCCGGGTATTATAAACCTAATGTCTTCAGCAAACATTTTTTTATCAGTACTTATATTGCAATTTTTGCTGTTATCAATTTCATGTTTTTATCAGAGCTCATATTGCAATTTCATTTGTTATTATCGCTTTTCTCTGGCACTCCTTATTACTGGTTCCCATATGGTATTTATTTCTATGCTTGGTCGGCTCAGGAGATTTTTATTGTCTAGCATATTTCGTTCACTGGGGTAGACTGTTCTAGTTCCACGTGCCATGTCTAATTATTGCTTTTCTCTAGCACTTCTTATTACTGGTTCCCATATTGTATTCATTTCTATGCTTGGTCGGCTCAGGAGATTTTTGTGGCCTATCATATCCTTTCCTTTTCCTTTTTCTTTCTTTTTTCCTCTCCCTTGTCCTTTGTGTATATACAGTTTAATATTTTTGAAAAGAGGTCGGAATATTGTGCTGCACCAATTTTCTAAGGGGTGTTGCCCTACTTGCCTGCTCTGAAAATTCAGTATTACTACGCGACTTTTATGTGGGCGAAACTACTGCCTTTAAGCACCTGCGCAAAATACACGACTATTTTAAACATGTTAAGCCTACTTCGTGTCACCTTTGTGTCAATATGTTCGACTAATACAATTGACTTCCGGCCACGTCACCTTGAAGCAACTGTTCCCGTATGGTCACTGAAGTTAAGCGACGTCTGTACGTAGATTACTTGGGAATACCAGCTGTTGTAAGCGTGGATAGTACGATTAGTATAATGAATAATGACTGTGAACTGTTAATGAAAGAGCTTGGTTCCAGTACCTGATGGGTTCATTAGATTCAGTTACGTGCAAAAACGCTTGGCGATGGTATGAATCCATCAGAGAACGTCACAGCCCAGCTAAGTTCTGTTTACCCTGATATGGAATACACATTTCGTCTTTCAATTATTCTCCAAAAGCCCATAGCTGCTCAGCCTTGTATCCGAAACGGAAACAAAGCAATTGCTATAGAATTAATGGATTTATTTTTAATCCGACATTATTAATATATATATATATATATATATATATATATATATATATATATATATATATATATATAAGAAATATAGTCTTAAAGTGTGCTATATTTATGGGATAAAGTGCTCAATATCAGAGATAGAGGGTGTGTAAATATAACAGTGAACATAGAAGTCAACACTTAGAGGCGACAGTCTGTTTCATGCTAGATGCAAATGTCAGGCCTGACGATGGCATCTAGCATGGAATAGACTGTCGCCTCTAAGTGTTGACTTCTATTTTCACTTTTATATATATATATATATATATATATATATATATATATATATATATATATATATATATATATGTGTGTGTGTATATGTATATATATATAATTTGTGTATTTAGGTAGCACTCCTTCTTTCATGCACATTTCATTGAATACGACAGACAAGAGGGTTTGATTTACTTTTTTATACAATTTCTCATGTGATCTAATATTTTTTTTCTTTTCGGATGATAAATTATATAAAAACTGCCCAAATGTTCTTTTTAACCGAGCGCTTTCGTCTATACATTTAGCCATTTTCAAGGATGAAATATATTAACTGGCAACAAGAAATATATTGTTGTATGTACAGGGGTTGCACAAAATAATTGGAACAGGTGCAAACTCCACTCCTATATTTCAAAGACTATATTATATTAAGAACTTTAACTAACACTTCGTAATTTCAGGTTATATCTATTGTAAATACGTTTATTTATCTAATTTACTGTCTTTGTCTCATTTATTCTTAGAATTTAGTAAAATTTAAGCTAAATGCGTGACCTCTCCGAGTTCAAAAAAGAGCAAATTATTGGAGCTCGCATGGCAGGAGCCTCGATCACTAAGGTTGCTGAATTGTTGGGTTTTTCAAGAGATATCATATCAAGAACTATCACGCAATTCGAGAAACAGGGCAAAACCTCTAGCAACCGTAGCAATTCGGGCCGGACTTGCAAACGTACTGACAGGGACCGACGTGCATTGAAACGCAATGTGGCAAAACATCATCGGAGAAATGCGGCCAAAGTGACTGCTGAGTTGAATAATGATCTGAATAGTCCAGTTTCTACTAAAACTGTTCGCCGTGAGCTCCATAAGGCTGCATATCATGGAAGAGCCACTGCAAGGAAACCTCTTCTCTCCACTCGCAACATTCAGAAGAGGCTGAAGTGGTGCAGAGATCACAATGCCTGGTCTGAAGACCAATGGAAGCAAGTCATATTCTCAGACGAGTCCAGTTTTTCTCTTTTCCCAACTTCAGGGCGTGTTTGTGTGTGGAGGCAGCCCAAAGAAGCTTACAACCCTGACTGCCTTCTTCCAACATTGAAGCATGGAGGTGGATCAGTGATAGTTTGGGCCGTCATATCATGGAAATGTCTCGTTCCAATAGTTGCCCTGCATGGTAGAATGAACAGCAAAGATTACCTGAACATTTTGGGAGATCATGTTAATTCAATGGCCCAGACTTTATTCCCTGATGGTGACTGCATCTTCCAAGATGATAATGCTCCAATACATACCGCTCGAGTGGTTAAGAATTGGTATGAAGAGCATGAAAGTGACCTAGAACACATGGAGTGGCCTCCCCAATCTCTAGATATCAATATTATTGAAAATTTGTGGTGCATTTTGGAGCGACAAGTTAGGAGCTGCTATCCTCCACTGCCGTGTCTTAAAGAGCTGGAGCAGGCGTTAATGGAAGAATGGCTTAAAATTCCTCTGGATGAAGTTAGGAAGCTGTATGATTCAATTCCTAGACGTATTAAAACTGTATGTGAGGCTAAAGGAGGACCAACTCCATATTAAATAAATTTTCCTTGAATTTAACAAGTGTTTCAATTATTTTGTCCAACCCCTGTATGTATGTATTTAAGGTTTTCATTTTCAAAACACGGTAAAGATATTGTGTCCATGTTCATAGTTGATATTATTGAGTATTGTTTTTTTTCTTTCTTAATAAGGCTTCCATTATTTTTAGCCTTTTTTTGCGTGTAGATGATGTTATTATATTTGTGTTGTCAACAAGTATGTTACGGATAGAGTCCGGTAGGCTTTCATAAGTATTTCAATGAGACCTAATTGAGCTATGGTTAGAAAGGTGTAGTGTAAGTCTTCGTTTCGAAAAGAAGGAAATTATTAAATTTCATGAGAAATTGTATAAAAAACTAAATCAAAGCACATTGTCCGTTGTATTCAATGAAATATCTATGAAAGAAAGATTGCTGCCTAAATACACAAATCTCTCCCTCCCTCTCACTCTCTCTCTCTCTCAATATATATATATATATATATATATATATATATATACACATATATTTATATATATATATATATATATATATATATATATA
Source organism: Acanthosepion esculentum (assembly GCA_964036315.1). NCBI lineage: Eukaryota > Metazoa > Mollusca > Cephalopoda > Sepiida > Sepiidae > Acanthosepion > Acanthosepion esculentum. Next base: position 136,552,961 of record OZ038477.1, read on the forward strand.
TATATATTCACGTATAGGATTGGTATATACGGAATAAATTCCAATAACCAACAAATACTATTCTTAAAAGAATATTTCTGGTCTCTTATCAAGTGATTGTGTTCCTGATAAAACACCAGAAGCATTGAAACAAAATGGGTATTTTTGTAGTGATTTTATAACATTTTTATGTTATAATTTTCAAATAAATGATTATATATATATATATATATATATATATATATATATATTAGATTGTTAGATTCATGAATGCGCATGTGTACAAAACGGATTGAAAAAGATGCGGAATACATTGCAAAATAGGAAATATCATTTAAAAATTGAACTCCTTGAAGAATGGATTACCAAGTAACTTGTTAAGTAAAATTTGTTCTCATAAAAAAGCAAACAGCCAGACTAATTCTAGTTTAGTATAAAATTATAATACTACATGCCTTTTATCTAGAAGTCTTTTCAATGTGGAAACAGATTTTCCTGATTTTCCGATGAGTGAAGTCTAAGTTGGTGTAGAATTCGTGCAATTGTCAGATTTTTAATAAAAGTTTTATTTGTCTGAGGTTTCCGTCAAGCAAAGGACTGGATTCAAAATTACAAGTTATTTTCTCCTCTCTGGTGTCGTGGATAATTGACAACAAAGAAGAATTAGTTGAAACGAGATGGATGACATCGATGTAATAAATAATGTGGAAGGGGAAGAAAAAGAAGAAAATAATGGAAGAGTAAGCACATTCTGGAGAGAAAAGAACGAAGAGAGAGAAAGGGGAAGAAATAAAGAGAATAATAAGAACATTTATTTGAAAGAGGAAGGTCACAAATCCGTATATCAACGAAAGAAAAACAGATTGATAGGGGAAGGAAAATCAAAATGAAGGTGAAGAAAGAAAGAAAGAAAGAAAGAAAGAAAGAAAGAAAGAAAGAAAGAAAAAGATTTGACGAATGAATATTTATTGGGGTAGAACATGTTTTTGAAAAGAAAGAAAGAAAGTAAGTAAGAAAGAAAAGAAGAAAGAAAGAAAGAAAGAAAAAAGAAAGAAAGACAGAAAGAAAGAAAGAAAGAAAATGATTAGACGAATGAATATTTATTGGGGTAGAACATGATTTTGAAAAGAAAGAAAGAAAGAAAGAAAGAAAGAAAATGATTAGATGAATGACTATTTATTGGGGTAGAACATGTTTTTGAAAAGAAAGAAAGAAAGAAAGAAAGAAAGAAAAGAAAGAAAGACAGAAAGACAGAAAGAAAGAAAGAAAATGATTAGATGAATGAATATTTATTGGGGTAGAACATGATTTTGAAAAGAAAGAAAAGAAAGAAGGAAAGAAAGAAAGAAAGAAAGAAAGAAAATGATTAGATGAATGACTATTTATTGGGGTAGAACATGTTTTTGAAAAAAAAAGAAAGAAAGAAAGAAAGACAGAAAGAAAGAAAGAAAATGATTAGACGAATGAATATTTATTGGGGTAGAACATGATTTTGAAAAGAAAGAAAGAAAGAAAGAAAGAAAGAAAGAAAATGATTAGATGAATGACTATTTATTGGGGTAGAACATGTTTTTGAAAAGAAAGAAAGAAAGAAAGAAAGAAAGACAGAAAGACAGAAAGAAAGAAAGAAAATGATTAGACGAATGAATATTTATTGGGGTAGAACATGTTTTTGAAAAGAAAGAAAGAAAGAAAGAAGTTAAGAAGGAAAGAAAGGAAGAACATTTCGTTGGGTAGAAAATGAGTTTGAAATAAAGAAAGAATGGACTTTTATTCGGGCAGAAAAGGAATTCAAAAGAAAGAACGAAAGAAAGAAGGAAAGAACGAAAAAAAAACAACAACAAAGAGACAAACAAACTAACGAACAAACAAACAAACAAAGAAACGGAGAAGCAAAGCAAGTAAATGAGTTTGAAAAGGAAGAATGAATGGACAGTTATTGATGTAAAAAAGAAAGAAGGAAAGAAAGAAAAATGGAAGAAAGTATAAAACTTATTGAGTTTGAAAAGGAATGAATGATCGAAAGAGCATTCATTATTTGAAAATGAATTAAAAAAAAAACGAAAGAACTGAAATCACAAAACAAAACAAAAATGATTCAGTAAAAGAATATCACAGAAAAATGGATATAAATAAAGTCAAGTGAAAAATCCAATGACCAAAGATAAATAACATCGGAATAAAAATTTTAAAAAATATTAAAAAAGATAAGAATTTTTGACGGAAGCCGTCGCCCTCAAAAACATAAAAAAATGAAGATTGGTGTTATTAAATGATAAGACAAGTGCAATATTCATCTCCATTTTCTAAATCTGTGGATAAACAGAGATCCATAGAATGTGGTTATTAGCACTCAAGCCTTGTCATTCAATTCTTCAAGTCTTTCATTGCTGCAATCTTTCCGTGCAAACAAGTAGAAAGGGAAGTCTTCTCCACATTAAATGTAAAAAAAATGGAGAGGAAAGTTTTACCCAAAAGCAAAAGGATATTTTAATCGGCATATTACTATTTTTCTGTACACTTTTTTTGCAAAACAAATTAACGTAAATTTCTCTTCATCGCTCTGTTTACTTATTTCTTTCAATTCCTATCTCTCTCTCTCTCTGTCTGTGTGTGTCTCTCTCTGTATCTCTCCATTTCATCCTATTCATATCTATCTATCTATCTATCTATCTTATACTATTCATCCATCAATCTATATTAATATCTATCTCATTCTGTCCTTATCTATGTCTCTCTCTTTCACACACACACACACACAAACACACACACACACACACATATATATATATATATATATATATATATATATATATATATATATATATATATGAATAATGAGGTGGCGCGGTGGAGTAATGGATAACGTATGGATTGAGGAATCGGAGAGCAGTTCGAATTTCATTCGAATCCATACACTTGGGAAAGGTGTGAATCCTCTTCTTCTCCTTCCAGCTATGCGTAAATAACAGGACAGACTGGGTTCTATAGCTTTGGATGGCGACTGGTCTAGGAGAAGGACAAATCTGAATTCAAAACCCGCGGAGGGTCATTTGTGGACCCTGTGGCACTTAATGTCCCAGGTTTCTTTATCCAGCCCTTGGCTGGTCCTGCACGAATAATCACTATAATCAAATCTCATGTGGTGTTGTCGGGCTGTCGGTTTCCTAGGAACTGTCAGCACAATAAAAGAACAAGAATTAAGAAGACAGAAGATAACGATTGACATTGCATTTCAATTTTTGAAGTTGACTGGGAAGGAGGAAGCTACGTACTCGTGGTCGCTTTTGTGAGTACGTGTGGCGAATGAATAGAAACAGACTCAACTATAGTTTCATCTAACAATCCGAAATATATTTGGAATTATAAAAGCTGATTTCATTTTAGAAGTTCAGGGGGAAAAAATAACCACTAAATTATGTCGGTAAAAGGGGCCTAGATGCTAACAAAAATCTGCTTATATACAAACATCAATGATAATGATGTTTTTCACCTGCGTGCGTTATTTTCGTCCTCAAATTTTTCTCGTCTTCCTCATTATTTCCAGCATTCCATCTGTCTGTTCATCTAGTTTCTCGATCTTCTGGCTGATCAAGCAATGGTTTTAATTTTTTGCGTTTTGCCTATTGAAAAGAGCACTTTCTCTTCGCCGCCTCTCGGCTAATTGTGATAAAAGAAAAAAACACAACCCTCCCGCAAATACCCTGACGGGAGAGGCGCATCAAGAAACGATATCATCTTATGAACGCTTTCCATTGCTTGACCTCTTGAATAAACCATTGACCTGGGAATAAACAATTTATTTGCAGCCGGTTGGTCACCAAATGCACGTGGGATCGATCTATTAACTCCTGCCCACCACACATATTGAACATTATTATGGAATTTATGGGCGGAGATTTTGAACAATTATTTTATTGTTCCTGGATCTTTCTTAAGTCTTCTTGATTGGGTGGGAGTGTTTAAAACGTGTTTATCTATATTTTTTAACTGTGTTTTTAAGAAAAATAAGTTTTCTACAAAAAATGTCGTCCAATTATATAAGGGTTATAGCGGAAATATAATTCATCATTGCACAAAACTAATTAGACGGAAAAATAATTTTTCACAAAGACTGTATAACGCCAGACTTCACTTTAAATATTTTCTTATACATTAGGTATATGCTTTCGTATCCATACAATGGAGTGCTGAAAAGTTTGCAATCTGTCAAAGATTTCCTCCACAATATTCAGAGAATTTTTCACTACGTCATATATATATATATATATATATATATATATATATATATATATATATATATATATATATATATACTAGCAGCATGGCCCGGCGTTGTCCGTGCTTGATTCAAAAATTGTACGACTCATACAGCAATCGCTATCACTTAAAATATTTTTGACCTTTCTTGCCTTTAAAGGAGTGCCCTTTGCCGTGCTGATGTTATTACATGCCTTACTTCTTGACTATCTCACACTACGAATTTCTTCTAAGCTCTATACTAAACATTAAATCTGTTACGAAAAAAGAACTAAACAAAATAGACACAAAACGATCAGCTTTAAAAAAGGACTCGTAACTGGAAAAACCGAATGAAAAAAGAATGTTAACAACAAATATTTTTTCACACGCAACCCAGTTCTGCGGAATCAGAATCAACGTTTCGTTTAAGCAAGTGAATGAGCCAATTGGAGTAAAGTGCCATGCAGATTTAAATTTTTCCCACTTGTGACGAATGCAGCTATCGACTTTTTTTTGCATGCTAGTTAACATTCGTGTCAGTCAGCTGTTGGCTCTCACGCTGGCCAATAGAATCTCCCTGCCTATTCGTGGCAGCCAGCTATAGGCTCTCACTCTGACCAGTAGAAAATGGCCGCAAATTGCACTAAAACTGCCGTAGAAGCACGAAAAAGTCGATTATTTCCACTATCAATAGGAGTTGGAAAATGCAACGTCGGTCTTGACCTTTTCACTAGCTTGGAGCATGTGCATGTAAATTATGGTGCAAATCCGTCGAAAATTGCGGCCGTGCATTCGTTACACATAAACACATATCCTGCCTTTGATATATATATATATATATTTGGTTTATATCCACATTATATATATATATATGTATATATATATATATGTATATATAATGTGGATATAAACCAAATAACTAGATATTAGCAACCGTATATATAGGGTTAGCGTGCATACACAGGTAGGTGAATAAATATTTACTCAATTTAATTTAAGGGGTAAACAAAACAGTGTTCAATGCGGTTAGATAGAGCTAAGAAGTATATATTAATAAATATACATATACTTACATTCGAAATGTAACCTAAATTTTCCTTCATCAGGCGCGAATTATTCATGCCTGATGAGGTGGTAGAACCACGAAACTTTAAGTTGCTCTTGGAATGTAGGAAAATGTATATTTATTAATACATATATGTGTGTGTGTGTGCGTGTGTACGTGTAAAACAACACACACTGGGGGAAAAACGAATGTATCTTTCAAATAAAAATAAAATTCTTCTATGTGCCTTCAGGACGTAGACAATCATAGTTCTCCACAATTCACTGTCCTTTTTAGCACTTAATAATTTTTGTCTTTTTGTTATTTCTACTAAACCTTGTTCAGCCATCACTTTACTCCGTCTAACTAAGTATGTTATGTGTTGTTTTCTTTTGTCCATTTTGCCTTCAATCTGTCCTGTGAGTATCACATTTTCCAAGCCCTCTTTCCTCATTAAGTTTCCATGAAATGTCAACTTCTCCTGATGTTAAGTATAACGTCCTTTTTCTCTCTATATTTCTAAGATGCGGTATTATGTACATTATTTACATTATTCGGACTATTGTCCTCATTTTTGTCGCCATATTTATTACAACGTTTCGGCCGTTGTACGCTCAGCCCTTCTTCAGGTGGTTGGAATGTCGAACTGAACCCTTTATTTCGCTCACTGGGGTAGACTGTTCTAGTTCCACGTGCCATGTTTAATGGATGTCTGTTATCAGTTATCTCCTGCTAATTTTCCCTCTGAAAGTTCTCCACTGCCTTAACGGGGTATTGAACTCACACTCTTTGGGTCCTGTCACTAGAACTAACCAACGCCTTTATCCACAGTACCATGTGTCCTTGAGGAAATCTCTGTATGAATTTCTGGGTATTATAAACCTAATGGCTTCAGCAATCATTTTTACCATTTTTAATCAGGCGTGGCTGACCACATATGGAGTAAGAAGGGAGATCCCCGCCCTCTGTGGGATCAAGTTGAGATTATAGTCAAGGAACACCATTGGATAATTCGTAAACTTAAGGAATCAGCACATATGCTAGGCCACAAAAATCTCCTGAGCCGACGAAGCATAGAAATAAATACAATATGAGAACTAGTAATAAGTAATGCCAGAGAAAGCGATAATAACAACAAAGTTGCAATATGAACTCTGGTAAAAACATGCAATGATAACAGCAAAAATTGCAATATGAACACTGGTAAAAATGATTTCTGAAGACATTAGGTTTATAATACCCAGAAATTCATACACAGATGTTCTCAAGGACACATGACGTTGGTTAGATCCAGTGACAGGAACCAATGAGTGTGAGTTCAATATCCGGTTAAGAGGGAAAATTAACAGGAGATAACTGATAACTGACATCCAGTAAACATGGCACGTGGAACTAGAGCAGTCTACCCCAGTGAGCGAAATAATCACCATTCCAACCACCGGCCGAAACGTTGTAATAAATATGGCGACAAAGGTGAGGACAATAGTCCGAATAATGTAAATAATGAACGTCATTGTTGCTCACATGTTCGGTCCATCCTATTCTCAGGATCATTCTGTAGAAACATATTTCTGTTGCTTTAAGTCTCTTCTTCATCTGGGAGGTGATTGTCCAGCATTCACTGCCATATAGGAGGAATGATATTATGTTCAGTGTTCTTTCCTTCGTTTCTAACGAAAGTTTTCTGCTTATTAATATATCACCAGAGTTAACGAAAATATATCAATGGCTGTAATATTTTTTATAAAAGACTTTTCGAATATTAAACTTGAAACCTCTTACATTCACACTTGACATCGACATTACAAAAAAAAAATAATTTAAATAACATACACAGGAAATTTAACAAGCCTGTGGACGATGTTTAAAAGTCCCTAGCGTCAGCATCTACATATTATTAAAGAAATTATTGTGACTTCTGAATTTACCCAACACCTTCATTGCATATAAAATAATGCAACTGTTTTATATCTACACTATTTATATTGTCTCGGCCGTTGTTCTCCCCAGCCTTCTTCAGGCGATTGGAATTTCGACCTGAATCCTTTATTTCGTCTATCGAAGTAGATTGTTCTAGTTCCACGACCCATGCCTCTCCCGGATATCTTATTATCAGTTATCTCCCTTTAACTCAACTGCCCAAGTTTTGGTACACCTCAGCTGTATCCAGGTATTGAACTCACAACTCTTTGGTTGAATAGTGTAAATAATTACAATACCTCAACTCAGTCTCCTTACATTCAGTTATGTTCTATTGATCTTGGGAAAGGCATGAATCCATCTCTTCTCCCAGTTATGGGTACATATCAGGAAAGACTGTGTCCACATATCAAGTCTAGGTGAAGGAAATCTGCCTGGAGAGTGTTCGGTTTCCTCGAGCTATCTTTCTCAAGATACATGATCGCTGCTACGGCTGCAGTACATGTGATACTCCCGCGTCCCTCAGGGGTTACGAGACTCGTTATCGCGTCCTAAATGTAAATCACAGAAGAAGAAGAAATAAATAAAGAGAAAACTATAAAACAAGTACAGAGGTGCATTGACACAAAGAAAATGAAGAAAAGAAAAAGAGACAAATGAAAAAAAAGAAAGAATCAAAAAGAAACTAGACACAAGACATGATCATAATATTTGCGTATAAATATGAACGGTTTCTATAGTTAAGCTTTCAAGTCAAGCCCCTTCCTTAGATGGGCAATAGGAAATAATATAGCAATTCTGATCACAGAATAAAAAAATGAAGCAATTTCGATCACAAAATAAAAAATGGAGGAATTTTGTTCACAGAATAAAAAGTGTAGCAATGTTGATCACAGAATAAAAAAATAGGGCAGTTTCGATCACAGAATAATGTGACACTATTTAGCTACAGTGGTTAATTGATTAATTAATTAATCACAGAAATTGATAACGGGAATTACTAAAGCAATAGATAGATCGAAAGACATACTGAGCGACATTATTTGTTTCTTTTTACAAACAAAGAATGGGTAAAAGATATTTTTTATTTGTTTTCATTTGCGGGGCGGAATGTGATTGTACTTCCTTTCTCGCAAGAAAACAGAAAGTCGTAGAAAAGCGGATCTCAGTTCTGTCAACATTAATCAATATCCTGATAAGTACAACGGTTTTGACCACACGTATAGCTTGCACTCGAAGTTCCGAATGTCGGTCAGCCGCGTGTGGAGAAAGGGGGTCAACAAAATTCGGTTAACAAGGAAGACGGAATTAAGCGAAACAAAAACATTGATGTGGACAAAAACTGTGTATACGACGAAGGATTTCTGTCGCCAGAAATGGTCACCTGGACAGTTTAAACGAGAAAAAGTGAAAGGGATTTTGTTCGCCAAATGAAAAACACCCAATTAAAGGTTGATTACAATAGCTGAAAAGTCAGCAATAAATGTGCTGGATGATAACCAGATGTCCAAAGTAAGATAAAATAATTTTACGATCACACGCTGTGGGGTCTAAAAGAATTCTGTTGACAACAGAAAGGATTTTTTTTAATTATGACAATATGGTGTTCATAAAGATTTTGGGATGACACGGGAAACGAATAATTTTTTCTTTTCCCTTGGAGTGTCAATGTAAGCTAACACCAGCCTAGCCACACCCACATCAGGGTAGCATGAAGTGGTAGGCAGAGGTGAGAAATATGGTAAAGAAGGAGAAACCTGCTGACGCCCACGAGGAGTTTAGTGTGAAGTACCAATGTGAGAAAGGAAGAGTCTTAGGAGGATAATTCTCCTCTGACCTCTCCTCACAGAAGGTGAGGATATGAGAAGGAAGAGAATTGTTGTTGACGCCCCTCGAAGGGTTTGGTATGAGGTACCGGTATGAAGAGGAAGAGTCTTAGGAGGGCAATTCTCCTCCGACCTCTCCTCACGAAAGGGGGGGACCCCTCTAAACAAAGAGCGACATATTTCCAAAAAAGGAAAGTGATAGATTTTCCTGTCCGAAAACAAAGAAAATCCTTATTGGGGATTTGAAATTATCAAAGAACCCAGACCGCGTCCGGCCCCACACCGGGTTTTGGTCGACGTCCATATAAACGAACGTCGCCGGCCGTTCATTCAGTCAGAGGGAGTCAGAATTAGAGTTCTTCAGACACAGTTCGGCAGTTGCAGTTGGAGTTGCAGCTACGAGTTGAGAGTTTGAGAATAAGCCTCGCAGCAGGTGACCGCACGAATTCCACGCCTTTCGACTTAGACTTCTAGCCAAGAACAGTTCAGTGAAGTTCGACTTACATTTTTCCAACAAAGCCAGTTGAATTAAACGTCAATTGAAGATACCATGGCCAGTTTTAGCAAACATCAATTGAAGATATCAAAAGCCGTTTACTGAAACATAACTTAAGATACTAAAACTCGCTAAGAAACGCAGAAGTGTCACAATCCATAGACGTGGGCTGGGAAAGAGAGACGTACCACTGTATCCAACAAACAGATAGAAAGTAAATTGTTATTCCTTAGCAACATTTGAACTCCTTGAATTGTTCCTTTATTTTTCTTCTATATTTATTTGTGCAGCATCACCCTTGACCCGGATTCGACTCGCACTACGGCCCGACGCCTGACTGATCTCGGCAACCTAAGATCAAATCACAACGTGGGTAGGTTGGACCGAGATCAAAGTAATTGCTTCGGTAACCAGACGTTGGAGGCGAGCTGGGGACGACAACGGTGATGCTGTATCTAACCAGACATCATCCGCGACCAAGACAAGAGTTAGAATCTCACATCCAATGCCGTGGTTGGTAACCAGCAGGGTTAGAGTGTCACATCTGTCGTCGCGATCAGGACTTCAGCCGGTGTCCCAGGGTTAGATTGACTCACATACGGTGTCGTGATTGCAAAATCACACCACCCACTCGGGGTCAGCGTCTCAAGTGTCGCCGCTACGAGGACAACACCCTGGATCAGCAGCTGCCACATGTGTAGGACGTCACAATAAAAATTGGAGTAATTTCAATCAAAGAATAAAAATTGGAGTAATTTTGATGACAGAATACAAAATAGAGGGATTTAGATCACAGACTAAAAAAAATAGAGTAATTTCGAACACAATTTAAAAATGGAGCAATTTCGATCACAGAATAAAAAAAAATGAAGCTATTTCGATCACAGAATAAAAAAAATGAAGCAATTTCGATCACAGAATAAAAAAATGAAGCAATTTCGATCACAGAATAAAAAGATGAAGCAATTTCGATCACAGAATAAAAAAAAAATGAAGCAATTTCGATCACAGAATAAAAAAAATGATGCAATTTCGATCACAGAATAAAAAAATGATGCAATTTCGATCACAGAATAAAAACAAATAAAGCAATTTCGATCACAGAATAAAAAAAATGAAGCAATTTCGATCATAGAATTAAAAAAATGAAGCAATTTCGATCACAGAATAAAAAAATGAAGCAATTTCGATCACACAATAAAAAAATGAAGCAATTTCGATCACAGAATAAAAAAAAATGAAGCAATTTCGATCACAGAATAAAAAAAAATGAAGCAAATTTTATTACAGAATTAAATATATTGGCGCGATTTTGATCACCGAAAAAAATACAGCAATTACGATTACAGAACAAAAAAGGAACAATTTCGATTACAGAATTAAAACAGAGCAATTTCGATCTTAGAATTAAATGTATGGGCAATTTCGATCACAAAATAAAAAATGGATTGATTGCGTTCACAGAATTGAAAAAATGTGTCAATTTCGATCAGTATTTAAAAAATAGATCAATTTCGATTAAAGAATAAAAAAAATAAAGCTGTTCCAACCACAGAATAAAATATGGAAAAATTTCGATGACATGGAAAGAAAAGAGGCCATCATACATAAAGTTTTAAGCAATCAACATCAGATTAATAGACTGCATTTGACAAACTAAAAGGGAGGGAGAGGAATCTTCAGCAAATGTGACTGTGTCAATTTAATTCTCAAACGTCTTGAGAACGTCACAAAAGAGAAAAATGACGGGCCAAAGTTGAACAGTAACATTGACAAAATGACAAATCAGAACATTACAAAACAATAAGCTAATACATCGAATGCAAAACAGTCTTATGGATGATTCACGAAAGAAAAAAAATGTATTAAAGATGAAACGACATGTCCATGTTTTTCTATTTCACTCTTCGTGTTTCAGAGGGATGCTGAAATATTCTCAGCCTGAGCAAAAAAGATTCGCCTAGATCTAGTTGATTTTTGTTTCATAACCATTTTAGCCCGAACAACGCAATAAAGCCGCTAGGACGCAAGTGGTTACTGAGTGTTAGAGGAAAAAGAACAATTACTATCAAGCAGAGAGGACAATAAAAGAACAAGTTTTAGAAGACAGAAGATAACGATTGACATTGCATTTAAATTTTTGAAGATCAAAGTTGATTGGAAAGTAAGAAACCGGAAGTGAGTTGGCACAGCATTTTTTAAGATTATTTATATTATCTTGGTCGGCCCGAGAATTTTTCAGCAAACTCTTAGGCCTAGTTTCGTACAAAAGGAAACAGACATTGGGTAGGTAAAAATATTTGTTACGTTTATTAAAAACAAATCAAAGGATTTCTTTTATTAATACTATTGCGAAAATATTTACTCTTTTGTTTCGTTATCTTCAGTTAACTGTTCTACATGAATTTTGCAGTCTTTCATGAAACTGAATATTTTTTTAAAATAAAGAATTCTGTATAGTCAAGAATGTCTTGTAATTCCAGGTTAGAGAGATAACAAAAAGTTAAAATTTATTAAGAGCTACAAAGAACAGGAAATTGTGGAGGGCCATGACCGCTTACTTCCTGAAGAGACATGGCACATACAAGATGGATATTTGAGATGTATGGTAAAGAAAAAAAAGAAGAAAAATAGTAATAATAATATTTCCTTGGTCACCAAAAAGCATTCATAACCGTGTCATTTCACCCCAAGCAAGGCGGGAAGCCACTAGCCCGCAAGGGGTTACAGAGCGTTGGAGCGAGAGCAAATAGGAGTGATAGAGGAAAGGATGAAGAGTAGGATAGGGGATAGATCAAGACATCTGGTGACGTCGATTGACATTACATTTGAATATGTAGAGATTATAGCTATCAGGGAAACAAGAAATGGGGAAGGAGTTCCACAGGCGAGAAGTGCGGGTCATGAAGTTATTGGAGTAGAAGAGACGGCTAGAATTAAGTTTCGACAGTGAAAGGGTGAGAGCGAGATGCCAGCTTAGTTGAACGCTCAAATGCATGAGGTCAAGGACCCAGCGAAAGCAGCTCATCGAAGCAGTTACCGTGAAAGTATTTGTAAAAAAGACAGAGGGAGGCAACGGCACGTCTGTGAGAGAGCGACTGCAGACAAGATGCCAGTTCAAGGCCAATTACGTTGCATATCCATCTCTGAATTTTATCAAGAACCTTGAGACAAACAGAAGGGACTCCAGATCATATATGGCAGCAATACTCCATGCAAGGGTGAATGATTGATTTGTAGATTTGAAGGATCGACTAGGGCGAGAAAAATTTCCTGGCTAGGCACAGGGAGCCAAATCTCCTTGCAGTGGACGAAGCTATTGACTCAATGTTTTTGTTCCGTCTCAGGTCAGCAGTCAATGTGAGACCGAGCAGTCGCAAAGAAGTGCTCTCATGGAGTTGAGCGTCAGACATTCTAATGGGAGGCAGGGATGGTTCTCTCTGGTAATAGAGAGCAGTTTTGTTTTTGAGTCATTAAAGTTAACCAGCCAATTTCTGCCCCAGTCCAAAACTCCGCCCTTTCTAGTTAACCAATTCCAGTGTCATTTTATCAGTTAATATTACTAAGCTGGTCGAATTGGGATCAGTATTCTTCTCTTCTTAAATGCGCCTATCGCAGAGCACACGTTTCCAATCCCTTTATAAGCATCTTCTTCATTCGCCCTGAGCTGCCTATCATTCCCCTGCATCTGTCATGGTTGTTTGAAATCGTGGTTCTCCGCGAATGGTTTCTTGGTATGCTCATTCTGGAGCGTGTTTTGAGAGTTTTAACCGGGGAGGGGGCATCCATCTCCAAGTTAGACCACAGTCGATGACCTCCATCTATCTATGTATCTTCAAATTTTTCATCTATCTATCTTGACCTTTTCTCTTCTCTCTATCTATCGATTGATCTAAACCTTTCCTGATCTCTCTATATGTCTATCCATCTATCTGTCTATACATTTTCTGATCTATTTATCTGTTTGTCTGTCTGTCTGTTTATCTTAACCTTTTCAGATCTATCTCTATCTATCAATCTATGTTAACTTTTTCTGATCTATCTATTTATCGATCGACATAAACTTTTTCTGCTCTATCTGTTTGTCTCTCTGTCTGTCTATCTTTCTATCTATCTTAACCTTTTCGGATCTATCTATCTATCTATCTATCTATCTATCTATCTATCTATCTATCTATCTATCTAAAGATTTTCTGATCTATCTATATATCTATCAATCTATGTTAACTTTTTCTGATCTATCTATCTATCTAAAGATTTTCTGAACGATCTATCTAAATCTTTTCTGATCTATCTATATATCTATAAATCTATGTTAACTTTTTCTGATCTATCTATCTATCTATCTATCTATCTATCTATCTACATCTTCTCGTTTCTATCTATTCTCGTTTGTTCATACCTATCTATCTATAAACCTGTGTTTCTCTCTCTCTCTCTCTCTCTCTCTCTCTCTCTCTCTCTCTGTATACACACACACACATATATATATATATATATATATATATATATATATATATATATATATACATATATATATATATATATACATATATATATATATATATATATATATATATATATATATATATATATATATATATATATATATATATATATAAAAGTCTGCGGCTAAGAAAATTGTTTCCCTATGTCATGCTAGAATGTTTTTTCTCGCCGGAATCTATCTTGCATATTTATAAGTGTTATTTATATTAAAGGTGGACTTATTCAGACATGTATAGACTTATATAGACAAACAGACATTATTATTGTTTCTGATCTGGTATCTCGGCCTTCCCACCACCATAACGTCACCTCTCCGTGCCTTGTCTATAAAGACTTTCATGGTAATTGTTCTGATGAACATTTCACTGTGGTACATAGACTTTATGAATTTAAGCGCAGTACTAGATTGGCGGCGAGGTTTCATCATTTTACAGTTGAAATGGCTAGATTTAACCGTAAGTTCTATGCTAACAGTTTTTTTCTTTTTTTCTCATTTTTGGATCTGTATTCCGGCTATTCGCTTTCCAGGCAACTTTGATGTCCAAAAAATTGAATGCAATGTCAATCGTTATATTCAGTTTTCTTAATTCTTGTACTTTTAATCCTTCTATTTAATCCTTGTAATGATTTCTTCTCTCACACTTCTCGCTTGTTTCTTGTTTCCAAAGTCATCTTTGATCATCAAAAATTTAAATGCAATGTCAGTCGCTATCTTTTCTTTACTTAATTATTGTTATTTTATTATCCTCTCTCTTTAATAGTAGATTTATTTTTTAAAAATATTTTCTACCACTCAGTAAGTGTGTATTATTATATAAATGATTGCTTGATTTGTTTTTTTACGGCTTATCAACCTGCTGTAGTTAATTTAAAGCAAGAAAATATTTTTAGATTCTAAGAATTTTTAGGAGATAATAATATATTTATACAAATCCTATAATTTACTCATGTTTAAGAGACCGACTCATAACTCTCCCTAGGTTATTTGCCTGTAAGTAAATGTTACAAACCTGTCTAGCGATTTCCCAATTCCGAGCCTTTATCATTAATCCACCGGCGCATCCAATCTGTTCATTTCTATCTATCTATCTATCTATCTATCTATCTATCTATCTATCTATCTATCTATCTATCTTAATCTGTTCATTTCTATCTATCTATCTATCTTAATCTGTTCATTTCTATCTATCTATCTATCTATCTATCTATCTTAATCTGTTCATATCTATCTATCTATCTTAATCTGTTCATATCTATCTATCTATCTTAATCTGTTCATATCTATCTATCTATCTTAATCTTTTCATTTCTATCTATCTATCTATCTATCTATCTTAATCTGTTCATATCTATCTATCTATCTATCTATCTTAATCTGTTCATATCTATCTATCTATCTATCTATCTATCTATCTTAATCTGTTCATTTCTATCTATCTATCTATCTATCTATCCATCTGTCTGTCTGTCTGTCTATTTATCAATCTATCTATATATCTCAGTTTGTTTCTATGTATATTAGTTGCTATATGTCATTCTATATAACATTTTAGCATCTTATATTAGTTTTTATTTACCAATTTCAATCATTTTATCGCAGCCTTATTATGTTAATATCTATCTATCTATCTATCTATCTATCTATCTATCTATCTATCTATCTATCTATCTATCTATCTATCTATCTCAGTCTGTTCATATCTATCTATCTATCTATCTATCTATCTATCTATCTATCTATCTATCTATCTAACTATCTACCACAGTCTGTTCGTATCTATTTATCTATCTATCTATCTATCTATCTATCTATCTATCTATCTATCTATCTATCCCTCTATCTATCTATCTCAGTCTGTTCATATCTATCTATCTAAACATTTTCTGATCTATCTAAATCTTTTCTGATTTATCTATATATCTATCTATAAATGTTAACTTTTTCTGGCCTATCTATTTATCGATCGATAGAAACCTTTTCTAATCTATCTGTTTATCTGTCTATCTATCTATCTATCTATCTATCTATCTGTCTATTTATCAATCTATCTATATATGTCAGTTTTTTTTTGTATATTAGTCCCTATATGTCACAGCCTTATTATGTTAATATCTGTCTATCTATCTATCTAGCTATCTAGCTAGCTCACTTTGTTCGTATCTATCTCAGTCAGTTCGTATCTGTCTACCCCAGTCTGTTCGTATCTATCTATCTATCTATCTATCTATCTATCTATCTATCTATCTATCTATCTCAGTCTGTTCGTATCTATCTATCTATATATCTATATATATATATATATATATATATATATATATATATATATATATATATCAGTTTTTTATGTATATTAGATATATGTCATTCTACATAGCATTTTATCAACTTATATTAGTTTTTATTTCCCAATTTCATTCATTTTATCGCAAGCTCGTTGTCTGTCTATCTATCTATCTATCTATCTATCTATCTATCTATCTATCTATCTCAATTGGTTTTTATCTATCTATTTTCATGCCAATAACATATGTGGTCGCATTGTCAGAAAAAACCATTCATCCTCTTAACCCGCCGTTGAATCTTTAGGAATGCGGCGTGTCAAATCTTCACCACTTAACACAGAAGGCGTCTCCCGCAAACTGCTCCACTTCAAGCCCCTTTCGAATGGAAACTATCTTTTCTTTCATCTCTTCAGCCACGCAAATCGCATAACAGCCATCCGCTGGAACATAATGGATTTCACACTTCGAACAATGGTTGCGTCTGTCTAGATTATACCTTTATCGTTTTATGCATATTTCTACATACGTATTTCCCGCCATAATTTTGATAGAGGACGATTTGTTTCATCCAACAATTGCCTTTATTGACGAGGAGTAGACATGTTTATTTACAAAGCAGGTGTTTTCAGTTTGTTGGTCATTTCTCTCAAAATACCCTCTTTATTCTTGTTTCTTATTATTTCCTAGTTAAAGGGACACTTTGTAGTCAACCCTACTGTTAGACAAACTTTCTTTCTTATAATTAAAAATAATTAACATGGGTGCGATCGGCAAATTGTCGCCATTTTATATTTTTAATTTTGCGCATGCGCTTTGTTTTTTGTTTTTTTGCCGACTGCATAGTATAGTAGGCTCAGTTGGGCACCGTCTGTGAGAAAAAAGAGCACCATGACGCAATTCACTCCACATTATATATATATATATATTATATATACATATATACACATATACACAGGGTGCGATGGGTAAATTGTTGCCAGTTAATATTTGTAATTTCGCACCTGCACGTTGTTTTTGTCGACTGCATAGAATAGTAGGGTCCGTCTGTGAGAAAATTACCGCCATGATGCAATTCACTCCACCAGAAATTTGGAAACGGTATGCTGTACTGCTTGGCATTCGCGCCGGAAGCTCCGACACAAATATTTGTGAGTATCTGGATATAATGGTGTTTGGAGCGATTACTAGTGACGGCGACGTTATGTCTCAATTCCTCTTCCGGTAGGGCCTCAGACTCAACATGGAGGCGAGGCCGATATCAAGTGCCTTTAGAAGGTAGTGCTGCCCTGGTTCAAGAGGATGTCTGCTGGAAGACTTTATGACTGACAACATGATTCTGCACCATGCCACACAAACATGAGTAGCCAGTGATGGCTGTAAGACATTTTCTACGACCACATCACCACTTACCGTACTCCCCAGACTGCAACCCAATTGATTATTATGTGTGGGGCGCAGTTGAGTGAGAGGCCAACAAAAGTCCTTGCATTATCAAATATGAACAGAAGGCAAGGTTTAGAGCAGCATTCACCAACTTAAACAAGGAAACCGTCCAGAAGAATTTCAGAGGATTCAGAAGTCGTCTGTAGGTTGTGGTTGAAGTCAATGAAGATTTTATTCAGTGAATTTACTCTTTAGTATTTCAAGATATTTTTGTGTAATTTTGGTGAATATACCTGTTAAAATGCGATGTCAATATTATTCTCATTTTTGAGCCAATTAGATGACAATTTATCCATCGCACACTATATATGTAATAACGTACTTGGTAGTGTCGGGTAAAATGGCGTATTGATTTTCCTGCACTCCTTCGTAATTATGTGCTCTAGAAAATTTCAACTGCCTCTTCCTGACGTTAAGTATAAGTGTCCTTTTTATTACAACCTCATCGTTGCTCATATGTTCCGCCTCTGGTATCCCTGGTACACTTCAGTAGAACTACATTTCTGTTGCTTCAAGTTTCTTCTTCGTCTTTGCGGAGATCGTTAAATAAAATGTATTTCAAACTTCTTTGAAATAAAATAGGCATTTACAATCATCACCACCTGCAGCAGAAGCAAGACCATCAGAGTGTGCCGATTAAACTGATGATCACAACTATTTCTCACTAATGAGAACCTGGTATGTTTTCGTGTGCCGAAACTCTGTCGCCATACTCAGTACGTCAGCAGGACACGCTCAGTGTTGACCTGATTTGGTTTTGTTTGGTTTTTGTTTTACGGCATATCAACCTCAATGGGTTATTTAATGCCGACAACATTTTTAGGATAGATTCGTATGAATAGAATATGTATTCTTTGGTTTAGATTGGTTTGTTTTTTGTTTTTTTATGTCATATCAACCTCAATGGGTCATTTAATGCCGACAAAATTTTTAGGATAGATTCGTATGAATAGAATATGTATTCTTTGGTTTAGATTGGTTTAGTTTATTTTGTTTTACGGCATATCAACCTCAATGGGTTATTTAATGCCGACAACATTTTTAGGATAGATTCGTATGAATAGAATATGTATTCTTTGGTTTAGATTGGTTTGGTTTATTTTGTTTTACGGCATATCAACCTCAATGGGTTATTTAATGCCGACAACATTTTTACGATAGATTCGTATGAATAGAATATGTATTCTTTGGTTTAGATTGGTTTAGTTTATTTTGTTTTACGGCATATCAACCTCAATGGGTTATTTAATGCCGACAACATTTTTAGGATAGATTCGTATGAATAGAATATGTATTCTTTGGTTTAGATTGGTTTAGTTCATTTTGTTTTACGGCATATCAACCTCAATGGGTTATTTAATGCCGACAACATTTTTAGGATAGATTCGTATGAATAGAATATGTATTCTTTGGTTTAGATTGGTTTAGTTTATTTTGTTTTACGGCATATCAATCTCAATGGGTTATTTAATGCCGACAACATTTTTAGGATAGATTCGTATGTATAGAATATGTATTCTTTGGTTTAGATTGGTTTGGTTTATTTTGTTTTACGGCATATCAACCTCAATGGGTTATTTAATACCGACAACATTTTTAGGATAGTTTCGTATGAATAGAATATGTATTCTTTGGTTTAGATGTGTTTGGTTTATTTTGTTTTACGGCATATCAACCTCAATGGGTTATTTAATGCCGACAACATTTTTAGGATAGATTCGTATGAATAGAATATGTATTCTTTGGTTTAGATTGGTTTCGTTTATTTTGTTTTACGACGTATCAACCTCAATGGGTTATTTAATGCCGACAATATTTTTATTATTATTGCTGGTAATATTTTTTTTATTACAAAGTATTTCTGGTATTAAAACCTATTTTCACACAAGTTTGGGTGTTAACTATTTGCCCATAGCTGGTTCCCTAACAGGTGCTAGAACCCCGGGTTAGGGTGGACCTGGGAACACCAGCAATTAATAGGTGGTTCCACACTCCTCAAAACCTCCTGATCAGAGGTCCCGCAGTCGGGCGTAGTTTATCGTCTTACCCAGGACGCGGATGAAGTTTACCGTCATACCCAGGACGACAGTGTTGGATGGAGCCTGCAGAGATAAATGACTGAGTTGAGTCTGAGTCGTGATTTTCTTTCAAAACTTTGACATCATTGAGGAGGGTATTAGAATAATCAGTAACCTATACTGACGGCAAACGGGCCTGAATACCGAGAGACAATGAGTTCAGCAGAAATTTTAAAAAACAATCTATAAACAGGGTATAAGACAACGATGTGTCTTCTCACCGGACTTATTCAACCTATATAGCGAGGCAACTCTGAGAGAATTAGGTGTCCTATCATGATTCTTTATTGGCGCCCACAATCTTAACAACTTAAGATATAAGCAGTGTTGATAGAAGTTCTATTGGTGAACTATAAAATGAGTCAGCCCATTTTGGCTGGCTCACTAGTACACCAGAGTACCCAAAAACTCCAACAGAAAGAAAACTACAAATTCACCAAAAGAATGCAATGAAGGAAAGAAAGAAGAAAGGACTAAACACAAACAACAAGAAGTGAGAATGCATATTTGTTGGGAAAAGGATGAGCCTAAAACGCAAATTACAAATCGAAGATACTAAAATCAAGCAAGTCTACAAATTTAAATATTTGGGAGTGTTGTAACAGAAGACGGAAAGTGCGACACTGAAATCCGAAGACACATTGGAGTAGCCAAAGATGCATTCCAAAAGCTAAGCAGAGTATTAAGAAACAGGAAAATGTCGTTAGAAACAGAGAAAACAGTACTTTACCGTTATGTAATATCGGTCCTCATATATGGCAGTAAACAAAGAAAGAGTATTGAAATGTTACATGACATCTGTCTTTCTGCATGGCTGTGAGTGTTGAAACAATCTTCTCAAAGATGAAGAAGAAATTTGAAGCAACAGAAATGTGGTTCTACAGAAAGATGCTGAGGATACAATGGACAGAACAACGATGAAGTTTTAGAGAAAATGGAAACAAAAAAGGAAACTTCAGGAAGTAATATTTGAAATGAGGAAGGAGAGCTTGGAAAATTTGATACTCACAAGACAGATTGAGAGCCAGAGGGACAGAGGAAAACAACGTGTAACATATATTTGATGAGCTTAAGTAAATGGACGGCGGGACAGGTTTCAGGAGAAATAACGAAAGGGCAACATTTATTAAAAGTTACAAAGGAACGGAAATGGTGGAGAGCCATTATCGTATACGTCCTGAGGGGAGACGGCAAATAAAGAAGAAAAAGTATAAACTACAAGACAGAATGCACAGTCATCAGCAAAATGATGAGCCTAAAATGCAAATAACAAATCGGGGATACTAAAAATCAAATAAGAACAACAATTTAAATATCTGGGAAATGTTTTAACAGAGGGCATGAAGTGTGACATTGAGATCAGAAGACACATTTGGATAACCAAAGATGTATTCCAAAAGCTAAGCTGAGTATTAAGCGAAATAAAAAAAAGCTTCGTTAGAAACAAAGAAACGAGTAGTGAACTGTTCCGTGATATCGGTCCTGGCAGGGAATACTGGACAATCTCCTCAAAGATGAAGGAAATTCTTGAAGCAACAGAAATGTTGTTCCATAGAAAGATCCTGAGGATTCCATGGACAGAACATAGAAGCAACGACGACGAGGTTTTTCAAAAAATGCAAACAGGATGAGAACGTATACTTAACATCAGGAAGAGACAGTTTAAATTTCTGGGGTGCATAATGAGGAAAGAGGGCTTGAAAATGTGTTACTCAAAGGACAGACTGAAAGCAAGAGGGGCAGAGGAAAACAACGCATAACCTGTCTATCGTGCTGGAGTGAATGGATGGCGGAACGAAGTTTAGAAATAAAGAAAATACAAAATTTATTCAGAGCTGCAAGGGACATGGAATTGTGGAAATCTTTTAAAGGAAACTAATAACGAAGTTTGATAAATATCATTGCATTACAAAAGCTTACGCAGAAGGGAGTTGAAAGAAAGCAGGAAGAAAGGAATAAACATCAACTGCGAGAAGACAGAATTCATGTTTTTTTTTTTTGGTAAACGGATGAGCCCAGAAGGAAAATTACGAATCGGAGAACCCAAAATCAAATAAGTACAAACATTTAAAGATCTATGAAGTGTTACTACAGAGGACGGAAAGGGCGGCACTGAAATCCGAAGACGTATTGAGATAGCCAAAGTTGCATTCGAAAAGGTCAACGGAATATTAAGAGACAGGAAAACTTAGAAACGCAGAAAAAAAAATAATGAACTCTTAAGTGATATCCGTCCTCCTATATGTCAGTGGATGCTGGACAATCTCCTCACAGATGAAGAAGAGACTAGAAGCAGAAGAGAGACGGTTGAGATTTCTATGGCATATAATGAGGAAAGATGGCTTGGAAAACTTGATACTCACAGGGGAGATTGGGTTAAGAAACAGAAAATATTTTATGTCCAGTACTCAATATAAAAAATATTAAAATAATAATAAAAATAGTGAATTAGTAATATTATATAAATAAATTACTTTAAAAATGATAGCGATATGGAATAAAGTGAAAAAAAATTAAAATATAATTTAAAAATCAGAACCCCTTGAAGAATGGACATTACTAAGAAACTTCGGAATCGGGAAGAACAATAAAAGAATTGATAATTAAAGTTAAGTAATCCTTATATATCTCTATCTATAAAAGGCAGGATGTGTGTGAGTGTGTGTGGGTGTGTAACGAATGCACGGCCGCAATTATCGACGGATTTGCACCAAAATTTATATGCAAATGCTCCAAGTCAGTATAAAGTCCAAGACCGACTTTGCATTTTCCAACTCCCATCGATAGTAGAAATAATCGATTTTTTCATGTTCTACGGCAGTTTTCATGTAGTTTGCGGCCATTTTCTACTGGCCAGAGTGAGAGCCTATAGCTGGCTGCCACGAATAGGCAGGAAGATTCTATTGGCCAGCGTGAGAGCCAACAGCTGACTGACACGAATGTTAACTAGCATGCTAGCATGCAAAAAAATCGATAGCTGCATTCGTCACAAGAGGGAAAAATTTAAATCTGCATGGCTCTTTACTCCAATTGGCTCATTCGCTTGCTTAAACTCAACGTTGATTCTGATTCCGTAGAACTGGGTTGGGTGTGAAAAGTATTTGTTGTTAACATTCTTTTTTCATTCGGTTTTTCCAGTTACGAGTCCTTTTTTAAAGCTGATCGTTTTGTGTTCATTTTGTTTAGTTCTTTTTTCGTAACAGTTTTAATGTTTAGTATAGAGCTTAGAAAATATTCGCACTGTGAGATAGGCAAGAAGTAAGGCATGTAGCAACATCAGCACGGCAAAGGGCACTCCTTTAAAGGCAAGGAAGGGCAAAAATATTTTAAGTCAAGTGATAACGATTGCTGTGAGTCGTACGATTTTTGAATCAAGCACGGGGAATGCCGGGCCATGCTGCTAGTATATATATATATATATATATATATATATATATATATATATATATATATATATATATATAATTATTTATTTTAAGATATTAAGACAAAATATGTTAAAAATCTCTACACAATTGTAATTATGTTTCGACACTACAAATATGTCCCCTCGGGCGATGTTCTACTACGGACAGTTGAACGATTGATTTATTTCTAAAGCAGAATACTTCCTCTTTTTTTTCGAGAAAAAAAAACAGAATAAATATAGACTTGTTCGCTTTAATGTGATTAACCAATCGTATGTGACCTACGCTAAATTTTAACTCACTGAAAAGAAATTAATATACATCATGACACGAAGTTGTCTACATATAAATCTTAAACAATATCCTTATGGTTACATTATTTCGTAAGATGTATTTAAGTCTGGGGTTCAATTTTCCTAATAAGTAAAAGCTAAAGAGACAGGGAGGTAATTTAAGAAAATGCTAACCAGTTATATACTTGTTCAGTTTCTTAAATAAAATTTTGTATTTGATAAATAAAAGACCGCTTTAAGAAACTGTTAGATAGCATAACCTTTTGAGAAAAAAAACAGATTATAAATACAGAACTACTTTTGCAAATTAATACGCAACTGTTAAATAAAGAGCATCTATATAAAATATTAATAATAACAACTAATCAGTGTAAGATGTTAAAAATACTAATTAAACACCTGTACATCCATATAGGATATTAGTAATACTAACCAAATATCAATACAAAGCAATATTAAATTAAAATGAATCTTAGAAATATAATAGTAAGCCATATAAGTTGCACCACAATTCATCTACTGATTATTACTACAAGAAAAAGTATTATCAAATTCAAAGTTTAATCATATTGTAAGGTAAAAGGTAGACTATACCTACAATATACAGTCAATTAACTTCTTTGGTTTAATAAGGAGTTTTTATCAGAAAATCTTATAATTTCTAACTTTTCATGTAAGAACAGAAAACAGTGTTCATTTAAAGATCTACATGTTACAGCTTTTTTAAAATTTTCCATTTTACCTTGGGAGTTTATTAGCTTCTTTTAAATCCCGACAATGTTTAGAAAGAGATGTACTATTTTATAAATACTATTGGTGAAGAATAAGATATGCTGATACCACCTAGTCTTAAAATAATTCTTAGTACTAGCAATATAAAATTTTTCACTAATCGTATTTTCTATTGCAGAAATAGTACTTAGATAAACAAGGGAGTGGGTTAAACATTACTTTTATTATTGTGTTTCTCTATAATTTTCTCCAGATTATCGGTGCAGCTATAACTTAGTTTTAGTATGTCTCTGTTAAATATTTTACTAAGAGACTTACTTTTAGGTTTACTTTTTAGCACATTGTACCAAGTGCTTTCGGCCACTTTTATAGTCATTTGCAACGATATTTTGTCTCTGGTATAACCAGATACAGAAACAATGGCAGGATAAACCGCTTCATGGCCAATACTCTGCCCGTACCAAACAAGCTGACGTAGACAAAACCCGTACCCATCAGTGGCTACGTAGTGCAGGGTTGAAAGCTCAAACTGAAGGTTTTATCCTTGCTGCACAGGACCAATGCTTGTTAACTAGAAATTATCAAGCACATATACTAAAATACTGTGTTAGGCCAAAATGCAGATTCTGTGATAAATATCCAGAAACCATTGATCATCTTGTATCAGGTTACACGATATTGGCACCCACTGAGTATAAAACCCGGCATGACAGAGTGGGCCAATATCTGCACTGGAAAATATGCAACTTCTATGGGAAGGAAACTGGTATGAACACCACCCAGACCCCGTTACGGAGATAGGACCTGTTACAATTCTATGGACTACACAATACACACTGACAGAACAATCAAAGCCAACCGTCCAGACATTGTTATTAAAGACCACAAACAAAATAAGTGCCAGCTTATTGATATGGCAGACTGCAATGTATCTTTGAAGATATTCGAAAAGCTGTCAAAATACAAGGACCTTGAAATGGAAATCTCAAAAATGTGGCACATGGGAACATCAACAATCTCTGTTGTAGTTGGAGCCCTCGGATTGATTGGAAATGATTTCAATAGACTTATAGAAGGGATTCATGGAAGCCCATGCCTCAAAGAAATATAGAAAATTGTTCTCATGAGTACAGCCCACACTATACGGAGGGCTTTATCTATGTATTTTTTTTTTGTCAGTGGAAAGTGTCATTATGCCATTTCTAACCTTAGGTCCCTGGGCGGGACCCGGAAAGAAATGAGTACACGCCAGAAATCAAAGGAAATAATAATAATAATAATAATAATAATAATAATAATAATAATGTCAGAGGAAAATTAAAAGCAGTTATTCGAATAATGTTTTATGATGGGCGGGCGGGAGTTCAGTTTGTGACGGTAATGCGATCGAAATTCCAGACCCGGTTCCTCGGTACTGTTTTGCAGATTAAACAAGCGGAGGGCCTTCGGGTTGCTGTCGATGGTATGAGTGGGTTGTCTGATCGGGGACGGTGTTTACAGTCACGAGCGATCTAACGGGTATCTTTGAAATATCAAAATAGCCGGCAGGTAAGGAAGGTGCCACAGATAGAGAGTGGGTGGGCACCGTTATGTACACAGCACTTTATCCTTAGGTAGGCTTTACTTATATTTACTTACATATTCATATATTTATAAACACACAAATACGTACTGACTCACATTGGCATACGCAAGAGAAGCAGCCACCTAAAAACATAAGAACATTCATTTGTAAACACACCGCACACACACACTCTCTCTATCTTTCGCGCTCTCTTTTTCTCACAATATGTAGACAATACATATAGAGATGGATAGAAATGACTAGACTGTGATAGATAGATAGATATAGATAGATATAGATAGATAGATAGATAGATAGAAAGATAGATATAAATAGGCTTATAGAGATAGATAGATAGATAGATAGATAGATAGATAGATAGATAGATAGATAGATAGATATAAATAGGCTTATAGAGATAGATAGATAGATAGATAGATAGATAAGGATCAGACGTAGAAATGACTAGACTGCGATAGATAGATAGATAGATAGATAGATAGATAGATAGATATAAATAGGCTTACAGAGATAGATAGATAGATAGATAGATAAGTATCAGACGTAGAAATGACAAGACTGCGATAGATAGATAGATAGATAGATAGATAGAAAGATAGATATAAATAGGCTTATAGAGATAGATAGATAGATAGATAGATAGATAGATAGATAGATAGATAAGGATCAGACGTAGAAATGACTAGACTGTGATAGATAGATAGATAGATAGATAGATAGATATAAATAGGCTTATAGAGATAGATAGATAGATAGATAGATAGATATAAATAGGCTTATAGAGATAGATAGATAGATAGATAGATAGATAGATAGATAGATAGATAGATAGATATAAATAGGCTTATAGAGATAGATAGATAGATAGATAGATAGATAGATAGATAGATAAGGATCAGACGTAGAAATGACTAGACTGTGATAGATAGATAGATAGATAGATAGATAGATAGATATAAATAGGCTTATAGAGATAGATAGATAGATAGATAGATAGATAGATAGATAGATATAAATAGGCTTATAGTGATAGATAGATAGATAGATAGATAGATAGATAGATAGATAGATAGATAGATATGAATAGACTGAGGATGATATATAGATATGAATAGACTGAGATAGATAGATAAATAGATATATACATAGATATGAATATACTGGTATAGATAGATAGATAGATAGATATGAATATACTGAGATAGATAGATATGAATATACTAAAATAGATAGATAGATATGAATATACTAAAATAGATAGATAGATAGATAGATAGATAGATAGAAACAAAGAAAAATGAATTTTCGCTTTTTAGTTTATCACTTTTGTTCTTCGAAAAATGAAGTCCAATCCAGTTTTATTAATTTCCCTATTCACTTATTAATTGCAATGGCTTGTTACCACTTCACGGGCAAAGTTCTTCCAGTGAGTAGAATTCCGAAGATGATGACGTGAAAATATTTTTGACAAACTCTTGAATTTTGTTTTCATATGAGAAAGGTTTCCCCGTGAAAGCCTTTTGCAGCGATGAAAGAAAAAAGCAATAATAAATTGGACGTAGGCGATCATGGCTCTCGACTTTCCTCTATCCCCTGCAACTCTCAACAAGTTCCTTCCCTCTGCTTTCTCAAATGCCGGGAAAATGTCTGTGTGATAATTTACCAATTTATCCCATTGTCTATAGATTGTTTTTTAATGCCTTCAGAAGCTGGCAGATCATGACCGTCCACAACTTCCTTTCTTTATACTTTCTGAATTGCTATGTATTCTTGGGAATCACATGGGATTGGTTTCCTGTTGCTTTCTCAACTATTTAGAATTTATAATTATTCTTCTATTAGACGTGTTGACAACCAAGGCTAGAAAGCACAGTATACCCTAAAATTTAACCGATAACGGATCTTAGTGTCAAAACGCTTCCCAGATATTTAAACTTCCGGCTATGTTTGTTTCTAGTGTTCCTGTCCTGCAAATAGCATTTCAGGGCTCATCCTCTTACTGATGACCATGCATTCTGTCTTCTTGTAGTTTATGCTTAGTCCCTTCTTCTCACTCTCCGTCGGTACATTCTGCTATCAGTACTGTGTCATCTGCGTATCTTTTGTTAAGATTGTGGCCGTCAATGCTAAATCCCGGTAGGGTTTCCAATTCTGTCAGGATAGCCTCGCTGTATAGGTTGAACAGGTCGGGCGAGAAGACGCATCCTTGCCTTACGCCTCTTTCTAATTTTTGTATATTCACTGAATTCGTTCCATATGCGCATGCATGCTGTTTGCTGCCCGTATAGGTTCTTGATTATTCTGATGTCTTTCCCGAATATACCAACGTTGCTGAGCAGTTCTATCAGATCCTTGTGGCGTACTTTGTCGAAGGCCTTTGCGTAGTCAATGAAACCTAGGTACACGTCCTTCTGCATTTGTATCGCTCTTTCTGGTAACATTTTGAGCATGAATATCGCGTTCCTTGTTCCGGTGTCTTTAAAAAAAAAACCCGGACTGTTCTTGTCCTGTCTCTGGGCTGATTCTGCTGCGCGCTCTATTCATTAGAATACGGATGATGAGTTTTGTCACGCGGCTCATTAGGCTTATTGTTCGGTGGAGTTCGCATTCGTTTGCGCCTGCTTTCTTAGGCATCGCTATGATGATAGATCTGCTGAGGTCTTCCGGTATATCTCCGCTGTTATAGATTTCATTTGTTATTTCGGTGATCTTGTCTATGCCAAAGTCATCTAAGGCTGTCAGCATTTCCGTTACAAATCCCTCTGGCCCAGCTGACATGTTTCTGTTCAATTTGGCCAGTATGGCTTTTACTTCGGTTTTCAGAAATTCCAGGTCCGTCGATAGTTCTGTGTATTGCTGGTTGTTCCCTTTCGTCGTGGAAGAGTTCTCCAATATACTCACTCCAGCGTAATTTCTCTTCCGTGTCTGCTATCAGCACTGTGTCATCTGCGTATCTTATTTTGTTAAGATTGTGGCCGCCGATGCGAAATCCCAGTAGGACTGTAAGGGTGCGATAGATACATTGACGTTTAAATTACGCAAAAAATAGAAATAACACTGACATCCCATCGCCCCGGCCTTCTTCGAACCGAACCCTAGGACACATGGATCAGTGGAAAAGAGCGTAAGTTAAATCCAATGACTTGACCCAAAGAGTTGTGAGTTCAGTACCTAGCTACAGCAGAGGTGAACAAAATCTTGTAGACGTGTGTTAAAGGGAGATAACTGATACTAAGGCACCCGGAAGAGGCATAGCACGTGGAACTAGAATAATCTACCCCGGCGTAAGGGATTCGGGTCGAAACTACAACGACCTGAAGAAAGCCGGAGCGTACAACAGCCGAAACGTCTCGTATATGGCGACGAAGATGAGAACAGCAATCCAAACAATGTAAATAGTGTAAATAATTACAATACCTCATCTCATCAGTAGGACTTCCAATTCTCTCAACAGATTCTTGTGGCGTACTTTGTCGAAGGCTTTTGCGTTGTCCATGAAACATGGTTACACGTCCTTCTGCATTTTTAGTGCTCATTAATGATTTTTAATGATTTTTCTTTCTATCGGTTACAAATATCTGTAGGGCGAAACAAACAAATCGTTTCGGAAGATGTAAAAGAAGTCATCGTCAGTGCCATTTCTGGGATAAGTGGCCATTAGTACGTCAAAGATAGAATTCTATTATATCGGATTTTTATAAACATAGAATTAATACTATATTTTTTTCCCATCATCCTCATCATCAGTTCTATGACCAGGTCAGGTCGTACGGTAACTGAGCAGCTGAGGACCTGGTCATTTCCTTCCGCATGTCTGTGTTAAAAGCGTAGCGGGTCTTGAGCAAGAGGACCTGGTGGAACCTGTCTCTCTCTCCAGGTTAATGTGCGCTCGATTTCCTCCATCTTGAAAACTCAACGGTCATGTGACTGTTGATTCAGTCGGAGGGAACCATCTTCTCTGGCCGTTGGCTTTAGTCTAGGAAGCCACCCACCTAGAGATGTTATTTTTTTAGAGACCGATATTAAGGGATTTTTATTTTTATAATTAATACAAGATTTTACATTAGCAGTAAATGGGTTAAATTATATTGTTTTTTTAACTATTTTTTTCTGCTAATTAGAATAAAAAATACAAATCACTCAAAATCAATAAAATGTTATCAAATTTTGAAATAAGCGTATTAAAAATAAACATGTCACTACGAATTGACCCCCGAAGTCGTGATACCTCCACAAACCGTTATGACGCTTGAAAACCCGATCCTTGGAGAATGATGAAACTAATACAAACTCCTGAATTGGAAGAGAAATGCATTTTATACGAGAAACAATTTCTTCCCATAGATGTTTTTTCAAATGAAACGTAAAAATTCAAACCATTTCAAATTTAGTTCTTGTTGTTTTAAATAAGTTTAACATGTCAATATTAATTGAAAATATAAATAAATAAAATTTTAAAAATTATGAAATTGAAGCAAAAATAAACAAACTAAATCGTTAGTATCCCAATGCTAATTTTATCCGACATACCAGTGACACTAGCTTGACTTATTTTTTGTTTCCGTCCAAGTGAGATATTTGAGTCAGGGTACAATTCAATTCGTTTTATATTTCTACTTGTTTTTTTTTATTTTATAAATGCTACACTCATAAAAAAAGAAAATAATTCACTCAGAAAGAAAATCCTTGAGAGTGCCGCCATTGAATATTATCCAAATATTAATCGACGACCAGGTTTTTTTCCCCAGTTTCAACATTCCTAACAGAATAACTACTCTCCCAAGTCAATGTACACAATAAATGTATAAATATATCAAAAGAAAACGGCTGAATTCGTCAACACAAACAATATTTCTACACGTGAAAATATTCTCTTCAAGCATAAAGTAATTGACATAATTTTTCAGTTGACCTAATGAATATACAATAGCCTTTCTAAATTCTTCTAGTTGCTAACGACATCTTGTTTGTTGGTTATAGATACTTTAATTTAATAAATTCATTTCGTTTTTTGCCTTGAGAAAGTCTACATTGGACGAAACGCGTCGGAAAAGATTACAGTTTTCCTATTGTCATATTCCTTTATACATATCGTCTTTTTCTACAGGTTAATTCAGAGAATTTTTTCCAATTATTGATTTGCACACGTTCCGATAAAATCCAATTTCGATGGTGGCAAATATTTCTTCTAGTTGTCACGTCTTCTATGGTGGATGGTTTTGTAACTGTTCTTTTGGATTCCCCACAGAAAGAGAAATCTTTTTTTATCAATTCACCCCAAGCAAGACGATAATGCCACTAAGATAGAAGGAACTGAGAACATATCCTCATGACGATGCACATCGCCAAGGAAATGTTATGAGATTGCAAACCCGGATGTAACTGACCCCTTATGCAAATTTTCAAGTCGACCTTTCCTTATACACGCTAGCACATCATGGATAAGTCTATCTTCTAGTAGCAGAGTGGTTCTAACCATGTCGCCAACCTTTAACAGACGATAAAATTGTTAAATTAATTGGCTTATTTGTTACGTATATACTTAATGTAACGAACCAGTTAACAAAATCATGAGGATGCTCTTTTATAGTTACAAATAAGAGCATGGTAAAATTTGGCCCAAAATCTTTGTCAAATCATGTATTTAGCCCTCCCACCAAATTTCTTAAATATTATCTTCATCTTTGTATTTTTAGTCACTTTGCTTCGGCTCGTATATTCTCCGACCTTCCTAGTTGGGTTCAATATTCTGAAATGATGCATTGTCATTTTCCATAAATTATGCAATAATCAGTTTTACCGTTCTCCAAGTATCGAGTATCGTGGCGGTATCGAGATAACCACACCCAATGAAACAATTTTCCAAATATAAATTCTTCCCGGTGGATGAAATAATGGTTTCGGTTCGAAATTCCAATCATCTGAAGAAGGCCGGAGCGTACAATGGCCGAAACGTTGTGAATATGGCACTGAAGATGAGAATAACAGTCCGAATAACGTAAATAATGCAAGTAATCATAACACCTCGTCTCAGAGATATAGACAGATATGGAGAAAAAATCAAGAATAAATCTTATATACCATTTGAAGAATTTGCTCTTTCTAAAATCAAGTCTTAACAAAGCAAATAGTCATGTGTTCCCTGACTGAAATTAAGCCCCTTTTCTCGGGGCTATCAGTCTTGCGCTTGTTACATTCAAAACACCTAGGTGTTATGAATACATACGCAAGTACCGCTTATGGATACCGTGAGATATTTTGTTTTCGCTTCCATAGATGTCAGGATTGGCGAGACCGGACTGTGTCCAACGACAAGGACGAGACTCGCACCTGTTTAAATATGACGCGGTAATGACACTTGGTGACATTTGGTATTAATTGTAATGTAAGACACATATTTTGTTGAAATGCAGTAATTATGTGTAAAGAAATGGAGGAATGAAAGAAGGAAGAAAGAAAAATGGCGAATAGAGGGATTAGGAAGGGAGGAAAAACCGAATGAGAATCTTGAAAAACAGAACAAGTAGAGAAGATAAGTGGAACAAATGGATAAATGAATAATGGTTAGAAAGAAAAAAAAGAAAAAGAAAAGGGAGAAATGAATGAGTAAATGGAAGAAAAAGAAAGAGAAAGATAGGATGTTGAATGAAGAATAAAAAATAATTTAACGTATCAAAGAAGAAGAAGCAGAAAGAAAAAAAGATGAAATGATCTGAGGTAATGCAGGAAAAAAGAGAGAAACATCAAAAACAATAAAATAAAGTTAAAGATAAAGAAAGAAAGAAAGAAAGAAAGAGAGAAAGAAAGAAACAAACAAACAAACAGAGAGAGAGAGAGAAAGGAAAAAGAAGGAAAGAAAACAAAAGGGTGGGAAAGTGATAAACGAATGAGGGACAAAGGCAAAGACAAAAAGAAAGAAAGAAAGAAACAAACAAACAAACAAAGAGAGAGAGAGAAAGGAAAAAGAGGGAAAGAAAACAAAAGGACGGGAAAGTGGAAAACGAATTAGGGACAAAGGCAAAGACAAAAAGAAAGAAAGAAAGAAAGAAAGAAAGTGAGAAAGAAAGAAACAAACAAACAAAGAGAGAGAGAAAGGAAAAAGAAGGAAAGAAAACAAAAGGACGGGAAAGTGGAAAACGAATGAGGGACAAAGGCAAAGAAAGAAAGAAAGAAAGAAAGAGAGAAACAAACAAACAAAGAGAGAGAAAGAGAAAGAAAGGAAAGAAAATAAAAGGACGGGAAAGTGGAAAACGAATGAGGGAAAAAGGCAAAGACTAAAAGAAAGAAAGAAAGAAAATAAAAAAGGAAGGAAGAAATGAAAAAGAAAATGAAGAAAAAGAAAGAGAATGATAGGATGTTGAATGAAGAATTAAAAATGAAGTAACGTATCAAAGAAGAAGAAGCAGAAAGAAAAAAAGATGAAATGATCTGAGGTAATGCAGGGAAAAAGAGAGAACATGAAAAACAATAAAATAAAGATAGGACAAGAATGGATGGAAGAAAATGTATAAAATAAAAAAGAAGGAAAGAGAAATGTAGTAAAGCGGCAAAATAGGAAAAAAAAGAGAAAAGAAATAAGGCAAAAGGGCGGCAAGATTAAAAAAAGTTAAATAGAAAGATGAAAAGAGATTTAATGAGTTAAAAAGAAAATACGAAAGACAAATGAAAGAGACAGAAAAGAAATTAAAATGAAAGCAAAACTGAATTATTAAAGTGAATAAGGAAATGGTAAAAAGTTATTGGGGAAATGACAGAAAAGGAAGAAATTCACTGAAAAAGAAAGGTAAGGAAGTTGAAAGAAAAAAGATAGAAAGAAAGAAAGAAAGAAAGAAAGTAAGAAGGAATGAAAGGGGACAAAAAGACAGGAAAGTGGAAAAGGAACCAGGGACCAAAGGCCAAAAGAAAGAAAGAAAGAAACAAATAAACAAAAAAAGAGATGGAGAGAAAGGCGGAAGGGAAAAGAAGGAAAGAAGACAAAAGGATGGTAATGTGGAAAAAGAACAAGGGAAAAATGCAAAGAAAGAAAGAAAGAAAGAAAGAAAGAAAGAAAGAAAGAAAGAAAGAAAGAAAGACTGTTGACTGGAAGGAAGGAAGAAAACTGTTAGATACGGATGTCGTGGAAAAAAAAGAAAGAAAGAAAGAAAGAAAGAAGGAATGAAAGAAGACAAAAAGCCAGGAAAGTGAAAAAAAAGAACTAGGAACAAAACAAAGAAAAGAAAGGAAGAAAGAAAGAAAAAAGAAGGAAAAAAGACAAATGGTAGAAAAAGGGGAAAATAAGACAAAAGTTAAAGCAGTGAGAACGAGAACGAGAGAGAAGGTCAGAGAAAGTTAACTAAATAAATAAATAAAGAAAGAAAGAAAGAGAGAAAAAAGAAGAAAGGAAATATGGCAGAAAAGTGGAAAAAAGAAAGATAAAAGAAAAAGAATTAGTCCAAAAAGAATCTGGAAGTCCAGCTTCGTAGTCGTGATAAAGATGGCCTTCCTATTAATGACTTATTTTCGATTTTCGAACGCAGCTAAAAGTCATAAATTCAAAGACAAGCATTTCTTTCCTGCAATGCATTCCATCTTGCACGTTCACAATCTATCCAAGTGCCATACCAAGCAAAAAAAAAAACAAAAATCGTAAGAAAAGTATGAGCGTGCTGCAAAAGTGATATTTTTGATGCCTGTTTACCATTTTGTTTCCATGAATTAATTCTTGGTGCAAATCCTGTAACTTGGCCTGATTCTAATCTAACTAAATTTTCTTCATCAAAAATTTGTTTATTCAAATTTACATTTTTTTTTTTTCAGAGTTTGAGTCAGGAGAAAATTTTAAGGAAATCAGGAACTGCAAAGAAACTGATACCAACAATTAGAAAGAAATAGATATTTTTTGAACACATAATGAGGAAAGAGGGCTTGGAAAATTTAACACTCTCAAAACATGATATATTCGAGGAAAAGAGCAAAGAACAAGCTTGTGTGAAAAATAGCAGAAAGAAAAAGAGATGGCAAAACGGCAATTTATTTAAACAACAAAAGACAGGAAATTCTGCGCAGTTATGACAGTGCGCGTCCTGAAAGGCATAGTATATTAAAAAAATTCTGGGATTACGAAGGGGTCTTCAGCAAGTGGCTGGAACGAGATATGCAAGGTGCGATTGATACATTGACGTTTAAATTACGCAAAAAAATAGAAATAACACTGACATCCCATCGCCCCGGCCTTCTTCAGGCGATTGAAAATTCGAACCGAACCATAGGACACATGTATCAGTGGAAAAGAGCGTTAGTTTTATCCAGTGACTTGACCCAAACAGTTATGAGTTCAGTACCTAGCTACAGCAGAGGGGAACAAAATCTTGTAGACGTGAGTTAAAGGGAGATAAGTGATACTAAGGCATCCGGAAGAGGCATAGCACGTGGAATTAGAATAATCTACCCCGGCGGACGGAATAAGGGTTTCTGGTCAGATTACAATGACCTGAAGAAAGCCGGAGCGTACAACGGCCGAAACATCTCGTATATGGCGACGAAGATGAGAACAGCAGTCCAAACAATGTAAATAGTGTAAATAATTGCAATACCTCATCTCAGAAATATAGACAGATACAGAAGAAGGCCGGGGTGTACAACGACCGAAACGTCGTGAATATGGCAACGAAAATGTGAACAATAGTCCTAACAATGTAAATATTGTTAATAATTAAAAAAACTAATTTCTGAAATATAGACAGATACAGAAGAAGGCCGGGGCGTACAACGGCCGAAACGTCGAGAATCCGGCAACGAAATTTGAGAACAATCCCAACAATGTAAATAGCGTAAATACTTACAATACTTCATCTCAGAAACATAGACAGATCCTGAAAAAGGCCAGGGCGTACAACGGCCGAAACGTCGTGGATATGGCAACGAAGATGAGGACAATATTCCGCTCAATGTAAATAGTTCGAATAACTAGAAACCGATACAATACTGTCTCAAGGACAGTCATAGCAGTACAGTGGAGAGATAGTAAAGAAAAATGATAGGTGTACTCATAATCATAACCCTTTTTCCTACAAATTAAGTATAGCAGGAAATTGGACATAAAATACTTTTTTGCCAGAGGTACTTTCACCCAACACCGCAAATTAATACGAAATCAAAACACCAACTTGAAAACTCGCGTCATGTTCTTAAATAACCTCTTTCATATGGATGCATGCTTGGCACCAAAATTCGTTCAGAAATATTTAAACTGTCAGCTGCATACAACTGTTTCTTAAGATCAATGGTGGGAAAAGGCTTTGAGAGAGTAAAGCCTGAGGGTCTTGGCAAAGATCATGCTTCTTTGATAATTGTGGACTGGCTGTAAATAATCACAAAGAACTGAACCAAATAAAAGAAACCGCATCACTCGAGGACTACCAACAGCTGCAAAAACTAAAATGGATAGCATATTGGAAAATAAATATGTCATTTGTTAGCATTCTGGACCATATCAAATAGTTCAGGAAGAAAACGCCTATTAATATTGGAAAGAGCGATAACAGTTATTGGATTTGAGAAAACTGTTTTCCTAAAATGATGTTTTAACAGAAAGATTATTTATGTTGTTCGGACAATTGTCTTCTTCGGGTGGTTGGAATGTCGACATTCCAACCACCTGAAAAAGGCCGGAGCGTACAACAGCCGAAACTTTGTAATAAACATGGTGATGAAGATGAGGACAATAGTCCGAATAATGTAAATAGTGTACATAATACCTCATCTCAGAAATATAGACAGATACTGAAAGGCCGAAACGTTGTAATAAATATGGCGACAAAGATGAGGACAATAGTCGGAATAATGTAAATAGTGTACATAATACCTCATCTCAGAAATATAAACAGATACTGAACGGCCGAAACGTTGTAATAAATATGGCGACAAAGATGAGGACAATAGTCCGAATAATGTAAATAGTGTACATAATACCTCATCTCAGAAATATAGACAGATACTGAAAGGCCGAAACGTTGTAATAAATATGGCGACAAAGATGAGGACAATAGTCCGAATAATGTAAATAGTGTACATAATACCTCATCTCAGAAATATAGACAGATACTGAAAGGCCGAAACGTTGTAATAAATATGGCGACAAAGATGAGGACAATAGTCCGAATAATGTAAATAGTGTACATAATACCTCATCTCAGAAATATAGACAGATACTGAAAGGCCGAAACGTTGTAATAAATATGGCGACAAAGATGAGGACAATAGTCCGAATAATGTAAATAGTGTACATAATACCTCATCTCAGAAATATAGACAGATACTGAAAGGCCGAAACGTTGTAATAAATATGGCGACAAAGATGAGGACAATAGTCCGAATAATGTAAATAGTGTACATAATACCTCATCTCAGAAATATAGACAGATACTGAAAGGCCGAAACGTTGTAATAAATATGGCGACAAAGATGAGGACAATAGTCCGAATAATGTAAATAGTGTACATAATACCTCATCTCAGAAATATTGACAGATATTGAAAGGCCGAAACGTTGTAATAAATATGTCGACAAAGATGAGGACAATAGTCCGAATAATGTAAATAGTGTACATAATACCTCATCTCAGAAATATAGACAGATACTGAAAGGCCGAAACGTTGTAATAAATATGGCGACAAAGATGAGGACAATAGTCCGAATAATGTAAATAGTGTACATAATACCTCATCTCAGAAATATAGACAGATACTGAAAGGCCGAAACGTTGTAATAAATATGGCGACAAAGATGAGGACAATAGTCCGAATAATGTAAATAGTGTACATAATACCTCATCTCAGAAATATAGACAGATACTGAAAGGCCGAAACGTTGTAATAAATATGGCGACAAAGATGAGGACAATAGTCCGAATAATGTAAATAGTGTACATAATACCTCATCTCAGAAATATTGACAGATATTGAAAGGCCGAAACGTTGTAATAAATATGTCGACAAAGATGAGGACAATAGTCCGAATAATGTAAATAGTGTACATAATACCTCATCTCAGAAATATAGACAGATACTGAAAGGCCGAAACGTTGTAATAAATATGGCGACAAAGATGAGGACAATAGTCCGAATAATGTAAATAGTGTACATAATACCTCATCTCAGAAATATAGACAGATACTGAAAGGCCGAAACGTTGTAATAAATATGGCGACAAAGATGAGGACAATAGTCCGAATAATGTAAATAGTGTACATAATACCTCATCTCAGAAATATAGACAGATACTGAAAGGCCGAAACGTTGTAATAAATATGGCGACAAAGATGAGGACAATAGTCCGAATAATGTAAATAGTGTACATAATACCTCATCTCAGAAATATAGACAGATACTGAAAGGCCGAAACGTTGTAATAAATATGGCGACAAAGATGAGGACAATAGTCCGAATAATGTAAATAGTGTACATAATACCTCATCTCAGAAATATTGACAGATATTGAAAGGCCGAAACGTTGTAATAAATATGTCGACAAAGATGAGGACAATAGTCCGAATAATGTAAATTATGGACATAATACATCATCTCAGAAATATAGACAGATAATGAAAGGACTAAACGTTGTAATAAGTATGGCGACATAGATGAGGATAATAGTCCGAATAATGTAAATAGTGTACATAATACCTCATCTCAGAAATATAGACAGAAACAGAAAGATTTTATAAATGTCAACCAAATTCACTAATGGCTGCTCGGTTAATAAATGCCAAATCTTTCCTTATAGGGAAACGGTTAATATTACTATTACCGTAACGTAGTCTATTCGTTTCTAGTTGTTTTCTCCACAAGTTCTCTTTCTCCGTTACTGATGCCCTATCAAATGCAAAATGACTAGTCAACTCTGCTATTTTACTCATAGGTAGAAGTGAACGGATAGATTCATGTTGTTCTAAAGAACATGAGTGAATTCAACAGTTTCTCATGGAATTTGAAACGGCCTACCGATTTTAATTTTTGCACCGGCAACTGTTACGCTAGACATTCCACCATACACCACACCAAAGTCGATACGAAGCAACAATTTCCGGATATCTAAGCTAACGATAATTATTTTCATGCAATTTGATAATTACATCCGCTGTATTTTTGCTATAACGAACAGCCATTTAAAGTAGAGTTCAATTTCACAAATAAATAAATAAATTAAACAAAACCCGGGGATTCAGCTGAAATCTGTAATCATAAAATTAGAAATAGAATAAAAGCATTTAACAGCGATAAGATCGCAACACCAATCAAACTTATACATAGCCTGATGAGGAAAACAACACTTTATTTTACACGAGGAATATTTACTTTTCAACACTTTTTTAGGCTGACTTGTCATTACGTTTAATTCAGTGGTAAATTTTAATGGCATAATTCGCACATTACACAGTGGAAAATTTGGAATTGGTCATATGATCTTTTGTTACTTGCATTATTTACATTATTCGGACTGTTATCCTCATCTTCATTGCAAATATTCACAATGTTTCGGTCTCTATATCTCTGAGATGAGGTATTATGATTACTTGCATTATTGACATTATTCAGACTGTTATCCTCATCTTCATTGCCATATACTCAATGTTTCGTTCTCTATATCTCTGAGATGAGGTATTATGATTACTTGCATTATTTACATTATTCGGACTGTTATCCTCATCTTCATTGCAAATATTCACAATGTTTCGGTCTCTATATCTCTGAGATGAGGTATTATGAGTACTTGCATTATTTACATTATTCAGACTGTTATCCTCATCTTCATTGCCATATACACAATGTTTCGGTCTGTGTATATCTGAAATGAAGTATTATGATTACTTGCATTATTTACATTATTCGGACTGTTATCCTCATCTTCATTGCCATATACACAATGTTTCGGTCTCTATATCTCTGGGATGAGGTATTATGATTACTTGCATTATTTACATTATTCGGACTGTTATCCTCATCTTCATTGCCATATACACAATGTTTCGGTCTCTATATCTCTGGGATGAGGTATTATGATTACTTGCATTATTTACATTATTTACATTATTCGGACTGTTATCCTCATCTTCATTGCAAATATTCACAATGTTTCGGCCGTTGTAGGCTCCGGCGTTCTTCAGGTGATTGGAATGTCGAACCGACCACTTTATTTCGTCCACCGTGGTAGACTGTTTTAGTTCCAAGTGCTGCATGGTTGAAGTGCACTTGCACAGTTTTCAGTGGATCGGCTCTCCTGCCCAGTCTTGTATTTACTAATATTATTTTTGTTTAAATTATTTGTATGTTCACAATAGGTGTTTTAGAGATATAGATATGGAGAGAGAGAGAGAGAACAAAGAAAAAGAGAGAGAGTTAAAAGAAAAAGAGAGAGAAAAAGAAAAAAGAGAGAGAAAAAGAAAAAGAGACTAAGAGAAAGGAGAGAGAGACAAAAAAAGAAAGAGAGAGAAAAAAGAAAGAGAGATAGAAAGAAAAAGAGAGAGTGAGAGAAACAGTGAATTTCGCTACAGATCACTAGCATTGATCAAAATAATCTCATAGACCCCAACTGTTTCATATTTCTCTGGAATCTCCATTTCTTAGTTCAGTTCAGAGTTCTGGCACTATTATATACAACCATAACCCTTATATTCAACTTTTTTTTTGCCTCTCAGGTGAGGTTCTGGTATTTTCTAACTTCTCGCTATCTTTCGTTTCGAAATGTGGTCCCTTGCCTTATTTACATTATTCGGGCTGTTGTCCTGATCTTCATTGCCATATTCACAACATTTCGGCCGTTGTACGCCCCGGCCTTCTTCAGGTGATTGGAATTTCGAACCGTAACCTTTATTTCGACCACCGGTGTAGATTTTTCTAGTTCCAAGTGCCATGCCTCTTCCGGATGTCTCAGTTATTCCCCTTTAATTCAACTCTCCAAGTTTTGGTTCGCCACTGCTGTGACATTGTATAGTCACCGGTGTCTAACCAACGTCTTTATCCACTGGGCGATGTGTTCTTGAGGACGTTGATTAGATCCAGTGACTAGACCCAATGATTTGTTAGTTCAATACCAAGTTTAAGTAGAGGATATCAATTCCAATTGCGACGGAAAGCGAAATTAAAGTTAAACCTTTAATAAAGAATTGTTTCTTAAACATTTCACTCTGAACGATATTTAAATCTAACTTTAAATGTATCAATTATTTAATTTTTAATCCTGAGTCCATACAGCAGTTAGTACATGTTATATCAGGTTGTTTATGATTCGTCGTGTTCGAAAATCAGACGGACAGACGGACATACGTACACTGCACTTTATATATATAGATTGTTATTATTTTCTCCCGTGAAGTTTTTCTTTTTCAACTAGAAATGCTGATTTATGGTTTTTCTCCTTCAAGTCTTACGATCTCCAACAAAAAACCGTTTTTTTTACAGTGTATATGCTGTGTCACGCAACCCAGACTTCCAATTTTGTTAATGTAGCACTTTAAGAAAAGTATATAAATAAATATTTGTATTAACAGACTGATGCCCATTTTTTACCAATTACGTATTTTTGTCGACATTTTTCTTCTTGGTTGATTTTTCATTAGGTTGTTCGGAAAATAATGTCCGATTTTAGAATCAACATTTATTCCTGAACTAATCTATGTAAAGAGTGTTTAAATCAACCAAAATAGAAAGGCTGAACGTCTCCACAATTCTAACATCCAATTACAAGATTATTTATACCTTTACGATAAAACTCTGAAGGTTTCAACGAAATCTTTGAATGCTGTTTCTGCATCTTCTTTGTAACGGAATGTCTTTTGGTTTAAAATATTATCAAAAAGAATTGCGCAAGAGATCAGGGGAATATTGTGAGTGTGGCAAGGTCTCGTATCTAGAGTCGATGAGTATCTACCGTGACATCCTGACAATATGTGACCGAGTATTGTCATGAAACAGAATTGAACATTATTTATTAACCAATGCCAGTCGAAATTTGCTTTCAAGGCGCTGGTAATAAACCTCGACAATAGATTCTCTGGTGAGATTCCTGAAAGCGGTAATGGAAAACACCAACGACTGACCACCAGACAGTCAACATAATCTTCTATTGGAACAATTTCGGTATTAGAAACTTTTTCAGTGCTTCGTTCTAATCAATCCATTGAGTCGATCGTTTACGATTGTCATAAACGATCTTTTTTCTCATCACAATTCACAATTCTATCAAGAAATGAATCATTCACAGATACTGCATACTTCAAAACATCAAATTCTTTGCTTTTCACTGAGTTCTCGTGGAACCCATTTATCGAGTATCTTCATCTTACCAATTCTCTTGTGGAAATGCAGACACCTATTATCTGAGATATCTCACCTCACACTTTGAGGTGGATTTTGTTTGACTAGCGTTTTCAGATGTTGATTGTCAATTGCAGACGTCCACTACCTCATTGATTTTCAAGACTCGTATTTCCACAGCAGGCACCGGCGCCGCACTTTCTGGTTCCAAGAGGACTTGAATTAATGTATTTAAACAGTGTCCGAAATAGGTACTCTGAATATTTATATATTTCTACTATCCAAATTCCAAGTTTATTTCTGTCTCTGCGATAAAGCTCTAAAGGTTTGTAGGAAATCTTTGAATGAAGGTTCTGCATCTTCTTTCCAACGGAATGTCTTTTGGATTAAAATTTACCAAAACGTGGGGGTGAGAGATCAGATGAATATAGTGGGTGTGAGAATGTCGTGTAAGCTCCTGCAGTATTATCCTGGCAACAGGATGGCCGAGCATTATCATGAAGCAGAATTGGATCTAGCCTTTTAATCAGCGCCTGTCGCGTTTTGCTGAATGGAATGTACATGTTATTCAGTTGCTGGCAGTAAACTACGGCAGTAATGCTCTGGTTAGATTCTCAAAAAGTTGCAAGGGATAATGCCATTGGTAGACAACCAGACAGTCGCCATAATCTTCTGTTGATTAAAGTTAGGTTTTGGAAAATGTTTGGTTCCTTCGTCAAGATCAATCCATTGAGTCGATCGTTTACGATTGTCATAAATGATTTTTTTTCTCATCACAATTCACAATTCTATCAAGAAATGAATCATTCGCAGATACTGCATCGGACACACTTCAAAACATCAAATTCTTTGCTTTTCTCTGAGTTCTCGTGGAACTCATTTAACGAGGATCTTCACCTTACCAATTCTCTTGAGATAGTCCGATATTGTCGAAATGCAGACACCTATTATCTGAGATATCTCAACTCACACTTTGAGGTGGATTTTGTTTGCCTAGCGTTTTCAGATATTGATTGTCAATTGCCGATAGACTCGTATTCTCACAGCAGAACTTGACGAACCAGCGCCGTACTTTCCGGTCCCAAGAGGATCTTTTTTTCCCATTACTCTGTTAATATTGGCATCAGTTCGACAACCATCCTAATCAAGTTTGACAGCATTCCTTCTTTTCACCATGTTCAAAATAAGGGGATATATAATGTTTTAATTAAGTAATGAAAGAGATTGCTATAAAAATAAACTGGATAAGTTAATCATTAGAAATGTGTAATGTATTTTTGTGCAACTACTTTAATAATGCATTAGTACAAGATTAAAAAAGGTTATTCTAAAATTGGTTGTTTATCAGAATAAACTAATATAAACGTTATTTTGATTCCAAGTGCAAGTTCGTCCTGAGTATGACAATAAACTGCATCCGCATCCTGGGTAAGATGATAAACTACGTCCAACAGCAAGGCCTCTGATCAGGTGGTTTAGCGGAGCGTGGAACCATCTATTAATTAGTGGTGTTCCCAGGTTCACCCTCACCCGGGGTGGTAGCACCTATTAGGGTTCAAGCTATTGGGCAAATAATTAAAAACCAAACTTGTGTAAAAATAGGTTTTAATATCAGATATACTTTGTAATAAAAAAATTATTACCAGCAATAATTTTTTAAGTAAAAATTATTATCAGCAATACTTTTTTAAAAAATACCAGCAATACATTTATATATTCTTTGAAAAAATATTACCAGATTTCTTCAAGGAAAAATATTCCCCGAAATAGATTTTTGAAGAAAAACATATTACCAGCAATAAAAATGTTGTCGGCATTAAATAACCCATTGAGGTTGATATGCCGTAAAACAAAATAAACCAAACCAATCTAAACCAAAGAATACATATTCTATTTATACGAATCAATCCTAAAAATGTTGTCGGCATTAAATAACACATTGAGGTTGATATGCCGTAAAACAAAATAAACCAAACCAATCTAAACCAAAGAATACATATTCTATTTATACGAATCTATCCTAAAAATGTTGTCGGCATTAAATAACACATTGAGGTTGATATGCCGTAAAACAAAATAAACCAAACCAATCTAAACCAAAGAATACATATTCTATTTATACGAATCAATCCTAAAAATGTTGTCGGCATTAAATAACACATTGAGGTTGATATGCCGTAAAACAAAATAAACCAAACCAATCTAAACCAAAGAATACATATTCTATTTATACGAATCTATCCTAAAAATGTGTCGGCATTAAATAACACATTGAGGTTGATATGCCGTAAAACAAAATAAACCAAACCAATCTAAACCAAAGAATACATATTCTATTTATACGAATCTATCCTAAAAATGATGTCGACATTAAATAACCCATTGAGGTTGATAAGCCGTAAAAGAAAATAAAAAAATCCAA
Source organism: Acanthosepion esculentum (assembly GCA_964036315.1). NCBI lineage: Eukaryota > Metazoa > Mollusca > Cephalopoda > Sepiida > Sepiidae > Acanthosepion > Acanthosepion esculentum. Next base: position 136,597,513 of record OZ038477.1, read on the forward strand.
ACCAAGTGTTTCAGTTGCTATTCTTGTTTTCAATTTATTTTCTGAAACAGAGAAATTAAGAACAACCGGCCTAGATCGAAAAGTCTTACTCCTCTGACTGTGGTAGAAAATAAAAACAGGGTTAGCAACACGTGTACCCACTAAGAAATGACCATATATCTATTTCTCCACCTACCGTCTCTCAATATGTATAAATGTGTGCATTTTTAAACCGACATTTTTATTACATATATATATATATATATATATATATATATATATATATATATATATATATATGTCTACGTGTGTGTGTCTGTGTGGGTGTGTATATATATATATAATTATTTATTCGAAAATTATATATATATATATATATATATATATATTATATATATATATATATATATATATATATATGTGTGTGAATTTCAGTGTTTCACTCTTTTTCAACTTTAAAGACCGAGCAAATTAAAAAAAATTCGGGTCGGATCCGGACCCGCAATCGTGAAATTTCGGGTCGGATCCCAAATTTTCATTACTGCGATTGTTTTTCGACGATTTTTTCCTTGATTTTTTGTGACGAGTTTTTTGTACGATAACATTTTTTACAACTTGGAAATTAATTTGGGACTAATCGAAATTAATTGCGAAATACAGCTAAAGTCGCCCATGAAATAAAAGAAATATTTGTTTGTACGAAAAGTAAGGACCTACGTACATCAAGTCGTTTTTAAATTAATTAGCGACCGAAGAGATGATTTATTTATTTATCTCTCTCTTTTTATACCTAACTAATTTACGTCTAGAATTTGGGATTTCTCTTCCTCACGCCTATGTGGTTAATGGAATTCGAGGCTACGTCACAATATATATATATATATATATATATATATTATAAATATAATTATCAAATTCTCCTAATAATTTCAGATGTATATCATTGCTTGAACCGGCTTCTAATGCTCTGGAGTGAGCGGCTTGGTGACAGTAGTCGTGGCTCCAGGGGACACAGTCCTATGGTTAAAGTGAATCTCAGTAGAGTTCCACCACGGAATATGTGAGTGAGTGGCGCTATATTGAGTCTGATTTGCTACTTCTTCGTCATCGAGTCCCGTTGGAACAGTTGGTATGGTGTTTGCTTCACAACCTAACTGTCAGGGTTTCAATTTCAAGTCCCAAATCATCCCAAACGGCCGTCCAGTGCTTTCTGCATTCTGTAGAGGTTTCAGACTCGACGAATCACTTAAAATATAATTATCAAATTCCCCTAATAATTTCAAATATATACATATATAATCGACAGCAAAATTATTTTTGTTCCGACGAGGGGTTATACCTATATAGCCACGAAACACTAAAGTAGACATGAGTTAAGTGAAGAAAAAAAAACTTTTCCAGATTAATTTTATATAATCAGTATATACCTGACTCCTCCTGATACACTCTCCTTTTACAAGAGCCAAATCAGGTCGGAAATGGAGTACTGCTGCCTTATATGGAATCTACACAGTTATATTTAACGCCCCCACCCACGTGGGTCGTATGTGGCCGAGTTTACCGTGGGTTCGCCCATAAGCTCGGCAAAAAATATTCCCTTTAGAACCTGCATAAACGGGTTCAGTGCCTGTCTACCTCCCCGGACGAAACATTGCCCTTCGGCAAAGCCTCGTCCGGGTTCTTCTCTTCTCAAGGCAGAGAGTTCAACAGTGGAACGGTTTGGAGCACCGTGGAAACTACACAGTCTTCCCTTTTCAGTCTCGACAGAGTCCAAAAGCATCTAGACGTCCTTGTGGGTGTTGAATTACTTTCCCACAGATGAAATGTCGCAAACCTCCGGCGGCCCTGTCGCTGTTTCCATGGAAAGTGTTCTGCTGAACTACATTCTTTAGTTCCAGCAGTTCTAACCTTCACGGGCAAGACCCGCCAACCCAGGCCCATTGTAGCGAACCACCCTCATTCCATTCTGTTCCATTGCTGAGGTGTAAGTTCCACACAAGCAGTTTTGTCATTAGAACCGCTCTATTTTTAAATAATAAACATTGCCAAGGAGTGAAGCCAGTTAAAATAATAGTCGAGTAAAGGAAAAAGCCGTCCTTTTGACACTGTTTTTTTTTTCGGTCACGAAGGACCGAGGTTACTAAATTCTTTTCTTCACTCTAAATCACTTGAAGCTACTTTTCCAAGTTCCATTCATTATGTTCTCTATCCGATTAGATTGAATTGCTGAAGGCGAACATTCATGGTGGTCATTCCTGTCTCCAAGACATATTTTTGGTTGGTATCATTCCGTTCGCTAATCGTCTCCTGGAGAATCAGTTGCAGACCAAATTTCCTTGCTTTATACTAGTTATTATGATTTAGTAAATGTTTAAAAATAAAAAAATTGTTTTCATATTTATTCCTTTATGAATTGGTAAACGAGAAATATTATATTGAATTAGTTTTAATTGTATTAGTTTTTAGAACGTTGGAAACCTAAAATTATTATTGTAAATAAACAGTCTAATAAATAAATGACATTTAATATTTCTGTAGTAAATTCTCAAGAACAAATACATACATATACATACATATATATATATATATATATATATATATATATATATATATATATATATATATATATATATATATATAAATTCATTTTATCATATGTTTAGGTTTTATGAAAATTATAATCATCACGTTTAAAAACAATAAACATTGCCAAGGAGTGAAGGTAGTTAAAATAATAACGATGTCAATGAAAAAAAAACCGTCCTTTTGACACGGTTTTTTTAATTTTTGCTGTCACGATAATTTTTCTTCCTGAACAATATTTGCCTCAGTCTATTTAATATGTGATCGATATTTTCCTATTTGCGTTAAGTCAGCTAGATTTTTAATACAGGATAATGATATAGAATTGTTTCTGCTGTGTGTATTTGTTGCCTAATGTACCCGAGTTTTAGCTTAAAAGACTGATTAGATTAGGACACAAGGTCGTTTTTTAACGTGGCGACCCGAGTGTTTCCACTTGAGCCGCTGGTCTACGCTGGTCATAGCTTGTCTAAGCTGGTCAAAGCTTGTCTTAGCTTGTTTTATCCTGTCAAAGCTTGTTTTAACGCCACTACGTAACAATTGTTACGCAACAGAGTGGTGTGGGAACACAAAGGAGGAGAAAAGGCCTCCGACACGGAACAGATATTAAAACGGCAGTATCTTTTTTTTTTTTTTAAAGCTTTTCACCCCAGGCAAGGCTGTAAGCCACTAGCACGCAAGGGGATACAGAGGATTTGAAGCAAGAGCAGATGGGAGTGATAGAGGAAAGGATGTGGAGAAGGATGGTAGATAGATCAATGCAACTGGAGATGTCGATTGACGTTACATTTGAATAGTTGGAGATTATAGCTATCAGGGAAACAGGAATATGGAAGTGAGTTCCACAGGCGTGAGGTGTGAGATATGAAGCTATTGGAGTAAAAGAGACGTCTACATTTAACAGTTTCAACAGTGAAAGGGTGGGAACGGGATGCCAGCCTCATATGACACTTGAATTCATGGAGCCTGGGAACCAGCGATAGCAGCTCATCGGAGCAATTAGCATGGAAGTATTTGTAAGAGACAAAGAGAGGCGACGGCGCGTCTGTGAAAGAGAGACTGCAGACGAGAAGCCAGATCAAGGCCAATGACATTGCATATCCGTCTCTGGATCTTATCAAGAACCCCGAGGCAAAGAGAAGGGTCTCCAGACCATATATGGCAGCAATACTCCATGCAAGGGTGGATGGTTGATTTGTAAATTTGGAGGATCGATTCCGGGGAGAAAAATTAGCTGGCCCGGCACAGGGAGCCAATACTCCGACTGGAAGAAAAACGCTTCCCCTCTTCTGCCAATCCCTCCGGCAAAATGCAGGGGCGTGGAGTCCCTTGTTATATAATGTACTCTCCCTCATAAATCCGCCCCATCAGCTTAATCTGGCCTGGCTTTAGCAAATATGCAAATCAAACTCAATACTTTACGAACATAAACATATGTCGAGCTGGGATTACATCGGTAAGTATTTACGGATGGTGTTTTTATGACTATGTTTGGTGGGGCCGACTTTCTTTCAAAATGCTTTTGGAATTAATGCATGACTTCCGAGAAATTTTAATGTTTACAGAGAATTAGTTTTATTCCTGATCGTTTTACGCTGGAACATTCATATACAGACATTGCATAAAGATTCTCTGACACATTGTGGTAAACTGCCTTACTAAATACAGGCGTCAGATATTTCAACAGTCACCAAACTGATTTTGTGTTTTTAAAAGTTTTAAATGTCCGTGGGTTTCCTATCAATGCAACGCACTCAAATATAATATTAAAATAAATTTCAGATTTGTTTGCAACGGTTGGCTGTATGAAAGTGGAATCGGTTAGACGAGTTCAAATTCCTGCCATTATCTCGTATGTTCTATTTTGTATAAATGTTCTTCGAAATGAATCTGTCTCTTCTCCCACAGGTTATGTGTTAAGTAGCTGGGTAGACTAGATTCATTAGCCTTGATTGGTAAATTCTGAATTTAAAACCAGCCTGAAGAGTGATGGGCCCTGTTAGTTTATCTTGCCCGAGATACTCCCATATACCGCTGTAGTAAATGCGGTGCGCCTAAGACCCTATAATTTGAAAAAGGAGGAAGACAACGAGGAAATGCCTCCACTATCCTTAGGAGAGCTATGATCAGCTACGTCCTGAAGGGATATGACAATATAAAATTTAAAACTATTCGTTGAGAATGTTGCATATATATATATATATATATATATATATATATATATATATGTATTGTGTATATTTCGGCAGCAATTTTTCATTAATGCATGTTTCATTAAATAATATAGACAAGTTTTGTCTATTTATTTTAAGTAAGTTCCTTTCGTATTGTCTGATAAGCTTAATCACATTATCGTTTTTAGAGATTTAAAACAACATGCCTGCCCGCGTACTCAGTTCCGGAAAATCCTTGTTGACAGCACAATTATACTTAAACATAAAAATAATAAACAAAAATTAAAAACCTTTGAAGCTATATACATAAAACAGTTGAAACGTAACCTGAACAAAATAAACTATGAAATCTCCACAAACATTCTTAAATGCCTATAATCTATAGCAGAAGCCATTGGTTTATACCAATGGCTTCCCATACTTAATACTTCTCGTTTTCACTCATGCGTGGTCATGTGTGACGTCACGAGCTACGACGCGTTTTTCGCTTCCTTGTCTCGTAAATAAGAGTTTGTCGTTACTTTGAGCTTATTCAAACAGCAACGGCGGGCCATTATTGTGGTTTCGTATATGTGTTGTTTGATTTATTAAAATTGTCCTCTTTGATAATGGCTTATATAAGCCGAAATCTTAGATTGGATTCAAACATGTGTCAATATGGTGTTTTCCTTTCGTTTTTCAACGATAATGTGATTAAGCTTATCAGACAATACCAAAGGAACTTACTTAAAATAAATAGACAAAACTTGTCTATATTATTTAATGAAACATGCATTAATATATATATATATATATATATATATATATATATATATATGTTTGTGTGTGTGTGTGTGTGTGTGTGTGTGTGGACAAATCATTCGGTAGATTTTAAGAATAAAAACTTAACTGCTTCCTGTTCGTCAGGCCGAGTACATTTCAGCATCATCCCCTCATAAAAAGACGCTTACTAAGAATCAGGAGAAACTTTATTATCCCATAATCGGAAAGAATGTTTGGAGAATTTAATACCCATAAGGTCTGTTAAAACTAAAAGAAGCAGAGGAAAGAAACGAGGACACTACTTAAACGTTTGAACAAATTGATAGAAAGCATGTCCAAAAGACAAAGAAGGATTCTATCCCATATCTGGTAGGGATTTGGAACGGGAAGGGACAACTCAACACCGCCGACTCAACAACGCCAACTGAGCGACGAGACAACTCAGAACCGAGGCACCAAAAAATATGATATTTTTACGTGAATAAAAGTAATTTATTAAGGATTAAAACCTTAATTAGTGAATATTTAATCGTAAAGAAATTTATTTTTTAATAAAGTAAAAAATATGACCTAATTTGAGTTTTAATCCTTAGTAAATTAATTTGAATCCATAATAAATTAGCGGAAGCAAATATTCCACACACCAAAACGGTGATAAATTGTATGCGGTCCGGTAACAATTGGTCTATGGCTCAAATTCCGGTAACAAATGGTCCACGGTCAGGTACAAAAAGGTCCATGGACAGGTACCAGTTTGTCTATGGCCTGGTACAAAATGGTCAGTGGTCGATAACAAATAGTCGACGGCCCGGTAGCCAATGGCCCAAGGCTAGGTAACAAATGGTTCACAGAATAGTACAAAATGGTCAGTGGGTGGTAAAAATGGTCAACTGTTCGGTAGAAAATGGTCCATGGCCCGGTAGCAAATGGCCCAAAGTTTAATTCCAAATGGCTGACAGCTCGGCACCAAACGGCCCACACCACGATGCCAAATGACCCAGGGTTTGGCAACAAATGGTACACAGTCCAGTAAATGTTCCAAAACTCGGTACCAAATCTATCCAGTACTAGTGGGTCAACAGCAATATATCAAATGGTAGAAAGACCTAAGGACCTGTAGCAAATGGCCCGAGGCCTGCTCGGAAGTTGTATATGGTCAGGTAAAAAATGGCCCACCACCTGGTAGTATATGGTCCACGGACTGGTCCCATTTGATCCATTGTACTAAACGCTCAACACGCTGGTACCCAAATGGTCCCCTGATCGGTACCAATGATCAACAACCTCTACAAAATTGTCAATGGCCGGTAATGAATGCTTATCTGCCCCGTAGTAAATGGTGCATGTTCCCAGTACCAAATGAAAGACCGCTCGGTCGCAAATGGCACGCGTCCCGGTAAATAATGCAAAACACAGTACCGAATGATCCATAGTCAACGGCCCTATACCAAATGGTGCAAAGCCCGTTAGTATCTGGTCTACGGCCCTGTAGAACAATGGCCCGAAGTCGGTTCACACATTGTTCACGGCCCAGTAAAATAATGGCCCACGTTCCAGTAGCATATGATCCACGGCCAAGTATAATTTGATCCAAGCCCCAATACCAAACAGTACTAATTGGTCCACGGATCGGTATCAGTGGTTAATGTCCTGCAAAAAAATGTCAATGGCCGGTAACAAATACAGATAGTCCTAGTAGCAAATGCCCAACGGGCCAGTACTAATGCTCAATGACGTGTACAAAATGCTTATCAGCCTGGTAGCAAATAGTCCTCGGCTCTGTACATAATGGCCAACAACCAAGTACCAAATGACCATTACCTCAGTAGTAATGTCATGCAACCGGGTAAATGGTCCAAGATACAGTAACGAATGGTCCACTGTCCAGTACCAATTGGTTAAGATACCTTTATAAAATTGTGCAAAGCCCATTAATATATAGTCTACTACCCTGTAGCAAATGGTCAGAAGCTAGCTCACAAATTGTTCACGGACCGGTTAAAAAACAGACAATAGTCCGGTAGCCTATGATCCTGTTGCAAAATATTCAATGCCCGATAACAAATTTTCAACCGCTCAGTAGCCAATGGCCCAAAGTTAAGTAACAAATGATTCATGGTCTGGTACAAAATTGTCAGTAGGCGGTAACAAATGGTCAATTGCCCGGCACAAAATGGTCCATGGCTTGGAAGTCGATGGCCCAAGTCGATGGTAGCAAATTGTCCAGGGCCTGGTATAAAATGGCCCACACTCTTGCACCAAACAACTCACGACTCGGTAGCAAATGTTACACGGCCTGATAAATAGTTCATACCTCGGTACCAAATGGTCCACAATCCAGTATTAATCCGTCAATGGCCCTGTGCCAAACGCGGTAGAAAGACTGTCAGTATAGAGTCTACAGCCATGTAGCAAATGGCCTGAGGCTCGCTTACAAATTGTTCACGGCCCAGTAAACAATTGCCCACAACCTGGTAGCAGATGGTCTATAGTCCGATATCATTTGATCCATTATACCGAACGGTGGTAATAAATGATCCATGGATCGGTACCAATGCTTAATGTCCTGTGCAAAATATTCAATGGCCGGTAACAAACTGTCATCGGCCCAATGACCAACACCCAGTACCAAATGACCCATGGCTTTGTAAGAAAGGTCCACCGACCAGTAGTTTGTCCAAGACTGGGTACTACATGTTCCACAGTCCAGTGGTTAACGCCCCTGTACAAAATTGTGCAAAGCCCGTTAGTATATGGTCAACGACCCTGTATCAAATGGTACGAGGCCTATACGCAAATGGTACAGTCGCATAAGGTCTTTGGCCCGGTAGTAATTTGTCCATGTCCCAGTACAAAATGTTCAATCACCCGTAAATGGACCATATGCTACCAGTTGTTGGGCTATTTGCTGCCAGTCCGTTTTTGTCGTGGACTGTTGGGATATTTAATAAATTAAATTGCAAAGAAATTTAATTTAATAAAGTAAAAATATTCACTAATTAAGGTTTTAATTCTTAATAAATTACGTTTATTCAGTTATAAAAATGTGATGTTTTTCTGCTATTGAGTTGTCTCGGTCTTGAGTCGTCCCGGTACTCTGTCGACGATGTGCAGTCAGCAGTGTGGAATTGTCCTGCACCCACCGGCGAATATATATGGAGTAATATATAATAATTATTTATTAAAATTTTTATTAGGTTTTAAAATCTAGGACCCTTATAATTCCTTCTCTCAAGAAAAGTCTCAATACTTCAAAGTTTATGGGCCGAGTGGTTAGAAAGTTGGCATTCTGACCATGAAACCCGGTTTCGAATCTCATCATTGTCGATTTGTCAGGAAGGAGACTTCCTGATATTATCGGACTGGAGGGTTTGGTCCCAACGTGCCACACCTTAAGAAAGTCCCTGAAAACCATACCACGGGTTGAACCAAGCATTGTGAATGAAATTGGGTAGACGGAACACTTGGGGGCCGTCAATAGCTGTGCTACCACGAAGTCACAAGTCATCGTTTCAAATTACTGAACACGCTCTTTCCTAGAAACTGTAACTACGGTCTGCTCAGCATATGCAGTATAAAAAAACATGCGGACTCTGTGGGTGTTGAGCAAACAGAAATGTGCCTGAGCAAGCATCTGCAATAGGGATTGGCTAGCCGCTGTCATAGACGGGTATCCTTGAATACGAATGTCCAGCTATACATTTCAATATTACTTTTAATGGATACCTGTGTTTGAAATAGAAGCCCCGTTTTTTAAACAGTGTGTATTGCGTCTACCTGCCTGTGTAGATGAGCAAACTTAATAGAAATTATGTGTTCTCTGATCATATCTATCTATGTATCTTTTAAATTCTGATCATATATATATATATATATATATATATATATATAAAGAACGTATAAACATAAAATGTCGTACATACATATATATATATATATATATATATATATATATATATATATATATATATATATATTAAATTCTGATCATATCTATCTATCTATCTATCTATCTATCTATCTTTTAAATTCTGATCATATCTATCTATCTATCTATTCCTTCTTTCGTTCGTTCCATCTTTCCTTTCAACCATTACATATCTATCTATCTATCTATCTATCTATCTATCTATCTATCTATCTATCTATCTAATGTTGCAATCTAGTCTTAATTCAACTTCGTAAAATGTTGATGAGGATTTGTGGTCTCGGATGCCTTGAGTTTGTCTTCATTTTTCTCCGGGAAAATATAGATCTCGAAATCTTGCTTTGCATTCTTGTGTGCAACAAATCCGACTGAGTCGATTCGCTTGTCTGAACTTTAGATATTCCGAAGTACGGCCTTCCTTTTGATCGGTCAATCTGATGAAGGAAGAATGTTAAAAAAACGGCCGATTTGTCAGGAATTTAGCTCACTGGCCTTGATGCCTGGCAGGAAAAATCATTGCTTCTTATGCCTTGTGTATTTGTATTCTTAGCTTAGCCATACAGAAAGCACAGTGCTGTTCGATAAAAATGATTCACCTGATTTTTTTTTTACTAAATGTTCTCTTCTCCGATGAAACGAAAGTTGAGCTAAATTCAAAGGATAAGCGATCTAAAATCCGAAGAAGCTTTGAAAGCTCTTTGAATTTAGCAGTAAGCACTGTCAAGCATCCGTTCAGTATAATGTTCTGGGGATGCTTTTCTTTTCATGAAACTGGTTTCTTTAAACCTATTGAAAAGACCCTCAGGAGCGAGCAGTACAAGAGGATTTTAGTCTTGTCTGCACCCTTCTGCTGAAAGGGTGCAAATCGACCCCACCAAGCTCATTTTTATGCAGGATAATGCTCCCTGTCACAAATCAAAATTGATGATGGGATACTTTGATGAGAAGCAGGTGAGTGTTATCACATGGCCGCCCCAATCTCCTGACCTCAACCCCATAGAAAACTTATGGCGCATTATAAAGTACAGGCTCTCGAGAAAGCAGTTGGGCAACGAAGAGGATTTGATTGTGAATTTCATATCCGAATGGAATTCAATGCTTGGAGATGAGATTTGCCGGAACCTAATCAAGTCAATGCCAAAAAGGGTTGAAAAGGTTATTCAAAATAAAGGAGGACCCATAGATTATTAAATATTTCGAACTATATTACCTATTATAAATAAATTATACCTCTATTATTCTTTATTTAAAGCTGTTCAGTCATGTTTCTATTGATTACTAGTTGCAGGAAATAAGTGAGTCACTTTTTGCACAGTGTTTTTCCCTAAATCTCATTTATATTCAAAATTATAATTATCAATAGAATACCTTAGGGTGAGTAAACCTTTTTACTTGGGGGTCGGGAAGGGGTCTTTCTATTAGTAAGATTAAGATTAAAATTTAGTTTGACCCAAAAAACAATCGGCGAAAAAATTTTTAAGTAACAATAAATCTGGTGAGTCACTTTTATCGAACATCACTGTATTTCTTAAATAATCGGAACAAATAGCATAATGGCTTAAAAGAGCCGAATTTAATTAAATAATTATCATTGACAGCCAACTAAGCTCTTAATGATGGAGCAATGGTTATAACTAAATTTACAAAGAGGTCATAATTGTCGCAGTGAGTTCGATCCTCCTTGAGAGATCTAAATACGCCATGCTTTTTAAAAGTTAAATAATAAAAGTTTAATAACGGGTATTTCAGTATAGAACAATAATTTGACAGTAAATCTCATATATCATTATTCTGGAAGCGTATGCACCCCACCAGCTAAATTCTCTGGGGTGGTAGTACTTCTTAGGTTCCCAGCTATAGGCAAAAAGTGAACACCCACCAAACAAAAAACAACAGCATATTTTTATAATAAAATGAGCAATAATAGATTTTCGTAGCAAAATGACAATCAATGTAACGCTAAAAAATACATTTTTATAGTAAAATTACCAACAATACATTTTATGATTTACAAACGATATATCTAAACTAACATACCTTTATCCTGAGAGAATAAAATTATGTACAAAATATCTGTAGGTGAAAACATAAAAGTACGTATAAAATACTCAGTTGCGTCTCTGTTTTTGGGCAGTGTACGCTCAGGGGAGACTCCGTCAAAGGACAGAGTCCTAACTGAAGAAAATTATACTGAGTAGTACCCAACCCTGGATAGCAGCTTCCCGAGGACGCGCCATCTCATTACCCCAGAGAGACGGATCTGTTCCTGCACCATAGACAACGCAACCGACTGTTCCGAGTGTACGCACTCAGGTTCCCCACATTAAACCGACCTTGTGTCACAACCTGACCTCGTTGGCTGGGGGGGGGGGAGTAAATTCAAATTACGTATAAAATATGAAGAAGACGATATTGAATAACTCGGAGAAGCTGTTAGTGATATCCCAAGCGTAGCGTAGATGTGGCACACGGACAAAAGTAGAGGGCACCCAGTAAAGATCAAACTCACTACTCAGTCGTAACTGTTCTAGCGAGACAAAATTGCCAAACATTTCACTGCCTCGTGGCGACAACTCGCAGAGGTTGTGATGACGCTAAACAAAATCAACCACAACCAACCGACCTAAATTCTCTCCATTTGTAGGTAAACAGATTAAAAATTAGAGTCGTCACAAAGTGATGGTTCACAAGCTAATCTTACATATTATTACCCGATTGTTCGATTTTAATATAACAGGTAATATTGAAAATTATATTCGTAGCACTAAAATGCTTTCGAGTGCACAATTATGCACCATTACGATAATGTTCGCTGCATATCTGTTCCGTTTGGGAAGCAGTGGCTCTACGGAAGTACATCAATAAATACGCAGTCTAATTATGCAAAATAAATAAATTAAAAGCTTTTTCCATAATGAATATTCATTTATCATAATAATTTCCTTCTTTGTGAATATACAAAATTCATTTCAGCAGAGCAATCTCATAAAGGAAATGTAATTTAAAAAGTAACTGCAGTTTAAAAAAAAAATCCGAATATTTCTGTTTCGACATCGGAGGATGCGACTTGTCACCATTCCACTTGTTGATAAAAGACTTCATTGAAACAATTTCTAAGTCTGCTGCTAAGGAAATTGCTTCACTGTGTCGTGCTAGACAATTTTCCTCACCAGAATCTACCTTACACATTTATCATTATTACCATTCGATCGTGCATTGAATATTATCACATCTGGTCTTGTGCTTCTGGTATGTATTCAGGAATCTCTATCTATAAAAGGCAGGATGCGTGTGTGTGTGTGTGTGTGTGTGTGTGTGTGTGTGTGTAACGCAATTTTCGACGGATTTGCACCAAAATTTTCATGCACATGCTCCAAGTTAGCGGAAGGCCAAGACCGATTTTGCATTTCTCAACTCCTATCGATAGTGGAAATAATCGATTTTTTTCATGCTACTACGGTAGTTTTCATGTAGTTTGCGGCCATTTTCTACTGGCCAGATTGAGAGCCTATAGCTGGCTACTACGAATAGGCAGGGAGATTCTATTGGCCAGCGTGAGAGCCAACAGCTGACTGACACGAATGCTAACTAGCGTGCAAAAAAGATCGATAGCTGCATTCCTCACTAGGAAAAATTTAAATCTGCATGACATTTTACTACAATTGGCTCATTCGCTTGCTTAAACTCAACGCAGAACTGAGTTGGATGTGAAAAAACATTTGTTGTTAACATTCTTTTTTCATTCGGTTTTTCCAGTTACGAGTCCTTTTTTAAAGCTGATCGTTTTGTGTTCATTTTGTTTAGTTCTTTTTTCGTAACAGATTTAATGTTTAGTATAGAGCTTAGAAAAAAATCGCAGTGTGAGATAGGCAAGAAGTAAGGCATGTAGGAACATCAGCACGGCAAAGGGCACTCCTTTAAAGGCAAGGAAGGGCAAAAATATTTTAAGTCAAGTGATAGCGATTGCTGTATGAGTCGTACGATTTTTTTAATCAAGCACGGGCAACGCCTAGCCATGCTGCTAGTTCTTGATAAAATCCAAAGAAGAATATACAATGTTATTGGTCCTGACATGGCATCTCATCTCCAGTTTCCCATCGCCGCAATATAGCTTCTCTGTATCTTTTCTGTGAATATATTCAATTGTTATAATAAACTTTTCCCTTTGGTAAATAGATTTTATGAATTTACGCGTAGAACTAGACAAACGGCAAGGTCTCATCATTTAACAGTTAAAATGGTTAAATGCTAACAGTATTCTCCCACTTATCTCTTGTGGAACTCTCTTCCGGCTTCTTACTTTCCAGTAAAGTTTGATCTTCAAAAATTTATATGCATTGTCAATCGTTATCTTCTGTCTTCTTAATTCCTGTTCTTTTATTATTCTCCAAATTTAATGTTTTGCGTTTCTCATATTCTCTCAATTTCAGTAGCTACTTGTGTCTTAGTCGCGTCATTTCCTTGCTTGGGGGTAAAAAAAAATTGCTCCTGAGAAAAAAACAGTCACTGATATTTATCAACCATGAGTCCTTGAGTGGATAAAGACGTTGGTTAGATCCAATGAATAGATCGAAAGAGTTGTGAGTTCAATACCAGGCAACCGTAGGGGTGAACCAACACTTTGAAAGTTGAGTTAAAGGGAAATAACTGAGACATCTGGAAGAGGCATGGCATGTGGAACTAGAACGATCTACCCCGGTGGACGAAATAAAGAGTTTGGTACAAAATTCCAATTACCATACAACGGCCGAAACGTTGTGAATATGGGAATGAAGATGAGGATAACAGTCCGAATAATGTAAATAATGCAAGTAATCATAATACCTCATCTCAGAGATATAGAGGCCGAAACGTTGTGAATATGGCAATGAAGATGAGGATAACAGTCCGAATAATGTAAATAATGCAAGTAATCATAATACCTCATCTGAGAGATATAGAGACCGAAACGTTGTGAATATGTCAATGAAGATGAGGATAACATCTCGAATAATGTAAATAATGCAAGTAATCATAATACCCCATCTAAGTGATATAGAGACCGAAACGTTGTGCATATGGCAATGAAGATGAGGATAACAGTCCGAATAATGTAAATAATGCAAGTAATCATAATACCGCATCTCAGAGATATAGAGGCCGAAACGTTGTGAATATGGCAATGAAGATGAGGATAACAGTCCGAATAATTTAAATAATGCAAGTAATCATAATACCTCATCTCAGAGATATAGAGACCGAAACGTTGTGAATATGGCAATGAAGATGAGGATAACAGTCCGAATAATGTAAATAATGCAAGTAATCATAATACCTCATCTGAGAGATATAGAGACCGAAACGTTGTGAATATGGCAATGAAGATGAGGATAACAGTCCGAATAATGTAAATAATGCAAGTAATCATAATACCTCATCTGAGAGATATAGAGACCGAAACGTTGTGAATATGGCAATGAAGATGAGGATAACAGTCCGAATAATGTAAATAATGCAAGTAATCATAATACCTCATCTCAGAGATATAGAGACCGAAACGTTGTGAATATGGCAATGAAGATGAGGATAACAGTCTGAATAATGTAAATAATGCAAGTAATCATAATACTTCATCTCAGAGATCTAGAGACCGAATCGTTGTGAATATGGCAATGAAGATGAGGATAACAGTCTGAATAATGTAAATAATGCAAGTGATCATAATACCTCATCTGAGAGATATAGAGACCGAAATGTTGTGAATATGGCAATGAAGATGAGGATAACAGTCCGAATAATGTAAATAATGCAAGTAATCATAATACCTCATCTGAGAGATATAGAGACCGAAACGTTGTGAATATGGCAATGAAGATGAGGATAACAGTCCGAATAATGTAAATAATGCAAGTAATCATAATACCCCATCTGAGTGATATAGAGACCGAAACGTTGTGAATATGGCAATGAAGATGGGGATAACAGTCTGAATAATGTAAATAATGCAAGTAATCATAATACCCCATCTGAGTGATATAGAGACCGAAAAGTTGTGAATATTGCAATGAAGATGGGGATAACAGTCTGAATAATGTAAATAATGCAAGTAATCATAATACCTCATCTCAGAGATCTAGAGACCGAATCGTTGTGAATATGGCAATGAAGATGAGGATAACAGTCCGAATAATGTAAATAATGCATGTAATCATAATACCGCATCTCAGAGATATAGAGGCCGAAACGTTGTGAATATGGCAATGAAGATGAGGATAACAGTCCGAATAATGTAAATAATGCAAGTAATCATAATACCGCATCTCAGATATATAGAGGCCGAAACGCTGTGAATATGGCAATTAAGGTGAGGATAACAGTTCGAATAAGGTAAATAATGCGTCTCAAATACTGCCGAAAAATAAAATAACGCAGTTAAAATGATTTAATGGATTTTAACTTAATAGGAACACATGAGGAAACATAGAATCTTACATATATAGATTTCCGCACTCTTGAATCTTGAAGACGACAACACCGCGGGATGTTGTTGTTTTGAAGAATAATAAGAGAAAGTCGATCTTAAAGAAAATTTTGTCAAAACCTATATTCCAACAACCAATAACGCCTGTGTTTCAAGGGTCAGCAGTTTTTAACATTTTTCCAGGGTTGATGAATAATATTTGTAGGCATAAATATGTAAAACATTCTGCAAACGAATGCTAATTAGCCTACATTTTTAGATATTTTTGCATTGTTGAATTCTTAAAGCTAAATTTTGAAATATGAGATAATGCGAGTAAGAAGGAAATGTATCAAAATGCCTTCAATTCCTTTGAATATAAGTAGACCCCCCGTTTTTCATGGTGGCTTACTGCAGTCTTTTATACCAAGCGCAGATGACGTCGAGAATTGTCCAACTAATGAAATAAGCGTTCTGGTACAAATAAACATCCCGTCGGGAATTTTTATATAAGTTTAAAAAACCTAGAAAAATAATCATGGTGAAAGTTATTTAAAAATAAATAGTTTGCTGTACCAAATAAGTACCATGCCGAGTATGAAAGCAAAGGAAATCATTTAATTATACCGGTACTTGTATTTTACTAAAAGAGGAGTCATTTAACCAAGTAGAATGTTTCCCTATTTATATGTATGTGAGTGTCACTTCTGTTTATTTAATTTAAATTACATTTTTATTGCTTTTTGTTCTTTTTTTGCTTCATTTTATTTAGCATAATTGCAATTATTTAAATATAAATACATACATATATATATATATATTTTTTTCTCTCCTCATACTCATTTCATTTTCATTGCATATTCTGTTTTTTAATGACATTAAAATCTCCCGTAGAAGCCTGAAGAGCGGGAGCGAAACCGGTTGCTTCCCTTTTTATTCTTTGCTTTAGTATTTTAATATGTCTAGTAATATTAAGCTTAACACTTTCATTTCTGTTATAAAATTTTGTACCTACAAAAATATCTTTAAATATATATATAGATATATAAAAGGCTCAAACACTAATATTCCATGGTTATAATTTATTTCACTGGAATCGTAATCACCATCCAATTCATCAAACCTACAAATTCAAATTTTTTTTTTTCAATTTGTAGGTTTGATGAATTGGATCGTGATTACGATTCCAATGTAATAAATTATAACCATAAAATATTAGTGTTTCAGCCTTTTATATTATATTCTTATTCTGTCCTGGATTCTATCCGCTTGGGAATCTATATATATATATATATATATATATATATATAACTGTCCGGGTTTCAATTCCTGATAGTGGATGCGCACTGCTGATGAGTCCCAAATATAGGACGAAACGGCCGTCCAGTGCTCTCTGCTTTCTGTTGAGGTTTCTTCTAAAACTCGATGAATTACTTAATTATGATTATCTCAAATCCTCCTAATAATTTCTTGTATATCCTTGCTTCTAATGCTCTGGATGGAGCGGCTTGGTGATAGTAGTCGTGACTCTCGGGGGCACAGTCCTTGGTTAAAGGAACTTGGATGAGTTCCACCACGGAATATGTGGATGAGCGGCGCTATGTCAAGTTTAATTCGTTACCTCTTTGTCACCTGGGCCAGTAGTACAGTTGGTATGACGTATGCTTAATAACGTAGCTGTCCAGGTTTCAATTCCTGGTAGTGGATGTGCACTGCTGATTAGTCCCAAATATAGGAGGAAACGCCTATCCAGTGCTTTCTGCTTTCTGTTGAGGTTTCTTCGAAAACTCGATTAATTACTTAATTAAGACATATATATATATATATATATGTGTCCGTATGTATGTATGTATGTATGTGTGTGTGTATATATATACATACACACGCACTGACCACTAACATTATCAATATATATATATATATATATATATATATATATATATATATATATAGCAAAAACAAACAAAATTACCTGAAGTTTATTTCAAGCTGGTCTGAACACAGCCGTCTCCAGCTCTTACAAATAGACTATACTCATGTTGAAGTAATTTTGGTTTTTTGCTCTAAAATACATACATACATACATACATACATATATATATATATATATATATATATATATATATATATATATATATATGTGTGTGTAATTTGGCAGCAACTTTTCTTTCAAACATGTAGTGTTGAATGTTAAAGACAACATAGTCTTACATATTTTCTTTTGAATTTTCTCATATTCTCTAATGAGACTTTTTATTTGAAAATAGTTCCGAAATATGTATTTTCCATACGATGACCTAGCGCTTTCGAACATCATTGTTCATCTTCAGGGTCAATATATATATATAAATGCTATGTTATAATACATTGAGCTCTCTGTGAATCAGTTTTAATATTTGATATTACTATGATGCAACAGGATTATATACCAACGGATCTATTAACTGTACTATACATATATATATATATATATATATATATATATATATATATACGTTCTTTTTCTAGATACAGATATTTAAGTAAATTCCCGGCTTGAATTTTCGAGAAATTTGTATCTTATAAGGAACTGTCATATACCCTGACATATATATCCACACCTATATATGTGATATATTTTATATAAAAATAAAAAATGTCTTAAAATAATTGTCAGACTTTGTCCATTTCATAATGTGTGACGTTATTTGTTTACATTTGGATACTGTGAATCAGTTTTAATATTTGATATTACTATGATCCAACTGGATTATATACCAACGGATCTATTACCTGTACTATATATATATATATGTTTACATTTGGATACGCATCGAGCAGATATGAATGTACGAGTGAATATTATGGAGAATTGTAGTTTAAAAACAGTAAAATCGACCTTGTAACCGAAACGCTCTTCTGTGGCTAAATCAGTAAAGCACGTCAGGTTATATGACGGTTCTGTATAGCATACAGGTTCGATTCCTATCGGATGACGCTTATTTTCTATGAAATTTTCTACGCTCCGGCCTTTTTCAGATGGTTGGAATGTCGAACTGAACCCTTTATTTCGCTCACTGGGGTAGACTGTTCTAGTTCCACGTGCCATGTTTAATGGATGTAAGTGATCAGTTATATACTGTTAATTCCCCTTTCCAAGTTCTCCACTGCCTTAACCGGGCATTGAACTCACACTCTTTGGGTCCTGTCACTGGATCTAACCAACGCATTTATCCACTGTGCCATGTGTCCTTGAGCAACAGATAATGCATGTGTAGAGAACGTATGTGAAAGGGGAGAAAAGAAAGAATATATATATAGAGCGAGAGATATAAATAAATACATGAATATTTCCATAATATATGAAAATATATATATATATATAATATATGAATATATATATATATATATATATATATATACATATATAAAATATATGAATATATATATATATATATATATATATATATATATATATAGATAGATAGATAGATAGATAGATAGATAGATAGATAGATAGATATATAAATATATGAATTGAATACTTATAAATAAATATATAAATTCGTAAATAAATAAAATAGAAATAAATAAGCATATAAATATATAAATAAAAGTATACGTAATTTTTAACTCTCGTCTGGGTTCATATTGTTCCAGTAGATATTTTTTGGTATGTTTACAAGCTGTCATTACTGTCATTTAACAATTTGCTTTGCCCCGTGTATAACATAATCGCCAGATTATTTTCCTGATACAATCTGTACATAATATTTACAATACTGACCAATACTGGTCTTTTTCCTTTTTTTTCTTTTAGCTTCTACATATAGCTAGTATCGTATAAGGCTTGTAACTTTCTAACTTAAATGATGAGCGATGGTTAGACCATATATTCTTAAAGCTTTCTTCCGTACAAACCAAATACACATTATTTTGGCCTTTTTCATTATCTTGTAGACTACCCCTTCTATTTTACATACTCCGTTAAGTGGGCAATTATTTTTATTTCTACTAATGTATATGTGATCAATTATATTATTATCTTTCACGCTATCTTTATTAAAATTCATTATGTTCTGCCTCTTTGTTACATTTTCTAAGTTGCTGGTACAACTATAACTTATTTTCACAGTGTTTTTGTTGAAAATTTTGTGCAAGTAGTTGAAGCTGAAAAAATATTTTTCCTATATTCGTTTTTACTTCTAAATTGGGGTGTAAACCAAATGATGTTTCTCTTTCCTTTGCTGTTCCCCCATTGGTTGAATTTGGTGCTTAAATTTCAAGTCTGGTTTTGTGCCTGTTTTGTGTCTGGTTTTTAAGGTTCCCTCATACTCCTTTCTCTTTCTTCTTGAAAAATGTTCTGATTTGAAGAATTTCTAGATAGCCTACATTCAATGCCTTTCGGGACGTGTCTGATGACAGTTTTGGGGTGAGTTTGATCCAGCATTTACATATTTTAACTTGCTGTTTCGTTTCATGTACAGGGAGACATTACCAGTTTATGAATTCAATTCTACCTCCAGGTATTGGACTACTTTCAAACACATATACAACTCGTGTTTGTATAGCTGGTTCCTATTCTGCCGTTTACTCTTCTTCTATCGGGCACCACCATAAGTCCGTCATCCCTGTATAGGCCATGATCATTTATATGTACTATTTTATTTACATTTCTTAATACACAGAGGCCTTTCTATTCAGACACCTCTGTACCGTCAAAAGAGCCTTAGGGAACACCAAATGTACGTTTGTTTGTATTCTTTAGCCATATGTTATTGTTGTGGAAGAGAATAGGTGTTTCTACAATGTAGAATCATTTCTACTTCTCCAGATATTGCATTAATGAACTCCTTAGCGAAGATAAATGCTCCAAGTAGCCTCTGTTCAGATAATGACGGATAGAAACCGTATTTATAACCGTATTTAATAAACGCACGTTTTTTTTTATTTGCATCATTTACATTATTCGGACTGTTATCCTTATCTTCATTGTCATATTCACAACGTTTCGGCCGTTGTACGATCCGGCTTTCTTCAGGTGATTGGAATTTCGAACCGAACCCTTTATTTCGACCACCGGCGTAGAGTGTTCCAGCAGTGGAATACCATATCTTAAAACGATATCTTTATCATATATATATATATATATATATATAAAGACATTTTTATGTTTATACATTCTTTTTATAGATACAAATATTTAAGTAAATGCTATGTTTATAATAAACAGTATTAATAACATTTACCGGCCTGAATGTCCGAGAAAATTTCATAGAAAATATGCGTCCTCCAACAGGAATCGAACCGGTATCCCATATGGAACCGTCATATAGCCTGACGTGCCTTAGCCGATTGAGCCACAGAGGATCGTTCGGTTAGCAAGGTCGATTTTACTGAAATACTTCCATGAATATCTGTGGCTCAATCGGTTAAGGCACGTCAGGCTATATGACGGTTCAGACGGGAGATAATAGGATACAATTCCAACGTTCGTAACATTTAATTTAAAAAGAGGGCTCAATACAAAGTAGAGCAGTATTATTTATTTCTTTATGTTAGGATAATACACGGAAAACATGTCAAAATCGCTACACAATTGCAGTTGTGTTCCAATGCTTATCAATGCATCTCATCAGGTGATTGTTAATAACTCGATAGTGAACGATTTATTTAGATTTAAAAGCAAAATAGAATCTTTTTACGAAAAAAAAAAGAAAAAGAGGGTTATGATCCCTTTTTTCTGTTTTTTTTTTGTAAAAAAAGGTTGTATTTTGCTGACTGATAAATGTTTGTTAATTATCTTATCATTCTGTCGGATTCCGATCAATATTTGAATAATATTTGATCCACACACACACACACACACACACACACACACATATATATATCATTAAAAACGACTGACAAGGTGCTTTTATTTAGTTTATTTAGATTAACCCTACACCTTTCTGACAATAGCTCAATTAGATCTCATTTAAACAGTCATTTTTAATGAAATGTGCTTGAAAGAAGGATTGCTGCTTAAATACACAAATATATATATATATATATATATATATATATATATATATATATATATATATATATATATATATATATATATATATATATATAACAGCTAAATTCTACAAACCCTGCAATAGCGTAGGATAATTGTCTATGTTTAATGTCTAAAAAAGCACTAAAGTAATTGATTTTCGTTTTTCCAGTTTTTCAGATAGGTCTTTTAGACATCATAGAACTATTTCTTGTAAGAATCACTAAAAAAAACCCTTTCAGTTATTCAGCTTAAATTAGAACTGGTTAAAATCATTTTGTTTCAGCCCTACTGACTTCCCACCTGAGCAATGGTAAGAGGAAAAAGATCAGTCAGGCCTTCAGTAATGGTACCAAGCTCCATACTCTGGCTCCCATCTTCAAAGTCCATTCAAGAACCATCAAGAGAACGGTGAATAAGTTCTAAACAGAGGGAACAGTAGCGAGAAAAACTGGATCAAGAGCTCACAGCAGGATGAGGGTTCATCATTTCAACTTAGAGCTAAAAACGTTTAAAGTAGAGTCCAATAGCGTTATAAATACCTTGGAGAATTCCAGTAAGATATCTTTAATCATTCTTAAGAGACAACGGTTCAAATCTTAACCTAACAATTGAACAATTTTCCTGTTGCAAGATTTGAATAATTTTGCTGTTACACCCGGTATATGTTAAAAATTTTATGAAAGTAAGGTAAATATAACCGAATACATTTCACAGAAACTTCTAATATCCATATATGATCTATATTTGATCCAAGCGCATATATATATATATATATGTATATATATATATATGTGTGTGTGTGTGTGTGTGTGTGTGTGTGTGTGTGTGTGTGTGTGTGTGTAAGCTAAAATCTTTACGAAAATGATGTAAAATTGTAAGCAGAAAGAAAAAATAAGCAAATACATTTCAGAAAAAAGCATCTAAGATTTCTCTAACATTGTGCAGATGATTAATTTGGGATCTGAGAATCTCACCGGCCCTTATTTCTCATCGTCTGATAATCTCTGACAGATGAAAAAAACAGGCGACAAAGTGGCTAACGCTAATCAATTGTGTTATTTTGCTTGTTTTCAAGTCTCACGTCTTCATGTATTTTTTTTTTTTTTCTTCTTTTTTCAAATATCGCGTTTTCACGCATCCTGTGTGGTATCGAGACGTTCTTTTTTTAATTATGAAATCTGAAATATTTATTCCTAATTTGAATGAGGTTTTCCTGATGTTAGATTGCTTACTTTTACGGTTATGGTTTCTAGAATTTGTCATCAACTTACCATTATATATAAGCGAACTAAGTCAACCTAATGATAAAAAAAATCCCCCCCCTAAAGAAACTGCGTCAGGATCCGAATTTATTGAGCTCAGGCATTCAGTTATGTGCCATGCGTGATACACGCTTAGGCCATCATGCATCTTACGATACATGACTGACGAGGCAGATTTTTTCCCACAGTAGGTTCCCATTTCTTTCTGCGGTAGACCAGTTCCCATCCAACTATAAAACCCGGTCCGTCCTGCTATTTACCTATAGCTACGAGGAGAAGAGGATTCATATCTTTCCCATCGGTATTAGCACGTAAGTGAATTTAATTGATTCGACTGGAATTCGAACTCGGCTCTCCGATTCCTCAATCCGAACCGCTATTCAGTACTCCACCGTGCCAAAATATTGAAAAATCTATAATATAAATATTTTTTCGAGCGCCTTAACTCTCAAAGACTCATTTTGCCAAAGACTCATTTTTCTTTCTTGAGCAAGATATCTACGGTATATGCATAGTGAATAGTATGTTTGGTATGCATACACGTGATTCCTTTTAAATATTAGACGAAGTTAGACTAAAACGAAACCAGAATGGAGAGCTGCTCAGTGACGTTCGTCCTTACTACACTTGTGAATTTTCCTGAGATGAGCTTACTAGCTATCGCCCTACGGTAGGCACTCATCTACCGTATCTCCAAAGCTGAGCATAGACTGGCGCAAAGCTAAATGAAGTGAGCATCCAATGAGGAGCGAACACATGCGGATTTTTTTTCGAAATTATTTTGCTAGCTATCGCCCTACGGTAGGCTTTAATGTGACTCATAGCAGTGTTTCTCAACCATTTTAATCAACGACCCACCTGGGAGCAAATGAAAATATCAGGGCACACTCAGTTTTCACCTAATACAAGACCGAAGAGCCACTCATGGTAGTGTGTTATTGAATGTGCGTGCTGTAAAAGAGAAGGAAGAGAGCAGAAATGCATATTATGAAGATATATAAGATAGCATCCTCAGCATCTTTCTGTAGAACCACATTTCTGTTGCTTGAAGAATCTCCTTCATCTTCAAGAAGATTGCAGAGCATTCACTGCCATACAGCAGGACCGATATTACATAATGCTAAAGTACACTTTCTTTGTTTTGTTTTTTTCTCTTAATACTCTGCTTAGCTTTTGGAAGGCATCTTTGGTTATCCCAATGTGTCTTCGGATTTCAGTGCCACACTTTCCGTCCTCTTTTAGAACACTTCCCAGGTATTTAAATTTTTGTACTTGGCTCATTTTTGTATCTGCGATTTTTTATCATACATTTTTTGTTATTGTAGCGCCAATGACTGGCCTCCCTCACAGCGACACTCCACACGAATCAGCCCAAGGTATTCAAATCACGAGAGATACAAGGCCACATAATGGAGTCAGCCACTACAAGAGAGATAGCAAAGTCTTGTTGGAACACGTATGGACACTCCCTCTATCCAGATTCTGGTGATGGCAATAATCCTATGGCCTTGTCAGATGTTAGGTGACATGGCATGTTCCTTGTTGTTAATGCACTCGATACGTCTGATAGAGAATTGTTATGAAAGATACTTCGGCTTACAAATTTTTGTACTTGGCTGATTTTTGCATTTGGGGCTCATTCTTTTGGTAACAACCAAGCAATATGTCTTCTTGCATTTTATGCTTAGTCCTTTCTTCTCGCTTTCCTTTTGTTGGAGCTTTTGTAATATCATGACATTTATCAAACTCCGATACTACTTTCTTTAAAAGATCTCCGAGTTTCGGAATATTAAAAGCGCATGCACATTATTCTCAGTAGCTTTAAAGTATACATACTTACTTAACGGTTTTTCTTGGTTTTACTTAAAAGGAATTGACGACATGTATTTATTTAATTAATATTAGTACGGGGCGAACAAATTATATTAATTAAAAAACAATTTTTTTAATTGAAAATATTTTAAATTTATTTGCAAATTATTATCAATTCAACTTTCTATTAATCCAATTAAGTACGGCCTATGTCCCAAATTTTGCCCGCAAATGCAACTTTAATAGGGCAAAGTATAATTTATATTCTAATTACATTCTATTTATAGATTTCTTTACACATTCCGTCAAAGGGGTTTAGTAGAAGGTAATAGCGAGTATGGTTGAACGTTAGAAGTGAGTTAGGTGCTTTATGCTTATAGCTTTGTAACTAAACTATATAATAGTGGTTTAGATATAAAATCAACTACACTTCAAATAGCCTCAATATTTAACTAATTTTGAAAGTTTGTCTACATTTCTGAGATGTGGTATTATTTACATTATTTTCACTATTCGGACACTTGTCCTCATCTTTGTCGCCATATTTATTACAACGTTTCGGCCTTTCAGTATCTGTCTATATTTCTGAGATGAGGTATTATGTACACTATTTACATTATTCGGACATTTGGCCGCATATTTGTTGCCATATTTATTACAAAGTTTCGGCCTTTCAGTATCTGTCTATACATCTGAGATGAGGTATTATGTACACTATTTACATTATTTGAACTATTGTCCTCATCATTGTCGCCATATGTATTACAAAGTTTCGGCCGTTTTACGCTCCGGTTTTCTTCAGGTGGTTGGAATGTCGAACTGAACCCTTTATTTCGCTCACTGGGGTAGACTGCTTTAGTTCCACTTGCCATGTTTAATGGATGTCAGTTATCAGTTATCTCCTGTAAATTCCCCCTCCAAGTTCTCCACCGTCTTAACCAGGTATTGAACTCACACTCTTTGGGTCCTGTAACTGGATCTAACTAACGCCTTTATCCACTGTATCCTTGACATCCATTAAACATGGCACGTGGAACTAAAACAGTTTACCCCAGTGAGCGAAATAAAGGGTTCAGTTCGACATTCCAACCACCTTTTGAAATTTTGTTTAAATGCCGTATACCTTCAGAACGTAGACGATCATGGCTCTCCACAGCTTCGATTTCTTTATTAAATAGAGTAATGACCTAAGTTACATTGATTTCTCATAGCAATTTCCCATTGATTATATCCATAAAAAAGTCCGACTATGTATCGAATGATAAATTCACCTCAGAAAATCAGCTGACATAAAGTGTCACATTTTTATGCATTATTATCAGAAGTTTGCCAGGCTTTCATGGGAAAGACAGAGTATGGATCCCCCTTTGCTTTCTCCACGATTTGGAATTCATAATTTTCTTTTGGTACACGAGCCATTGTCTTTTGGTTCGCGAAGAGTTTCCAGGAAACAAAGAACCACCCCACGAGAGAATGCCAGGATATCTGACTCGTTTCGTTTTTTTTACATTTTTATTTTAGTTTTATATTTTATATATTATTATATACTAGCAGCATGGCCCGGCGTTGCCCGTGCTTGATTAAAAAAATGTACGACTCATACAGCAATCGCTATCACTTGACTTAAAATATTTTTGCCCTTCCTTGCTTTTAAAGGAGTGCGCTTTGCCGTGCTGATGTTGCTACATGCCTTACTTCTTGCCTATCTCACACTGCGATTTTTTTCTAAGCTCTATACTAAACATTAAATCTGTTACGAAAAAAGAACTAAACAAAATAAACACAAAACGATCAGCTTTAAAAAAGGACTCGTAACTGGAAAAACCGAATGAAAAAAGAATGTTAACAACAATTACTTTTTCACACCCAACCCAGTTCTGAGGAATCAGAATCAACGTTTAGTTTAAGCAAGCGAATGAGCCAATTGGAGTAAAGTGGCATGCAGAGTTAAATTGTTCCCACTTGTGACGAATGCAGCTATCGATTTCTTTGCATGTTAGTTAACATTCGTGTCAGTCAGCTGTTGGCTCTCACGCTGGCCAATAGGATCTTCCTGCCTATTCGTGGCAGCCAACTATAGACTCTCACTGTGGCTAGTAGAAAATGGCCGCAAACTACATGAAAACTGCCGTAGAAGTATGAAAAAATCGATAATTTCCACTATCGATGAGAGTTGGGAAATGCTAAGTCGGTCTTGGCTTTTCTACTAACTTGGAGCATGTGCATGTAAATTTTGGTGCAAATCCGTCGAAAATTGCGGACGTGCATTCGTTACACACACACACACACACACACACACACATCCTGCCTTTTATAGATAGAGATTATGTTTACAATATTCGATTAGTCCCTCATGTTAAATGTCATTGCTATACAACTACAAATGCGATATAACAGAAAAACAGTGAACTAAAATACGTATGACAACACCATCATGATGATTTAGCATATGACTGTATGAGAAAACACACCTAGCAATAATTTCATTTTAGTTTTATATTAATTATGTTTACATTTTCGATTAGTCACTCATGTTAAAAGTCATTGCTATACAACTACAAATGTGATATAATGAACCGAAAAACAGTGAACCAACCTGAATTCGAATTCGGCTTTCCGAGTTCGAATTCCGAGCCGCTATCCATTACACCGGTACTACTCAAAGTGTGATACGCATACCAGTACCGGTACACGAACCATCGTCTGCCGGTATGCGGTGATACCAGTAAATAAAGAAACAGCAGTCACATTGCACCCCACGAGAGAATGCCGGGATATCTGACTCGTTTATTTTTAATATTTTCATTATAGTTTTATATTTATTATGGTTACATTTATCGATTAGTCAGTCATGTTAAGTCATAGTTTTATATTTATTATGGTTACATTTATCGATTAGTCAGTCATGTTAAAAGTCATTGCTATGCAAATATTGAAGGCGATAAATTGAACAGAAAAACAGTGAACTAAAATACGTATGACAACACCATCAGGATGATTTAGCATATGACTATGTGAGAAACACACCCAGCAATATTTTCCTTATAGTTTTATATTTATTATGATTTCATTTTTCGATAGTCACTCATGTTAAAAGTCAAGGCTATACAACTACAAATGCGATATAATGAAGAGAAAAACAGTGAACTAAAATACGTATGACAACACCATCAGGATGATTTAGCATATGACTATGTGAGAAACACACCTAGCAATATTTTCCTTATAGTTTTATATTTATTATGATTTCATTTTTTGATAGTCACTCATGTTAAAAGTCAAGGCTATACAACTACAAATGCGATATAATGAAGAGAAAAACAGTGAACTAAAATACGTATGACAACACCATCAGGATGATTTAGCATATGACTATGTGAGAAACA
This sequence comes from Acanthosepion esculentum, assembly GCA_964036315.1. Classification (NCBI taxonomy): domain Eukaryota; kingdom Metazoa; phylum Mollusca; class Cephalopoda; order Sepiida; family Sepiidae; genus Acanthosepion; species Acanthosepion esculentum. Next base: position 136,625,860 of record OZ038477.1, read on the forward strand.
CACCCAGCAATATTTTCCTTATAGTTTTATATTTATTATGATTTCATTTTTCGATAGTCACTCATGTTAAAAGTCAAGGCTATACAACTACAAATGCGATATAATGAAGAGAAAAACAGTGAACTAAAATACGTATGACAACACCATCAGGATGATTTAGCATATGACTGTGTGAGAAACACACCTAGCAATATTTTCCTTATAGTTTTATATTTATTATGATTTCATTTTTCGATAGTCACTCATGTTAAAAGTCAAGGCTATACAACTACAAATGCGATATAATGAACAGAAAAACAGTGAACTAAAATACGTATGACAACACCATCAGGATGATTTAGCATATGACTATGTGAGAAACACACCCAGCAATATTTTTCTTATAGTTTTATATTTATTATGATTTCATTTTTCGATAGTCACTCATGTTAAAAGTCAAGGCTATACAACTACAAATGCGATATAATGAAGAGAAAAACAGTGAACTAAAATACGTATGACAACACCATCAGGATGATTTAGCATATGACTATGTGAGAAACACACCCAGCAATATTTTCCTTATAGTTTTATATTTATTATGATTTCATTTTTCGATAGTCACTCATGTTAAAAGTCAAGGCTATACAACTACAAATGCGATATAATGAAGAGAAAAACAGTGAACTAAAATACGTATGACAACACCATCAGGATGATTTAGCATATGACTATGTGAGAAACACACCCAGCAATATTTTCCTTATAGTTTTATATTTATTATGATTTCATTTTTCGATAGTCACTCATGTTAAAAGTCAAGGCTATACAACTACAAATGCGATATAATGAAGAGAAAAACAGTGAACTAAAATACGTATGACAACACCATCAGGATGATTTAGCATATGACTATGTGAGAAACACACCCAGCAATATTTTCCTTATAGTTTTATATTTATTATGATTTCATTTTTCGATAGTCACTCATGTTAAAAGTCAAGGCTATACAACTACAAATGCGATATAATGAAGAGAAAAACAGTGAACTAAAATACGTATGACAACACCATCAGGATGATTTAGCATATGACTATGTGAGAAACACACCCAGCAATATTTTCCTTATAGTTTTATATTTATTATGATTTCATTTTTCGATAGTCACTCATGTTAAAAGTCAAGGCTATACAACTACAAATGCGATATAATGAAGAGAAAAACAGTGAACTAAAATACGTATGACAACACCATCAGGATGATTTAGCATATGACTGTGTGAGAAACACACCTAACAATACTAAAAGGCTATTTTCGGAGACAGATATTTCGAATTTGTCCGTTTCAGAAGGCTTTGATAGAGGATTTGTTAAAACTATTAATATTTATACTGTAATATTGTATTACTTGTTTATAAAATCAATATAATTTTTTTTTTAAATATGCAACTTTTATTATATTCATATATAGCATAAATATGGTACCGGCCCTAGGAACACTGGGAAGACTTGTTATGTTAATGATGACTGGCCTGAGAATGAATAAGACATCATATCTTTAGTACAGATCATCTCAAAATTAAATGCCGTATTCATTCAGGACGAGAGAATGCCGGGATATCTGACTTGTTTGTTTTAAACATTTTCATTTTAGTTTTATATTTATTATGGTTACATTTTTCGATTAGTCACTCATCTTAAAAGTCATTGCTATGCAAATACTGAAGGCGATAAAATGAACAGCAAAACAGTGAACTAAAATACGTATGACAACACTATCAAGAGCGCCACACATCTTTCTTTTTATGTGTTGTGTCCCTTAAGGACGTAAGCGACCATGGCTCTCCACTTCCCCCTATGCCTTGTGCTCTTAATAGGTTTTGTGTTTCTGACAACTCCCCCAGACCACATTCCTCTATCCACCTGCCGAAGCCTGCCAGCTATGTCATTTATTGCTTTTCCCTTGTCTCGTTTTCCCTCTATTCGACCTGTGAGTATCACATTCTCCAGGCCCTCCTTTCTCATTACGTGGGCGTCCAGTAATGTTTTTAAAAGTCACTGCAATAAATCTAACGAATGCGATATAATGAAAAGCAAAACAGTGAAATAAAATACGTATGACAACACCACCATGATGGCGTGGGACTGTGTGGGAACCAAACCTAGAAATACTAAAGGGCCATTTTCATGAATGTATATTTCTATAAAATGTATAAAAAATTGTCCAATTTTTATTATATTCATCATATTTTTCTGATATAAATGAATATTACCACGGATGTTCAAATATTTTCTCGGGTCGTTTTTTTTTTATAATTACATATGGCACAAATATGGTACCTTGTCCCTGGAAAACTGGGAAGACATATTGCGTCAATGATGACTGGTCTGAGAATAAATAAGATATCATATCATCATGTTTAGTACAGATAATCTCAAAATGATCTTAGAATAGGACATATCTAAAAAAAAAGAAAGAAAAATTGACCCCCTACCAAGCTGGATTGCAAAGCTTCGCACGCTGGTCCCACGCATGTTGAAAAAATTGATGGTAGCTTGAGAAGCACTGTTCTAGCATACTGGTATACTATTTAACCCATAGATGGGAGATATTAAATGGATTCATATCTTTCTCAAACAGTGGCGACGAGGACTGAAGAAACAAACTCTACGCGGAGAAACCAAAAAAGTATACTGAAGAAATGAATTCTACGCGGAGGATATTGAAAAAACAAGTCCTACGCGAATATTGAAAAAAAAAACAAACAAGTTCTACGCGGAGAATCTACAAAAAACCTTTTTGCTATCGGTCGTCCGTAACAGAGGCGACGTAGGTCGTGAGAAAAAAACAAAAAAAAACAAGTTCTACGCGAACATAAAAAAAAGAAAAAATTTTTTGGGACACCAACTTTACAGTGGTAACAAAGACAAATTCTACGCAGGAAAATTCTTCGTAATAAGATTCCATAACAATAGCTAACAAAGACCTGAAGTCTACACTAAAGGAAAAATACTTACACATAATTACAACAGGCAACAAAAGACCTGAAGTCTACACTGAGAAAAAAGGAAAAATCGTTACACAAAATTACGGTGTAAACATGGAAGACTTTAAGACAACCATATTGGAACTAATGAAAATGCAATTTGAGCAGCAACAGAAAAACGAAGAGAAACATCTTGAACTACAAGAATTACTACTACGGGCAGTAACAAATAAAGGGCAAAATTCCGGAAATGAAACGGCATTCTCGCAAAATGCTATATGGAGCTCTATCAAAGACTTCACTTATGCACCGGACGAAGACAAAATCTTCGCAGCTTACTTCAGAAGATATGAAGATTTATATGAATTTGATTTCGAGAATTGGTCAGAAGCGAAAAATGTACGTCTACTACTGAGAAAACTAGGGTCAAACGAATACACTAAATTCGTAGACTACATCCTACCGAGGAAAACGAATGAGTTGACTTTCAAGGAAGCCGTAAAATTTTTAACAGAATTATTTAGTCCGAACACTTCACTATTCCACAAAAGGTGGAAATGTTTAAATCTAACAAAAAGGGATAGCGAAGACTATATAACGTCCGCTTCCGTAGTAAACAAACACTGTGATGACTTTAAGTTATCTGAACTCAGCCCGGACAATTTTAAATGTTTGATATTCGTCCGAGGCCTGATTTCGACTAAAGATGCGGAGATCAGACGGAGAATTCTAACAAAACTTGAGAGTGAGCCAGAATTGACGCTACAATGATTGGCTGAAGACTGTCAGAGATGTATAAGCGTAAAAAAGGACCCGAAAGATATAGAAGAGTCTGGCGTCGCTTACATACGAAAAGTACAACGACAAACACGTTTTTGTCACTCCTCAAAAACAAAACAAACCAATTATTCTACTTCAAAAACAAGACAAATTTTTCTACTTCAAAAAATCAAATGAAATATCAGAAAAAAATACCAACCAGTCCATGCTATCGATGTGGGACTTTGCATTTGTATAAAGATTGTCAATACCGCTTTAAGGCTTGTCTGTCGTGCAATAAAGTGGGACATAAAAGTTCGCATTGTTGGACTAGGAAAGAAAGCAGAAGCCGAGTAAGCATCGCTAGAACTGACCAAGCGGACGAGACAAATATACGAAAATACGTACAAGTAGAAATGTTAAACAAAAAAGGCAGACTACAATTGGATTCCGAATCAGATTTAACAATTATTAACTTACAGACGTGGAGGAAATTAAACAAACCGACCATGTTGAGAACTGATAAAATAGCTAGGTCTGTAACAGGAAGAAAAATAAAATGTGACATTCAACGGAATGACCAAAAAATAAAAAATGTACGTTCTTAAAAATACGAAAAATTTATTTGGAACTGACTGGATGCAGAAATTTGACCTCTGGGATTTACCGATAAGTACATTCTGCCAAAAAGTGAAAAGTTTATCGACCGAGGCAGATAAATTAAAGGAGAAATTAAAAGAGAGTTTCCCCGAAGTATTTTCAGCCGGCCTCGGGAGGTGTAAAAAATGGCGGCAAAAACAGAATTAAAAGAAAATGTACAACCCATTTTCAAGAAGAAAAGGAATGTACCTTTTGCATCATTAGAAAACATAGACCAAGAGTTGGATAGACTCCTGAAAACCGGTATATTGACAAAGGTAGAACATAGTCAATGGGCCTCACCAACGGTTTATGTAAAAAAGAAATCGGGTGAGATACGAGTATGCGCTGATTTCTCAACGGGATTGAATGCAACGATTAAGGATTATCACTATCCTCTCCCTAGTCCAGAGGAAGTTTTCACAAAATTGAACGGAGGAAAATTTTTCTCAAAGATAGACTTGAGCGAAGCATACCTACATGTACCAGTAGATGAGGAAAGCTCGAGGTTGTTGTGCATAAACACACATAAAGGATTATATAAGTTCCAAAGATTACCATTCGGGATCAAGGTCGTGCCTGCGTTATTTCGGAAAATAATGGACACTATGCTAGGCGGACTGGATTTCACGATTGCATACCTGGATGACATCCTAATAAATAGCAAAAATATTGATCAGCACTGGGAACACGTTCAAGAGGTTTTCAGGCGAATACAAAACTACGGGTTTAAAGTTAAAAAAAATAAATGTGACTTCCTCAATCCGAGCCGCTATTCAATATTCCACCCTTCCTTCAGTTAAGTCAGTTATGTGCCATGCGTCATACACTCCTATGCGATCATGTATCTTTCGATACATGAGTGACAAGGCAGATTTTTTCCCGCAGTAGGTTTCCATACTGATGGAAAAAAGAGAAAATGTTAAAAATAAATCCTTTAAATGAGAACGGAAAATGGTTAAAGAAAGAAAGAAAGAAAAAAGAAAGAAAGAAAGAAAGAAAAAGAAAGAAAGAAAGAAAGAAGAAAAGAAAGAAAGAAAGAAAGAAAGAAGAAAAGAAAGAAAGAAACAAACAAATAAAAAAGAAAGAAAGAAAGAAAGAAGAAAAGAAAGAAAGAATGTAAGAAGAATTTTAAGAGATAACTGGATACAAGAAAGACAAGAAAGAAACTAAAGATGGCAAGAAAGAAAAGATGTTAAAAAAAAACAAGCAGTTGGCCGAATTACGACGACGTTACAAAGAAAATAAAAACAAAATAAGGCGGAAAATATGGCGACATTAGGAACAGAAGAGTAATTGGGCAAAATTGAAATTATGTCTAATGGACTTTGACATTTGTTAACGGCAAAGCGAAATGGCGTCCTGCTTAAATGAAATAGCCACCATTTTGTTAAAGAAACATAAATGTCGTTATCAAATAATCGTAACGATCTCCATTGAATTAAGTACTTAAACGAACAGCTTTCTTAAACATCTTTTTACTTGTTTCCACTTAAGTTTATCTTATTTTCGTCCCTCCATCTTCATTTTATTTTATCCGCCATATTCTCTTATTTTTCTTCCTGTCTGTTCATTTTTTTTTTGTAATGGTTGGCAGTTTCCCGTTTTATACTTTTTACATGTTTTGTTAAATGGCATTTGTAGATAGCAAAGAAAGAAAGAAAGAAAGGAAGGAAGGAAGGAAGGAAGGAAGGAAGGAAGAAAGAAAGAAAACAAGGAAGGAGGAAAGAAAGAAAACAAGGAAGGAGGAAAGAAAGAAAGCATGCAAGCAAAGAAAGAAAGAAAGAAAGAAAGATAGGAAGGAAGGAAGGAAGGAAGAAAGGAAGAAAGCAAGCAAGGAAAGAAAAAATCATAGAGAGAGAGAGAGAGTGAGAGAGAGAGAGAAAAGATTTTAAAAAAGTAAATATATTAATGAAAAAAATGAAAAGATTAGAAAATAATAAAAGAAAACGATATTAAAAAAATGAATTAATTTTATAAAGTAAGAATGTAACAACGAATGAAAGAGGAAAAAAACAAAGAAAATGAACAAAGTACAGAAGCCATTTAAGAAAAAGATATAGAGAATAATGAATAAAAAGAACAAAATAGCGAAGGCAAAAAAGAAAGAGAGTTTAAAGGAAGAAAAAGAAAAAGAAAAGGAAAGTTTAATAAAGGAGCGAAGAAAAAAAACATGATAAAAAGAAAGAAAAATTAAAGACAGTGAAAAGAAAGAAAAGAAAAAGTATTCTCTTAGGTTTCTAATAAACGGGTGGGTGTTTATTATAATTGCTATCATTATTATTATCATTATTATTATTATTATTATTATTATTATTAATATTATTATTATTATATTTTATTTCCCTAGATTTCTGATTTGTACTCATTTTTTCGGGTCCCGATTTGAGACCTAAGGTCAGAAATGGCATCATGACATTTTCCACTGACCAATTAAAAAAAAAACATATTTTACATAAAGCCCTTCGTAAGGTGTGGGCTGTACTCGTGAGAACAATTTTTTTTTGTATTTCTTTAAGGCATGGAATTCCAGGAATCCCTTCAGTGAGTCTATTGCAATCTTTTCCAATCAATTCAAGGGCTCCAAGTACAACAGGGATTATTGATTTTCCCATGTGCCACATTTTTTTTATCCATTTTCTGTTTTTCGTTTTGTTTGTTTATTTTTCTTTGAACGCCATTCAGGGGTTTTCGTTTTTTGATTTAAAGGTCCTTGTACTTTGATAGCTTTTTGTAGATCTTCACAGATACATTGCAGTCTGCAGGAACTGCCATATCAATAAGGAGGCACATCTTTTGCTTGCGGTCTCTAATAATAATGTCAAGTTAGTTGTCCTTAATTTTATTCTGTCTGTGTGCGTTGTGTAGTCCCATAAAATTGTAACAGGACATATTTCCGTAACCGGTTCTGACTGGTTGGTTTTCATACCAATTTCTTTCAGTTTCCTTTCCTTATTATTGTTATTTTTTTTATTTCCTTTGATTTCTGTCGTGTACACATTTCTCTCCGGGTCCCGCCCAGAGACCTAAGGTTAGAAATTGCATCATGACGTTTTCCACCGACAAAAAAAGAAAACAACAAAAAAACAACAAAAAAAACACAAAAAAAACACAAACATATTTTACATTGATAAAGCCCTTCGTAAGGTGTGGGCTGTACTCGAGAGAACTTATTGTCATTATTATTATTATTGTTATTATTATTATTGTCATTATTGTTATTATTGTTATTATTTTATTATTATTGTTATTATTATTATTATTGTCATTATTGTTATTATTATTATTATTATCATTATTATTATTATTGTTATTATTATTGTTGTTATTATTATTATTATTATTGTTATTATTATTATTGTCATTATTATTATTGTTATTATTATTATTGTCATTATTTTTATAATTGTTATTATTATTATTATTGTCATTATTGTTATTATTATTATTATTATCATTATTATTAGTATTGTTATTATTATTATTGTTATTATTATTATTGTTATTGTTATTATTGTAATTATTATTATTATTGTTATTATTATTGTCATTATTGTCAATATTGTTATTATTATTATTATTGTCATTATTATTATTATTGTTGTTATTATTATTATTGCTATTATTATGATTATTATTGTTATTATTATCATTATTATTATTGTCATTATTATTATTATTGTTATTTTTATAGTTATTATTATTTTGTTGTTTTGAGGAAATATTCTGCCTTTATAGACGTTAGTTTGATTACTTGTTTATAAATTCTGCACATTTTGTACCATTAAATGATATACTGATACCCCTTTTATTAAGCCCCATGTTTATTGCATAATGAGAAGCGTCCTGGGTATGACGATAAACTACGTCCGACAGCAAGGCCTCTGATAATACGTTTTTGAAAAAATAATGTTGCCACGTGTACGTTTTTGAAAAAATAATATTACCAGCTATACATTTTTGAGGAAAAAATATTAACAGAAATAGATTTTTGACAAAACAAAAATATTACCAGGAAAAAAAAGTTGTTGGCATTAAATGACCCATTGAGTTTGATATGCCGTAAAACAAACCAAACCAAACCAAACCATAATGAGAAAATTTCCAGCCGACCAATTACGAAAACCCATAACAGCACTGAAGGGCGTTCAAAGAAAAATAAACAAACAAAACGAAAAACAGAAAATGGATGAAAGAAGAAAACGATGAACGATTTAAAATTTTGAAGGAGATAAAGAAAGAAAGAAAACCAAAAGATGGAAGTGAAAGAAAGAGATAAAGTCAAACAGAAGGCTGAAGAAACAAAAAGGATTGTAACCGGAAGAAGAAAAAGAAAGAATAAACGTATGAAAGAAAAAGAGAGAAAACGAAAGACTTTAAGAAAAAAAATGAAAAAAAAAGTAAATGGAAAGAACAAATAAAAGAACGAAAAGAACAATCGGAAGAAAGAACGAACGAAAAAATAATCGTTCCTTTTGAATCGGCCGCACCCTGCTCTTGGCTCGGGTGTGCTGAAAAATGAATGATCTTAAGCGCCCGCGAATAAATTTTCTTTCCCGGTTCAAACGCAAATAAAGATTAAATCTTTCGTGACACCAGGATTTCGTGGGATTGAAACGCACGCTGTGGCGGAAATATTGCTTAATTATGGATTTAGATAATCTAAAAATAGAGAGAAGCCAATTAAAATCGCGTTAGACCCGACTGTTTATAGTTTTTTATCTTAGCTTATTTAGTTATCGTGAGTCACCCGCATTTAGGAAATAACTTGATTTTTATAAACTATAATTCCCGTAAGAAGTAATGGATTCTTTTATTTATTCATCTGATAGATTTGATCACTTTAAATGTTATTTCGGATGGATACACCTTATCCAATAAAAAGTGATAAAGGTTTTGTTTGGTTTGGCTTGTTTTACGGCATATCAACCTCAATGGGTTATTTAATTGCCGACAAGATTTTTACTGCTGGTAATATTTTTTTTCCAAAAATGTATAGCTGCTATTTTTTTTTCCAAAAATGTATGGCTGGTAATATTTTTTTCTTTAAAACTTTATTGCTGGTAATAAATTTTCCTTCAAAAATGTATTCAATGCTGGTAATAATTTTTTACAAAACTGTATTGCTGGTATTAAAACTTATTTTTACACTTTTATAGTATTTTGGCCCCAGTTTGAGGGTCAACTATTTGCTCATAGCTGGGACCCTAACAGGTGCTACCGCCCAGGGTCAGGGTGGACCTGGGAACACCAGAAATTAAGAGGTAGTCCTATGCTCCTCAAAACCTCCTGATCAGAGGCCTTGCTGTCGGATGTAGTTTATCGTCGTACCGAGGACGCCAAAGTAATAAAATCTGTCGGGTAAATAAATAAGAAAATAAACATTATTCCTTTAGAAAATGGCTTTGTTTACGTTCACATACGAAACTCAGCAGATATGAAAATTTCGAAAGTCAATGTTGAGAAATATCTCGCTTAAAGGCAATATACAGACTATTTGATCGGAAAAGGTAATTCCTGGCCGAGGCGGTTAAAGCACGTCGGCTCTAACGACAGTTCCCTCTGCCCAGCGGGTACGCAGGTTCGAATCTTGTCGGAGAAGCGCATTACTTTAATAAGATTTCTCGAATATTCACGGCGATAGACGAAAATAAATAAATATACTGTTTAATAAATAAACGGAACGTCTACTAAAATACAAGTATCCACTGAAAATAGCGTTTAAATGAAACAAAAGCTATCAACTCTGTAAAATACTAGGTTAATAAATATGTCAACATAAAATCATCTTGCATATATGACGTACATTCTGTTTATAAATGATTTCTACCATTTAAGTATGAACATAATTTTAACTAACCCTGTATAATGGTTACGTAGGCCATATTGCTACGGAAAGCATTTATTAAATACTAGCAGCATGACCCGGCGTTGCCCGGGCTTGATTCAATAGTCGTACGACTCATACAGCAATCGCTATCACTTGACTTAAAATATTTTTGCCCTTCCTTGCCTTTAAAGGAGTGCCCTTTGCCGTGCTGATGTTGCTATATGCCTTACTTCTTGCCTATCTCACACTGCGATATACTAAACATTAAATCTGTTACAAAAAAAAGAACTAAACAAAATGAACACAAAACGATCAGCTTAAAAAAGGACTCGTAACTGGAAAAACCGAATGAAAAAAGAATGTTAACAACAAATACTTTTTCACACCTAACCCAGTTCTGTGGAATCAGAATCAACGTTGAGTTTAAGCAAACGAATGAGCCAATTGGAGTAAAGTGGCATGCAGATTTAAATTTTTCCCACAAGTGACGAATGCATCTATCGATTTTTTTTTGCATGCTAGTTAACATTCGTGTCAGTCAGCTGTTGGCTCTCACGCTGGCCAATAGAATCTTCCTGCCTATTCGTGGCAGCCAGCTATAGGCTCTCATTCTAGCTAGTAGAAAATGGCCACAAACTACATGAAAACTGCCGTAGAAGCATGAAAATATCGATTATTTCCACTATCGATGGGAGTTAGGAAATGCAAAGTCGGTATTGGCTTCCCGCTAACTTGGAGCATGTGCATGTAAATTTTGGTGCAAATCCGTCGAAAATTGAGGCCATGCATTCGTTACACACACACACATCCTGCCTTTTATAGATAGAGGCTAGCTCTCAAGTTGTGAATATGGCAACAATGAGAACAGCATTCCGAACCATGTAAATAGTCTAAATAAGAATTTAATAGGTTTGTAAAATAAAGAACGAAAGAAATAAAGAATGCAATAACTCTCTACATAAAACGGAGGATGTCTGTCTCTGTGTGTGTGTCTATCCGTTTGTCTGTTTGTCTGATACCTTTTCACTCGAGATCCATCCAACCGATTTTGACCAAACTTTGCACATACATTGTACAATGTAAGAGATAGGTTTTCAGCGTAAAAATCGATAATTCTTTAAAATATCAATAACCGATAGAGCCGATCAACAAGCGATAAATTCAACTTTTTTCATCCGATTTCGTTCAAACACGGTATGTAGGTTACTTATATGATGATGAACTCAACGATATCTCATTTTTATTTCTACGCCACTGCGTTTAGTGAAAAACCACGAAAAACGAAAATTCGATTTGAACACAAATTTTAAACTAAAACCTCTCAATTTTCAAGCAATTTAATGCAAACTTCATTCAATTGTAGCCAACAATAATTTGATTGTTTAACAGTCATTTAACTTCATAATTGAGTCCACCCATATAGTGAAAACCCACGTAAATAGCGAAAATGGTGATTTTACTGGTTTCTTTTTTTAATTTTTTATTGACCTTTTAACCAATTATCAGCAAAACATAATAAATGCTTTATAAATGTATCCTCTTTTACATCCCTGGTAGCACACTGACAAATTGAATTTCAAAAACACCAAAATTATAGTGTGTTTTCATGTTGCCTTTTTAACTCCTTCATGTCTGCGGCTAAATTGGATTGAATGAACACAGAGTACTTCCATTATATCAATAACTGCATTAATTGAAAATGTTTTTTTTAATGAAAATACGTTAAAGTAAATGATGATGTTTTTGCTCCATTCTAATTGAACGCTTTTTCTGATCAACCACCTGGGTATGGCTGCTAGTTGATAAATAAAAGAATAAAACTTGATTAGAGAGGACCGATAAACAAGTTTTACTGCCTTTTTTCTATAAGTGTTTTTTAATTCGATATTACCACTTTGCGGTTATGTAGTTGTTTTTTGTTATTCCTCATTTTCTTATTTTTCTTCTTGTTTTTATTTATGTCCGTTTTTATTGCTATTATTAAATTACTACATGCCATTCTTATGATGCAGGATGTTTTATCTCTTTTAGCGAATTTTTCCAAGTTGCAAATTATTAGCTAGGTTCTTGAAATTCCAAGATAAATTTTCTTTTAACGAAAAAGTATAATTACAGAACGTACGCAAAATTTACAAATAAAAATATCTTAAGTTAACATTTTTTAAAAATCGAAAAAAATTCAAATTTAAAAAAAGTGTATTAATTATAAAGGGAGACAATCCGAAATATATGTTCTTTTTAGAAGTCATTCAAACAGGGATTTTGAGAGCAGTTATCTTAATACATATACGTAATTTCTGTCTGTTCCAAAAAATTGCAATCTTCATCCGCTGTAACAAGGGGTTCACAATTATATCGAACTATACTATTATTGTTCAACAGTAAGTCATTAATGTTGAGGTGTCCTCCCACTAAAGAGTCTATGTTGGACAATTCCGCCTACTATAAAATTAGTACGAGAGAAGGCCTTGGAGGAACAGTCGAATAGATTAAATGCTGAGTCAACCGACACACATTCACTAGTCGTGTAATACTCTTCTGTTGTACTTACTGTTTAATATATGATATATATGCAACACTTGTTTTGTTATTTCTTTAACTATTTACTTGGTCACAACATCTTGGTCGGTTGACCATGCGTTCAATCTATTAGACTGTTATATTTACCAGCCTCCCCACAAGGTAGGATGTGGCATACGGCCGAGGTTAATGTGGGGCCCGTAGGTTCGGCCAAAAATTCCCCGTAGAACCTGTATAAAACGGGGTCGAGTAGCTGTTTCCCGAGACGAAATTCTGCCCTTCGATATAGCCTCGTCGGAGGCAGAGAGTTTGACCAGCACAGCTGGAACAGATATATTCGACTGTTATATTTAACAGCCCCCTCCCCCTCACGAGGGATGTACGTGGCACAAGGCCGAGTTTACCCTGTGTTCTCCGAGCCCATAGTCTCGGCTAAAATATTCCCTTAGAACACGCAATAAACGGGTTCAGGTCCTGTCTACCTCCCCGGACGAAACTTTTCCCTTCGGCAAAGCCTAGTCCGGGTTCCCCTCTGCCAAAGACAGAGAGTTCGACAGCACAGTCCGAACAGATCTATTTGACTGTTCCCCCAAGACCTTCTTTCCTACTAATCTTATAGTAGGCGGAAGAGTTCAACATTGACTCTTTAGAGGGAGGACGCCACAACAATTAAAATATTACGTATTTCTTTGCATTGAAAAAATAGTTTCGCCATCAGAAAATTTACGTAGGTAAAAGATGATTATAGTGATCTACGGTTTTCTCTCTCTTTTTTTTTTCCTCTCTTTTCGCAGTCCACCCATTACAAGGCCCAAGAACAAATCATGGTGAAGAGTTAAAGAATGATGGTATTAAAAACAGATCACGGTTAAGACGAGACTTTAAGGGGTTAACAATGTAATGATCGATAAAGCAACCACCGGGAAGTCTGTTTCTCAAAATAGTTGTTCTTCAGATGGAATATGAAGAGAATGAGGAGGATTCGTATCTGTATATGTGGCATGTCGGGATTTGGCTGTAAGGGTTTGAGACATTGATTGATTAATTGATTCTTTTTGCTTTTTACAGCTTACCAATCCTTTATATGATTTTTTAAAGCATTTCACACCAAGCAAGGCGGGAAGCCACTAGCAGCAAGGGGTTACAGAGATTATAGCTATCAGGGAAACAGGAAAAGGGAAGGGAGTTCCACAGGCGAGAGGTGCGAGATATGAAGCTATTGGAGTAGAAGAGACGCCTATATTTAACAGTTTCAACAGTGAAAGAGTGAGAGCGGGTTGCCAGCCTCGTAGGACGCTTAAATTCATGAAGTCTGGGAACCAGCGAAAGCAGATCATTGGAGCAATTACCGTGAAAGTATTTGTAAAAAAAGACAGAGAGGGGCGACGTCACGTCTGTGAGAGAGCGACTGTAGACGAGATGCCAGATCAGGGCCAATTACATTGCATATCCGTCTGTGGAGCTTATCAAGAATCCCGAGACAAACAGAAGGCGCTCCAGACCATATATGGCAGCAATACTCTATGCAAAGTCGAATGGTTGATTTGTATACTTGAAGGATCGATTCCGGGGAGAAAAATTTCCTGGCGCGTCACTTGAGGCTTGCTTTCAGGTTTGACCTTCGAAACAAAGCAGAGGTCATTTGTTAAATCTGATGTATCTGCTTTCTTGTAACAGATTCGAGGAACAGAGAAACAAAGACATACAGAAAAGGTCACACGGTTCATTGATGCCCATTTAAAATCCGATAGTAATTAGAAAAAGTAAAATAATAAAATCGGTTATTAATTATAAATTTAAAACTGTTATTAAAAACCTTTTAAACCGTTAATGGCTACGAATAAAATGAAAATTAAAAAAAATAATAATGTGAAAAGATAGAATAATAAAAGAACAAAAGAAAGAAATGGGGCGGGAAATAAAGAAGTAAAAAGACACAGAGAGAGAGGTAAGTGAGGAGAATGGAGAAGAAGGAAAACGAAAAGAAAGAAATCAAAGCAAAAGAGATCAAAAGGAAGCGAGAGGACATACAAAAAGGAAGAATTAACGAAAAGGCGGACGAGAACGAAGAAAAGGAAAGTTGGAAACGGAAAATGTCGGAGGAAGCGAAAAGGAAGGAGAATGAAAGATGGAGAAGAAAATAAAAGGGAAAAGTGGTGAAATAAGACAATGAAGAAGGTCGGGAAATGGAGAGAAAGTGATATGGCAAATCGAGAAGAAGAAGAAGAATAAAAGAAAGCTAGAAAGAAAGAAATAATGTGGAATATGAAGAAGAATAAAGAACAGATTGGAAAAAGAAAGAATACAAGGAGAAGGATGGAATAAGAAGAGTAAATGTCGAAGAAGTACAAGGATAAAGGAAATGTTGAAGATATAGAGAAAGAAAGAAGGTTGAAAAGGAAGCAGGAAAAAGTACGTGGGAAATAGTATAAGAAAGAATAGGCAGAGAGAAAATAATATTAGGAAGAAAGAAAGGCGATATGAAGGTATGAAGTAATAGAAAAAAAGAAAGAAAGAAAGAATGTGAATGACGAAAAGAAAGAATAAGACAAGAAAGATAGAAAATTGAACGAAGGAATAAAATATATGAAAAAAGAAATTAAAAATACAAGAAGAATGAAGAAAAGAAAGAATACCCGGACAGTCTAGCAGCGTGTGGACATTGATTTCTCGTTTAAAAGTTCATAGAAAATACATCTCGGGATTTTATTACTTAAAAATCATAGCACACATTCGCTTTAATAATTTGGACGCAATCTGGCTACTTGCTTCAATAAATTTCCATGTGTACAAAAGCTGAAAGAAAAGAAAAAAAAACAAAGTAGGAAAAAAACAAAATGTCCGTCGGGATTGGCGCACAGTCTTCGACCTAAACAAATAGTGGCGCATAAAAGTAAGAATGTGAAAAATTTCAGAATAGCTTCTTATTTACACAAAGAGATTTTCTATTCGGTTAAACTCACATAACGTAAAAAGATAAGCTTATAGGCGCACAGTCATGGCTGGTAATGGGTCTATAGATTTTAAAGTTATCACATGGATATATAAAGGTACTTATAGAAGTGTGATCTCCACAAAAACTCAGCCATTGACTTCATCGAATCCAGTCGTTATATTTTGTCAAGAAGAAAAAGAACTCCTTGCATTATTTATATTATTCGGATTATTAATATCATCTTCATTGCCATATTTACAACGTTTCGGCCTCTATATCTCTCAGATGAGGTATTATGATTATTTGCATTATTTACATTATTAAAACTGTTATCCTCATCTTCATTGACATATTCACAACGATTCGACCTCTATATCTCTGAGATGAGGTATTATGATTACTTGCATTATTTACATTATTCGGACTGTTATCCTCATCTTCATTGCCATATTCACAACGATTCGGCCTCTATATCTCTGAGATGAGGTAT
The DNA here is from genome assembly GCA_964036315.1 of Acanthosepion esculentum. Taxonomy (NCBI): domain Eukaryota; kingdom Metazoa; phylum Mollusca; class Cephalopoda; order Sepiida; family Sepiidae; genus Acanthosepion; species Acanthosepion esculentum. The sequence goes on from OZ038477.1 coordinate 136,641,998, forward strand.
TATGATTACTTGGATTATTTACCTTACTCGGACTGTTATCTTCATCTTCATGTAAATAATGCAAGTAATAATAATACTTCATCTCAGAGATATAGAGGCCGAAACGAATCTCAGTCATACTAACATATCTTCCATGGATTCTATTAAAAAAATAAAAATAATCATATAATCATGTATTAAAGATACAATACAACGAATTTAATTATTTTCAATAACTCTACCCCACCAACTGATATATTACGTAAAACCAACATTATATACCAATTCAAATGTCCCTTGGCAGAATGTATCTCTGGCTAAAAATAAATAAATATATATGTTGGGTATACGACAATTACATTAACAAGAAGGCTTACACTACACTTCTGACTATTCGTCCATTGCGCGACATCTACAGCAACATTATTGTCCACATTCACAATATAAAAAATTACTAAACGACAACACAGCTATCCTGCAACAAGAAAACAACAAATTCAAACTACAGATCATAGAAGCAATTTATACTAAAAAAAAATAAAGCCGGCACTGAACAGAATCAACTATGAATACTGCAGTAATGTTCTGAAATACCTGGCAAATAACAGTTTTTTCACGCGTTAATGCGCGCATGAACATGACATTATACAACAGAAAAAAAACCATAATGGATAATTTTTTCCCGTTCTAATGAACGCTCAGCACATTGTCAAACGTTTTGCATTTAAATGCATAATCAAAAAATTACGGTAATGGTTAACAACGCGCAGCTTTGTATAAATACTTGTACCAATGAACAACATATAGTTTTGTACTACTTGCAACACTGAAGATGATCTTGAAAGAAGCTCGAAAGTACTTGGAAAATGAAAATAAAAGAAATTCAAACAGTTATAGCACATTTCTCTCATCCTTTAATATCAATACATGGAAGGTTATTTGTGAGTATGAACGGATTTTGTTAAAAATTAGCAGACATGTATGTAATTTATTCAGTCAGACATGCCTATAAGAGAATTTGCTATCTAAATGCACAAATATACATATATATATATATGTGTGGGTGTGTGTGTGTGTGTGTGTGTGAGTGTTTGTGTGTGTGTGTGAGTGTTTGTGTGTGTGTGTGAGTGTTTGTGTGTGTGTGAGAGTGTTTGTGTGTGTGTGTGAGTGTGTGTGTGTGTGAGTGTTTGTGAGTGTTTGTGTGTGTGTGTGAGTGTGTGTGTGAGTGTTTGTGTGTGTGTGTGCGTGAGTGTTTGTGTGTGTGTGTGAGTGTGTGTGTGAGTGTGTGTGTGTGTGTGAGTGTGTGTGTGTGTATGTGTGTATGTGTGAGTGTGTGTGTGTGTGTGTGTGTGTGTGCGTAAATGTTTCTGTTTAATACTCTACTGCGCATTTTGATCGCTTTAAAAATCTGTTTATTTGAATGTTGTTATATTTTCTTATACTGACCCTCACTTTCTAGTTTAAGTTTTTTGTTTTCAACTTCATCAACTCTTCATCTTACACAGATTGACTTTTGACATTAAATTCTGCACGAAAACCGGAAATAGATATCCTGTTAATGTTCAACAATTTGGAACGAATTAATGTTCATCTCGGGAAGTTAAGAGATGTTAAAAAAAATAAAAAAACAATATGAAAAGAAATAAACATTAAAAGACTTTCGGTTTTAAATTGAACTCCTTTTCGGAGATTAACCATAAATAAAGTAATTTTTTTTTTTTATAAAAGATGTTAAAACACAAAAAAAAAAAAAATCGTGAAGTCAGAGATCATTGGGTTCAGTCAGGTCGCAATAATAACTTTTAGTTTCTTTAATTATAATTTCTTTTTTTGTTCTGTGGATCGCAATTTGTTCGGATGAAAGTGTCAATTACAATGGTATTTAAGTAGAGAGAGTTTTTTTTTTCAGGACTCGCTACAGATATATGCGAAACCATGTGTAAACAATGAGGGCAAAGTGAACCGAAAATATGGATCGACGAAGGTGGGCAAATAATAGAAAAATAACCAAGAAGAAATGCAGCAGATACAAAAGGTGGACAACAGCGATGTCTACGATGGGCGTTACTCCAGACAAGCATACAAAAATTGTAACGCTGAACGAACACACTAGCAAGCCTTACCAGTGAGCAAATCAAAGTACTATCGACTGTCCTGGAAACTCTCCTGATTTAACTCCAATCGAGACGATTATTCTTTTTATTTCATGGTTTGTTTTTTGTTTTTTGTTTTTTGTTATAGCTTATGAACCGTTTGCAGTTTATTTTAAAGTCAGAAATCATTTTTCGGTTGTAAGAATTTTTTGGATATTATAATGATTTACTGATAGAATACCTACTAATTAATCCATAGATGGCAGGAGGAAGGTAATATAACGAACTCGACTGGAATTCAAGCTCCGCTCTCCAATTGATCATTACAAGCATTTATCAACTATACCAATCACACATTCAAGTTTATAGCACCTGGTATTGGCAAACTGTCATCCATTCTATTCTTGTGCAAATTTAATTGAAACAACCGATTTAGTTATTCTTTCTGTCACCCTACAGCCAGTTTTAGACCCACTAGAGTGACAGGCTGTAATCGATTTCTGTCTTTTCATCAGATTAGGTCATTTACAGCGGTGTGCAGCTATATGAATCTATTTTCAGGGTGTATGATGAAATTAGTTTCGTCTTGAAAAATATTGCGTCAACCGAGATTGCATTAGATTTTCATCACGCCCCGACACTACTGTCTCGATTGTAGATTAGCCGTCCTACGACCATTGTCTGCGATGGACGTTACTCCAGGGAAGCATACAAAAATTGTAATGCTGCACGAGCACATTGGCAAGCCTTACCAGTGAGCAAATCAAAGTACTATCGACTGTCCTGGAAACTCTCCTGATTTAACTCCAATCGAGACTCTGTGGTCAATCTGCAAGCTACGACATTGTGGAATGGACATACGAAGAACTAACATGTACACAGGGTCATGTCTCATTGGAAACATACGAAAGAAAAGTAAATAATAACTAATTATTCTTTTTATTTGAATTAATTTGCTCAGGAGTGTAGGTATTGGCCAGGCTCACCGTTGTTTAACTTCGGTAATCGTACGAAAAATGTGACTTAACGTGTTACGGCCGTATGCCCCGAAGAGAAAGCGAAAAAAAGGAGGCAAATGAAAAATAGCTTGAAACATGAATGCTTATTTGCATTACTTCGGTCATGATCAGGAGTCTGCTGGTCTGGGTGTTTCGAACTGAAACCTGTATTTAATTTTCGCGGGTAAATGTTTAACGTTCACGCCGATCATTCCTCGCCGATATCTCGTTTCATTCTTATTCAGTACTTTTCAGTCTGTCTGCACTATTTGACCCAGAGATTAAAATTACACCAAATTCACTATCCAACCAATGACTCTACTAGGCTATTTTCCCAGGGGAACACTGCTTCTTCTTTGTACCCTGTCCCATTCAGTACGTTGGCGATCAGAGATTTTCACTAATTACTATACATCGTTGATCTGTGTCCCGCCAGTCCTTGTTCTGTCATCCATTTATACAAGCTCGTTAAGAAGGTAACTTAAATTTCTTTCAGCCGTTGTGCCTCCCCACACACACATCCTTTATCAGGCGTATATCGAAAATGGTAGTTAGCAGTGCATGTGGAATGAAATGAAAACATTTAACAAGTAAGAACATTCGAGTGCTTGTTCAGAGGGTCTCCTCAGTTTGCCTTGCATATAAATAAATACAATATAGGGCTCCTAATAAAGAAATAAAGGTCAATGACAACAAATCCTCAATAACAGCAGCAGCAACAAAAGGAAAGCTTCAGTGTGTGCAGGTATAAATGACATGCCAGAGTCTCGCACCTCAGAAGGCAGGTTAGTTTCGTGAATTCGGTGACATAGAAATTGAGTAATCCGGCTCATTAGAAACAGGGTGACTAATAACTGAGCACTGTTAAAAATAAGTAAAAATAAGTAGATGAGATATCGCCAGACGTGGGCAATATAGTAGTATACCCCCGTAGATTAAATAAAAGGGTTCTGTTCGTAATTCACTGGACGTTAGGCGAAACAGCATACAAGCCGATAAAAGCCAGAAGGCACAACGATCGAATCGTTGTGATAGCAACAGAAATTTTGAGGACAATGGTTCGAATGTAAATAGTGGAAATAACACTAGCTTCTTATTTCATAAATTCAAACAGGAAATTCACAAATGTCATGCATATAACTAATATACGGCCGCATGTACGATCACTTCCATCTTTGTTTTTAGTGAATTAAATTTAGTATCATTATTTTGAAATTCAAATTTGATTGGTTGATTTAAATTTATTTTTAAATACAAAAAGCTAATACTAATTTAAAGTTAATATTTAAAAAATTATTTCGCTAATTTCGAAAAAAAATTTTTAAATGTTCTGAACCAAACACTTTTTTAATATTATTCACAGAGAATTTGTTGAATGAAATACAGGGGAATAACCTCGATCTTACTTTCCCTTAGTTTAAAGTACATTCCAAACCTGCTAAATATTCATAAATACATCTAGGATATAAAAGTTCAGGACTCTAGCTAAATAACCTTTATAAAAACATTTCTGTGAATATGATTAATAATCATTTAATTTAAATCGAGATTTAAATTTCTTGGTTCATTATATAAAAAGCTTATGAAAATTTTTCGGTAATTTTTAAAAATGTTCCTTTTTAATATTATTTACAAATAATTTGTTGAATTAAATATATCACCATTGAAATTTGGGAGTTAACAGGACCAAACTGAATTATCTGAATATCCTCTTTTATATTTATATAAGCTCTATCCCTAATATTGAGCACTTTAACCATAAATATAAAATACCTTAAAATTATATTTTTATCGTGACATATATATATATATATATATATATATATATATATATATATATATATATATATATATATATATATATATATATATATATTATATTTGTTTCTATTTTCTTTGATATCTGGCGTTTACACATTTCTTTCCGGCTCCCGCCCAGAGACCTAAGGTTAGAAATGGTATCATGACACTTTCCACTGAAAAAAAAAATATTACATAGATAAAGCCCTTTGTAAAGTGTGGGCTGTACTTGTCAGAATAATTTTTTGTATCTCTTTGAGGCATGGACATCCAGGGATCCCTTCAATTAGTCTACTGGAATCTTTTCCAGCCAATCCTAAGGCTCCAACTACAACAGGGATTGTTGATGTTACCATGTGCCACATTTTTGAGATTTCTATTTCAAGGTCCTTGTATTTTGACAGCTTTTCGAATATTTTCAAAGATACATTGCCGTCTGCATGGACTGCCATATCAATAAGGAGGCATTTTTGTTTGTTTGTGGTCTTTAATAACAATGTCTGGGCAGTTGGCTTTGATTGTTCTGTCAGTGTGTATTGTGTAGTCCCATAGAATTGTAACAGGTCCTATCTCCATAACCGGGTCTGGGTGGTGTTCGTACCAGTTTCTTTCAGTTTCCTTCCCGTAGAAGTTGCAAATTTTCCAGTGCCGATATTGGCCCACTCTGTCATGCCGGTTTTTATATTCAGTGGGTGCCAATATCATGCAACCTGATACAAGATGATCAATGGTTTCTGAATATTTATCACAGAATCTGCATTTTGGGCTAACACAATATTTTAGTATATGTGCTTGATAATTCCTAGTTAACAAGCATTGGTCATGTGCAGCAAGGACAAAACCTTCAGTTTCAGCTTTCAACCCTGCACTACGTAGCCACTGATGGGTACGGTTTTTGTCTACGTCAGCTTGTTTGGTACGGGCAGAGTATTGGCCATAAAGCGGTTTATCTTGCCATTGTTTCTGTATCTTATCGGTTGCATCTGTCTTTGCTTTCTTTTTTAAGTATTTTGCAGCTTCAGCCGATTATTATTAGTATTATCATTATTATTAATCAAAGAATATCAAACATAAAATCCCATAGGTAATAATTTTTATTTCATGATAGCTCTAAAAAGCAGCTCTCAATCTTCAAGATCTACAAACAAATTACAAACGAATAACAGGTCCCATTTAAAACAGGTCTCTTTTAAATTAATTTGGAATACGTCTCAAAATAAACTCATAAACATAATAAATATACACTAGGGGATTAACCTTGAACTAACTTTACTTTAGTTTAATGTACACTAGCAGCATGGCCCGGCGTTGCCCGTGCTTGATTCAAAAATCATACGACTCATACAGCAATCGCTATCACTTGACTTAAAATATTTTTGTCCTACCTTGCCTTTAAGGGAGTGCACTTTGCCGTGCTGATGTTGCTACATGCCTTACTTCTTGCCTATCTCACACTGCGATTTTTTTCTAAGCTCTATACTAAACATTAAATCTGTTACGAAAAAAGAACTAAACAAAATGAACACAAAACGATCAGCTTTAAAAAAGGACACGTAACTGGAAAAACCAAATGAAAAAAGAATGTTAACTACAAATACTTTTTCACACACAACCCAGTTCTGCGGAATCAGAATCAACGTTGAGTTCAAGCAAGCGAATGAGCCAATTGGAGTAAAGTGCCATGCAGATTTAAATTTTTCCCACTTGTGACGAACGCAGCTATAGATTTTTTTTTGCATGCTAGTATGCTAGTTAACATTCGTGTCAGTCAGCTGTTGGCTCTCACGCTGGCCAATAGAATCTTCCTGCCTATTCGTGGCACCCAGCTATAGGCTCTCACTCTGGCCAGTAGAAAATGGCCGCAAACTACATGAAAACTGCCGTAGAAGCATGAAAAAATCGATTATTTCCACTACCGATGGGAGTTGGGAAATGCAATGTCGGTCTTGGCTTTTCTACTAACTTGGAGCATGTGCATGTAGATTTTGGTGCAAATCCGTCGAAAATTGCGGCCGTGTATTCGGTACAAACAAACACACACACACACACATCCTGCCTTTTATAGATAGAGATTCATATCTTTCTAAATCTTAATAAATACATCTAGGATATAAAAGTTCAAGACACTAGGTATATAACCTTAATAAATAAGTTTTCTCTGAATTTATTTGATAATCATTTAATTTAAATTTCTTGGTTAATTATGTAAAAAGCTTATGAAAATTTTTTCGCTAATTTCAAAACTTTTAAAAATGTTCTTTTTTAATATTATTTACAAATAATTTGTTGAAAGAAATATATCAACACTGGAATTTTTTTCGTTCACAGAACCAAACCGGGTTTGTTTCCAATTCACACCGCACCTTTCTCAAACGACATTCTAAGGTTAAATCTGAGGTCAGCATATCAAAATAGTTCAACACCCTCTCTCTTTACCCACTCTCTAAATAAGATAGCAATATCTCTTGATTTTAACCTGGAGTCTTTTTTTTTCCATTTCATTTGTGATTTGTTTCTAAGTCTTGAGGATTGAGAGCTGCTTTTTCTTAAAGCTCTCATGAAATAAAATTAATATCTATACGATTATATGTGTTTGATATTTTCAATTAATAATAAATTTGCTCTGTTTTTTGACATAGATCTCTCCCTGGATTTATACCCTCCTGAAAATCCCATGCGGATTATCATATTGTGTCATTACTACACACACACATACACACGCAAATATGTGTGTGTGTGTGTGTGTGTGTGTGTGTGTGTGTGTGTGTAACACGAGAGAGGGAGAGAATGGGACATACGGAATTTGTAAAAAGAAATAAATTTATTTATAAAATGTTTAATGTGATTGCTGATTCATTTTGTTCACATTTTTGCTGAAGACAATTTCTGAGAGGTTCTCTATCTGGCTAGCAGAACAATGTTTTGCACCAAAAAGAAAAACATGTCTTCTTTTAAAATACTCACTATCTGCAACTCAGCGGATCACTGGGAATGTCACCAAAGTGACCTGATTTCATTTTGGATCGGAATGATAAAACTGATGACATCCCGAGGAAAATAAACAAAATGTAACAGAGAATAGCTAAGTCGAAATCATAACGCTAATGTCATTTTCTCAAAACGGCATTAGGAATAATGATGCATTTGGATCGGAAGAGGGGGAACATAGGCGGGAGTTAGAAAGCGTGTTTTTGAAATGGTGGATATGTTCATGGGCTTGAGGGAAAAATGGTGAGAAAAAGAGACACTAGTGAAAGAAAGAAAGAAAGAAAAAAGAAAGAAAGAAATGAACACCATAAAATAAGGACGAAAGAAGAAAAATATTAAAAGAAATAGAAAGAAAGAAAGAAAGAGAGAGAGAAAGAAAAATAAATAAGAAAGAAAGAAAGAACAAAGAAATAGATACCATAAAGAAAGGACGAAAGAAGAAAAATATTAAACGAAAAAGAAGAAACAAAGAAACAAAGAGCGAAAGAAAGAAAGTAAAAGGAATAAGAAAGAAAGAAAGAAAGAAAGAGAGAAAAAGTAATAAATACCATAAAAAAACGACGAAAGAAGAAACATGTTAAACGAAATAACAAGAAAGAAAGAAATTAAAAAGAATAAGAAAGAAAGAAAGAAAGAAAGAGAGAAAGAATGAAAGAAAGTAAAAAGAATAAGAAAGAAAGAATGAAAGAAAGTAAAAAGAATGAGAAAGAAAGAAATACACACCATAAGGACGAAAGAAGTAACATGTTAAATGAAATAACAAGAAAGAAAGAAAGGAAGAAATTAAAAAGAATAAGAAAGAAAGAAAGAAAGAGAGAGAGAAAGAAAGTAAATGAAAGAAAGTAAAAAGAATAAGAAAGAAAGAGAGAAAGAATGAAAGAAAGTAAAAAGAATAAGAAAGAAAGAAAGAAATAGACACTATAAAGGAAGGACGAAAGAAGA
>OZ038477.1:136653297-136693297 GCA_964036315.1 Acanthosepion esculentum
CAAAAGACCACAAATAGTACAGGAGAAAGTATTGCATGCAAGTGCAGTAGGGACACTGTTAGCTGTTTTATTTCACTTTTATGTTCGACGCAGACGAATGATGCTTACTGCTTGATGGGGCATCATATATATATATATATATATATATATATGAAATAGATATATATATATATATATATATATATATATGAAATATATATATATATATATGTGTGTGTGTGTGTGTTTGTGTGTCTGTCTGTCTGTTTGTGTGTTTACAGGGTACCCAATAAAAAAGTGTTTAATTTAGAAAGACGTTAGACAACCGTTGAAAACTGGTGATGTCTAATATGACTGAAAAATTCAGGAAGAATTTCTGCACATTTCATCGGACCCCACAGTCGAGTATTCTTCTTTGAAAAGTACGATAACTTGACGCTCAACATCAATGAGGACTTTAGGCATGCGAGAAGGGTAAAACGAAAGCCGAAGGTTTTTTGCAAATAGCCTGTAAATAACGAGTGACAACATCGAGCAGCAATTAAGCAATCATAAAAGAACCAATCAGGATCGAGAAATTATGCAAGAGTCGAATGATTATTCAAGGTCATGAATATTCAAGAATTTTATTTAAAGTTATTCAAGGTCAATTATTTTAGAAAGATAAAACAGTGATAAGTATATTTGCCGCTGTTTTACCAGACACCATATATATATATATATATATATATATATATATATCCTATTTATTTTAAATAATAAATATAATTTTTAAAATTAACACACTTGTTATACCAGTATAATACATATACCAACATTACGATAACCAGATATATTTTTTTTTAATTTACATTACGTGACGCCCGGTCTATAATGAGCACGTGACGAATGCAGAAGGCATAAAATTCCGAGTTATCCAATCACTGTATGCCATTGTGTATATTTCTTAATATAATTTTTAAAAAATGGCGCTCTTAAATAGGCGCCCGAGGGACTTGTCAGTGATTTGGTTCATCAGGGAGTTTGGGGTCTTTCAATATCATACTCCCCATCACCAAATCGACCCAATCAGGGAAGTTCAATCCCTGATCCCCCACTCTTATTGAAACGTTTACAGCTACTCTTTTTTTCTTTTTTTTTTTTAATGAATTCGACGAAGAAAGACCACATTTTCCGCACACCCGATTGGATGTTTGTAACAACCAATCCTATGCGCTAACTATCTTTTAAATGGTCCACGGTGGCGACTGGCTTCTTTTTTTTTTCGGTGAATAGCAGTTTCAATGGATAACCGAGGAGGTAATCTTAATGTTCCTAAATTTTAACACTTTTTCCTAAGTATTGTGTAGTGTCTTACTCTAAATTTTTGCCGTTTTTATTTTAAGTGTGCTTTTTTAGGGGGGTGGGGACTTAAACTCAACCCTACTATCACATTTTTATCGTTTAGCCTGATTCTTAACATTATTACAGGTCAGTTAACTTTAAATTGATGTATTCGCAAAATGAAAATAATTGTCCATAAACATGCCGTATATTTTTTGACTGTACACACAAAAAATAAAAAATAAAATAATAGAAAAAAATCGACACACAACACAGACACACACACATATATATATATATTGAATAAATTACGAACATTATATCTGCTTATTTTAATATAATCCTTTCATATCCACAAATATTTTCCCGTATGTTACAATTGACTAAGACAGGAAATACTGTGTTACAGTGCATTTCTTGCCTTATTCAATTGTAATATACGGAAAAATATTCATGAATATGAAAGGATTATGATGGAAATAAGCAGATATAATGTTTGTAATTTATTCAATCAGATAATGCCTAAAAGAGAATTTGCTGCCTAAATACACACACACGTGCACGCACGCATATATATATATATATATATATATATATATATATATATATATATATAAATGTATATGTGTGTGTGTATTTAGGCAGCAAATATATATATATAAATGTGTTTGTGTGGGGGTGCGTGTGTGCGTGAGTGTGTGTGTATGTGTGTGTATTTAGGCATCATATTCTCTTTTAGGCATAGCTGATTGAATAAATTACAGACATTATGTACGACTTGCAACACTGAAGACGTTCTTGGAAGAAGCTCGAAAGTACTTGAGAAATTAAAATAAGAGAAATTTAAACAGTTATAGCACATTTCTCTCATCCTTTAATATCAATACACAGAAGGTTATTCGTGAGTATGAACGGATTTTTAAAAAAATTAGCAGATATTATGTCTGTAATTTATTCAGTCAGACATATATATATATATATATATATATATATATATATATATATATATATATATATATATAAAGATTGAGAGTGTTAGAGACCGTGACATGTGTAGTGTGGTATATTGAAAGCAAGTAAAACGAAATGATCAAGACAGGTTTGGTTTCTACTTAAAACGGCGCATCTCCATCAGAGAAATGCGTATTTTTTTTCTTCCCATGCTCTTTTTAATCACCAGTTTTCACTATAATGTTTCTCGCCTCTGGAATACCAAGATGTTTAACAGAGAAAAATGTGGGTGTGCAATCATTTGGACAAATGACTTTCCCATAAATTCTACACATGCCCAGGCCCCAGGCATCTTACCACCATAGTCAACTTTGTCAAAGGCCACATATATATATATATATATATATGTGTGTGTATGTGTGCGTGTGTAGTGCATATATGTGTGTATGATTTAATTGTTTAAATTAATTAATTACCGTAATGATGAATTATGAATTAAGAACGATATATTTAATGCAGCTAATTATGTAATAAACTTGATCTGTATCAAATTAATGTAATTAGCAATTTTGATTGTCTTTTTTTTATCTTGATCGTACAAAGTTATTAAATCTGTTTGCTTTTTAAAATTACGGATATGTATTCAAGCTGCTGAAATGTTCTCGGTCCAAACCATTTGCTATGTGATAGGTCCTGATCTAGCATCTCGTCTACAGTCACTTTCTTCCAGACGTGCACTGGTACTCCAACTGCATAAATTTAAGACTGCTCCTGGGTTTGCATCTCGGTCCCACCCTTTCACTGTCGAAGCAGTTAAATGTAACCGCCTCTTCTACTCCAACAGCTTCTTATCTCGCACTTCCCAACAGTGGAACTCCCTTCCTCTTACTTGCTTCCCTGATAGCTATAATTTCGTCATTAATGAGGGAATGGCTGGAAGCGACCGAATTGCGGTTTTACCGAGCATTTTGAGAACTTAAGATACGCAAATGACACCATATTGATGGCAGGCACGGAAAGAAAACTACAGGAAATCCAAGACAATATTGTAAACAAAAGAAAGTAGAAAGAAATATATCTACCGCAAGGAAAGTTGGTTCTCTGTGTCATGCCAGAAGGTTTTTGTCACCTGAATCCATCCTTCAGATCTACAAATCTACCATTCGTCCTTGCATTGAATACTGCTGACATATATGGTCTGGTGCCCCCGCTGTTCATCTCGAGGTCCTAGACAAAATCCAAAGACGGATATGCAATGTGATAGGTCCTGATCTGGCATCTCGTCTACAGTCACTTTCTCACAGACGTGCTGTGGCTTCCCAGTGTCTTTTCTACAAATAATTTCATGACAACTGCTCTGACGAGCTACTTTCACTGGTACCCCAACTGCATGAATTTAACCGTACTGTTAGGTTGGCATTTCGGTCCCACCCTTTCACTGTCGAAACGATTAAATGTAACCGCCTCTTCTACTCCAACAGCTTCTTCTCTCGCACTTCCCGACAGTGGAACTCCCTTCCGCTTACTTGCTTCTCTGATAGCTATAATCTTCAAATATTCAAATGTAATGTCAATCGACATCTTCTGATGCCTTGATCTTAATCCCCGTCCTTCTCTTTATCCTTTCCTCAAACACCCCTCTTTACTCTTGCTTTCACTCTCTGTAACCCCCTGCGTTCTAGTGGCACTCCGCCTTCCTTAGGGGGTGATATGCTTAAAAAAAATATATTCCTCATATCAACCATGTTCGGCTCGAGAAACTTTTAGCAGTTTTTCTTTTCCTTTCTTAGTTTTTTTTTTGGGGGGGGGGTAATTGTTCACCCAATACAAGGCTTAAGAGCCTCTCATGGCAGAGAATTACTGAATGAATGTAAGAGGAGCCGGTAAGAACTTTAAATTATATTTAGGATAAAGTTTGACCGTATATTTGACGAGGTTAAGATTGTACTGAGCGTGGAAGCACCCTCTTGGGAGTCTGTTCTATTAAATATCTGTTCTTTTGAAGAAGCTGTACAAATGAAACTTTCCTCTTACTAATGGAATATGAATGGAAAATAAATGATTCATCCCAGTCTAAGTGGCATGACGAGTCTTAGATATGAAAGTCAGAATTGGTCGTCAGAAAATGTCTCATGCAAATAGTGATAGAATAACGAGGGCCTTAAGTCTGTGGGAATGGGAGTGTCGAGTGGAAAATAAGTCATCGCCCATAAGGCTTTGTAGACGCTTTCAAACTATATCAAGGCTGCAAAGTGTGGGCTGGGCAACACCATCCCAGATATGGTAGCCGTACAAATCTGGCTATTATAAAAATAGCAGGAGGTCCCCGGTACTTTCTGTAGCAGTCCACGGACTGACCATTTTTCCAGCAACTTTAGCGATCGATCATATATCTGAGTTCAACTTGAGATCTTGGGAGAATTTTACTCTCTGAGAATACAATTTTCAGATTCTGTTCTAATTTTGATTTTTTTTTCCTTGATAGATAAGAAATTATATTAGGTTCAGTATATTTCTTTTAGTCATATCAGGCCATGCAATGCGAGGGTGCCACTGGAACGCAATTGGCTACAGATCGCAAAAGAAAATGAGGATACGTTAGTGAGGAGAAAAGTTATTAAAATAATGGGATTCAGGAAGACAGACGATAGCGATTGAAAATCGTAGCTAATAGGGAAGCAAAAAAGCAGGAAGAGAATTCCACAGACGTGAAAAGGAACTATTAGAATATAACTTATATATGGCATCCAGATATTTCAACGGTAAAACGATGAGACCTAATCGCTAATCTAGTACTACGCTCAAATTCACGCGATCAAGGTACCAAAGGAAAAAGCTTCTCAGATCAAGCGCTATGGCAATAATTATAAAAAAACAAACAAACGGAAGCAACTTTAGGGCCGTGGGAAATTGACCAGGATCGATTAAATTAGAGATCCTTCTTTGGATTTTGTCAAGAATCTCGAGACTTATAACATGGATACCAGACCAGATGTGACAGCAATATTTAATGCACGAATTAACAAATGGTACATAATTAGGTTCTTCTTCTTCTTCTTCTTCTTCTTCTTCTTCTTCTTCTTCTTCTTCTTCTTCTTCTTCTTCCAAAAAGAGTCTTCAAGAAGAAGAAGAAGAAGAAGAAGAAGAAGAAGAAGAAAGAAAAAAAGCAACGCTGACATTTCTGTGCGGGAAGACCATGTCAAATCGTTGCAAACAAACAAAATAGGATCTTTTAGTTTACGGAGATGGCAATATAGACCACTGGCTGAAGACGAAAGAAAACAAAACATAAGAGAATACAGCATCTACCCGGGAGTTAAAAACATCCATGAAGGTTAGAGTTGTACTCGTAATGGAATGAAAACGGACCACAAACGCGAGAATTGCGTTTGGATGAATTCGAGATTCGAGAGAAAAATGAAAATTTCCAGGAAGTATTGCTGCGGTCTTTGATTATGCTTACAACGGTGTTCGAGATCTGAAACGTTTAACGAAGAGTTAATGAGTGCAACAATAACAACAATAACGATAAATATCATGATACATGGCTCTCGTGGCTTTTAATCATAACTGATTGTAGGTGTTAACATATATAATTTGGTTTGGTGAATTAATTTGGGTTGCAGAAAATATCCCGTTTATTATGACAAATTTGCTTGTCAGTTACTTGATCTTAACAAATAGGGCATATGTTCCCAGGTGATGACTCACTGTGCATATCTGTTCATGAGTGGGAGTAGTGGATGCGCATCAGACCCGAGTATCGAAAGGACTAGTTTTTTAAGTTCGAATAATGGGGCCGCCAATGTGACTTGGGAGTCACTTCGAGGTACGTGGGTTACCCTCACTAGGAAAGCGTCTGAATGCTGAGTGAACTGGGTGAAACCACCTGAAGGCATTTATTACTGGACCCCACCTGCAAGTTTATGGCTACACATTTGACTTGTACACTCTTATCAGATTGGGTGCAATGTTGGGTACATTGGGCTTCGCATAACCCCAGAGTCACTTTGCAGGCATGTGATCTCTCACCCAATAATAATAATAATAATAATAATAATAATAATAATAATAATAATAAGAAGAAGAAGAAGAAGAAGAAGAAGAAGAAGAAGAAGAAGAAAAGTTAGGGTTTTATGCGGGAAGATCGGGTCAGAGTGTTGTAAACAAAGAAAAAAAAGGACCTCTAAGACTAAAGCGGTATTGTTATCAACAGACCACATTTTTGTCTATATCTCTGAAATGAGGTATTATGATTACTTGCATTATTTACATATCCTCAGCTTCATTACAATATTCCCAACGTTTCGGCCGTTGTACGCTCCGGCCTTCTTCAGGTGATTGGAATATCCGCAAGGGCACATGGCCCACTGGATATAGACTTTGGTTAGATCCAGTGTCTACACTCAAAGAGTTGTGAGTTCAATACCAGGCCACAGCAGTGGAGAGATGAGCAGAAGTGAAATAACTGAGACATCCGGAAGAGGCATAGCACATGGAACTAGAACAATCTACCCCCGGTGGACGGAATAAAGGGTTCGGTTTGAAATTCCAATCACCTGAAGAAGGCCGGGGCGTACAACGGCCGAGATGTTGTGAATATGGCAATGAAGATGAGGACAACAGCCCGAATAATGTAAATAATGCAAGAGACCATATTTCGAAACGAAAGATAGCGACAATTTAGAAAATACCAGAACCTCACCTGAGAGGCAAAAAGAAAAGTCGAATATAAGGGTTATGGCTGTATATAATAGTGCCAGAACTCTGAACTGAACTAAGAAAAGGAGAATCTTTATTTGGTGAATTGAAGATTCGAGAGAAATTTGAAACTGTTGGGGTCTATGAGATTACTTTGATCAATGCTAGAGATTACTTAGAGACTTACTGTTTCTTTCACTCTCTCTCTTTCTTTCTATCTCTTTCTTTTTCTGTCTCTTTTTCTTTTTCTCTCTCTCTCTTTTCTTTTTCTCTCTCTCTATTTCTTTTTCCATCTCTCTCTTTTTCTCTCTTTCTCACTGATTTTCTTTTTTTCTCTCTCTCTTTTCTCTCTCTCTCTCTCTCTCCATATCTATATCTCCAAACCCCTCTCGTGAACATACAAATAATTTAAACAAAAAATATTTATAATTACAAGACTGGGCAGGAGAGCTGATCCACTGTAAACTGTGCAAGTACACTTGAACCATGCAGATCACTGGAATAGCGGACCAGAATATGCCCGAAAGAATGAAACCCTTCTCTTTTTCACTACTGTTGTACAGAACGTGATAATAACCGTTATTTAGTTAGCCTAGCATAGTTTGACACAAGGCCATTATAGTAAGGTAAGTGAACGCGCAATTTTTTGTATGAAAACTGAAGTTTTAATCTAATACATAGTCTGATAAGTTCAAATTTCACTACAATCTAGACCCAACAGAGGCAATGTCACTCAAAATAAAAACGAAATTACTACCTCATCTCCAGCTCCTCAGGATTTGATTTCGTACAACTGAGATATTTCTCTTTTGTGTCGACTCAAGCTGCCCCAGTAAATATTTAAAAAAATTGATCGATCACAACGATTTCCGAAGGTTAAAATACTTTAAATGCTGCCGTTTTAAATAGTTAATGATTTTCATGTTGATCTATTTGCCTCAGATCCAAGTGGTATTCGATGAGAGTCGCAGAGATTATATTCCCCGAGAAGGAACGGATAAACGGATTTATTTAAGATAATCGAGAGAAGTACGTGTTTTTTTAACCCCTTCCCGGCATAAACGTCTATATACTTTTTTTTTTTATCAAAGGCGTCTTTTTCCGAGAGAAACGAATAAACACGTCCAAAACATAACCCTGAAAACTATCTAGAAACGTGTTTATACGTCGATTTTGATTATTTTTCTGCCCTTTTGAGCCTGAAAAGCATCCTGTTGTCGACTTATACGTCTGGTAGAGGTGTTAGCCTCCGCTCAGGTATTTCAAGGTGCCTCAGATTCTTAGCCTTCCCAAAACAACAAAAAGCATTCGTCTGTAGCTTTAATTTTATTTTTAATTTCAAATAGATTAAATTTCCAGTTATTTACGATTAGCAAAATACTTTGGGGGCAGTAAAAGATGTAAAAAAAAAAATGTTTTCACAAAGATTTTCTAAAAAAGAAACGTTTCTAAAATAATGTCATTCACTTGTGAATAGGCCCTGAAATTGACATACGAGTTTAACGAAGGTGTTTTTCCAGACACAAACAAATAAACACGTCCGAAACATAACGCTCTAAAACAAGCTACAGACGTGTTTATACGTCAATCTTCATTCTTTTTATGTCCTTCTAAGCTGCAACGAGTTCACTTGTAAGGTCATACGTCCGGTAGAGGTGTTAGCCACCGTTCGGGTACTTGAAGGTACCTCAGTTTCATTATTAAAAACAAAAAAAATCTTCTGAAAATGAACCGTTTTTACCAAAGTAATTGGCGCGGAAAGGAGTATTTATTTGCATATGAAGAACACATACAAAATGTGGCACAAGGCCTAAAAAGGGGGATGGGGAAGGACGGTCATCATCTGTCTTAAACTAAAAACTTAGCTAGTCGCAACCACTGACCCAAACATATCAACAATAGTCCTAGCACCAAAACAACACATTCTTCCATACCTTTCTTACTACATCCACCATAATTCCACAAATTCTCTATGAAAATCTAACTAGTCCCCATATGTACAATTCAAAGTCAGTGGGGGGGGGGGAATAACAATTTAAAAAACCCCAATGTATATTTACAAAAACAAATGAACTATTTACAAGAAAACAAAACAAAATAAGATTAGTAATAAAACCCCCCACAGTACCTAAATGTGGCAGTAACATCAGTTAACTGGACGAAAAAATTGCGAGATTATAAAAGTATGGTAACAGTCATCCATCCAAAATCACTCACACAGACACACACTCATTCAGACACAATAACAAATACGAAAAAAAAAGAACCACACGCACGAAACGAAAGTCATCTCGCAACTACCAGAGAACTGACGTCACTGGCCACCTAACGCGGGAGGGGATGGGGAATTAAACTAAAGAAAAATAGGGACAGAAATAAAAGGGGGGCTAATGAGCATACATACTCTAGCTAAGTTAACCAGAAACGAGAAACTAAAAATTCAAAATAAACCTATACTAGTCTAATATCGGGACGGGTTGCGTCTGTTGAACCCTAGAGGGACGAAATCCTGCACCTAGCCAAGGTCCAAGTGCCACTCCAAGTCAGCTCCTCTCACTCTACACATTCGCGCAAGATTTACCCACCTTTTGGCGAATTCTGATGAAGGGAGTCGCCGCCTTTCCGTCCTAATCTTGACTTTAAGCTGATGCTTAAAGTACAAGATTAGTAGGGAAGAAGTGAACTTCTCACCTTCATAGAATCCCTTCTGACGCGTCATCCAAATCACGACTCTCATAACTCCTAGCAAGCAGTGGAACACATAGCGTTCAGACTCCGTTAGCGGCGGGGCCACATTGCTACAAACAGAAGCGGCCTCAAGGACGAAAAACTTTCCCTGCAACATGCGAACCATGAGACCTTCAACAAACCTACACAATGGTGCTACCGACTTGCAATGAAAGAAGACGTGACCAAGGGTCTCGACTTCCCCCTCACAACGTCGGCAGTTTGGATATTTCTCCAAACCCGCTGTGCAAAGTCTTTTGCCGACCCAGAGGGCCCCACGTATCACCAGCCAGGTGAGGGATGCCTCATCGTTGTTGAGACATTTCAACCCGGAAGCCCAAGGCCAGATTGAGCGAGCCTCCTGCTTCGTAAGACCGAGCTCGTCAATCAAATCATCATGAACGGACCCCCTGACTACCACCCGATATAATGCCCTACGAGACAACGCCTGGACGTTGGGGAGGCCAACCGTCGCCCGTAAGAGGTGTTTCAGAGCCAGACGACATTCACGGTAGAAGGAGCACTCGCCACGAGGCAAACGGCCAGCCTCCTCCTCGGCCGAGTGCACACTTCTCAAGGATGGGAAGGATCTACGGGCGTCTTCCTTCCAGAAGGCGCCCCCGTCATCCGAATCGCGACACAAACGATCCAGGAACCCGATGCGAAGCATATCGAGACGAATCTCAATGCTAGGCATACCTAGACCGCCTTCAGTAGGATGAAGGCAACAGATCTCCCGACATACCCTAGGAGCTCTGCCTCTCCACAAGAAAGAGAACAAGAGCTGTACTAATGAAAGCACTGTGGCAGACGGAAGTGGAAGTACCGAGAGTCGGTAAAGGAGAATCGGGTAGATATGTGAAACACATACCTCCGCCCTCCCCTTCAAGGAAAGCCTCCTCCGAGACCACAAATTAATTGCGCTCTCGGCCTTCTCTCGTACCTCCGACCAATTCATATCCAACTGGATATCAGGACCGAACCAGACGCCGAGTATCTTGATCGGCCCATCCGTCCAGCTGAATGGTCCGGGAAGAGAAACCCCCTTCCACGCACCCAACCGCAAGCCAACAGACTTAACGCGGTTGATCTTGGCCCCTGTCACCATCTCATACCCACCGATTTCTCTGCTGACTTCGTTAATCTCGGCCCTGCTCGACACAAGAACCGAAACGTCGTCAGCATAGGCAGAATACCTGGCCGAGGTGGTAGCACCAGGTAAAGAGATTCCGCGTAGGACCGGATTCGCCTTTAACTTGCGAAGGAAAGGTTCCAACGCAAGAACGTAAAGCATAGGCGACAGCGGACAACCCTGACGAATAGATCGAGACAATACGAAAGGTTCCGATCTTACCCCGTTCACTTCTACCAGCGCACCGGGAGTCGTATACATGAGCCGGATCCAGGAGCGAAAGTACGGCCCGAAACCGGCAGCCGAAAGAACAGCCTCCAAGAATCGATGGTCAACCCTATCAAAGGCCTTGGACTGATCTAAATTGATCAGCGCGGCTTCACTGTCGACTTTCTCGATGATCAGGCGCACCATATGAAGGTTGTCCTGAATAGTCCGGCCCTTCACAGAACAAGTCTGCTCGGAGCCAATCAGACTAGACAGGACAAGCTGCAAACGGTTAGCCAAGACCTTAGCCAAAATCTTTAACTCTGTATTTAACATAGTTAAAGGGCGAAAGTTACCTATCCCATCCCCACCGCTTTTGCCCTTACGCACCAACTTGATCACACCCCTGGTGAAGCGTTGAGGTATAGACCCCTGCTTCATCCAGTTGTTGAAGACCAGCTGCAGCAAAGGAACAAAAACGGGCGACTGCCTCAAGTAAACTTCGTAAGGAAGACCATCTAATCCCGGAGACTTATCCAGGCCAACCTGTTTCAGCGCTTCCCAGATTTCCGACTCAGTGATGGGACCCTCGCACCCAGCCGCTTCAGCTGCCTCAAGGCAGGGAAAGTCAGCTAAATAGGTGTCGAACCGAGCAGAGCTCAGACCGGGCTCCCTGGTAAAAAGCTCCCGAAAGTAATCCCGAAAAGCCTCGCATATGCCCGAGTTTGTAGTCACTGTCCGACCATCCGGCAATGTGACGCTCGCGATATGCCGTCTTGAAGCATTCCTACTTTCCTCTGCACGCAGTTCCGCGGCCATATTCGTCGCCTCAGAGGACATTCTTTTTAACCTAGCCCTAACTACCAGAGCTTGATCCTTCTTGCTAAGCAAGGAGGACAACTCTGCCTTAGCTAGGACTACTTCCCCACTATCACGGGATTTCACAGCCCGATCAACTCTTTGTTCTAAAGCCGTTTGCGCCGCTAATCTATCTACATTGAGTCGACGACTAAAATCGGCCGCAAACGTTCGAATCTTAGATTTAAGTTTGTCCCACCAGGCATTTCCCACCACAGCCCCCGTCAGTTCCCTTTGTAAGGTTAGTAAAAACTGGTCCCGGAAATGCTGCTCGCCAAATAACGAGCAGTTGAATTTCCAGTAGCCAGTTATCCTAACATTAGGCTTATCTAAGTTTACACGGACCCGGACAAGCCTATGATCCGAATAAACTATATAATGAAAACTTGGACACTCTAAGAGCCCTACATCGACTCTCCTAACTAAAACTCGGTCGAGGTAGCTCGCAAGCACACCTACAGCCGAGCTGCCACTATTTGTCCAAGTCCACACTACCCGCTGAGGGTGTTCATTCCGGTACTTGTCGATGAGATCAAACCCATCGACAAAGCCCCGAAAATGTTCCACTCCCCAGTTTTTAGTACCCGCTTTATATTTGGACCCTATACGATCTATATCGGGGTCAAGGACGGCATTCCAATCCCCCGCTAAAATTAACCGACGTGATGCCGTCATAAACGGCTCGATCTGCCGAAACAAAGCAGGTCGCTCAGCCTGGGTATTGGGCCCATAAACCCCAATGAGACGCAAAGCCTTATCCTTTATGGTAGCATCCAGCACGCAAAGCCTGCCCGCCGGATCTGCGAAGACAAGAGCACACGCAGCCTTCAAAGTCTTGCTCACCAGCCAAGAGACACCCCTCGAGTGTCCATCAAAACATGCTGAATAAAGAGTAAACTCCTTAGACAGAATGTCTTCATGATCGCGAGAAGAAAAACGGGTCTCTTGTACACAACATATATTCACACCGAGGCTCTGAAGGTCGCGAACGAGTCTCACCCTTCGAGACTCCGACCTCAGGCCTCGGACATTCACACTAGCTAACCAGAGTGCCATTATCAAATCGACTAGGGTCGCCCATCCGAGTAGAACATTGCTGGGGTGAGGACACCGACAGCCTGTCCCATTGAACCTGACGCCATCTCATTTTCGACGGTATCACCATGAGACAGGCCACCGATGTCCGCTGGAAATGTTAACTTCAGAGCCCTATACAGGGAAGGGTGAACAAAAACCGGGACCCTCCCTCTGCACGTTTTAGAAGGATCCAGATTGGGCTCAAATACCGCCGCTGGGGGCACTAATTTCAAAGATGAGTTTGCCTCCTCAATCATGCCCCAAATCTCCCGCGTACCCGGGCCCGAACGCACAACTGTTAGGAGTCTCTTTGCTTTTTGGAAATTTTTCGGGTCCTCTATGTCCAACCCACTTAACTTCTGAAAGTTGAAAAGGACCTTTAAGGGCCTGGGGTTCTTGGTTATCCCCAACACGTTCTCCACATGGACCCGGGATACGCGGCAGACGTCTTCCCCTAAGTTATATGGAGGCTTCAGCTTTTTCTTCCCCTTTTCCCCCACGACCTGAGCATCTGGACTTCTGTTTCTCTTTTTATGTGGTGTCTGGGTAGGTGTTGGGGTAGGTGTGCAAGCTGGTGTGTGTGATGGAGTCATTCCAGATGGGGTCTTGATGGGGGAAGGCTTGTTTGAACTAGATTTTTTGATTTTTGAAGGAGAATTGGATAGTGATTTAGGTGCTGGAGGTTTAGCAAAAGATGGAGGGGAAGACGGGGCAGAGGATGAGGGGCAGGGAACCCCCAGCGGCTTGTGTTTCTTTGCCTTTTTGTCTTCCAATTTCTGCTTTAATTTTTTGAGGTCCAGTATCTTCTGCCAGCTTGGCTCATTAAGTTTCTGGGCAGGAGTCGCAGTCTTCTCATAAGAGGCCGAGGCGTCGCCCTCCGAGCTGGTAGAGGGAATGGGGCTGTAGGTGGTTTTGTCCCCGGAGTCATGCTGAGACAGAGGTCCCGCTGTCTGGACCTTCCCTTTGGCCCTACCTACTACACGCCATCCCCCCTCATCCTTCTCCTTATCCACACTTGTGGAAGGCGTTGGTTTGAGGGGCAATGAGGGCAAAGACCCAACCGAGGGATTTTCCACACCGGTCCGCTTAGTAGGTAGGCCCATTACAGGCGCCGCGGTTTTTTCAGTGTCGGCCAAAGGGGAATTTGGGTCGCCAGCAACCGGAGCTCCAGGGGCCTTCTTCCCTGGGCAGGAGGAGGAGAGATGACCAGTCACTCCGCACCTCCAGCATACTGGTTTTCTGCCAGTCACAATGACTGGCAATCTCCGATTGCCAAAATCCAGACAGTTGGGGATGGACTTGAAGGCCGCCTCATCAATCATGATGTCAAAAGTCCACCCCCCGTTCAGATTGTCCGAGAGAGCCCCTAAAATTTGGCCGTACTGCATAAAGAATGCAGCCAGGAGCTCTCCGGAAATTTGAGGAGGAACCTCAAATACTGCCACCCTGGTCCTTCGCCTACCCATGTATTCGGTACGGAGAATCAGGTCCTTTGTTATTAATTCTCTTTTCGCCATCTCCAGGCAATCCTCCGGCGTGGGCAGCAGTACGTCCCACATGAAGAATTTCACTCCCTTGATTACTCTTTGGGGTTTTATCCCCAGGGACATAAGTGATTTGATCACAGTGTCTTTCGTGGATCGACAGATTTTGCGCGTACGCCTGTCAACCGCGAAGACGGTCACCATTCTTTGTTCGAACTTCTGAAGTTCCTGGACGTCTTTTAGTATGCCATCTTTATTTACAAGATGGGCAAAATCCTTTGCCTTTTCCAGGAACTCCGCGATGTTCACAATACAACTCGGAGGGGACTTCCAGCAAGAGGGCGATTCCTCGGCTGTAGACTTTGACTGAGCCACTTTCGGCGTCTTTTCACTTGAGTTGGAGACCTGCATGGCCTCCTCCTTGTCACTTGCGTTAGCCTTGTCTGGTTTGCTTGGGGAAACCTTACCCCGTTTTTTAGACTTGGTTTTATCCTTATCCGGGGGGTCGGCTTTCGCAGCCGCCCCAAAGAGGTCTTTCTTGACCCCTGACCGACTCATATCGTCGGCCATTTAAGAGTTAAGGCAGAAACACTTGCCCAATTGTGAGGAGTTGAGATAGGGAGAGAGAAAAATAAAAATAAAAAGCAAAAACAAAAGTAGTTAAAGATAAAGAATAAACTTTAAATCAAGGCTATAAAATAAATAAACTTGGAAAACTAAAAGTTCTAGAAAAAGAAAAGAAAAACTAGAAACTAAATAGTCTCGTAAGACTTTTTAAAAAAAAATAAAAATGGCGCCCGAAGGCAGCCGAAATAAAAGAAAAAACAATAAATAAAACTCCTACTTTTTTTCGTCAATTAAACGACAGAAAGAAAAAAGAAAGAAATAAAAATGTCTGGTTTGACACTAGTCAAACCAAACTAAAAAAATAAAGGTTTGCGGCCGAAGCCGCTAAAGAAATAAATTAAACACCAAAAGCTGAAACTTAAAAAATTAAAGGATTGCGACCGAAGTCGCTAAATAAAACGGGGGAGGGTAAAAAACGAAAAGGAAGATAAATTAAAACAAAACTTTTTCTTTTTTCTTTTCTTCAAATGTCACAACAGAAAATAAAAAAGCCGGTAAGACTTTGTCTTACCGAACTAAAAATAAAAAATGTTGGCCGAAGCCAAGAAACAAAAAAAATATATTCAAATGAAACAAATGAAAAATAAAAACTTAAACAATAACTTAACTTAAAGGACAAAAAGTCAATAACGCGTTCACTCGTCAAGAATGGTCTGAAAAATAACAACCGCCCGGCAGGCGAGCCAACAAAAAAAAAGGCGAATCCGGCAAGAACTGGTGAACGAAAGGAATTGGCGCGGAAAGGGTTAAAAATATAAAGCCTGGTAAATATAAATACCAAAATCATTTGTTTATTATGAAAATGTAAGACGGATCAGTTTTAGTTAGTTTTTTTTAACTAAAAATTATGATTTAGTATGAAATGTTTTAGTATGAGATGAGGTAAATCCATAAATTCCCTTAATTTAGTTTTGGAAATGTAAGGAGGGTAAATTTTTTTTAATATTATTTAGTATGAATATATATAACGGATTAACGTTCTTTTTGCACTAAAATCGTTGATTAACAAAAAAAAAAAAAAAAAAATGGCGGCTAAGAGGTCAATGCACCAAGACATTATACTTACTTTAACTTAGCAACATTTTTAGTATTTTAACTTTCAATATTTATTTATATCGATTAATTTTAAAAAAATATTTATATTCTGCGATTGGGAATTTGTAACTCTTTCGTCTTTTATTTACCCTAGAACACTAACCATCAATTAAAGTTAACTACTAACTACTAACCATGGGTATGTCATACCCGATTTGGAAAATTTAAAAAAAAAATTAAATATAAATCTTTATTTGAAATATTTTGCATGCAGGCAATTCAAACATTATACTTTGAGTTAATATTAATAGGAACTGGAAAACATTATTTAGGTAAGAAAATCAGGTACAGAAAATTGTAATTAAAAATAGGAAAATTTGCGCTGGGTACTATATACCAATGGTTAGTGTTCTAGGGTTCCACTACTAACCATGGGTATATCATACCCGATTTGAAAAATAACAAAAAAAATATTGAATATAAAACTTTATTTGAAATAATTTGCATGCAAGCACGTCAAACTTTGTACTTTGTGTTAACATTAATAGGAACTGAAACACATTATTTAGGTCAGAAAATCAGGTACTGAAAATTGTAATTAAAAATAGGAAAATTTGCGCTGGGTACTATATACCAATGGTTAGTGTTCTAAGGTTAAAAACAACAAAAAAAATCATGTGAAAATGAACCGTTTTCCTAAAATAATTGGCGCGGAAAGGGTTAAAAAATATGAGGCCTGGTAAACTTAAGAAGGGTAATTTTTTATTATTATTATTTAGCATGAATATATGTAACGGATTAATGTTTTTTGCACGAAGACATTATATTTTCTTTAAATTAACAGTATTTTTAGTATTTTAAATTTCAATATTAATTCATATCGATCAATTTTTTTCAATATTTATATTCTGCCATTTGGAATTTTTTTTAAGTCTTTCGTCTTCTATTTATAGACTTTTTATTACAACTCTTTAAAATTTTGTCATTCATCCTATGAGCAGGATAAATCATAAAAACAACAGGAGAGCAATTGATGTAATGGAATAACCCAGCACCCCCATGAATGATTACATTATAGGTAGTAAGTACCTATAAAGTCAACTGTCTACGAGAGCGGAGAGTGAAGGCGCAAGTACGTCCGACCTTCCAATTAGTGGCACTCACTACTAGATTGGCCTGTGTGTATAACTGTACCATATTTCATATTGTACTTCTTGTGTACAATAAACCTTTCTTCTATTATCCACCTGGTGTTAAGTATTTATTCCCTTAGCGCGGAATATAACATTTCCGACGAGGATTGTCGGAACATAACAGCAATGATCGAATGTCATACAGTGCAATGATCGAACGTTTTACAGTGCAAGTTTCAGATCAAAATACACGAAAAGCTACACATTTATTGATTCCTTCTCGTATTGTTCTCAGGCTGTCAGCCTGTTTCTGTAGAATTTGTTTGTTCTTGCCAGCATGTCTTGAAAAGTCGTTGTCTCTTTCTAAGATTTCCGTTTCGTTGCATGTTTACTCAAGGGATATAGTAATCAAATTTCAGCTGAATTCCGACCCTCACCACAATGAAAAAAAGAAACGTGTCCCACGAGATTAGTCATAAGAAAGGGTGGAATTCAGTATGCCGTCTTCTGGTTAAAAATGCACAATTACCTTTTGCGATAACGACGTTCTTCCGTACTGGAAAGAATTAAAAAAAAAAACTAAAAAGAAAATATCTAATATACGGAGCTCAAAATTTGAGTGCGTGTTCACTGCAAAATAATTAATGAAATATGTATAAAGTTTTGTCGATCCATGTGTTTCGATGCAGAAGGAATATGTAAATGCAGCTTTTGATTTTTCTCCACGCGACCACTTGAAGATAATATGGTACAAGGCCAAATAAAAGTGAGATTCCTATCCGTCCATTGGTTGGTTGGTTGATTTTTTTTTCTAGCGGCATATCGACACCTCTATGGGTTATTTAATGCCGAAATGTACACCTGTCAATTATGTACGATACGTGTATCACGCCTGGTACGTACACTTTCGATACCTGACTGATGATGCAGATTTTTTCCGCAGTAGGTTGCCATTTCCTTCTCCGGTAGACCATTTGCCCTCCAAGGCTATAGAACTCAGTCTGTCCTGCTATTTACCCATAGCTGGGGGAGAAGAGGATTCATACCTTTCCCAAGGGTAATAGCACGTAAGTGAATGTCATTGATTTGATTGGAATTCGATTTAGATTCGACTGGAAATCGAAAATAGATTTCTGTTTAAAATAAAAACAGAAATTATTTATAAAAGAATTATATTTTTATCAATTTTATGAATACCAATATAAAAAATATTAAAATAACTTTGTTCCCATTGAGAAATAATGGCATTTTAATTTCATTTTACATAAATAATTTGAATTGGTATATTATCCATACTTTTCATAATAAAAATGGGTTTCATATTCACTGTGTTGATTATCCTTTCTTGCAATTTATCCAGATATGTATACGAGAACCATTTTTATTTCATCAGAAAGAGGTGTTTCTAAATTTTACAGATAGTCAAATATTTCTGAACCTTCTTTATAATCACAAAATATACATCGGTGACCTGGCTTAACATCAAAAACATCAATATATACATTTTGATCTAAAAGTAAATGTCTGCTTAATATGCAGCTTTTCAATACACGGTTAGGCCTTTATAAAATACATGACACCTGATTCTTGGCGAAGTTTACTAAATTGTTTATCTAATGGATCTGTTGTAAATTGCCCAAGTAGGACATTTATGGCTTGTAGCTAAAAGGTGTCGACATAAACTAACAATTCCATTGCAAGTATGGTGTATGGTAGTAGCAGTGTATTTGAATAATTGTTTTATACGATTACCTTGCCAGCCATATTTAGAGCTATTTGACCAAAATCAATGATAAAATTAAGTCGGCTGTCATTCGGGGATCTGATTTCAGCTTGTAGAAGGTCATTGCGTAGTTTATGAATTTGAAGGAACAAAACCTTTTTCATGAAGATGGCAGTATCATTCTTATCCGGACTTATTCCAGACTGGGTGAGAAGTACATTATTATTATTTATTTTTATTTTTATTTTTAAAACACTCTCAGGCAAATAGAAACCGTTGTCTTTCTATGTTCTTTGGAGCAATGGAAATTTCATTTACATCTGAAAGTTTAACTAGTCTTTCAGATTCAAAACGACATAAATGTTTAAGATGTGCCCATTTTGTAACTCGTTTTAATCATCAAAGATTAGTTCTCCTGTCTTTTCTGTGAGCCACAAATTGCGAATGTTTTTCAACAGATGAACATAACCAATAAGCAAATATTTATTATCTTCAGTTAGCCAGAGATATAATTAAAAGCAAAACGCTTGATTTACTCAGTTGCCACCACATATAACTGTCTTTAAATCCGCTGGTAGAGAGGTTATAGCCTGAACTGTTAACTGAATCTGTTCAAATAAAAAGGCTGATGTTAATGTTGAAATTGGAATCATTAAGATATATGAACATTATACTACGTTCTGTTGGAGCAACTACAGATGTATTGTCAACTGACATACCAAATAGTTATTTGCCATGATATAGTAACATTTTCTTGATATATACTTCATCATGGAGAATTATGCAAGCTTTTTGACTGGCATTAAGATTATGAAATACAAAGAGCAAAAACGATTTTTCATTAAGTTTTGAAACTTTTGATGTCATCCTTCTTAATATTGCTAATGATGTTAATTGAAATTCCTGTTTTAATCTATTATACAATGACCGTGATGTTGCATAGTACTCAGAAGCATGTATTACTATATCTGAGCTGTATTTTATTCCAATCATTTTGGGGACCATAGAATTTAAATATCGGATAATTTCTTCCAATGTTGACCAAATAACAGCTGTATTTCTACGTTTTTTGGACAGGCTGCTAATGCAAGATTTAACTTCATAATGAAAGGTTTCAAACCGTGCATTTTTATAAATTCACAGCACAAAGAGCGGTATACTATCGATAACATTTGACGAATAAACGGTTATATTTTCATTCAAAAAGTGCTACGACTGGACAAAGTCTTTTGTGTTGTTAATTAGACTTTCTTTCAAATGTGTATAATTAATCTTATCTAATAATAATAATTAATAATAATAATTAATCTTATCTAATTCTAAGAAAAGCATTCATTTCATCATCAGTTTCATTTCGAGCAGTACTGAAGGTTTTTTTTTATATATACCTTTGAATAACAGAAGGTGTTGGTATTTGACTCTTTGGTACGACTGGCCATGCAGATGGTGGATTTCTGGGCCGCATTTTTCATGAACTTCTCTGGTATCAAAATTTGAAGGCCAATGTTGACAAATAACTGTAATGTCTGCAACTTTCAGATTGTAATATATATATATATATATAACACATATAAATTGATATTATATTCATCTCACACACAGTTTTATCTTCCTGGCTTCTGTAATTTGTTTTTCAAGCAACGACATATCGAAAATAGATTAATGTTTAAAATAAAAACACAAATTACTTATAAAAGAATTATATTTTTATCAATTTTTATGAATAAAAATATAAAAGAAAAATGGCATTTTAATTTCATTTTACATAAATAAATGACGCAGTAAAAACAAAAACGTGTAAAAATAGACTTCGGAAAATCTGAACGTCATGGAAGAAACGAAGCGGTTTTGCTTTTTTTTTTCTTAAGAACCTTAATAAACTTTAAGTTAAACATGTTAAACAAACTTAAAGGGGGAAATATTTAATAAACTTTAATTTAAAAATGTCAAATAAGAAGCTTAAAATTCGAAGTAACAAGAAGACCAAGATTCCTAAATACCATTTTTGCGTAGTGAATTACAGACCTACAAATTTGTTTTTACAATCCACATAAGAAATAATATACCGATTCAAAATAAAATAAATAAATCTTATACTTACTTCAGTTAAATAAGGTAAATGATATTCCAAATGTAAGGAAAAAATTCTTAGAATTTCTTAAGCCAACAACACTGGTGGAGTAGCTAGCTCAAACTGAAGCTGAATCAAAAAGTGTCCTGCTGCTTTAAAACCAGTTCTCACCCTTCTCTACATTATGACTTGGCCGTCTCATATAAAACACCATAGTCTAGACCTTCTCGCTTTCCTTTACGAGCTTATTAGGATTTTATTTCTGTGTCTATCATCAAAACAGCGTCACCTACGTATGTTACCCCCTTGTGCATATTATTTGAAACAAAACGAATAATTCCAGTATTATTAATTTTTTTTTGTATTATTCCAATGGAACATGACCCAGTGCACATGTTAGTACTTCGTATGTTCATTCCACGAAGACGGTCATTGCAGATTGACCACAGATTCTCGATTGGATTTAAATCAGGAGAGATTCCGGACTAATCTATAGTACTTTGATTTGCTCACAAAAAAGGCTTGCCATTGAGTTCTTACAGTGTTACAATTTTCTTACGCTTCCACGGAGTAACGTCCATTGCAGACAAATGCTGTGGGTTAACTAATCGACAGTCGGGACAATAGTGTCTGGTTGTGACAAAAATCTGATTCAATCGCAGATGACGTAATATTTTTCAAGGCGAAACAAATTTCATCATACATAGATTCATTTTCTGCACAACACTGCAAAGATCTAATTTGAGGTAAAAATACAAATCGATTACAGCCTGTCCAAGGGTCTAAAACTAAACGTATGGTGAAAGAAACGAAATTAAAACGGTTGTTTCAATTAATTTGTACAAGTCATTGCTCCCAGTATAATTTCTGGACTATTCTAATAGCTTCTCTAAATAAAGTTTTCCATGGCTCACCACAATTTTCTGTTATTTGTATCTCTTACTAAAGTTTATCTTGTTGCTATCTTTTCTAATCCCTTTTAAACAACCCCATTTGGTAGATTAGATTCTGCTTTTCCATGTCCTACTTGCCTTTAACATGTCCTGTGAGTGTTAACCTTTCCAAGTCCTCTTTCCTCGTTATGTGCCACTAGAAATTTCAAATTACTGTTTCAAAATGTAAGTGTCGTTTTTGGTTCCATTTTCTCTAAAATTTCGACGTTGCGCACATGTTCAAGCAGATCCCTGTACCGTACTTTGTCAATTGTTTTTACGTAATTTACAAAACACGTCCATCTTCAGTTGAATTGCCCTCTCTCTCTAATATCATTTTATCAATGTATATCGCATTTCCTGTTCAGTGTTCTTGACACTGCCGAACTATTTTTGTCATATTTCCGGTCTTGTTCTGCGTCGCAATCTATTCATTGCATCATTAATTTCGTTATGTGGCTCATTAGAGAGACCGTCCGATGAAGACTGCTTAAGAATTTGTTTCGCCATTTTATTTTCTATGTATGTTCCGCATGACATAATCTTCAATGTCTTCCAATGATTCTCAGTTAAAGAATAAACATCCCATTGTTGGAAAGTTCAAAACGAATCTCTACATAAAATCAATATTTTTAAGACAATTTATATTGTTAAGATAATAGATCTTTTTCATTCTTCTATGTGCCGTGTCCCTTTAGGACATGGACGAACATGGCTCTCCACAATCTCCTGTTATTTGTCTCTCTTACTAAAGTTTATCTTGTTATCTATTCTAACGATTTTTAAACAAACTGGTTTGGTAGATTAGATGCTGATTTTCTAGTTCCTACTTGCCTTTAACATATCCTGTGAGTGTTAACCTTTCCAAGCCCTCTTTCCTCGTTGTGTGCGCTTAGAAACAAGTGTCGTTCTTATTTACAATTTATTTTTTGTTATTTTTATGGATAATGTGTACTAAATACATATTTTATTTTTGAAGATTTTTAAAACCGATATTTTTTTTTTTTTTTGCTTACAAGTTTCTTAAAAGTAAGAAAATGGCCGCTTTTAAGAAATTTTTCTGAAATCGGCCCAAAAGTTGAAATTCCGATCGATATAATTTGTATTTGAAATACACCAGGATATTTTACTTATTGGAAACAGTAAATTTAACCATTTACCTTTCAATTAAAGCTAAAATGAAATCTTTAAGATTTTATTTT
The DNA here is from genome assembly GCA_964036315.1 of Acanthosepion esculentum. Taxonomy (NCBI): domain Eukaryota; kingdom Metazoa; phylum Mollusca; class Cephalopoda; order Sepiida; family Sepiidae; genus Acanthosepion; species Acanthosepion esculentum. Next base: position 136,676,460 of record OZ038477.1, read on the forward strand.
AATTTTTTAAAAATTAATTTTAAACCTTAGGTACCGAAAATTCAGTGGACGTACCTTAATTATATCTTTCGTAATTACGACGAATACAGAGAGCACAATGACACTGTTAGATAGGACAATTTTTTGAAATGCAAAACGCTATTTTTACACATAGGCATTGTCTATCCCTTTTTTTCCAGAAAAGGGCTTCCTGTCTTTCATATCTATCACATCGTTTTCTTCGGTGTGCCATGTCGCTTAGGATGTTGGCGATGATGGCTCTCCACAATTTCTTGTTATTTGTATCTTTTACTAAAGTTTATCTTTTTGTTATCTCTTCTAATGCATTTAAAAAAAAACTTGTTTGGTAGATTAGATGCTGCTTTTCTAGTTCCTGTGAGTGTTAACCTTTCCAATTACTTACATTATTTACATTATTCGGACTGTTATCCTCATCTTCAATGCTATATTCACAACGTTTCGGCCGTTGTACGCGCCATCCTTCTTCAGGTGATTGGAATTTTTCTTCAATATCTGACTATATTTCTGAGTTGGGTTATTATGATTACTTGCATTATTTACATTATTCGGACTGTTAACCTCATCTTCATTTCCATATTCAGAACGTTTCGGCCGTTGTACACTCCGCCCTTCTTCTCAAGGCAACATGACCCTTTGGATAAAGATATTAGTTAGATCTAGTTTCTACATCCAAATATTTGAGAGTTCAGTACCAGGCTACAGCTGTAGTGAACCAAAACATGGAGTGTTGAGTTAAAGGGAAGTAACTGAGACATCCGGAAGAGGCGTGGCACGTGGAACTAGAACAATCTACTCCGTTGGACGAAATGAATGGTTCGATTCGAATTTCTACTCACCTGAATAAGGCCGGAGCGTACAATGGCCACATTGTTGTGAATATGGCACTGAAGATGAAGATAACACTCCGAATAATGTAAATAGTGCAAGTAAAAATAATACCTCATCTCAGATATATAGAAGCCGAAACGTTGTGAATATAGCAATGAAGATGAGTATAACAGTACCGAAAAATGTAAATAATGGAAGTAATCATAATACCTCATCTCAGAGATATAGAGGCCGAAACGTTGTGAATATGGCATTGAAGATGAAGATAACACTCCGAATAATGTAAATAATGCAAGTAAAAATAATACCTCATCTCAGAAATATAGAGGCCGAAACGTTGTGAATATAGCAATGAAGATGAGGATAACAGTACCGAATAATGTAAATAATGCAAGTAATCATAATACCTCATCTCAGATATATAGACAAAATTTTGGATATCGTTAAGTTGGCGAAAATATGTTTGGTTTTCCGAAACGCTGAAACCATAGAGTGTATATTGCATTTACATCAATCCGGCTGGAATTTATACACTTTGTTTTATGATCGACCGTTCTTAAAGACGAAATAATATTATTTTCGATGTTTTTCTACACCTCCGACACCTCCGATTCCATATTGAAAATGAATCATTCCAATTTTTATTTGTTTTCCTAAGATGACATTGTCGTTGCAAGTAGCAGGCGAATGAAAACAACGCAATCGAGGTGGGCGTCATAATTTCTCACCGGTTCTCAAACAACATAAGCATCTATTGAAAAAGGGGTCATTTATGGTGGGCGCCTGTCGTACAGCGATGGTATGTAAGCTAATGTTGCGAACATTTTATGATTTCAAATATGTTTAAAAATTAACTAATTATTCTACGTAGAGTTTATAAACGTATTTCTGTCTATATATTTCTGTGTTTTATTAAGTTAAGTCTACTTTATTTACATTGTTCAGCCTGTTGTTTAAATCTTTACCGTGACGTTTCGACCGTTGTCCGTTCCGGACTTCATCAGATCATATTTGCTGAAATTTAGAACGGAACCCTTTATTTATCCCACGAACGTAGATTGTTCTATTTCGAATTAGAACAATCTACCTCCGAGCACTAAATAAAGAGTTCGGTTCTAAATTCGAATAAATATCACCTGAAGAAGGCCGGAGCGTACAATGGTCGAAAAGTCACGAATGTGACAGTAAAGATGAGGACAAAGTAAATAGGATAAATAGTGGCAAGCTCTCATCTCAGAAATAAATAGATGTTAAATTAAATTTATTTATATGCATAAATTTCTTTGGAAAATTTGAGCTATACAATCTTTTTCGGTTTCATTTTGACTTTATTTCGCCTCTATCGTGGAGATTCAAGTGTAGCAAGATTCGGGTACACAAAAGAAATGCTTTTCACAAGGGAAATTATTTTTCCTTATTTATTATTCAGCTGTGAAAGCCCATGTTTTATGATCAGTAAGAGGAGCTCTCTGAAATGCAAACTTTCGTAATTAGCTTTACCTCTAGTTTTACACGCAAAAAACAGCATAGCATGATGAAACTTACCTCAAACTCAATAAAAACCTACATACCAGCTGTCATCCATATTAGCTGTCATCACATGGGAACTTATTAATATGTCAATAAAGACAAACAGGACCCGTCGTTAAGAAATGCTTGTGTATATTACTTTTTTATGCTATAAATAAGTAATATTTATTACAAATCAGATTAATTTATCTTTAAATTTGCTAATTTTACACAAATAATGTGTCAAAAATATATATCTTATTTTTGGAAGATTTTTAAAACCGATAATTTGTTTTTTAAATTCTTAAAAGTAAGAAAATGGCCGCCTGTAAGAAAATTTTTAGAAATCAGCGGAAATGTTGAAATTCCGATCTATAAAATTTCTATTTGAAATACACCAGAATATTTTACTTGCTGAAAACAGTACATTTAATCATTTACCTTTCAATTCAAGTTAAAATGAAATCTTTAAGAATGTTTTTTCATTTTTTTAAAAAAATCATTTTAAACCTTAGGTACCGAAAATTCAGTGGACGTACCTTAATTATATCTTTGGTAATTACAACGAATTCAGGGGGCACAATGATATAGAACAAATTTTTGAGATACAAAACGAACAATAGAAACAGAAACAAATTTTTGAGCTGCAAAACGCTATTTTTACACATAGGCATTGTCTATGCGTTTTTTTCCTGAAAAGGGCTTCCCGTCTTTCAAACCTATCACATCTTTTTCTTCTATGTGCCATGTCGCTTAGGAGGATGTTGGCGACAATGGCTCTCCACAATTTCCTGTCTTTTATAGCTCTTAGTAAACCTTGTGCTTTTGCGATCGGTCTTAAACCCTGTTCTGTCATCCATTTGCAGAAGCTCGCTATGGAGGTGATGTGTTACTTTCCCGTGTCCTTTTGGCTTTCAAAACGTCCCGTGTGTGACACAAGAATCTTCAGCTGTTTCTGGTGTTAAATATAAGTTAGTTTTTTTCTTTATTTCCACTGTAAAGATTTTATTAGGGGGTACAAAATTTAATCAATGAATAAAAACAGACATGTTCAAAATGGACAAGAGGAAACTCCAACTAAATTAGTTGACAATACTAAGAGGAAAAAAATGAAAAGAGAAAAATATAAGAATTATGGAATGAGCTAACCGTTTATCGCTCCTCACTCATAAGAACTCGATCGCAGAAATTAAAATACTGTGCGCAACAATTAATCAAGGAATACACAGGGGAAACAAAATACAAACGTATGTGTATATATTGATACAGATCTGTCTATAAACAAATCGCATTAATTCCTAACAGTCCATCCCTTTGTTTAAATAAGGAAAGTTGTTTTGATTTAATAAAAACTGTCTCGGAGACTTTCAGGTAGTGATCTGCTCAAAATCGAGAACATATCCTCACGGAAGTATGATACACATTATCAATTTTTTAATAAGATGTTCTGGGATTGCATACCCGTATGAAACGAAACACTTAGGCATATTTTCAAGCTGACCTTTTCTAATATCAACTGGTACATGTTGGGCAGTTCTTTTCTCTAGGAGTTAATTAGTCCTACCTATGTAGCCAGCTTCACGCTGACACTTAAATTGGTAAATTACAGAAGTTATTCGAAAGCGAGGTCATCGTTATAAACTATAGCATTTGGTTGAGAAGAGAACATGGAACTATTGCTCGTGATGAGAACCATTCCTAAAATGTATTAGTCACATAACTGTGCTCAGATCTACTGTTTGGTCTCCATAAACGTCAAGTAAGCGTCGATGAATTTCAATGGTCTATCTCTGCTTCATGTGCGCTTTCATGCCAGACGATATTTTGCTAGACTGCCCTTTGTAACAATGCAAAACAAATTATTGGTTTTTGGCAAGAAGGAACAAACTGCAATACCGTCTACATCTGCCTCTGAGGTTTCTGACAGAGCAATGTGAGGTATGGCATTTGGAACAATCCTCGAATATGGAAGATCACAGCTTAGCTTCAGCGAAAAATTAAAGCTATGAAAATTCGATGCTATGGAAAAATCTTCTGCATCTTTTACCCGAACACGTCACCAGTGTAAAAGTTTGGTTTTTGGTCTTGTTTGTTTTGTTTTACGGCATATCAACCTCAATGGGTTATTTAATGCCGACAAGGTTTTTATTGCTGGTAATATGTTTTTCAAATAGATAGATAGATAGAGAGAGAGAGAGGGAGAGAAATAGAAATATAGAGGGTGAGGGAGTGGTAGAGGAAGAGAGAGATATCGAGAGAGATACATAGAGATGTTGATATAGATAGATAGAGAGAGATGCGGAGAGAGAGAAATAGAAGTAGATATATAGAAGGTGAGAGATAGATAGATAGATAGATAGATAGATAGATAGATTGGTTTGGTTTGGTTTATTTTGTTTTATGGCATATCAACCTGAATGGGTTATTTAATGCTGATAAGATTTTTATTACTGGTAATATTTTGTTTTGACAAAAATCTATTTCAGGTAATATTTTTCCCCAAAAATGTATAGTTGGTAATAATTTCTTTCATAGTCTTTTTACCCCAGTTTCGGGGTTAACTATTTGCCCATAGCTGGGAACCTAACAGGTGCGACCATCTCGGGTCAGAGTGGACCTGCGAACACCAGCAATTAAGAGGTGGTTCCACGCTCCTCAAAACCTGCTGATCAGAGGCCTTGCTGCTGGACGTAGTTTATCGTCTTACCCAGGAAGCGGATGTAGTTTATCGTCATAACCAGGACGTGTAAAAGTGTGATGAAAGGGAAACGAAGACATTGGTCCCATGATCATTTTCTCATCATCGCCAGGAAGCGGACGTGAGTGATATGTGACCATTACGGGATCATAATGCTTTTGCAGAGAATATCCTGTGGCAGACAGTACTAGGAATGAAAATTCGATATATTTCGAGAAGGAAACAAACAAACAATATAGGAGAGATGATCAAAAAAGTTTTTTCGCAACTAAAATCTATATATTTTCAAAGTTGAATTGGTTAAGGCGTTGGCGTAATAGCATGAATAATCTTTCTTCTTCAGCGAATATGTCACTAAATTAAATTTCTACTAAAAGAATAAAAATAATTGTGCCTCATCAGGAACTTTTCACCTGTGTCAGCGAAATGTAAAGTGGAATGGATACACCACTAGATCCAATGGTAGACATCTTATGGATATTTTATAAGAAAAGTCCGGCCTGGTGGTAACGAATAGAATCTATAAGTCTGGTACGCTATAAATCGATCTGTGATGAACGTCGTTGATTCGTTTATTTCAGATATATTAATTTTCGAAATTTAATTTTGACCAGCATTTTTAACTTAATCGTCTTTGCTGTTATCATGGCAACGTTTCGACCGTTATTAATTTTGGTCCACTTCAGGCCCTTGTCAATCCTAGTAACCTTTAGGGAATTTCGAACTGAAACCTTTATATAATCTATAGTAGTTTTATCGGTCCATGACTTAATTTTATTACCGCTCAGCAACTGCTGGTCTTCATTCCAAACGGAGTCTAAGTCTTCACTGCCCAGCCCAGGGATTGAACTCACAAATACTATGTCACCAAATTAAAGACCCAATATTTTACACTACTACGCTATTGTCCTCGTCCTAGCGGATTAACACAGTGGCGTGGGAATTTAGTCACATATTAAATGGCGGGAGGGAGGGAATATAACGAACTCGATTGGAATTCGAGCTCCGCTCTCCAATTGATCATTACAAGCATTTACCAAATCTACCACCCACACATGCAAGTTTATAGCACCTGGTATTTGCAAAACATTCATCCATCTACCCCCTTGTGCAAATTAATTGAAACACCCGACTTAGTTTCCTTTCTCTCATCATACGGTCAGTTTTAGACCCCAGTAGAATGACAGGGTGTAATCGATTTCTATGTCTTTCCTCAGATTAGGTCATTTGCAGCTGTGTGCAGTAATATGAATCTATTTTCGAGGTGTATAATGACATTTTTTCGCCTTGAAAAATATTGCGTCAACCGTGATTGCATCAGATTTCTATCATACCCAGACACTATTGTCTCAAATGTCGATGAGTTTTCCCACGGCATTTGCCTGCGATGGACGTTACTCCAAGGAACCGTACACCCTTGTGAAAATTAATTGAAACAACCGTTTTAATTTCGTTTCTTTCAACATACGTTTAGTTTTAGACCCCTGGACAGGCTGTAATCGATTTGTATTTTTACCTCAAATTAGATCTTTGCAATGGTGTGCAGAAAATGAATCTATTTTCGGGGTGTACGATGAAATTTCTTTCGCCTTGGAAAATATTACGTCATCTGCGATTGAATCAGATTTTTGTCTCGCCCAGACACTAATGTCCCGACTGTCGATTAGTTATCACACAGCATTTGTCTGCAATGGAAGTTACTCCGTGGAAGCGTAAGAAAATTGTAACTGTAAGAAAAAGCGAGCAAATCAAAGTACTATTGACTAGCCCGGAAACTCTTCTGGTTTAAATCCAATCGAGAATCTGGTCCATCTGCAAGGAACGACTTTGTGGAATGGACATACGAAGTATGTACATGGGGTCATGTTTCATTGGAAAAATACGAAAAAAGTAAATAATAATGGAATTATTCGTTTTATTTCGATTGATATGCACAGGGGTGTATATAACGCAAAGAATTTCTGAAACACATCAAAAAAGTTTTATCCACCCTTATAATTAGTTTGTATAATTTCTAAGTTTAACTAAGCGAACCCTTCTGAATAATTATTCATTCTATTGATTACATATTTAAATGTCGGGATTTATTAAATAAATACGACAAACCATTCATTCATACTAATGATTAAATATATAATGGCTGGGATGTATTAAAAAGATACGTCAAGCATTCATTTACTGAAATGATTACGTATTTAACGATCGGGATATATTAAACAAATACTTCAGATCATTTATTCATGTTTAGGATTACTTTTATATCATCTCGCATTTATTAAAATCCGTTAATGTTTGGTTGAATTTACGACATATTAATATTTGCTAATTTAATGTCAAATATTGCATAGAATACTCACCAGGAAAATGTGTCATTAGAAATAATGAACCAAACAAACTTAGATAGAAGACACCTCCGTGACGCTCATCATTTGTCTATCTGATCCTCTTCAAACGAACACTTCTTTCTAATTATTTCTGGCATCCATAGCTCTACCACGAACTTGTTTTCTGATTCATGTATACTTGTTCTTCTATAAAGATTTTCCCATAATTTGGATCCCAGACTATGAACTGATGCACCATTGTTGCTTACCTCTTCAGAAATCTCTATCTATAAAAGGCAGAATGTGAGGTATGCGTGTAACGAATGCACAGCCGCAATTTTCGACGCATTTCCACCAAAATGTACATGCACATGCTCCAAGTTAGTGGAAGGCCAAGACCGACTTTGCATCTCCCAACTCCCATCGATAGTGGAAATAATCGATTTTTTCATGCTTCTACGGCAGTTTTCATGTAGTTTGCGGCCATTTTCTACTGGCCAGAGTGAGAGCCTATAGCTGGCTGCCACGAATAGGCAGGAAGATTCTATTGGCCTGCATGAGAGCCAACAGCTGACTGACACGAATGTTAACTAGCATGCTAGTATGCAAAAAGAATCGATAGCTGCATTCGTCAAAAGTGGAAAAAATTTAAATCTGCATGGCACTTTACTCCAATTGGCTCATTCTCTTGCTTAAACTCAACGTTGATTCTGATTCCGCAGAACTGGGTTGGGTGTGAAAAAGTATTTGTTGTTAACATTCTGTTTTCATTCGGTTTTTCCAGTTACGAGTCCTTTTTTAAAGCTGATCGTTTTGTGTTCATTTTGTTTCGTTCTTTTTTCGTAACAGATTTAATGTTTAGTATAGAGCTTAGAAAAAATTCGCAGTGTGAGATAGGCAAGAAGTAAGGCATGTAGCAACATCAGCACGGCAAAGTGTACTTCTTTAAAGGCAAGGAAGGGCAAAAATATTTTAAGTCAAGTGATAGCGATTGCTGTATGAGTCGTACGATTTTTGAATCAAGCACGGGCAACGCCGGGCCATGCTGCTAGTGGTAGCTAAAATGCAATCTGTGAAGATTGTATCCGTGATATTTGGTAGGTTTCTATATGGTTCTCCATTGGACGTATGTTATTTGGAGCTGTCTTTTAGCGCAGCTCTCAATAGACGAGTGTAAATGTAATCGATATTTGTTTTCCTTTTATCAGAGTCTTAATAAAAAAAGATGTTCTCTTCTTAAATAAGACACTTGAATGCCCAGGCCGGTAGATGTAATTCACACTGTTTGAAAAACAGGGCCTCTACTGAAGCAGATGTATTCACTAAAATGTTCCGTTTAAAAAGTAATAAGAAATAATGTCGAATTCCAAATATAAGACATTAATTCCCTACAAATTACTATAATTATAATTTAAAGACGTTGCTAATGAATTTATTGCAGTCATATGCTAAAAACAATTTTATTATCGGAATACATTGTAAAATATTTTATAAATGAATACAATATAAATGAGGAAAAAGGGAAATATTTTACTGATAAACACACACAGACACACACGCACACACACACACACACACACACACACACACATATATATATATATATATATTAATTTGCGTATATTTTGGCAGCATGTTTTTCATTAAGACATGCCTCATTAAATAATTTAGAACGGATTTGTCTACATATTATTAATAGGATCCTTTCATATTTACAGACGAGTTTCTTAGTAGGCTTATTAGAGGGAGAAGGATAATTACCATGTTGATGTATATCCATTTTATTCCCGAGTATTTCGACATTAGCACAATGTCATCTTCAGGGTCTTGTTTTCGCTAAGTCAAAGTTGCTGTGTTCATTTGATTTTTCTTTTTTTTTTACTTATGAAGTGTAGCGGCAATTTTTAATGGTTTGGTTAATATTTTTGAAAAAAAAAATTATCATGAGTATCCTTAACTGCCTCAGTGTGTGTGTGTGTGTGTGTGTGTGTGTGTGTGTGTGTGTGTGTGTGTGTGTGTGTAAAAAAGGTGGACACTGAAGTCAACACCGAGTGGCGACATTCTGTGTCCACCTTTTTTACACACACAGACACAGACACACACACACACACACACACACACGCACACTGGGGCAGTTAAGGATACTCATGATAATTTTTTTTTTCAAAAATATTAACCAAACCATTAAAAATTGCCGCTACACTTCATAAGTAAATATATATATATATATATATATATATATATATATATATATATATATATATATATATAAGTGTGTATGTGCGTGTGTGTATCCATATGCAGATGAAAGTACTAGCAGATTAAAAAAAAACTTATGAAACTTGTAGTTATTAAAAACGAGGACCATACCATTCATCGAGTGGTTCGTAGGTTAATGCCACTTTAAAAAATTTGTGTGCTAAGTAGTTTTTCGCAATTTTATATCATGAACTTTACTAATCTACTTTTGGTATGAATGATTCATGTTAATATAAATTGAACTGCACCACATATTTCATTTAAAAGAACAGATCCGACGGGCAAATTTTGGGGATGACAGCTGCGAAATTACTCTATTTATTGAACAATTTAGTCATGCCACATTGACCGAAAAAATCCTACACCAGAAATAAAAAAAAAAAATCCCAAAATTACCATATTAGCAAAAAAAACGCACTCTCTTAAATTTTCTAAAATTCAACCTTAGTTTGTATTCGTTAACAATAAAACATTTCTAAAAAACATATTTTGATTCGCATTTAATCTGTCGAGTCCACTATTACCTGGATTTACTAAAAACAAAATAATTTCCATGCCTGAGGATGACTGTATGTACAGTTGAAAGTACTAGCAGATTAAAAAAAAGACCTTTTACAATTTATAATTTTTAAAAACAAGGATCATAACATTCATCGAGTGGTTCGTAGGTTAATGTAACTTTAAAAATTTTGTTTGCGAAGAGGTTTTTCGCCATTTTATATCATTAACTTTAATGATTCATGTAATATATATATATATATATATATATATATATATATATATATAATATATAATATATATATATATATATATACAATGATTATAGTATGAAATATATGTGTAGCTTCTTATATATATATAATATTTGTATGAATGATTCATGTAATCTAGTCTAGTTCTTATTTTTACTTTAAACAGTTTAGTTATTGCTTACCCGTTTACACTGAGTGCAAGTAAACACTCCCCGACACAGTGATCGAACTCACATCCACCGTTTCAATAAATTCATTGTTGCCGACGTGTTGTCCTCAGTGTCTCCTTTCATATTTACATAAGCTATATCCTTGATATTGAGCACCCCCCCCCAAGTCTACGTGGTATCTGTCGGCCTCGAAAGACAAAGAGTTATGCCTCAGCAGCTGATGTTGACGGAGCATCTGTTATGGCTGTACAACCCCCACATGGGATTGACAGTCTCTATTGCCACGAATGCATGTAAAGACGCTCTCCTTCGATGTCGCTTTGCTGCTTCTCCCAGGTGGAAAGCCTTTGTTTCTCATCTTCTCAATCCAGATCATAATTTTTTTTTATAAATCTCGTATCAACTTGTAGCTCGGGTTAATAATATTCCAAAGGAAAACACTAGAACACGAGATTAGTGAAGGAACTGTTTAATCACGTGGATTAATATGACAATGCTATCGAATGTGAGCCTGTTTGTTTTGTATGCTTGTGTGTGTGTTTCTGTGTGTGTGTTTGTGTGTGTGTGTGTTTCTGTGTGTGTGTGTGTGTGTGTGTTTGTATGTGTCCGTATGTGTGTGTCCGTATGTGTGTGTTTCTGTGTGTGTGTTTGTGTGTTTTTGTGTGTGTGTTTGTGTGTGGTTGTGTTTGTGTGTGTGTTTCTGTGTATTTCTGTGTGTGTGTGTCCGTGTGTGCGTGTTTCTGTGTGTGTGTTTGTGTTTGTGTGTGTGTGTTTGTGTTTGCGTGTGTGTGTTTGTGTGTGTGTTTGTGCGTGTGTTTGTGTGTGTGTGTGTTTGTGTTTGCGTGTGTGTGTTTGTGTGTGTGTTTGTGCGTGTGTTTGTGTGTGTGTGTTTGTGTTTGCGTGCGTGTGTTTGTGTTTGTGTGTGTTTGTGTTTGTGTGTGTTTGTGTTTGCGTGTGTGTGTTTGTGTGTGTGTTTGTGCGTGTGTATGTGTGTGTGTGTTTGTGTTTGCGTGTGTGTGTTTGTGTGTGTGTTTGTGTGTGTGTGTGTTTGTGTTTGCGTGTGTGTGTTTGTGTGTGTGTTTGTGCGTGTGCTTGTGTGTGTGTGTGTTTGTGTGTGTGTGTTTGTGTGTGTGTTTGTGTGTTTGTGTATGTGTCTGTGTGTGTGTTTGTGTTTGCGTGTGTGTGTTTGTGTGTGTGTTTGTGCGTGTGTTTGTGTGTGGTTGTGTGTGTGTGTGTGTTTGAGTGTTAAGAGTGAATTGTCTAAGGCGATAATATTTGGAAAGGCTTCAATCAGTTTTGACTCTATTATCGAAATGATGACAGATGCGAAAGAATAGAATTTTTTTTTAAAAATCACAAAAAAGTCTCCTTTCTCCCATCCTCACCTTTGTTCGACATATGCATATTTATTTTGATTTTAATCCTCTCGAATTCTCTAATCGGCTTCTTAATGTTGCTATTAAATTGATTAAGGACGGTGCTGTATTTTTTTCATTTCTTTGATTTTCCCAATTAGTTTCTATCTGATCCGAGATCATCATATATATATATATATATATATATATATATATATATATATATATATATATATATATATAAAGAGAGAGATAGAGATTTATTAATCGTAGGTTAGTTGTGATATAAGGGGCCAAAAAGTATGCACCACTCAGATGCATTTTAAAATGATTTTGTGTGTGTGTGTTTGTGTTTGTATGGTATATTTTTGGCTAAAAGTTCTCAATATCCGGGATAGAACGTGTGTATATGTAAGAATAATCACAATTTATTTCGCGAGTTACCTTTTGAAATGACGAAAAAGGCTTGGCTTCGCTATTGTTTGGTTCATAGACAGGGAATGATGTGTTCATGCTTTTCTCAAGATTATTAATGCAATGTGAACATTGAATTTGAACTCAAAAGCTAATTCTAATTTATTTTTTTATATAAACATTTAATTTCCATTCTTAATTATCAATATCTTTTGATATTTAATTTATTCACCTATTGCAAATTATTTTTAAAGTAAATGTCGAAAAAAACGTGAAATCTTTATGTGAGCGTGTGTCTGTGTGTCTATGTTAAAAGTTGAATTGTCTGACGCGTTAATATTTGGAACGGCTTCAGTGAGTTTTGATTCTTGATCAAAATGATGACAGATGTGAAAGAATAGAAATTGTTTTTTAAAAATTCACAAAAACGCCTCCCTCCTCATATTTCTTGATTAGAGCTTTTTTCTTTTCTTTTTTTTTTTTTTTTGCATGGCTTTCTGTACTTGATGACCGGAAAACGCCGGGCCATGCTGCTAGTATATAATATATATATATATATATATATATATATATATATATATATATATATATATATATAAGCGTCCTGACGATTGCATCTAGCATGAAACAGCCTGCTGCTTTTGAGTGTTGACTTCAATGTTCACTTTGTATATACTTATATATATATATATATATATATTTATATGTGTGTGTGTGTGTGTGTGTGTGTGTGTGTGTGTGTGTCATTAAATAATTTCAGCAAGAACAACTGACTATAACAACCCATAAATGATTACGACAACCCCAGGATTTCGAGACTAACCCAAGCCTAAGTGAGTCAAGGAAAGGCATAACAGAAGTAAAAACTTTTCAAAAATATTAACAAAACCATTATAAACTGCCACTACACTTCACAAGTAAAAAAATTAATTTTCAGATGCACAGAGCAATTTTGTCATGATCATGACACTGAAGATGATACTGTACTAATGTCGAAAGTACTCGAGAATAAAACGGATATACATCAACATAGTAATTTTCTTTGTCCCCTTATTAATTGTACGAAGAAATTTGTCCGTAAATATGAGAGGATGCTACTAAGAATAAATAGACAAAACCCTTTTTAAATTATGCAATAAGAAATGTCTTAATAAAACCATACTGACAAAATATACGCAATTTAATATATATATAGGCTCAATCGGTAAAAGCACATCAGGTTATATGACGGTTCCGTATAGGATACTGGTTCGATTCCTGTCGGAGGACGCATATTTTTTATGAAAATTTGTCGGACATTCACGCCGATAAATGTCGTTAATACTGTTTATTATTAACAGAGCATTTACTTAAATATATGTATCGATGAAAAAGAACGTATAAACATAGAAAAATGTCTTAATATATATACATACATACATACATATATATATATATGTGTGTGTGTGTGTGTGTGTGTGTGTGTGTGTGTGTGTGTGTGTGTGTGTGTCTGTATGTGTGTTTCAACCTGTACACGGCCCTGATCGCAGTCGAGGTATTACCCACTCGAGTGGGACACGGGGGTTGTACAGGTTGAAGTTTATTGTAAAAGATAGTATAGTATCCTCAAATTATCATTATGACTGATATTTCCTATTGTTAGTTTCGTATGCCAAGTAAAAAAAAGAAAAGAAACAAAACAAGAGTTTTTGCGCCATTCAACTTGTTTCTTTTGATGATATTGCTTAACCTCGGCTGAAAAATCGGCTACTGGCGACCGTGGGAAATATCCAACACCAGGAGATGTGCTTTTTTTTTTTTTTCGTCTTTTGTCCGTTTCAAAAGCATAACAGGAGTTACCGCCCCTGGCGAGACGGATACCGAGAATGCTATTTTAAGGTAGAAAAACAAACGAGACGATTGGGAAATATAAACAGGGCTTTATGTTTCTTGGAACAACACGAAAAATAACAGAACCGTTACACCGAACGCATTCCTCCAATCCGTTAGGTTTGATCTCAAAGTAACATTGCTTGACATAAAGGGCAAGAACGATAAACATTTATTGAGGAAGTTACATTAATAAATGCGAGTTAGAAGACGTCAAGCCGGTGATGAGCTGACTTCCTTTTTTTGATGGTCGAATAAAAACAAATTTTATATATATATATATATATATATATATATATATATATATATATATATATATATACGAGGGTCATTCAATAAATAAGGTGAATTTTTTCGGTATAAGGACTTCTAATACAGATAGAAGCTTACTTTTTTTAATTTTTCAATGTAGTCTCACAGCATTGTCACACACTTTTCCCATCTGTGCACAAGCTTCCGTATTCCCTCAGCGTAAAAATCTTTGGACTGATGTCTCAGCCAATCGCTCACAACACTTTTGACTTCATCGTCACTTTTAAAGTTCGTGCATTATCGTGAACGCATTTAAGGGACCAAGCAAGTGAAAGTCTGAAGGGGCAAGGTCTGGGCTGTAAGGGGGATGAGGGAGCAGTTCCCAGTCCAGCTCGTTGATGGTCTGCACCGTTTGGGCTGCTGTGTGAGGCCTTGCGTTGTCATGATGCAAGATGACTTCTTCTGACTGATGACCCCTGCGTTTGTCCCAACAGATAAGCTCAAAGTCCTTGCAATGTCATCCACTGCACTCATCTGTCAGACTGAATGAGGTCATTGACTGATTCGATCACCTCAGGAGACCTCACTTCTGTAGGCCTCCCAGGCCTGTCTTCATCCTCAACACTGCTCCGTCCTTCTTTAAACAATTTAGCCCACTTGTAGACATTTTTTAGCTGAAACATGTGGCACCATACACAGTTGAATTTCAACAGGTTTGCACCCTTCAGCAACCAAAAACTTGATAACTGACCGCTGTTCAATCCTGGAGGATGCTTCTTGGTGGGCCATCTTTGTTAATCGCCAAAACTCTCAAAGTTTTTTTTTTAATCTGCAAAAGAAATTAAATCCATGTGAAAAAGAAGTAAAACAAAAAAAATAAAAACGAGTAAGTTTCTGTGTGTATGAGAAGTCCTTATACCGAGAAATTCACCTTATTTATTGAATGACAATCGTATATATATATATATATATATATATTTACATATATATATTTACATATATATATATACATATATATATATATATACATACACACACACATATATATATATATATATATATATATATATATATATATATATATATATATATCTTGTAACAGCAAAATTGTCCAAATAGTGTAACATCATAGGATAATTGTCCATCCCATAAAAAGTTTGATATCGCAAAATCCACTAAACTGACTAAGTTTTTTTTTTTACAGGTTTTCAGATAAGACATTTAGCCATATTGAAACCATTTGTCGTAATAATCACTGAAAAATTGTTTGAGTTATTCAGCTAAAAAGAGAACAATTTAAAATCTTTTTTTTTCAGCACCATTATCTTATCAAGTGAGCAATGGTGAAGGAAGAAAAGTCATTCGGGGATACAGTCATGGTAGGATTGAGAGAATTATGACTGTCAGATTAGATCTGCCAAGAAAGTTGAACTGAAAGAACCTGAAGGCAAATTTACTACGACTGATCTTGGGATGAAATCTCGTTCTAGACACTTTCTTCGAGGTAAATTATTTTCTCTTTAATTTAACGTTTTTTAAAATAGGAATTTTAGTCAGACTCATATTCCGCGTAGCAATTATTACAGGTGATAAAATAAATGCATACTTTAAGTTTTACTTCATGGTTATGCCAGATTAAGCGGTCTCTCCCATAAACTGTAACTAAGGTCCGCTCATTTTCTGTATATACCAGGGTTGGATTCTTTAGGTTTGAAAAAATCATTTACAATTCCCATCGTCGTTCGTTCGTGCGCATTTGTAGTATCACAGGAAAATTTTTCCCAATTTGTGATACATATTTCCCTTAAAATTATTCTTAATATCGTTATCCCATGTATATATATATATATATATATATATATATATATATATATATATATATATATATATATATATATATATATATATATACATGGGATTCCCAAATTCTCGCTTGACAAGGAAGCGGGTCCAGACACCTTAACTCTTCATAACTTAAAAAATTATGTTAGGGGTCTCGGCTCTCGCTTTTGAAACATGAGAACTCTTATGTAGCGGAGGAATCATATTTTTAAAAACTAAAAATATTATTATAATATATATATATATATATATATATATATATATATATATATATATATATATATATATGTATGTATGTATGTATGTATGTGTGTGTGTTTGTTTGTGTGTGTGTGTGTGTGTACCAGGATAGGTCCCGTCAAAATTGACAGGAAAGGCACATTTGTCAGATATATAAAACTGCTTAGTATCAAAAGTGCCAATTTCTGCTTAGGATCGGTATAGTATCTGTGCTATTTGTGGAAACTGTTACACACATAATGTAAATACACAGACACACACACACACATATACATATATATATATCTTGAATATTTCTTGGTTGT
>OZ038477.1:136698297-136733297 GCA_964036315.1 Acanthosepion esculentum
TATATATATACATACATATATATATATATATATATATATATATATATATATATATATATATATATATATATACACACATAGAATTTTATATATATATATATATGTGGTTCATGCATCATGGGGCTCTAACATATTTTAGTTACATTGTTCGCAATGCACTGGCTAAAATTACTTACTGCGCTGGATTCTACATTCACAGACTACGGTGAACATGGTCAACAGGTTGGTCTGTGCGATCCACCATATTCGCCGAAATTTGCGCTAAAGGTTTATTATCGTTTTTGATCACTTCAAAAAGGCTTTGAATGGGAGAAAACATTCTCCAATGAAAACAAGATTCAAGAGTTTATCGAAAGATTTTTCATATCAGCGCCTGCAGAATTTTACTCAAAATATATCGAAGATTGGTTTGATAATTAGCAACATCTCATTGCAAATAGTCGTGAATACATAACTGAATAAAATGGATTTGTAGTTTATTTTTTGAATAATAAAGTCGATAAACAAAAAACGGAAATTATTTATAATTCAAACTAATAAAAATATCTGGGGTTGTATTTCTTGAGAATAATCCAAATATAAATTTGAAATTAACTGGAAACTTGAGAAATAGGTTAGATCGGGAATAGGTCCAGGACTAAAGGGCTTTACCAGCTTTGCATGCATCGCGGATGGGTGTTTCTGTTTCTGTTGTATTTTCTTTGTTCTATGACTCATGGAAATTATTTGTTAAACTAAGGCCACTAATAAATTAGATCCGAACGTTCCCTGCACGAGATTTTGCTAATTTTAGAGAAATCTAAGAAACGTTTCTTTTTTTTTTGTAGGTGATTCTGTACTTTATTGCTTTTACTCTCATACTCAACAAAAGCGATGAAAGAGAGGTTGTTAAAGAAAGATACAGCAAAAAAAAAACGCATGAGTTTGAAGTTGACCTTTACAGGAGAATAAGTGAAATTTAATCAAACTGAGTCTAAAAGACGTATAGGAATAGAATAAAACAATTTCTAGTTAAAATATTCAGCAAATCACCAAGTAATTTTGTTCAGTGCCAATAAAAAAATTTCTAAGCCAATTATTCGACATAAATGAATATTATCGTTTAAATGATGGGGAAGACGGTTCTATGTTGCCTTGGTTGGCATTCAGTCTAGAAGAACAACCTCTGAATTCAAAACACGTAGTAACAGAAAAGAACACAATGTAAAATAATAAAGCTTTCTAATTGCCAAACGCAATTAAAATATATTAACAACAAAGAAGTATAGATCTAATCGAGCTGCTAAGTAAAGTACTAATTCGTCTTGAAACACGGGATACTCGACTTTAACGTCCAGGTTAACACAATAGTCAAGCACGTAATTGTCACCACTCGGTCAGTGGTATGATATCTTTATTTGTAATAAATGGTGGTCTACATTTCCATTGTCTAGCAATCCACGTTCACACTAGATAAATTATTCGTCATAAAAGGTTCTTATCATTCAAATGGCGAGAAAGACTGCACTACGTTGTCTTGGTTGGCATTCAGTCTAGAAGAACCTCTGAATTCAAAACTAACCTTAATATTGATGGACCCCGTCAGGCAATCTTACCCTAGACACACCTACTGCGGTCACGGCTCCACTACACATGGTGCATCTAAGAGGAAAATGGGTGATAGAACTCGGGATCACGTGTTATATGCATATTGATAAAATAGGTATTAGAGAAGAGATAGAAGTAAATCCCGGCTAGAGTTTTACATCGAAAGATACAGGGCCTCATATTTTAAAATTTAAAATTGTGGACGCCCGGTGTATCCAGATGAGTAACTCTAGGGCCGAAACGCGTTAATTGGTAGATTTTTTTCTATTTTGTCAATCGATTACACACTATTAATCGGATCGATAGATCTGTATATCATATCTTGGACTAGAACATACACAGACACGCACATACACGCGCAAGCGTACACACACACACACACATCGAAACACACGCGCACATAACATAAGCAGGCAGTCGTTGACATGTGCGCACGAACACACACGGACTCACTCATATGGATACACACACACTCTATGGGTTAATTAGTAATATTTGCATTACTAAATCATTATTATTCCTTAAATCAATTCTAACAGTCTAAAAAAATGATGGCTTTAAATAACCTGCAAATGGTTGATAAACCGTATAAAACTCATATACTCATAGCTACGTATATATATATGTATATATCTTACTTATTTATATATACAAGTATACGTGTGTGTGTTTACGTACATGAAAATTTAATATTAAAGTTCTAATAGTTTTAAGTTATGCCTTATTGGTTGGTTGACCTTTGAAATCGAGATCCGGTTGCCGATAGCGTAATAGGAATTTGCTTTCGTTTATGCATTTGGAAGCGATTTCTAATCATTTAACAAAATATAAACTAATAAAAAAAATATTAAAGGCCATTTCCAAATGCCAACACGAAAAGAAATTCATACAACGCTAGATAATGCCATATCTCGATTCCAATTCCTAAACAGCCCATAACCTACAACAATTAGACTTTATTCTAAATACCAAACTTTAGAAGCGAACAAAGCAGTACTCAAACAAATAAAACAAAGTTAAATTAAAATTAAAACAAAATAAATTTAAAAAACAAACTGAAGATAAAGTCTATAATTAATCTAAAAATGTAGGAAAAAAGTGGTAAAAACAGGTTCCCTTGTTTCGCAAAAGGTCGCAGGGACCGATGTATTTTTGTGATCCGTCTCACGTACATAATACAAGTAATAACACAAAGACTTCAATGTAAAATAATAATGTATATCATTAATAAACGCAATAAAATACATTAAAAACAAAGAAATAAAGAGTCTACGGAAATATTATTGATTACTTTTCAGTTAACCTATTAACTGCCAAATTTTTTTAATGCGCAATTTTGGCCAAGACAGGTGTCTTAAGAGTTTCTATTTCTTATGTTTTGTGGTTTGATTTGTTTTACGGCTTATCAACCTCAATGGGTTATTTAATGTCGACAATTTTTTTAAGATAGATTCGTATGAATAGAATATGTATTCTTTTGTTTAGATTGGTTTGGTTTATTTTGTTTTACGGCATATCAACCTCAATGGGTTATTTAATGCCGACAATATTTTTAGAATAGATTCGTATGAATAGAATATGTATTCTTTGGTTTAGATTGGTTTGGGTTATTTTGTTTTACAGTATATCAACCTCAATGGCTTATTTAATGCCGACAACATTTTTAGGATAGATTCGTATGAATAGAATATGTATTCTTTGGTTAAGATTGGTTTGGTTTATTTTATTTCACGGCATATGAACCTCAATGGGTAATTTAATGCCGACAACATTTTTAGGCTAGATTCGTATGAATAGAATATGTATTCTTTGGTTTAGATTGGTTTGGTTTATTTTGTTTTACGGCATATCAATCTCAATGGGTTATTTGATGCCGACAACATTTTTGGATAGATTCGTATGAATAGAATATGTACTGTTTGGTTTAGATTGGTTAGGTTTATTTTGTTTTATGGCATATCAACCTAAACGGGTTATTTAATGCCGACAACATTTTTAGGATAGATTCGTATGAATAGAATATGTATTCTTTGGTTTAGAATGGTTTGATTTATTTTGTTTTACGGCATATCAACCTCAACGGGTTATTTAATGCCGACAACATTTTTAGGATAGATTCGTATGAATAGAATATGTATTCTTTGGTTTAGATTGGTTTGGTTTATTTTGTTTTACGGCATATCAATCTCAATGGGTTATTTGATGCCGACAACATTTTTAGGATAGATACGTATGAATAGAATATGTACTGTTTGGTTTAGATTGGTTTGATTTATTTTGTTTTACGGCATATCAACCTCCATGGGTTATTTAATGCCGACAACATTTTTAGGATAGATTCATATGAATAGAATATGTCTTCTTTGGTTTAGATTGGTTTGATTTATTTTGTTTTACGGCATATCAATCTCAACGGGTTATTTAATGCCAACAACATTTTTAGGATAGATTCGTATGAATAGAATATGTATTCTTTGGTTTAGATTGGTTTGATTTATTTTGTTTTACGGCATATCAACCTCAACGGGTTATTTAATGCCGACAACATTTTTAGGATAGATTCGTATGAATGGAATATGTATTCTTTGGTTTAGATTGGTTTGATTTATTTTGTTTTACGGCATATCAACCTCAACGGGTTATTTAATGTCGACAACATTTTTAGAATTGATTCGTATGAATAGAATATGTATTCTTTGGTTTAGATTGGTTTGATTTATTTTGTTTTACGGCATATTAACCTCCATGGGTTATTTAATGCCGACAACATTTTTAGGATAGATTCGTATGAATAGAATATGTATTCTTTGGTTTAGATTGGTTTGATTTATTTTGTTTTACGGCATATCAACCTTAACGGGTTATTTAATGCCGACAACATTTTTAGGATAGATTCGTATGAATAGAATATGTATTCTTTGGTTTAGATTGGTTTGGTTACTTTTGTTTTACGGCATAACCTCAACGGGTTATTTAATGCCGACAACGTTTTTAGGATAGATTTGTATGAATAAAATATGTATTCTTTGCTTTAGATTGGTTTGATTTATTTTGTTTTACGGCATATCAACCTCAACAGGTTATTTAATGCCGACAACATTTTTAGGATAGATTCGTATGAATAGAATATGTATTCTTTGGTTTAGATTGGTTTGATTTATTTTGTTTTACGGCATATCAACCTCAACGGGATATTTAATGCCGACAACATTTTTAGGATAGATTCGTATGAATAGAATATGTATTCTTTGGTTTAGATTGGTTTGATTTATTTTGTTTTACGGCATATCAACCACAACGGGTTATTTAATGCCGACATTTTTAGGATAGATTCGTATGAATAGAATATGTCTTCATTGGTTTAGATTGGTTTGATTTATTTTGTTTTACGGCATATCAACCTCAACGGGATATTTAATGCCGACAACATTTTTAGGATAGATTCGTATGAATAGAATATGTATTCTTTGGTTTAGATTGGTTTGATTTATTTTGTTTTACGGCATATCAACCACAACGGGTTATTTAATGCCGACATTTTTAGGATAGATTCGTATGAATAGAATATGTCTTCATTGGTTTAGATTGGTTTGATTTATTTTGTTTTACGGCATATCAACCTCAACGGGATATTTAATGCCGACAACATTTTTAGGATAGATTCGTATGAATAGAATATGTATTCTTTGGTTTAGATTGGTTTGATTTATTTTGTTTTACGGCATATCAACCACAACGGGTTATTTAATGCCGACATTTTTAGGATAGATTCGTATGAATAGAATATGTCTTCATTGGTTTAGATTGGTTTGATTTATTTTGTTTTACGGCATATCAACCTCAACGGGATATTTAATGCCGACAACATTTTTAGGATAGATTCGTATGAATAGAATATGTATTCTTTGGTTTAGATTGGTTTGATTTATTTTGTTTTACGGCATATCAACCACAACGGGTTATTTAATGCCGACATTTTTAGGATAGATTCGTATGAATAGAATATGTCTTCTTTGGTTTAGTTTGGTTTGATTTATTTTGTTTTACGGCATATCAACCTCAACGGGTTATTTAATGCCGACAACATTTTTAGGATAGATTCGTATGAATAGAATATGTCTTCATTGGTTTAGATTGGTTTGATTTATTTTGTTTTACGGCATATCAACCTCAACGGGATATTTAATGCCGACAACATTTTTAGGATAGATTCGTATGAATAGAATATGTATTCTTTGGTTTAGATTGGTTTGATTTATTTTGTTTTACGGCATATCAACCACAACGGGTTATTTAATGCCGACATTTTTAGGATAGATTCGTATGAATAGAATATGTATTCTTTGGTTTAGATGGGTTTGTTTTATTTTGTTTTACGGCATATCAACCTCAACGGGTTACTTAATGCCGACAACATTTTTAGGATAGATTCGTATGAATAGAATATGTATTCTTTGGTTTAGATTGGTTTGATTTATTTTGTTTTACGGCATATTAACATCCATGGGTTATTTAATGCCGACAATATTTTTAGGATAGATTCGTATGAATAGAAGATGTATTCTTTGGTTTAGATTGGTTTGATTTATTTTGTTTTACGGCATATCAACCTCAACAGGTCATTTAATGCCGACAACTTTTTTAGGATAGATTCGTATGAATAGAATATGTCTTCTTTGGTTTAGATTGGTTTGATTTATTTTGTTTTACGGCATATCAATCTCAACGGGTTATGTAAAGCCGACAACATTTTTGGGATAGATTCGTATGAATAGAATATGTATTCTTTGGTTTAGATTGGTTTGATTTATTTTGTTTTACGGCATATCAACCTCAACGGGTTATTTAATGCCGACAACATTTTTAGAATAGATTCGTATGAATAGAATATGTATTCTTTGGTTTAGATTGGTTTGATTTATTTTGTTTTACGGCATATTAACCTCCATGGGTTATTTAATGCCGACAACATTTTTAGGATAGATTCGTATGAATAGAATATGTATTCTTTGGTTTAGATTGGTTTGATTTATTTTGTTTTACGGCATATCAACAATAACGGGTTATTTAATGCCGTCAACATTTTTAGCATAAATTCGTATGAATAGAATATGTATTCTTTGGTTTAGATTGGTTTGGTTACGTTTGTTTTACGGCATAACCTCAACGGGTTATTTAATGCCGACAACATTTTTAGGATAGATTCGTATGAATAGAATATGTATTCTTTGGTTTAGATTGGTTTGACTTATTTTGTTTTACGGCATATCAACCTCAACAGGTTATTTAATGCCGACAACATTTTTAGGATAGATTCGTATGAATAGAATATGTCTTCTTTGGTTTAGATTGGTTTGATTTATTTTGTTTTACGGCATATCAACCTCAACGGTCTATTTAATGCCGACAAAATTTTTAGGATAGATTCGTATGAATAGAAAATGTATTCTTTGGTTTAGATTGGTTTGATTTATTTTGTTTTCCGGCATATAAACATCCATGGGTTATTTAATGCCGACAATATTTTTAGGATAGATTCGTATGAATAGAATATGTATTCTTTGGTTTAGATTGGTTTGATTTATTTTGTTTTACGGCATATCAA
This sequence comes from Acanthosepion esculentum, assembly GCA_964036315.1. Taxonomy (NCBI): domain Eukaryota; kingdom Metazoa; phylum Mollusca; class Cephalopoda; order Sepiida; family Sepiidae; genus Acanthosepion; species Acanthosepion esculentum. The sequence continues at coordinate 136,705,490 of OZ038477.1, forward strand.
ACTCAACAGGTCATTTAATGCCGACAACATTTTTAGGATAGATTCGTATGAATAGAATATGTATTCTTTGGTTTAGATTGGTTTGATTTATTTTGTTTTACGGCATATCAATCTCAACGGGTTATTTAAAGCCGACAACATTTTTAGGATAGATTCGTATGAATAGAATATGTATTCTTTGGTTTAGATTGGTTTGATTTATTTTGTTTTACGGCATATCAACCTCAACGGGTTATTTAATGCCGACAACATTTTTAGGATAGATTCGTATGAATAGAATATGTATTCTTTGGTTTAGATTGGTTTGATTTATTTTGTTTTACGGCATATCAACCTAAACGGGGTATTTAATGTCGACAACATTTTTAGAATAGATTCGTATGAATAGAATATGTATTCTTTGGTTTAGATTGGTTTGATTTATTTTGTTTTACGGCATATTAAACTCCATGGGTTATTTAATGCCGACAACATTTTTAGGATAGATTCGTATGAATAGAATATGTATTCTTTGGTTTAGATTGGTTTGATTTATTTTGTTTTACGGCATATCAACCTTAACGGGTTATTTAATGCCGACAACATTTTTAGGATAGATTCGTATGAATAGAATATGTATTCTTTGGTTTAGATTGGTTTGGTTACTTTTGTTTTACGGCATAACCTCAACGGGTTATTTAATGCCGACAACGTTTTTAGGATAGATTTGTATGAATAAAATATGTATTCTTTGCTTTAGATTGGTTTGATTTATTTTGTTTTACGGCATATCAACCTCAACAGGTTATTTAATGCCGACAACATTTTTAGGATAGATTCGTATGAATAGAATATGTCTTCATTGGTTTAGATTGGTTTGATTTATTTTGTTTTACGGCATATCAACCTCAACGGGATATTTAATGCCGACAACATTTTTAGGATAGATTCGTATGAATAGAATATGTATTCTTTGGTTTAGATTGGTTTGATTTATTTTGTTTTACGGCATATCAACCACAACGGGTTATTTAATGCCGACATTTTTAGGATAGATTCGTATGAATAGAATATGTATTCTTTGGTTTAGATGGGTTTGTTTTATTTTGTTTTACGGCATATCAACCTCAACGGGTTACTTAATGCCGACAACATTTTTAGGATAGATTCGTATGAATAGAATATGTATTCTTTGGTTTAGATTGGTTTGATTTATTTTGTTTTACGGCATATTAACATCCATGGGTTATTTAATGCCGACAATATTTTTAGGATAGATTCGTATGAATAGAAGATGTATTCTTTGGTTTAGATTGGTTTGATTTATTTTGTTTTACGGCATATCAACCTCAACAGGTCATTTAATGCCGACAACATTTTTAGGATAGATTCGTATGAATAGAATATGTCTTCTTTGGTTTAGATTGGTTTGATTTATTTTGTTTTACGGCATATCAATCTCAACGGGTTATGTAAAGCCGACAACATTTTTGGGATAGATTCGTATGAATAGAATATGTATTCTTTGGTTTAGATTGGTTTGATTTATTTTGTTTTACGGCATATCAACCTCAACGGGTTATTTAATGCCGACAACATTTTTAGAATAGATTCGTATGAATAGAATATGTATTCTTTGGTTTAGATTGGTTTGATTTATTTTGTTTTACGGCATATTAACCTCCATGGGTTATTTAATGCCGACAACATTTTTAGGATAGATTCGTATGAATAGAATATGTATTCTTTGGTTTAGATTGGTTTGATTTATTTTGTTTTACGGCATATCAACAATAACGGGTTATTTAATGCCGTCAACATTTTTAGCATAAATTCGTATGAATAGAATATGTATTCTTTGGTTTAGATTGGTTTGGTTACGTTTGTTTTACGGCATAACCTCAACGGGTTATTTAATGCCGACAACATTTTTAGGATAGATTCGTATGAATAGAATATGTATTCTTTGGTTTAGATTGGTTTGACTTATTTTGTTTTACGGCATATCAACCTCAACAGGTTATTTAATGCCGACAACATTTTTAGGATAGATTCGTATGAATAGAATATGTCTTCTTTGGTTTAGATTGGTTTGATTTATTTTGTTTTACGGCATATCAACCTCAACGGTCTATTTAATGCCGACAAAATTTTTAGGATAGATTCGTATGAATAGAAAATGTATTCTTTGGTTTAGATTGGTTTGATTTATTTTGTTTTCCGGCATATAAACATCCATGGGTTATTTAATGCCGACAATATTTTTAGGATAGATTCGTATGAATAGAATATGTATTCTTTGGTTTAGATTGGTTTGATTTATTTTGTTTTACGGCATATCAAACTCAACAGGTCATTTAATGCCGACAACATTTTTAGGATAGATTCGTATGAATAGAATATGTATTCTTTGGTTTAGATTGGTTTGATTTATTTTGTTTTACGGCATATCAATCTCAACGGGTTATTTAAAGCCGACAACATTTTTAGGATAGATTCGTATGAATAGAATATGTATTCTTTGGTTTAGATTGGTTTGATTTATTTTGTTTTACGGCATATCAACCTCAACGGGTTATTTAATGCCGACAACATTTTTAGGATAGATTCGTATGAATAGAATATGTATTCTTTGGTTTAGATTGGTTTGATTTATTTTGTTTTACGGCATATCAACCTAAACGGGGTATTTAATGTCGACAACATTTTTAGAATAGATTCGTATGAATAGAATATGTATTCTTTGGTTTAGATTGGTTTGATTTATTTTGTTTTACGGCATATTAAACTCCATGGGTTATTTAATGCCGACAACATTTTTAGGATAGATTCGTATGAATAGAATATGTATTCTTTGGTTTAGATTGGTTTGATTTATTTTGTTTTACGGCATATCAACCTTAACGGGTTATTTAATGCCGACAACATTTTTAGGATAGATTCGTATGAATAGAATATGTATTCTTTGGTTTAGATTGGTTTGGTTACTTTTGTTTTACGGCATAACATCAACGGGTTATTTAATGCCGACAATATTTTTAGGATAGATTCGTATGAATAGAATATGTATTCTTTGGTTTAGATTGGTTTGATTTATTTTGTTTTACGGCATATCAACCTCAACAGGTTATTTAATGCCGACAAAATTTTCAGGATAGATTCGTATGAATAGAATATGTCTTCTTTGGTTTAGATTGGTTTGATTTATTTTGTTTTACGGCAGATCAACCTCAACGGGATATTTAATGCCGACAACATTTTTAGGATAGATTCGTATGAATAGAATATGTATTCTTTGGTTTAGATTGGCTTGATTTATTTTGTTTTACGGCATATCAACCTCAACGGGTTACTTAATGCCGACAACATTTTTAGGATAGATTCGTATGAATAGAATAGGTATTCTTTGGTTTAGATTGGTTTGATTTATTTTGTTTTACGGCATATTAACATTCATGGGTTATTTAATGCCGACAATATTTTCAGGATAGATTCGTATGAATAGAATATGTATTCTTTGGTTTAGATTGGTTTGATTTATTTTGTTTTACGGCATATCAACCTCAACGGGTTATTTAATGTCAACAACATTTTTAGAATAGATTCGTATGAATAGAATATGTATTCTTTGGTTTAGATTGGTTTGATTTATTTTGTTTTACGGCATATTAACCTCCATGGGTTATTTAATGCCGACAACATTTTTAGGATAGATTCGTATGAATAGAATATGTATTCTTTGGTTTAGATTGGTTTGATTTATTTTGTTTTTCGGCATATCAACCTTAACGGGTTATTTAATGCCGACAACATTTTTAGGATAGATTCGTATGAATAGAATATGTATTCTTTGGTTTAGATTGGTTTGGTTACTTTTGTTTTACGGCATAACCTCAACTGGTTATTTAATGCCGACAACATTTTTAGGATAGATTCGTATGAATAGAATATGTCTTCTTTGGTTTAGATTGATTTGATTTATTTTGTTTTACGGCATATCAACCTCAACAGGTTATTTAATGCCGACAATATTTTTAGGATAGATTCGTATGAATAGAATATGTATTCTTTGGTTTAGATTGATTTGATTTATTTTGTTTTACGGCATATCAACCTCAACAGGTTATTTAATGCCGACAATATGTTTAGGATAGATTCGTATGAATAGAATATGTATTCTTTGGTTTAGATTGATTGGATTTATTTTGTTTTACGGCATATCAACCTCAACAGGTTATTTAATGCCGACAATATTTTTAGGATAGATTCGTATGAATAGAATATGTATTCTTTGGTTTAGATTGGTTTGATTTATTTTGTTTTACGGCATATCAACCTCAACAGGTCATTTAATGCCGACAACATTTTTAGGATAGATTCGTATGAATAGAATATGTATTCTTTGGTTTAAATTGGTTTGATTTATTTTGTTTTACGGCATATCAATCTCAACGGGTTATTTAATGCCGACAACATTTTTAGGATAGATTCGTATGAATAGAATATGTATTCTTTGGTTTAGATTGGTTTGGTTACTTTTGTTTTACGGCATAACATCAACGGGTTATTTAATGCCGACAACATTTTTAGGATAGATTCGTATGAATAGAATATGTATTCTTTGGTTTAGATTGGTTTGATTTATTTTGTTTTACGGCATATAAACCTCAACAGGTTATTTAATGCCGACAAAATTTTCAGGATAGATTCGTATGAATAGAATATGTCTTCTTTGGTTTAGATTGGTTTGATTTATTTTGTTTTACGGCATATCAACCTCAACGGGATATTTAATGCCGACAACATTTTTAGGATAGATTCGTATGAATAGAATATGTATTCTTTGGTTTAGATTGGCTTGATTTATTTTGTTTTACGGCATATCAACCTCAACGGGTTACTTAATGCCGACAACATTTTTAGGATAGATTCGTATGAATAGAATAGGTATTCTTTGGTTTAGATTGGTTTGATTTATTTTGTTTTACGGCATATTAACATTCATGGGTTATTTAATGCCGACAATATTTTCAGGATAGATTCGTATGAATAGAATATGTATTCTTTGGTTTAGATTGGTTTGATTTATTTTGTTTTACGGAATATCAACCTCAACGGGTTATTTAATGTCAACAACATTTTTAGAATAGATTCGTATGAATAGAATATGTATTCTTTGGTTTAGATTGGTTTGATTTATTTTGTTTTACGGCATATTAACCTCCATGGGTTATTTAATGCCGACAACATTTTTAGGATAGATTCGTATGAATAGAATATGTATTCTTTGGGTTAGATTGGTTTGATTTATTTTGTTTTTCGGCATATCAACCTTAACGGGTTATTTAATGCCGACAACATTTTTAGGATAGATTCGTATGAATAGAATATGTATTCTTTGGTTTAGATTGGTTTGGTTACTTTTGTTTTACGGCATAACCTCAACTGGTTATTTAATGCCGACAACATTTTTAGGATAGATTCGTATGAATAGAATATGTCTTCTTTGGTTTAGATTGATTTGATTTATTTTGTTTTACGGCATATCAACCTCCACGGGTTATTTACTGCCAACAACATTTTTAGGATAGATTCGTATGAATAGAATATGTATTCTTTGGTTTAGATTGATTTGATTTATTTTGTTTTACGGCATATCAACCTCAACAGGTTATTTAATGCCGACAATATTTTTAGGATAGATTCGTATGAATAGAATATGTATTCTTTGGTTTAGATTGATTTGATTTATTTTGTTTTACGGCATATCAACCTCAACAGGTTATTTAATGCCGACAATATGTTTAGGATAGATTCGTATGAATAGAATATGTATTCTTTGGTTTAGATTGATTTGATTTATTTTGTTTTACGGCATATCAACCTCAACAGGTTATTTAATGCCGACAATATTTTTAGGATAGATTCGTATGAATAGAATATGTCTTCTTTGGTTTAGATTGATTTGATTTATTTTGTTTTACGGCATATCAACCTCAACAGGTTATTTAATGCCGACAATATTTTTAGGATAGATTCGTATGAATAGAATATGTATTCTTTGGTTTAGATTGATTTGATTTATTTTGTTTTACGGCATATCAACCTCAACAGGTTATTTAATGCCGACAATATTTTTAGGATAGATTCGTATGAATAGAATATGTCTTCTTTGGTTTAGATTGATTTGATTTATTTTGTTTTACGGCATATCAACCTCAACAGGTTATTTAATGCCGACAATATTTTTAGGATAGATTCGTATGAATAGAATATGTATTCTTTGGTTTAGATTGATTTGATTTATTTTGTTTTACGGCATATCAACCTCAACAGGTTATTTAATGCCGACAATATGTTTAGGATAGATTCGTATGAATAGAATATGTCTTCTTTGGTTTAGATTGATTTGATTTATTTTGTTTTACGGCATATCAACCTCAACAGGTTATTTAATGCCGACAATATGTTTAGGATAGATTCGTATGAATAGAATATGTATTCTTTGGTTTAGATTGGTTTGATTTATTTTGTTTTACGGCATATCAACCTCAACAGGTCATTTAATGCCGACAACATTTTTAGGATAGATTCGTATGAATAGAATATGTATTCTTTGGTTTAAATTGGTTTGATTTATTTTGTTTTACGGCATATAAACCTCCATGGGTTATTTAATGCCTACAACATTTTTAGGATAGATTCGTATGAATAGAATATGTATTCTTTGGTTTAGATTGGTTTGGTTACTTTTGTTTTCCATCATAACCTCAACGGGTTATTTAATGCCGACAACATTTTTAGGATAGATTCGTATGAATAGAATATGTATTCTTTGGTTTAGATTGGTTTGATTTATTTTGTTTTACGGCATATCAACCTCAACAGGTTATTTAATGCCGACAACATTTTTAGGATAGATTCGTATGTATAGAATATGTCTTCTTTGGTTTAGATTGGTTTGATTTATTTTGTTTTACGGCATATTAACATCCATGGGTTATTTAATGCCGACAATATTTTTAGGATAGATTCGTATGAAAAGAATATGTATTCTTTGGTTTAGATTGGTTTGATTTATTTTGTTTTACGGCATATCAAACTCAACAGGTCATTTAATGCCGACAACATTTTTAGGATAGATTCGTATGAATAGAATATGTCTTCTTTGGTTTAGATTGGTTTGATTTATTTTGTTTTACGGCATATCAACCTCAACAGGTTATTTAATGCCGACAACATTTTTAGGATAGATTCGTATGAATAGAATATATATTCTTTGGTTTAGATTGGTTTGATCTATTTTGTTTTACGGCATATCAACCTCAACGCGTTATTTAATGCCGACAACATTTTTAGGATAGATTCGTATGAATAGAATATGTATTCTTTGAATTAGATTGGTTTGATCTATTTTGTTTTACGGCATATCAACCTCAACGGGTTAGTTAATGCCGACAACATTTTTAGGATAGATTCGTATGAATAGAATATGTATTCTTTGGTTTAGATTGGTTTGATCTATTTTGTTTTACGCCATATCCACCTCCACGGGTTATTTACTGCCAACAACATTTTTAGGATAGATTCGTATGAATAGAATATGTATTCTTTGGTTTAGATTGGTTTGATTTATTTTGTTTTACTGCATGTCAACCTCAACGGGTTATTTAATGCCGACAACATTTTTAGGATAGATTCGTATGAATAGAATATGTATTCTTTTGTTTAGATTTGTTTGATTTATTTTGTTTTATGGCATATCAACCTCAACGGGTTATTTAATGCCGACAACATTTTTAGGATAGATTCGTATGAATAAAATATGTATTCTTTGTTTAGATTGGTTTGGTTACTTTTGTTTTACGGCATATCAACCTTAACGGGTTATTTAATGCCGACAACATTTTTAGGATAGATTCGTATGAATAGAATATGTATTCTTTGGATTAGATTGGTTTGATCTATTTTGTTTTACGGCATATCAACCTCAACGGGTTATTTAATGCCGACAACATTTTTAGGATAGATTCGTATGAATAGAATATGTATTCTTTGGTTTAGATTGGTTTGATCTATTTTGTTTTACGCCATATCCACCTCCACGGGTTATTTACTGCCAACAACATTTTTAGGATAGATTCGTATGAATAGAATATGTATTCTTTGGTTTAGATTGGTTTGATTTATTTTGTTTTACTGCATGTCAACCTCAACGGGTTATTTAATGCCGACAACATTTTTAGGATAGATTCGTATGAATAGAATATGTATTCTTTTGTTTAGATTTGTTTGATTCATTTTGTTTTATGGCATATCAACCTCAACGGGTTATTTAATGCCGACAACATTTTTAGGATAGATTCGTATGAATAAAATATGTATTCTTTGTTTAGATTGGTTTGGTTACTTTTGTTTTACGGCATATCAACTTTAACGGGTTATTTAATGCCGACAACATTTTTAGGATAGATTCGTATGAATAGAATATGTCTTCTTTGGTTTAGATTGGTTTGATTTATTTTGTTTTACGGCCTATCAACCTCAACGGGTTACTTAATGCCGACAACATTTTTAGGATAGATTCGTATGAATAGAATATATCTTCTTTGGTTTAGATTGGTTTGATTTATTTTGTTTTACGGCATATCAACCTCAACGGGTTATTTAATGCCGACAACATTTTTAGGATAGATTCGTATAAATAGAATATGTATTCTTTGGATTAGATTGGTTTGATCTATTTTGTTTTACGCCATATCCACCTCCACGGGTTATTTACTGCCAACAACATTTTTAGGATAGATTCGTATGAATAGAATATGTATTCTTTGGTTTAGTTTGGTTTGATTTATTTTGTTTTACTGCATGTCAACCTCAACGGGTTATTTAATGCCGACAACATTTTTAGGATAGATTCGTATGAATAGAATATGTATTCTTTTGTTTAGATTTGTTTGATTTATTTTGTTTTATGGCATATCAACCTCAACGGGTTATTTAATGCCGACAACATTTTTAGGATAGATTCGTATGAATAAAATATGTATTCTTTGTTTAGATTGGTTTGGTTACTTTTGTTTTACGGCATATCAACCTTAACGGGTTATTTAATGCCGACAACATTTTTAGGATAGATTCGTATGAATAGAATATGTATTCTTTGGATTAGATTGGTTTGATCTATTTTGTTTTACGGCATATCAACCTCAACGGGTTATTTAATGCCGACAACATTTTTAGGATAGATTCGTATGAATAGAATATGTATTCTTTGGTTTAGATTGGTTTGATCTATTTTGTTTTACGCCATATCCACCTCCACGGGTTATTTACTGCCAACAACATTTTTAGGATAGATTCGTATGAATAGAATATGTATTCTTTGGTTTAGATTGGTTTGATTTATTTTGTTTTACTGCATGTCAACCTCAACGGGTTATTTAATGCCGACAACATTTTTAGGATAGATTCGTATGAATAGAATATGTATTCTTTTGTTTAGATTTGTTTGATTTATTTTGTTTTATGGCATATCAACCTCAACGGGTTATTTAATGCCGACAACATTTTTAGGATAGATTCGTATGAATAAAATATGTATTCTTTGTTTAGATTGGTTTGGTTACTTTTGTTTTACGGCATATCAACCTTAACGGGTTATTTAATGCCGACAACATTTTTAGGATAGATTCGTATGAATAGAATATGTATTCTTTGGTTTAGATTGGTTTGGTTTATTTTGTTTTACGGCATATCAACATTAACGGGTTATTTAATGCCGACATCATTTTTAGGATAGATTCGTATGAATAGAATATGTCTTCTTTGGTTTAGATTGGTTTGATTTATTTTGTTTTACGGCCTATCAACCTCAACGGGTTACTTAATGCCGACAACATTTTTAGGATAGATTCGTATGAATAGAATATATCTTCTTTGGTTTAGATTGGTTTGATTTATTTTGTTTTACGGCATATCAACCTCAACGGGTTATTTAATGCCGACAACATTTTTAGGATAGATTCGTATGAATAGAATATGTATTCTTTGGTTTAGATTGGTTTGGTCTATTTTGTTTTACGCCATATCCACCTCCACGGGTTATTTACTGCCAACAACATTTTTAGGATAGATTCGTATGAATAGAATATGTATTCTTTGGTTTAGATTGGTTTGATTTATTTTGTTTTACGGCATATCAACCTCAACGGGTTATTTAATGCCGACAACATTTTTAGGATATATTCGTATGAATAGAATATGTCTTCTTTGGTTTAGATTGGTTTGATTTATTTTGTTTTACGGCATGTCAACCTCAACGGGTTATTTAATGCCGACAACATTTTTAGGATAGATTCGTATGAATAGAATATGTATTCTTTGGTTTAGATTTGTTTGATTTATTTTGTTTTATGGCATATCAACCTCAACGGGTTATTTAATGCCGACAACATTTTTAGGATAGATTCGTATGAATAAAATATGTATTCTTTGTTTAGATTGGTTTGGTTACTTTTGTTTTACGGCATATCAACCTTAACGGGTTATTTAATGCCGACAACATTTTTAGGATAGATTCGTATGAATAGAATATGTATTCTTTGGTTTAGATTGGTTTGGTTTATTTTGTTTTACGGCATATCAACCTCAACGGGTTATTTAATGCCGACAACATTTTTAGGATAGATTCGTATGAATAGAATATGTCTTCTTTGGATTAGATTGGTTTGATTTATTTTGTTTTACGGCATATCAACCTCAACAGGTTATTTAATGCCGACAACATTTTTAGGATAGATTCGTATGAATAGAATATGTATTCTTTGGTTTAGACTGGTTTGATTTATTTTGTTTTACGGCATATCAACCTCAACGTGTTATTTATTGCCGACAACATTTTTAGGATAGATTCGTATGAATAGAATATGTATTCTTTGGTTTAGATTGGTTTGATTTATTTTGTTTTACGGCATATTAACCTCCATGGGTTATTTAATGCCGACAACATTTTTAGGATAGATTCGTATGAATAGCATATGTATTCTTTGGTTTAGATTGGTTCGATTTATTTTGTTTTACGGCATATCAACCTTAACGGGTTATTTAATGCCGACAACATTTTTAGGATAGATTCGTATGAATAGAATATGTATTCTTTGGTTTAGATTGGTTTGGTTACTTTTGTTTTCCAGCATAACCTCAACGGGTTATTTACTGCCAACAACATTTTTAGGATAGATTCGTATGAATAGAATATGTATTCTTTGGTTTAGATTGGTTTGATTTATTTTGTTTTACTGCATGTCAACCTCAACGGGTTATTTAATGCCGACAACATTTTTAGGATAGATTCGTATGAATAGAATATGTATTCTTTTGTTTAGATTTGTTTGATTTATTTTGTTTTATGGCATATCAACCTCAACGGGTTATTTAATGCCGACAACATTTTTAGGATAGATTCGTATGAATAAAATATGTATTCTTTGTTTAGATTGGTTTGGTTACTTTTGTTTTACGGCATATCAACCTTAACGGGTTATTTAATGCCGACAACATTTTTAGGATAGATTCGTATGAATAGAATATGTATTCTTTGGATTAGATTGGTTTGATCTATTTTGTTTTATGGCATATCAACCTCAACGGGTTATTTAATGCCGACAACATTTTTAGGATAGATTCGTATGAATAGAATATGTATTCTTTGGTTTAGATTGGTTTGATCTATTTTGTTTTACGCCATATCCACCTCCACGGGTTATTTACTGCCAACAACATTTTTAGGATAGATTCGTATGAATAGAATATGTATTCTTTGGTTTAGATTGGTTTGATTTATTTTGTTTTACTGCATGTCAACCTCAACGGGTTATTTAATGCCGACAACATTTTTAGGATAGATTCGTATGAATAGAATATGTATTCTTTTGTTTAGATTTGTTTGATTTATTTTGTTTTATGGCATATCAACCTCAACGGGTTATTTAATGCCGACAACATTTTTAGGATAGATTCGTATGAATAAAATATGTATTCTTTGTTTAGATTGGTTTGGTTACTTTTGTTTTACGGCATATCAACCTTAACGGGTTATTTAATGCCGACAACATTTTTAGGATAGATTCGTATGAATAGAATATGTATTCTTTGGTTTAGATTGGTTTGGTTTATTTTGTTTTACGGCATATCAACCTTAACGGGTTATTTAATGCCGACATCATTTTTAGGATAGATTCGTATGAATAGAATATGTCTTCTTTGGTTTAGATTGGTTTGATTTATTTTGTTTTACGGCCTATCAACCTCAACGGGTTACTTAATGCCGACAACATTTTTAGGATAGATTCGTATGAATAGAATATATCTTCTTTGGTTTAGATTGGTTTGATTTATTTTGTTTTACGGCATATCAACCTCAACGGGTTATTTAATGCCGACAACATTTTTAGGATAGATTCGTATGAATAGAATATGTATTCTTTGGTTTAGATTGGTTTGGTCTATTTTGTTTTACGCCATATCCACCTCCACGGGTTATTTACTGCCAACAACATTTTTAGGATAGATTCGTATGAATAGAATATGTATTCTTTGGTTTAGATTGGTTTGATTTATTTTGTTTTACGGCATATCAACCTCAACGGGTTATTTAATGCCGACAACATTTTTAGGATATATTCGTATGAATAGAATATGTCTTCTTTGGTTTAGATTGGTTTGATTTATTTTGTTTTACGGCATGTCAACCTCAACGGGTTATTTAATGCCGACAACATTTTTAGGATAGATTCGTATGAATAGAATATGTATTCTTTGGTTTAGATTTGTTTGATTTATTTTGTTTTATGGCATATCAACCTCAACGGGTTATTTAATGCCGACAACATTTTTAGGATAGATTCGTATGAATAAAATATGTATTCTTTGTTTAGATTGGTTTGGTTACTTTTGTTTTACGGCATATCAACCTTAACGGGTTATTTAATGCCGACAACATTTTTAGGATAGATTCGTATGAATAGAATATGTATTCTTTGGTTTAGATTGGTTTGGTTTATTTTGTTTTACGGCATATCAACCTCAACGGGTTATTTAATGCCGACAACATTTTTAGGATAGATTCGTATGAATAGAATATGTCTTCTTTGGATTAGATTGGTTTGATTTATTTTGTTTTACGGCATATCAACCTCAACAGGTTATTTAATGCCGACAACATTTTTAGGATAGATTCGTATGAATAGAATATGTATTCTTTGGTTTAGACTGGTTTGATTTATTTTGTTTTACGGCATATCAACCTCAACGTGTTATTTATTGCCGACAACATTTTTAGGATAGATTCGTATGAATAGAATATGTATTCTTTGGTTTAGATTGGTTTGATTTATTTTGTTTTACGGCATATTAACCTCCATGGGTTATTTAATGCCGACAACATTTTTAGGATAGATTCGTATGAATAGCATATGTATTCTTTGGTTTAGATTGGTTTGATTTATTTTGTTTTACGGCATATCAACCTTAACGGGTTATTTAATGCCGACAACATTTTTAGGATAGATTCGTATGAATAGAATATGTATTCTTTGGTTTAGATTGGTTTGGTTACTTTTGTTTTCCAGCATAACCTCAACGGGTTATTTAATGCCGACAACATTTCTAGGATAGATTCGTATGAATAGAATATGTATTCTTTGGTTTAGATTGGTTTGATTTATTTTGTTTTACGCCATATCAACCTCAACAGGTTATTTAATGACGACAATATTTAGGATAGATTCGTATGAATAGAATATGTATTCTTTGGTTTAGATTGGTTTGATCTATTTTGTTTTACGGCATATCAACCTCAACGGGTTATTTAATGCCGACATTTTTAGGATAGATTCGTATGAATAGAATATGTATTCTTTGGTTTAGATTGGTTTGATTTATTTTGTTTTGCGGCATATCAACCTCAACGGGTTATTTAATGCCGACAACATTTTTAGGATAGATTCGTATGAATAGAATATGTATTCTTTGGTTTAGATTGGTTTGATTTATTTTGTTTTACGGCATATCAACCTCAAGAGGTTATTTAATGCCGACAACATTTTTAGGATAGATTCGTATGAATAGAATATGTATTCTTTGGTTTAGATTGGTTTGATTTATTTTGTTTTACGGCCTATCAAACTCAACGGTTTATTTAATGCCGACATTTTTAGGATAGATTCGTATGAATAGAATATGTATTCTTTGGTTTAGATTGGTTTGATTTATTTTGTTTTACGGCATATCAACCTCAACGGGTTATTTAAGGCCGACAACATTTTTAGGATAGATTCGTATGAATAGAATATATCTTCTTTGGTTTAGATTGGTTTGATTTATTTTGTTTTACGGCCTATCAAACTCAACGGTTTATTTAATGCCGACATTTTTAGGATAGATTCGTATGAATAGAATATGTATTCTTTGGTTTAGATTGGTTTGATTTGTTTTGTTTTACGGCATATCAACCTCAACGGGTTATTTAATGCCGACAACATTTTTAGGATAGATTCGTATGAATAGAATATGTATTCTTTGGTTTAGATTGGTTTGATTTATTTTGTTTTACGGTATATCAACCTCAACGGTTATTTAATGCTGACAACATTTTTAGGATAGATTCGTATGAATAGAATATGTATTCTTTGGTTTAGATTGGTTTGATTTATTTTGTTTTGCGGTATATCAACCTCAACGGGTTATTTAATGCCGACAACATTTTTAGGATAGATTCGTATGAATAGAATATGTATTCTTTGGTTTAGATTGGTTTGGTTTATTTTGTTTTAAGCCATATCAACCTCAACGAGTTATTTAATGCCGACAACATTTTTAGGATAGATTTGTATGAATGGAATATGTATTCTTTGGTTTAGATTGGTTTGATTTATTTTGTTTTACGCCATATCAACCTCAACGAGTTATTTAATGCCGACAACATTTTTAGGATAGATTTGTATGAATGGAATATGTATTCTTTGGTTTAGATTGGTTTGATCTATTTTGTTTTAGGCCATATCAACCTCAACGGGTTATTTAATGCCGACAACATTTTTAGGATAGATTCGTATGAATAGAATATGTATTCTTTGGTTTAGATTGGTTTGATTTATTTTGTTTTACGCCATATCAACCTCAACGAGTTATTTAATGCCGACAACATTTTTAGGATAGATTTGTATGAATGGAATATGTATTCTTTGGTTTAGATTGGTTTGATCTATTTTGTTTTACGCCATATCAACCTCAACGGGTTATTTAATGCCGACAACATTTTTAGGATAGATTCGTATGAATAGAATATGTATTCTTTGGTTTAGATTGGTTTGATTTATTTTGTTTTTCGGCATATCAACCTCAACGGGTTATTTAATGCCGACAACATTTTTAGGATAGATTCGTATGAATAGAATATGTATTCTTTGGTTTAGATTGGTTTGATTTATTTTGTTTTACGGCATATCAACCTCAACGGGTTATTTAATGCCGACAACATTTTTAGGATAGATTCGTATGAATAGAATATGTATTCTTTGGTTTATATTGGTTTGGTTTATTTTGTTTTACGGCATATCAACCTCAACGGGTTATTTAATGCCGACAACATTTTTAGGATAGATTCGTATGAATAGAATATGTCTTCTTTGGTTTAGTTTGGTTTGATTTATTTTGTTTTACGGCATATCAACCTCAACGGGTTATTTAATGCCGACAACATTTTTAGGATAGATTCGTATGAATAGAATATGTATTCTTTGGTTTAGACTGGTTTGATTTATTTTGTTTTACGGCATATCAACCTCAACGGGTTATTTAATGCCGACAACATTTTAAGGATAGATTCGTATGAATAGAATATGTATCCTTTGGTTTAGATTGGTTTGATTTATTTTGTTTTACGGCATATCAACCTCAACAGGTTATTTAATGCCGACAACATTTTTAGGATAGTTTCGTATGAATAGAATATGTATTCTTTGGTTTAGATTGGTTTGATCTATTTTGTTTTACGGCATATCAACCTCAACGGGTTATTTAATGCCGACAACATTTTTAGGATAGATTCGTATGAATAGAATATGTATTCTTTGGTTTAGATTGGTTTGATTTATTTTGTTTTACGGCATATCAACCTCAACGGGTTATTTAATGCCGACAACATTTTTAGCATAGATTCGTATGAATAGAATATGTATTCTTTGGTTTAAATTGGTTTGATTTATTTTGTTTTACGGCATATCAACATCAAGAGGTTATTTAATGCCGACAAAATTTTTAGGATAGATTCGTATGAATAGAATATGTATTCTTTGGTTTAGATTGGTTTGATTTATTTTGTTTTACGGCATATCAACCTCAACGGTTTATTTAATGCTGACATTTTTAGGATAGATTCGTATGAATAGAATATGTATTCTTTGGTTTAGATTGGTTTGATTTATTTTGTTTTACGGCATATCAACCTCAACGGGTTATTTAATGCCGACAACATTTTTAGGATAGATTCGTATGAATAGAATATGTATTCTTTGGTTTAGATTGGTTTGATTTATTTTGTTTTACGGCATATCAACCTCAACGGGTTATTTAATGCCGACAACATTTTTAGGATAGATTCGTATGAATAGAATATGTATTCTTTGGTTTAGATTAGTTTGATTTATTTTGTTTTACTGCATGTCAACCTCAACGGTTATTTAATGCTGACAACATTTTTAGGATAGATTCGTATGAATAGAATATGTATTCTTTGGTTTAGATTGGTTTGATTTATTTTGTTTTACGGTATATCAACCTGAACGGTTATTTAATGCTGACAACATTTTTAGGATAGATTCGTATGAATAGAATATGTATTCTTTGGTTTAGATTGGTTTGATTTATTTTGTTTTACGGCATATCAACCTCAACGGGTTATTTAATGCCGACAACATTTTTAGGATAGATTCGTAGGAATAGAATATGTATTCTTTGGTTTAGATTGGTTTGATTTATTTTGTTTTACGGTATATCAACCTCAACGGTTATTTAATGCTGACAACATTTTTAGGATAGATTCGTATGAATAGAATATGTATTCTTTGGTTTAGATTGGTTTGATTTATTTTGTTTTACGGTATATCAACCTGAACGGTTATTTAATGCTGACAACATTTTTAGGATAGATTCGTATGAATAGAATATGTATTCTTTGGTTTAGATTGGTTTGATTTATTTTGTTTTACGGCATATCAACCTCAACGGGTTATTTAATGCCGACAACATTTTTAGGATAGATTCGTATGAATAGAATATGTATTCTTTGGTTTATATTGGTTTGATTTATTTTGTTTTACGGCATATCAACCTCAACGGGTTATTTAATGCCGACAACATTTTTAGGATAGAATCGTATGAATAGAATATGTATTCTTTGGTTTAGATTGGTTGGATTTATTTTGTTTTACCGCATATCAACCTCAACTGGTTATTTAATGCCGACAACATTTTTAGGATAGATTCGTATGAATAGAATATGTCTTCTTTGGTTTAGATTGGTTTGATTTATTTTGTTTTACGGCATATCAACCTCAACGGGTTATTTAATGCCGACAACATTTTTAGGATAGTTTCGTATGAATAGAATATGTATTTTTTGGTTTAGATTGGTTTGATTTATTTTGTTTTACGGCATATCAACATCAACGTGTTATTTAATGCCGACAACATTTTTAGGATAGATTCGTATGAATAGAATATGTATTTTTTGGTTTAGATTGGTTTGGTTACTTTTGTTTTACGGCATATCAACCTCAACGGGTTATTTGATGCCGACAACATTTTTAGGATAGATTCGTATGAATAGAATATGTATTCTTTTGTTTAGATTTGTTTGGTTTATTTTGTTTTACGGCATATCAACCTCAACGGGTTATTTAATGCCGGTAATATTTTGTTTTGTCAAAAATCTCTTACTGGTAATATTTTTTCCTCAAAAATTTACAGCTGGTAATATTATTTTAAAACATGTATTGCTGGCAATATATATATATATATATATATATATATATATATATATATATATACATATATACATATATACATATATATATATATATATATATATATATATATATATATATATATATATATATATAAAACGTGTTTGTTTCTTTTTTCAAATGTATATTGCTGTTAATATTTTTTTTTTTTCAAAAATATATTTCTGGTAATAATTTTTTACAGAGTATTTCTGCTATCAAAGCCTATTTTTACACTTTTATAATACTTTTTATCTCAGTTTCAGGGTTAACTATTTGCCCTTATCTCGGTCCCTAACAGGTGCAACCGCCCCGGGTCAAGGTGGACCTGCAAACATCAGCAATTAAGAGGTGGTTCCATATTACTCAAAACCTCCTGACCAGAGGCATTGTTGGTCGTAGTCTTACCTAGGACGTGGATGCAGTTTATCGTCATACCCAGGACGATCCATATATTTAATTTCAGTAGTTTCCATTGTCGTTTTTATAGAAACTAGGACATCAAATATATATGTGTATAAAACATCAAAAAATAATATTGATTAGAAATAATAAAAAAATACTTTTCAATATAGTTATTATTTTTCTACACGTGAAATGTAAAATTACGACAGAAAGTGTCTTCTTACGGCTAATAATAAAAACTTTAAAGGCTATGTGTTGTAAAATATACCTCTGCAAATGCAATGTATGTAAGCAATTCAATGTAAATACAAGGAATAACATGTAGTGAGTTTAATTTTAACTGATCCCCAAATGAGGCTCATTAATACATGACTGCGTATTACTGCTAGGAAAAGTACTAACGCGCTATGAAACATGGGACACTTGATTTTAACGCAATAATCAAATACGTAATTGCATCTACTCAGTCAGTGGCATATCTTTATTTATAGTAAATAGGGGTCAACATTTCCATTGTCTAGTGATTCACGTTCAATCGCCGGTGTCAGCAGTAGAACTTTTCATTCCGATATGGCATATACAGACCTTTGTGCAAATTAATTGATAAAACGAATACTTCCGTTATGATTTACATTTTTTCGTATTTTTCCAATGAAACATAACCCACTACATATGTTAGTGCTTCGTTTGTCCATCCCCCGAAGTTTCATATAGACCACAGATTCTCGATTGGATTTAAATCAGGAGAGCTTTCGGGTAGGGTTAGGGTTAGGGTTAGTCTATAGTACTTTATTTGCATACTGGTAACGCTTGCCAGTGTGTTCGCAGTGTGCAGAGTAATAAGTTTTGTATGCTTCCTTGGAGTAACGTCCATCGCAGACAATGACCATAAGACAACTAATCGACATTTGAGACAATAGTGTCTGGGCGTGATTAAAATCTGATGCAATCACGGATGATACAGTATTTTTCAAGATCAAACCAATTTCTTCATACACCCTGAAAATAGATTCATATTACTGCACACCACAGCAAATGACCTAATCTGAGGAAAAAAATAGAAAAAGATTACACCCTATCACTCCAGTGGGTCTAAAACGGACCTAATGGTGAAAAAAATTCAGTTCAATTAATTTGTACAAGGGTGTATTTGTAGTAGAATTGCCAATAATACATATTTGTAATTAAATTCCCCGCAATACAATATATAGCAAAATGACCAACAATACATTTTATAGCAAAATGACTAAGAATACATTTTATTGCACAATAATCAACAATATATTTTATTGCAAAATGACCAACAATACATTTTGTAGCAAAATGACCAGCAATACATTTTATAGCAAAATGACCAACAGTATATTTTATTGCAAAATGATCAGCAATACATTTTATAGCAAAGTGACCAGCAATATATTTTATTGCAAAATGACCAGTAATACATTTTATAGCAAAGTGACCAACAATACATTTTACAGCAAAATGACCAACAATACATTTTACAGCAAAGTAAGCAACAATACATTGTATCTGGAGTTGAAAGCCAAGCTTGATGAAGGCCAAGTAAAATTCAAATTTCAAACACTTCCCTGCACTATATAAGACGATATTCCTAAACAGAACTATTTTTTGATATGAGAATCAAAACAATACTCGAATAAAAGAACAGTAATGAAGGAGACTTAATTAATGAAATAAACATTTTTTTAAATCAGTATGCAAATTAGTTAAACCTGAAGTGTGATATTGCGTAAAAGTAGATAATATATTATGCAGATGTTGAGATTTTTGAGTTTAAGTTACTTAAATGCCGCCCGTTCCCTGCTCCTAACTTTTCTGGAGTTTTTGAATGAGCTGTGAATCATCGAAATTGGGCCAGTGTAAGCGACGGCGGCGTTCCTTGGACGCACGAACATACCCTGTACTTTATGTTTTTATTTAGTTATTTTTTATTTATTTATATATATATATATATATCGTAAGATTAATCATTTTTTTTATATACATGAAAAGAAAAATAATTTTTTTCAAATGATCTCTTGGAATCTTTTCTCTCTAATCTTTGAACCTGAAGCCCATTTCTTCCTCAATACGACGGCACCACTCTTCGGGATTTTACGCTAAATTTACGAATGCAGTTCATTCTCATCGTGCTTAGTCAGATGCTGACAGCCCCAGTCCGCATATGGCTCATTTATTATTTTTTATACAACACTGTTTAAAATGGTAAATACATTTATACAAACAATTTAAAATGCTATTATCACTCCATCTAGCTTGCTCGTCATTCATATACTCGGTTCCCGCACGCTTGTCTCTAACTCATGACGATCTAGACACCTACATGCTACAATAATGTTTGGTGACCAAAAGTCTCTAGCAGAATCAGAATGCTTTATATGGGTAGATACTTTTACTTTATATATATATATATATATATATATATATATATATTGTGTATATTTCGGCAGCAAATTTTCATTACTGCATGTTTCATTAAATAATATACACAAATTTTGTCTATTTATTTTATGTAAATTCTTTTCATATTGTCCGATAAGCTTAATCACATTATCGTTGAAAGACGAAAGGAAAACACCACATTGATACATGTTTAAATCCATTCTAAGTTTTCGGCTTACATAAGCCATTATCAAAGATGACACACGGATGAAACTACAATAATAGTCCGCCTTTTCTGCTTAAATAAGCTCAAAGTAACGACAAACTCGTATTTACGAGACAAGGAGGCGAAAATCGGGTCGCAGCTCATGACGTAACACATGACCACGCGAGAGTGAAAAACGAGAAGTATTAAGTATGAAATATCCACAAACATTCTTAAATGCCTATAATTTATAACAGAAGCCATTGGTTTATGCCAACTGCTTCCCATACTTAATACTTCTCGTTTTTCACTCTCGCGTGGTCATGTGTGACGTCACGAGCAGCGACGCGATTTTCGTTTCCTTGTCTCGTAAATACAAGTTTGTCGTTACTTTGAGCTTATTCAAGCAACAAAGGCGGACTATTATTGTAGTTTCATCTGTGTATCATCTTTGATAATGGCTCATGTAAGCCGAAAGTTTAGAATGGATTTAAACATGTATCAATATGGTATTTTCCTTTCGTCTTTCAACGATAATGTGATTAAATTTATCAGACAATATGAAAGGAACTTACTTAAAATAAATAAACAAAATTTGTCTATATTATTTAATGAAACATGCATTAATGATATATATATATATATATATATATATATATATATATATATATATATATATGCTCCTGGTTTCTTAGGCAGTGCTATGAAAATACATCTGCTGAGATCTTCTGGTATATCCCTACTGTTGTAGATTTCATTTATTATTTCTGTAATCTTGTCTATGCCGAAATCATCTAAGGTTTCAGCATCTCCGTTACAGTTCCGTCTGGCCCTACCGCCTTGTTTCTGTTCAATTTGACCAGTCCCATTTCTACTTCGGTTTTTAGAATTTCAGGCCCGTCAGAAATTCTGTGTATTGCTAGTTGTTCTCTTTCGTCGTGGAAGAGTTCTCCAACATATTCGTTCCAGCGCTGAAGATTTTTCCCTTCTCTAATAGGAGCGTTCCATCCTTGGATTTTATGCAGTCTGTTGAAGCGCATGTCCTCTTTCCTGTCAGTTCCCTTATTTGTTTATACATATCCCCCTGTGTCTGTGGAACTCAGTCTCTTTATTTCTGCCCATTTTTGCTTAGCCGTTCTTCTTTAGCCTGCCTACATTTAGTCCTTATTTCGATGGGTTGTTTTCAGTATCCAGTTCCATATCTTGACAGAGTTTTCTGTCTCGTTTGCATCATGTCGAGAATCTCATCAGTCATCCATTCGTTTTTCTTTCTTCGTCTATTCTCCTTTGGGACGATATCATTTTGCTGATGTCACTAAAGCTTCTCTTAGTGCGTCTCATTTCGAGTTTCCATTGTGTCCCTCGTGACTTCTTTTCAAATATATTTAATTCAGGAACGGTTCGTTCATGAATTTGTTGTATTGCAATTTGGGTGCTGCGTTAGGCTTCTTCAATTTTCGCATATAAGAGGCCGATGACCGCTTCCGCAGTCGGCACTTGGGTAGGTTTTGCAGTGAACCATTGCGTTCCTGAATCTTTCGCTGATAGTTATGTAGTCAGTCTGTTTTTTAGTTTCTCCTCCTGGGCTTCTCCATCTCCAGTATCGTCTCGAATGTTCCTAGAACCATGTGTTGGCGATTAGCTGGTCACAGCCGTGCACCATTGGATGCATCTTTCTTCACGTTCGTTGGGGGTTCCTACTCCGGATTTTCCGACTATATCACCTGCCCTACTTTGGATTTAAGGTCTCCCATCATAATTATGACTTTGCAATGCGCTTTGGCATTGTCTAGCATGGAGTAGAAAAATCCGACTTCCTCTTCCTTACTTTGTGCTGCCGGAGCATACACTATTATGATAGCTACGCTGAAAGGCTTTCATTTCAGTCTGGCTACCAGAAGTCTTCCGGATAATCGCTAGTATCCCAGAACGCATTTCTTGAATTCTTTATCTAGTATTAATCCTAATCCCTTATCTTTTTTTCTTTCCGCTTGGAAACTTTTTCTATCGTAAGATTATATCTTCTTTATATCTACTTTAGCTCTACGATTGCGCCTAGAAGGAAACAGCCTGTCGCCTCTGAGTTTTGACTTCAATGTTCATTTTTATATTTATATTTACATACGCTCTATCTCTTATATTGATCACTATATCCCATAAATATAGCACACCTTAAAACTATATTTCTTCATCTTAATATATATATATATATATATATATATATATATATATATATATATATATATATTTGTGTATTTTTTTCATGCACATTATATTGACATACGACAGACAAGGTGTTTTTATTTAGTTTTTTATACAATGGAAAAAATTATTAGATCCAACATGATAAATTGCATAAAAAACTAAATAAAAGCACCTTGGCTGTCGTATTCAATGAAATGTGCATATATATATATATATATATATATATATATATATATATATATATATTTATATATATATATATATATATATATATATATGTGTGTGTGTGTGTGTGTGTGTGTGTGTGTGTGTTTTTGTGTCTATTTGTGTGCACGCTATATTTAGGCCACGTGTTTTCATTTATAGGCGTGATTCTAGTTTGAATGTAGACCAACAAAAATTGTTAATGTTTTATTTTTTTTCAATTCAAGACATGTGAAGACTGACAGAGCATAAGTCAAATACAGTTCGATAATGGTTTGTGAAAGTCGAAATCACTTATGCATCGGACAAAATATATTTAAATATTCAAGTAAAACAAGTAAAATCGTCGAAAATAACTGAAAACTAAAGAAAAAGTCCGATTTACGTATTCAAGATAGATAGATAGATAGATAGATAGATATAAATTATTTGAGATAGATATAAATTATTTGAGATAGATAGATAGAGAGATACATATAAATTATTTGAGATAGATAGATAGATAGATATAAATTATTTGAGATAGATAGATAGATATAAATTATTTGAGATAGATAGATGGGAATAAGCATAGATAGATAGATAGATAGATAGATAGATAGATAGATAGATAGATAGATAGATAGATGGGAATAAGCATAGATAGATAGATAGATATATAGATAGATAGATAGATAGATAGATGGGAATAAGCATAGATAGATAGATAGATAGATGGGAATAAGCATAGATAGATAGATAGATAGATAGATAGATAGATGGGAATAAGCATAGATAGATAGATAGATGGGAATAAGCATAGATAGATAGATAGATAGATAGATAGATAGATAGATAGATAGATAGATAGATCATTTTTCTAGAATAGTATTCTTTTCTTTACCTGATTGGACCTTCAGCCTAAATAAATCTCAGAAGATAGAATTTCAGTTTCAGAGCAAATTTGAGATTAAATTACACCGGTCGGATGAACTGAGAAAAGCAGAAATCGCCAAGAACGTAATAATATATAAATAATTTACCAAAGTACCTGTTTGACTCATGTTCCATTGCAGAAGAATACCTGCTTTCCCCATGCTTCCTCGTTTTTTGTTTCTTTGTTTTGTTTTTTTTTGCTTTGTTTTTTTTTTGTTCCTACTCAACAAATGTGAACGAGTCTAATTTTTGTAACTCATATTTCAACTCGGCGGATTGGAATCTCTTACACGAAATTCTCAGACAAGCAGCAAATTGTGCACAGAGAATGTTATTTATTTTAAATGCAATCTAGAGCAATATAACCTAGCGTTTTTGATTTTATTGTATATCTTAATGTGATATCACAACATCAAGAAACGAGCTGGAATTATCTCCAACTAGAAAATAAAATCCACGTGAAAAAATGCGAGAACTCTAATATGAATAGGAAAAGAAAGAAAAAAAAATCCTTATATATATATATATATATATATATATATATATATATATATATATATATTGTGTATTTTGGTAGCAATACTTCATTTATACATGTTTCATTAAAGACGACAAATAAGGTACGGCGATTAAGCTTTTTATTTTTATTTTTTTTGTCTTCAAACATTGTATTTATCCGGCCACAGCTCCATTAGAACCCATTTATACACACACATAAACTTACCAGATTCCTTCCGAAACATACTACCAGAAATGCAAACAAAATAACCTCATCCACATGTAAAACAAAAGATTAAAAATAATGGAAGCCTTTATAATAAAAAGAAAAAGCCAACACTCAATAATAATAAATACGAACACGGCCACAATGTGCTAACCATGTTCGGAAATAAAACATCTCTATAACGCTAAAAATAACATACACACAACGCACACACTCATTTAAATTGAAAAATAAAAACATCCTTGGCAATGGCAAAATGTATAGCCGAAAGCGCTCAAAATTAGAGAGCATTTTGATAGTTTCTACTCACTTTGTGTCCCAAAAAGAAAGCACTTGTTCGAACACAAGAAAATTTAAATAAAAAGCTTAATCGTAGTACCTTGTCTGTCCTTTTTTAACGAAACATGCATATATATATATATATATATATATATATATATATATATATATATATATATATATATTAATACAACAATATCAAAATCATAATTTCATGCGATTATCAGTCTCCCCAAAAATGTATCTACCTGATTGTTTTACTGCATGAAACTCTGTGTAAAGGATTTTAATATTAATAAATTAATAATATTATAATATATTATATTTAAGCTCTGCCGACTCAGTTTATTTTGTATTCTAAGGTTTAAATTTATTTTAAACTTTAGCTTATAAGTTAACTATTTTGTGTATGTATGTATATATATATATATATATATATATATATATATTGTATAGGACATAAATCCGTTGGTGTATAATCTAAGTGGATCCTAGTAATATAAGACATTAAAACTGATCCCCAAAAAGAGCTCAATGCATTTATTATTAAAGAACAAATAATTAATACACAATAAAATACCAAAATGACCTTATATTTCAACCGACGAGAGTCTTATTCAACTCCGGTATAGACTGAGTTCATTAATGAACGTATCACATGCTCCTTTTCCTTTATTCATGGACAAAATTTGCCTCTCTCCCTGCAAAAACTACAACCGAGGCAGCATCATGCAAATTTAGAAGTGGCTGCTACAAACCAAAAGTCGAAACAAACTACGTCTACACAGCATTAGACAATAAAACAAGACTTCTAAGAATTCTTCAAAGTTGTAAACCAACCTGTGAGCTCTTGGAGATTATTCATGCGTCTTTATTGTATTTGTATATCGACTACCTTTTGAAAAAGAGTTCGTCGAAAGAATGCTAAAGGTATAAAAAAATGACATTTATTTTCTTCAAATCTATGTCTTATTCCAGTGTGTACAAGTTCTGTGGAAGACAATATATATATATATATATATATATATATATATATATATATATGTGTGTGTGTGTGTGTGTGTGTGTGTGTGTGTGTGTGCAGGTATGCAGAAAAATAGGAAAGAACACGTTAGGTAAATAATCCGGTGTTCCTTAGTATTTTTGCTTTTATTTTCAAAAAGACAGTGCTCCATACAGAAGTAGAGCTTGTATTATAATAGATTCCCAAATTCTCGCTTGACGAGGAAGCGTGTCCAGGCACCTTAACTCAACATAATTTCAAAAATTATATTAGGGGTCTCGGCTCTCGCTTTCGAAACCTGATAACTCTTATGTAGCGAAGGAATCATATTTTTAAAACAAAAAATATTATAATATATATATATATATATATATATATATATATATATATATATTGTCTTACCTCAGAGAGCTCAACCAAAATAATTTTTTCAGGAGCATATATATTGTCATCCACAGACAGACTATTTCGCTGTATCACAGCTCTTCAGTGTGGCTAGACGTCCAGTTGCCACTAGTCCCGATCGAAACTCGGCTGAATTGGCGTCAGTCGGCGATTCTGCCACTAAGCCGTCGGATCGGAGACGCGGTGAATAGCAGCTCGGATAGAGGAATCCATTACATTCACCTACGTGGTAATACCCCTGGGAAAGGTATGAATCCTCTTCTTCTCTCCCCAGCTATAGGTAAATAGCAGGACAGGGTTCTGGGTTCTATAGCCTTGGATGGCAACTGGTCTAAGAGAAAGAGAGCTCTGAATTCAAAAACTGCGGAGGGTCGTTTGGTGACCTTGTGGTACGTAGCGCACCAGGTTTCTGTATTTGGCCCTTCAAAAACTGTTCTTGGTTCTGCCCAAAGACTTCACCACTATAATCAAATCAGATGTGCTAGTGTCTGGCTGTCGATTCCTAGGAACTGAGTTGATTGACTCTCATACGTCGAAAAATCGACCGGAGAGTCCAGCATCTTCGGCAGAATTGAGTCACTGTCAGTCACTGTGTGTTTATCTAAATCTAAAAATAAACATGCTAAAATTCACCTTCATCCCTGCCGTGAGCCGACGGTTTAGTGGTAGAAGTTCCGACTGACGCCAATTCAGTCGGGTTTCGAGGCAACCGGATTTCTAGCCACACTGATGAGCTGTGAAACAGCGAAACAGTCTGTCTGTGGGTGACAAATATATATATATATATATATATATATATATATATATATATATATATATATATATATATATATATATAGTTAAATCATACATTATAGATGCATCAAGGGTGGTCTTCAGTGATGCACTGTTCTCATCGCTGATTTTGGGTTTCGCATCATATCGGCTCCAACAGCAACCCCGACCTGATTCTAGGCGAGTCAGGCCGCCTCCTTGAAAGCGTCGTGCTACGCACCGCGACATTACAAAAAAAA
>OZ038477.1:136740797-136760797 GCA_964036315.1 Acanthosepion esculentum
ATATATATCGGTCTTGTTTGTTTCTTTGTCTTCTTCGGACTTAGTTAAAGTCCGACATTCTCATATAGCTGGACCCGCCAGCTGGAAGGTTTAACGTTCTGATATCTCTTCACATCTTCACCCCCACGGTCCGCTACATATTTTTTTTACTTAATACGTTCCTTATTTTCCATGTATGGTAGACTGAAATTGTCATTATTATAAAAAGGTCACGTGATCTAAGAGTTTTGTCCCTTTCTTTTCAGTAATGTTTATTGGGTTAATAAAAGTTTTAGTATATTATGTAATTAATAATAAAATTTAAAGTAATAATAAAATTTAATAATAAAATAATTGTCATAACAATAATTAGAAATAAAATGAAAAATATATAAAAAAAATATAAATCAGGTAGGTACCTCTACTATTTCAGCATAAATTTAGATTTAATTAAAAGCTTAATGATTAAATTTATTATTTCCATTAAGTAAAAATTCTGGTGTATTTCAGATAGAAACTATATACATTGGATTGGAAAGTCACATTTAATTTTGATTTATTAAATAATAGTTAAATTACCATTTCATAAATTATTAAGTTACTTCTATCATGGTATTTTATTTTTTTTTATTTTTGCATCTTCGAAAGGTAAATAAAAGTCAATAAAAATTGCGGAAAATATGTTCATTTCTAACAATTACTAGGTAGCTAAAAAAAAAAACCAAAAAAGCGTTCACTCAGCATTCATCGCTTCGTCATTCAACAATCCATCAATCGTTGAATCAGATGAACAGGGCCGATAGTTAATATTTGGTTGTATATTACTTTTTTATGCTATAAGTCAGTAATATTTCTTTCAAATCAAATTAATTTAACTTTATATTTTCTAATTTTACTAAAATAACGTGGCAGAAATTTTTTTTAAATATTTTTAAAATCGACAAATTTGTGTTTGTTTACAAATTTCTTAAAATTAAGAAAATGGCCGCTTTTAAGAAAATTTAAGAATTTGAAATTAAATTTGATATTCCAATGTATATAGTTTTTATCTGAAATGCAACAGAATTGTTTATTTATTGGAAATAATAAATTTAATGATTAAACTTTCACTTAAAGCTAAAATAAAATCTTCAAGAATGTTTTATCGTTTTAAAAAAATCATTTTAAACTTAGGTATCGAAAATTTATACCCCAAAAGTGGACGTACCTAGATTTAATAAACAGCAGATATTTTTATATATATTGCTCAATATTAAAAATATTAAAATAATATTAAAAATAGAGCGTTAATAATATTATTATATGAACAGATTACGTAATTTATTTAAATATTAATTTAATCGCGACATTGATGTTTCTTAGTAATATATATATATATATATATATATATATATATATATATATGCATGCATATATATATATATATATATATATATATATGTATATATATATTTATATATATCTCTCTGTGTGTGTGTGTGTGTGTGTGTGTGTGTGTGTGTGTATGTGTATGTGGATAAAGACCAAAGGGAAACGTATCTTACCCGAAGCGTTTCGTCAACTGAGGAATGAATTTGCCTTGATAAAATCCCACAGAAAACGAAACGCGTCGGCTCAAATAAGTCCTACATTTGACTTTATTCGTATTGTCCTTTTTACAGATATATTCTATCTAAAAATTTTACACACACACACACACACACATATATATATATATATATATATATATATATATATATATATATATAAGAAAATGTAAAGACATGAAATCGTGATGGACCGTTCTAAATAATGTAATGAAAACACACAACTTTAAGGGTCCATGGTTATAATTTATTTCCCCATGGAGTTTCTTTTGCCCTGGATCATCAGACCTCAATTCCAAGGATGAAAAATTAATTTAAATTTACCTATAATTTTTACACTTTTTAGGGGTCTTAAGTTGGTGTAATGTGATATAGAGAGTGGTGAGGGATAGTGTGACGGACATAATCGAAATAAGAGAGGGAAGGGAGAGATAGGAATGATTTTAAATTTATTTTTTATTACAATACTTAATAGTCAGGAAGGTGGGAATAAAGGATCAGACATTGCCCTATTTAATAGGTCAATCAGCGAAATCGATATATAAAGAAAAAAGTATGAAGTAAAGATGTAAGAAATAAGAGATGGACTTAGGGTTTTGAAGGAAAGAGAATGGGATATAAATTTGGAGATGGAAATCAAGAGAATTAACGTATGTGAGCATATAGAGGCCTATCTGGAAAAAAGCAGATTTATATATTATTTATATTATTCGAACTATTGTCCTCATCTGTGTCGCCATATTTATTACAACGCTTTACGCTCCGGCCTTCTTCGGGTGGTTGGAATGTCGAACTGAACCCTTTATTTGGCTTACTCGGGTAGACTGTTCTAGTTCCACGTGCCATGTTTAATGGATGTCAGTTATCAGTTATCTCCTGATAATTTCCGTCTGAAAGTTCTCCACTGCTTTAATCGGGTATTGAACTCGCACTCTTTTAAAAATATTTTTCGGTTAACGTTTGATTATAATTTAAGTGCTTCAATTCTCCACAAAATAAACTAGGAATTTAATATAAACTGAAATTTTATATCAATAAACAGAAAATAAAAAATTACTAATATTAATATCTCTAATATTGTGAATATCGGTCAAGGAGTAATATTTCTTAATTAAAGTCTCAGTCTTCAAATCTAATTTGAAACTATTTCAAGATAAAGTAGGATTTGAAGGTGATAATAAAAAAATTATTGCCTTACACTTTAATCTCTATATATATATACACAAACATACACGTATATATATATATATATATATATATATATATATGTGTGTGTGTGTGTGTGTGTGTTTGTGTGTATATAAAGAAATATAGTCTTAAAGTGTGCTATATTTATGGGATAAAGTGCTCAAGATCAGAGATAGAGCGTGTGTAAATATAAAAGTGAACATAGAAGTCAACACTTAGAGGTGACAGTCTGTTTCATGCTAGATGCAATCGTCAGGCCACGAGTGCTGTTATTTTTTCGGCTATTTATATATACGGGTCAGTGGTGCATTGTGGATAATCTATTTTGGCGATTATTTTACCGGAAATCGTTTATTTGTTTATTTATTTGTGTCAAATTATTTTGATTGTTTTTATTTTTATTTTTTATCTTATATATTTATTTTTTTATATTGATCGGTGTTTTTATTATCGTAATAAAAATTTGTTTATATAGCTTATTGTGGGTAGTCTATTTTGGCGGTTATTTTACCGGAAGTCGTTTATTTGTTTATTTATTTATTTATCTGGTTCAAATTATTTTCCTTGTTTTTATTTATTTTTATTTTTATTTTTCATCTTATATATTTATTTACTTTTATTTTTATTTTGATCGGTGTTTTTATTAACGTAATAAAAATGTGTTTATATAGCTTATATATATATATATATATATATATATATATATATATATATATATATATATATATATATATATATTCATACACACCACATACATATTTACGTAAATATATATACACATATACCCGTATATATACACAAATACATATGCAACCAAATAGACATGTATCGATACATATACTTATACATACATAACCTTACATGTACACGCACACATGCATGTATGTATTTAGAAGGTGTCCCTACAATCTTGACACACAGGAAATCCCATTAACTATATATATATTAGTTATATACCTAGATTCCTAAACTTTTATATCCTATATATATTTATTAAGTTTTAGAAGATTATGAATGTGCTTTAAAGTAAGGTAAAGTTAGATCAAGGTTAATCCCCTAGTGTATATTTATTAAGTTCATGAGTTTAGTTTGAGACGTATTCCAAATTAATTTTAAAAAGACCAGTTTTAAAGGGGATCCGTTATTCGTTTGTGATTTGTTTGTAGATCTTGAAGATTGAGAGCTGCTTTTTAGAGCTCTCATGAAATAAAAATTATTACCTATGGGATTTTATGTATTTGATATTCTTTGATTAATTATATATATATATATATACTAGCATCATGGCCCGGCGTTGCCCGTGCTTGATTCAAAAATCATACGACTCATACAGCAATCGCTATCACTTGACTTAAAATATTTTTGCCCTTCCTTGCCTTTAAAGGAGTGCCCTTTGCCGTGCTGATGTTGCTACATGCCTTACTTCTTCTCACACTGCGATTTTTTTCTAAGCTCTATACTAAACATTAAATCTGTTACGAAAAAAGAACTAAACAAAATGAACACAAAACTATCAGCTTTAAAAAAAGGACTCCCAACTGGAAAAACCGAATGAAAAAAGAATGTTAACAACAAATACTTTTTCACACCCAACCCAGTTCAGTGGAATCAGAATCAACGTTGAGTTTAAGCAAGCGAATGAGCCAATTGGAGTAAAGTGCCATGCAGATTTAAATTTTTCCCACTTGTGACGAATGCATCTATCGATTTTTTTTGCATGCTAGTTAACATTCGTGTCAGTCAGCTGTTGGCTCTCACGCTGGCTAATTGAATCTTCCTGCCTATTCGTGGCAGCCAGCTATAGGCTCTCACTCTGGCCAGTAGAAAATGGCCGCAAACTACATGAAAACTGCCGTAGAAGCATGAAAAAATCGATTATTTCCACTATCGATGGGATTTGGGAAATGCAAAGTCGGTCTTGACCTTCCCGCTAATTTGGAGTTTGTGCATGTAATTTTTTGTGAAAATCCGTCGAAAATTGCGGCCGTGCATTCGTTACACACATATATATATATTAATATGAAAATATAATTTTAAGGTACGTTATATTTATAGTTAAAATGCTCAATATCAGGGATAGAGTTTATGTAAATTTAAAAGAGGATATTGATGTCAGCACGGAAAGCCAACAGTCTCTTTCATGCTTTTAACGCAATATTAATGACCGGAAAATTTCTCTTAAGCATAAAACAGACTGTCGCCTTTTGGTGTTGATCTTCGGTTCCACACACACACACAAATATATATATATATATATATATATATATATATATATATATATATATATATATATATATATATATATATTAATGCATGTTTCATTAAATAATATAGACAAGTTTCAGTCTCAGGAAGAGTTCATTATGTCGTTACAGGTAAGATCCCATAACAATATATTTATTTATTTTAAGTAAGTTCCTTTCGTATTGTCTGATAAGCTTAATCACATTATCGTTGAAAGACGAAAGGAAAACACCATACTGACACATGTTTGAATCCAATCATACTTCAACTTCTTGTATTATTATTATTCTGTTTAATAAATAGACAAAACTTTATATATACGTAAGTAATAAGTAAATTCATTTATTACTGCCCGTCATAAATGTGTAAATTTCTTTTCATTTTTCGTTTCAACCTTTGGAAATAAAACCTGATGATCCGCTGTCCTTTAAAAAGGCTGTGGTGAAGTAATTTATTATATGGAACCTTAAAGTGGTCTGTTTTTATTTAAAATATATAGAAATAGATAGATAGATAGATAGATAATTATTTATTTAAAAATTATAACATAAATATGTTATAAAATCACTAGAAAAATAGCATAGTAGAATAAATGGTTTTAAAAGTTTCAAATTAATTAACGATCCTTCGCTAGGGGTAAACGCTGTTACATAAGCTAGAATGACCAATCAAAATACATATACTTATTTATTTAAAGAATAATAATTGATGGTTATTGGAATTTATTCCTTATATACCAATCCTATACTTGGGTATATATATATATATATATATATATATATATATATATATATATATATATATATATATATATATATATATATATATATATATATTCACTAGTCGAGAAAACTATTTCAAATAATAAAATAAAATATTAATATACAACTGTGTCTGAAATTGTTCTAACATTCTTTCTAGTTCAAGACACATACAAACATATATATATATATATATATATATATATATATATATATATCGGCTAGACTATGTATCCAGTAAACATATTTTTTTGAAAATAATAATTTAAATTTAAAATTTCAGCATCCCCTCTTCTTCATACATATGTGTAATCACGTTAACGTAAGCATCACTTTAACTCAATGAAGTCCTAAAAATGTATACGCCACACCAAAGCCTTCTCCACTTTGTCATAGATTTCTCTAATATATATTTTACCTTACCAGAGACACTTAAATGTAACATACGTTGTTGTATAAAGTAACTTTGTAATCCATTTACATATTTAATTAATTTCCGTTTTTTGTTTTGTTTTTTTTTGTTAATCCTTCATCCAAGTGAGGCGATAAAGCCACTAAGACCCAAGGTGTCAGTGAGTATGAAAAATATGAGAAAAACGAAACTATTAGAGACACCAATAAAAGAACTGCAATTAAGAAAATAACAATTGTCATCCCATTTAATTTTTTTCAGGTCAAAGGTGACGAAAAGCAAGAAGCCCGGAGAGCGCTCCACAAACGAGAAGTGCGAGAGAAGAAACTTTCAACATAGAACTTACGGTTATTTCCAATGTAAAATAATGTGACCTTGCGGTTAATCAAGTACTGCTTTTAGATTCATAAAGTTTAGGTACCATAGAGTAGGGTTTTTCAAACTGTGAGTCCGTAACCATTAAGTGTGTCACGAGATAAATAAAATGGGTCGCGACAAAAAAGAAAGGCAGAAAAAAAGCAATAAACCGCAAGTGAGAGCAAAGTGCAGAATATAAACAATTCAAAATTTGTATATACATATATATATATATACACACACACACACACACACACACACACACACACACACACACACACACACACATATATATATATATATATATATATATATATATATATATATATAAATAAATCAAATAGGAGATTACCTCAACAAAAACCAGCGATGATTCATTCGTGTTGTGCAACAGCGGCTCGCATTGAGGAATCGAAGAGCCGAGTTGGAATTCCAGTCGAATCTATTACATTCACTTACGTGCTCATACCCTCGGGAAAGGCATGAATCTTCTTCTTCTCTCCCCAGCTATGGATAAATAGGATGACAGACCTGGTTCTATAGACTTGGATGGAAATTGGTCTACTGCGGGAAAAATATATCTGCCTCGTCAGTCATGTATCGAAAGATGCATGATCGCTTAAGCTTTTATCACACATGTCATGTAAGTGAACTGACGCACCATTTTAGGAGCCCACAACTTCAGTGTGGATATTGCTTAACAGAATCTGAGTATGTGTCGAATTATTAACTATGGTTGACCAAAAAATCAAGTGGTTTTGTGCACTCTGGGACTTGTTATACTTTCTGTCAGGATTTTGATTCAAACAAATGGATTGCTCCGTAAACTAATTATCTAAATACCCGATGACCCAGCTAAAAGGAATCGACGCTATTCAAATAAAGATGAACGCATGCAAGCAAACGCGAAGAAAACATCACCAGCTCGACCCTGTATGCCCGCGAATGGGTTAATCTTGGACACGCAGTCAATAAAGCGATTAAACTGGGTGTGAAATTTCGAGGTCTCTTGTAATTTCTGACATTATTGAAAAATAGTTCGAAACGCAGCCGCACCCCAATATCGTACCAACAGTCCCTTCCCTTCACCGTTCGGTCAAGTGTCGAATGTCAACGGATAATATTTCAAAAAGAGGGCCGAGTGTTGTCGTTGTTTTGTTTAAACAGTTGCCATGTCATCTGGCTGACTCGTACTGCCAGTGTCCGCTTTAAACTGATTTTCTTCTCCACGATTGACTGCCTGCTCAGGTACCGCGTGTCGGAGAGGGTTGAGTGCCAATAAAATGTTTGCAGTAAATGCGATGAAATATATACTTGTAATGTTATCATTTACCAAGAATCCCTCGTCTAGGATATATAATCTTCTTATTAGTTGCTTGCGGTCGTTGTTTTTAAGCTGCAATGAAAAGTAACGAGCTGTTATCAGAGGTAGGATATATTAAATGGATCATTTAAACATAGCATTGGATGATCAAATATATGTAGTGATATTCCAACTCCTGGCTGTAGGGAGAGATCTATGACTGCTTGCTCGTATCTGAGTACGCCTGTCTACTAGGGCGTCTATCTAATCCCTGTTGCAAACACTTGTTCAGACACATTTGTGCTTGTCCAAGAGGCACAGAGTCCTGATATGTTTTATGCTGCAACTATATGGAGTGGGTGTTAGTTCCAGTTTCTGGGAGAGAGCACATTCTCTGGCATGATCAACATTTAGATCAAGGACAGTACTCTCAAATCCTCTGTCACGATGACTTGTAACTTCGTGTTCGTACAAGCAATGCTGTCTATCCAATTACCCTCAAATGCTTGGGTCAACCTGGTAATTATTACTGAGCTCATCTACTAGGATGGCTAGTCAATAACTGTTACAGATACCCGCTCATTTACATTTGTGTTTGTTTAATACCCACAAACCAAACATGTATTTTTTTTATGTTTTCTGGTAATTATTACTGAGCTCACCTACTAGGGTGGCTAGTCAATCACTGTTGCAGATACCCGCTCATTTACATCTGTGTTTGTTTAATACCCACAAACTCAACATGTGGTTGATGCTGCAACTTTAGCTACAGTTTCTGGAAAAGAGCACATAATCTATCGAACGTGATCAGTAATTTCTTTTGTTTTCTTAAACAAGAAAACCATCACAAGATAGTTTTTTATCACGAACACAACCATTGATGGTTGCTGTATGTATATGTATGTATGTTGCGGCATTCGCCCTGGATCGGTTAAGCCGGCTCCGTCCAAGGAATTCACCGCGTCCGGAACGAAGGCCGACCAAGCACGGCGATCCGTCGCCAATGCTGAAACGAGCGACAGCCATTCCCGATTCCAACGGCGGCGAATTCTTGAAACGGAGTAACAAGGGAGTTTGAACTTCACACGCGGTCCCCACACCTCGCGTGCTATCCCAGTGGAGGGAGGAATATGCTCTTACTTACCGCAGAATTTCCACAGACGCAGAGGCAGGAGTAACCAAGAGGCCGCCGGATGCCGGTACAGACGCCGAATGGTTTTGAATTCAGAGTTGACCTTCTCCTAGACCAGTTGCCATCCAAGGATATAGAACCCAGTCTGTCCTGCTATTTACCCATAGGTGGAGGGTGAAGAAGAGGATTCACACCTTTCCCAATGGTGTTAGCACGTAAGTGAATGTAACGGATTCGACTGATATTGAGGATTGAGGAATCGATGGTTGCTGGCCCGACTGATCTACCCAATTTCGCTCACAAGAGTTAGCTCCATACGTGGTATGATTTTCAGTTACTTCCCAGAGGTTCTGCAAGCTGTGACTGTCTGTCTTGACCGATACTATGAAGGAGTCACCACCCTGACACCTGTGAGTTTCGAACCCGGACCTTATTTTAGAAACGCTAACGTTATAACCACTTAGACACGTACGATAACAAACTAACTCGGACCTTATACAGGATGCTCATCACTGTAAAAAAAAGAGAATCATTTGTATGATATATCAGATACAAATAAATAGCACGTCACAGGCTTATTATTGACATAAATGTTAGCACACAGCCTACTGATTACCGTATTTGACGGTATATAAGACACACCCCAATTTCCGCAGGCAAAATCAAGAAAGATTAGTAATTAGTAAAATTATTAGTAAATAATACAGCCTAGGCTATACTTATGAGGTATTATTTTGGTTCAAGAAGCTATGATTACAATTAAACGAAAAATAAAAAAATAACACAAGCCTATAAAAACTGTATTATATCCAAGGGTAAGAAAACAAAATAAAAATCAAGCAATTATTACAATTGAGCAAAACAGTACAGTTACCATTAAAATTTTATTCATCTTTAAATCCATAAAATTCGTCGTCTTCGTTATCAAAACTCTGAGACTCGTTTTCAATGCTACTATCATCGTCGTTAAATAATGCGCCATCTTACGTTTCATTGAGAGCATTGCTAATGCCAAACTTTTTAAAAGACTTCACAACAATTTCTGTTCTAATATTATCCCAGGCTTGCTTCACCCATTCGCAGACTTGTGCAAACTAGGTCTTTTTATTCTTCCAGTAAGTGTAAGATCGTGATCAGGCATTGCCATCCACGTTTTCCATTGCTCTTTCATATTTAAGTCTAAGCTAATAGAAGTTGCCAGGTAGCTAATTTCGGCCGACTATCGCGAATTTTAAACCAACATATGGCATATAAGACGTGGGGGGAATTTTAAAAGATATTTTTGTAAAAGTGCGTCTTATATGACGTCAAATACGTAACGTTTTAGAATGCAAAATGTTCAGTTTTTGAGGTAGACATAGAGTGAAACGATTGCATTCCGAACATGCAAATAAGGGGATATTTTCGTAAACGGCATGTCTCTATACGGCCATTCGTTTGTTGCTTGCCTGAGAAAGTGTGGATATTCTGAAAATATTATCTTCTTCCCAAATAATAGGTTTCCACTTATTCCTGTCGAAGGTGTCGACTTATGCTTTTTTCTCAGAATCTCGATCAGCTTTTTATACTCCAGAAAAATAGTTTTAAGTTCTATTTTTTATTTCATTTTTATTTTTGGTGAAACAAAAATCTTCATTAACGTAAACTCGCCTACACACACACAAACACATAATATATATATATATATATATATATATATATATATATATATATATATATGGTGGACTCTCCCGTCATATTCGACGTATGAAGGTCAAGCAGCTCACTTCCTACGAACCGACAGCCCAGACAACAGCATATATGATTTGATTATAGTGGTGAGGGCTTTCTGCAGAAACAACCACGCTTTTTGAAGGCCCGAATACAGAACCTTGGTGCACAACGTGCCACAAGTTCCCCAAACGACCCTTCGCAGGTTTTGAATTTAGAGTTGTCCTTTTCCCAGACCAGTTGCCATCAAAGTCTATAGGACCGTGTCTGTCCTGCTATTTACCCATAGCTAGAGGTAGAAGAACAGTATTAATACCTTTTCCAAGTGTATTAGCACGTAGCATATATATATATATATATATATATATATATATATATATATATATATATATATATATGTGTGTGTGTGTGTGTGTGTGTGTGTGTGTGTGTTATAAACTTGGATATATAATCCCGATAGAGTTTGAAATTATTGACATTTGGAAAAATGTTCATGATAGTATCATTCGAAAAGACATCCGAATAGGCAATTCGCCTGTTAGCCTTCATCAGAACGAAGACAAAAATGAGTTGTGTTTGTATGAATGTGTGTGTGTCTTTAAACTAAAAGATCTTATATTTTTCTAAAAGTATATATATAAAAACATAATACTTCGCAACAATCTAATCGACAAGGAAACATGCACAACACTTACACCCACAAACATTACACCTGCTCGTTTCTATCTCCTCCCTAAAATACACAAAAACAACAACTCAAGAAGGCCGGTCATTTCATCATTCAACTGCCACACGACCAAAATTTCCAAATACGTAGACCATTGCATACAACCCTTAGCTAAGGAAATAAAATCCTACATCAGAGACAAAACAGATCTACTAAACAAAATTAATCACATACAAACAGTGCCAGAGAAAGCTATTTTCGTCACTATGGACGTAAGGTCACTCTATTCAAACATTAAGCACATCGAAGGGCTAACCGCCCTTCAGGAAGCACTTACTTAAAGAAGAAATCAAGAAACCCCCCACAGAAGTTATCATAAAACTCATGGAGCATATTCTTCCATTGAATACTTTCAACTTCAATGGAGCACACTAACTGCATGTAAGAGGTTGTGCCATGGGCACCATTGCAGCTCCTTCATATGCTACAATATTCATGGGAAAATTTGAGGAGACCATTATCGATTCTCTCATCGGTAACAACTGCGTATTCTATGCAAGATATATCGATGATATATTCTTTGTATACACTGGCAGTGACGACAAACTTAGCCATTTCCTCATGACCCTAAACACATTACTCGACTCAATCAAGTTTGACTATGAACATTCTACAAGATCGGTAACATTTTTAGACACCCGCATTTACATAGATGAAAACAGGAAACTACAAACAACATTACACACTAAAATCACCGACAGTTGTGGAACTATCTACACTTTAAGTCTTTCCACCCTAAACACCTCAAAGCGAACCATCCCTATTCACAAGCACTTAGACTCAGAATGATATGTTCCAACAATGAAGAACTAAATAAACACACTCAAAATTTGGAGCATCAATTCACAACATGTGGCTATAAACAACACCTAATCAGGGAACAAATAAATAAAGCAATTTCCACACCTAGAAAAGACAACCTAATGTACAAGATTAAAAATAAACCCAGACGCATCCCGCTAGTAACCACTTTCAACCCTACTCTGCCTCAACTATCCCAAATAATTAAATGTCGCTGGGAATTACTACATCTCAAACCAGACCTAAAAACATTGTTTGCAGAACCCGGCCTTCTAGCATATCGTAGACCTAAGAACATAAAGGAAACCATCGGTAGTAACCACATTGCAGGGGACAAGGTAATCCGTAATAAACCAAAAACCAAAACAACAGGATTTTCCCAACCATGTAACAACAAAAGGAGCTTATGCTGCAACCACATTAGACACACGAATTCATTCACTAGCTCAGTCACTAAATCTACTTTCAAAATCTACCACGACTCTAAGTGTAGAAGTCATAACAGAATTTACCTCCTAGAATGCACATTATGCCAGAAACAATATGTAGGAAAATCTGAATGGCCCTTTCACTACAGAATTAGTAATTATCGCAATCGAATTAAGTCGACTCCTCATGAAAGATTATTACCTGTAGAAAAACATTTCCGCCTACAAAAACACGATTTTAAAACCCATGCTAAATTCACTATAACTGAGAGAATAGAAAAGTCCAGAGCAGATAACATTAGAAAGATTTTAGAGTTCCATGAAAATAAGTGGATACAACGTTTAAAAACACACTATCCAGACGGGCTTAATCACAAATTTAACAATATAGATAGTATTAATATATATAACCCCACAAATCAGGACCTACCCGCATTTCTCACCCACATAAGACAGACATGCTTGCGGAGGTGTGGAGGCATCACACTTATACACACATCTACACACAAATAATAATTGGCCACTCGATATCGAGGACACCCGTTGCAATGCACAGCTAGCTAGCGCATATTGCAACATTTGCACAGGCATTTTTGCAATTTCCCAACTGGGAAATGCCCACAGAGCCCACCTGCAGTTTATACTGTTATTGGCGTGTGCAGAGCCAATTAACAGTTTTAGAGCGTTGGTACGAACCCAGCGTGATCATAAATGAACAAGGCTGGCCACCTCAACTCGCAATCACGGTGTTTTGTGATATCGTGCTAGCTTTGGCCAACGAGGTCTTCCACACAGTTTCCTCTCCCAAATTCACTCACATGGTTTTTGGTGGACCCGTGGCTATGGAACAGACACTTGCCAAAGGTGCCCTGCGCTTGGAGTCCGATAGCTGCTGAAATTAATTCCAGCCAGGATTCGAACTCGGTGCCTCGTGATTCTAAAGCAACGCCTTAGACCACTCAGCCACACAGCCACACTGCTTACAGTAGCAGGTGTTCCCAAGCGGTCCCCCATCTAAGTACTGACCTGGCTCTACGATGCTTAACTTCGGTGATCGAACGGGAACCGGTGTGTTCAGCGTGATTTGACCGTAAAACGTACACAAATATACACACTTACACGCGTCATACTCACTGACTCCCTAATGAGCCAAATGATTACACACACTTATGATTTATTAATGCGGAAACAGTTGGATAGTTGACTTTGTTCAGCGGCATGACAAGCTCCCTGGAAAACTCATTGCCGAAATCCGAATATTTTGAAACGGAAATTTATGCCTTCAAATACAGATGTCTTGTACGGAATTTTATACTTTTAGCACAAACGTATGCTGTTTTTAAAGATATAGTTTACAGACAATAAGATGTGCTTTCTTCTATAAGCGATTGAAACAACCTCACACTTTCGGATATCCTATTATGTGAGGAAGAGATACATTACATGAACAGTAGAACGACAGCAGCCTACGTGCGTAGATTAAATAAAAAGTTCACTTCAGAATTCGCTATAGTTTACCCAAATCGATATACATCTGAGGAAGGCCGGAGAACACAACAACAGAAAGAGTTTACTATTTTCGTTAGTTTGAAACGTTCCCTGAATTATAGTAAACCAGTGTAAATAACACACTTTACATTATTCGGACTATTGTCCTCATCTTTGTCGCCATGTTTATTACAACGTTTCGGCTGTTGTACGCTCCGGTCTTCTTCGGGTGTTTGGAATGTCGAACTAAAGCCTTTATTTCGCTTACTGGGGTAGACTTTTCTAGTTCCACGTGCCATGTCTAATGGATGTCAATTATATCCATTTAATTCCCCTCTCAAAGTTCTCCACCGCCTTAACCAGGTGTTGAACTCACACTCTTTATCCACTGTGCCACAGTGGATAAAGGCGTTAGTTAGACCCGGTGACAGGACCCAAAGAGTATGAGTTCAATACCTGGTTAAGGCGGTGGAGAACTTTGAGAGGGGAATTAAGAGGAGATAACTGATAACTGACATTCATTAGACATGGCACGTGGAACAAGAACGGTCTACCCTATTTGCGAAAGAAAGGGTTCAGTTCAACATTCCAACCACCTGAAGTAGGCAGGAGCGTATATCGGCCGAAACGTTGTGATAAACATGGCGACAAAGATGAGGACAATAGTCCGAATAATGTAAATAGTGTACATAATACCTCATCTCAGGTATATAGACAGATACTGAAAGGCCGAAACGATGCAATAAATATGGCGACAAAGATGAGGACAATAGTCCGAATAATGTAAATAGTGTACATAATACCTCATCTCAGGTATATAGACAGATACTGAAAGGCCGAAACGTTTCAATAAATATGGCGACAAAGATCAGGACAATAGTCCGAATAATGTAAATAGTGTACATAATACCTCGCCTCAGAAATATAGACAGATACTGAAAGGCCGAAACCTTGTAATAAATATGGCAACAAAGATGAGGACAATAGTCCGAATAATGTAAATAATATACATAATACCTCATCTCAGAAATATAGACAGATACAGAAAGGCCTAAACATTGTAATAAATATGGCGACAAAGATGAGGACAATAGTCCGAATAATGTACATAATACCTCATCTCAGAAATATAGATAGATACTGAAAGGTCGAAACGTTGCAATAAATATGGCGACAAAGATGAGGACAATAGTCCGAATAATGTAAATAGTGTACATAATAACTCATCTCAAAAATATAGACAGATACTGAAGGGTCGAAACGTTGTAATAAATATGGCGACAAAGGTGAGGATAATAGTCCGAATAATGTAAATAATGTACATAATATCTCATCTCAGGTATATAGACAGATACTGAAAGGCCGAAACTTTGTAATAAATATGGCGACAAAGATGAGGATAATAGTCCGAATAATGTAAATAGTGTACATAACACCTCATCTCAGAAATATAGACAGTTTAAATAAGTCGATAATTAAATGTTGATTTGAACATTTTTTTATATTTTCACAGAAAAAAAATCATTCAGTCAATATCAGAATGTATCAAAATATTTTTGTTTCTTAACCTGTCAAGAGTCTATGTTTTCAAAGCTTCAGTATTTGTTTACATTAGTAGCTTTCAAATTAAGTCGGAAAGAAAGTCCTGTGACATTTGAAGATGGCCGACAACATTTCCCTTTATGATTTATAACATAATCCCATCTATTTGGCGACCTTGAGTTCCTTATCGCCATTGGTTTCAGCCCTTCAGCCTTCAACGGCACTTCATAGACTGTCGTATCCACAAAAGACGATGTCTTTTTCTTATTCGTTTTATTATCCGAGAGGGACAGACATAGTTGCATCTATTCTAGGATGTAACGGGAAGAAAATTTTCAGAGGATCCCATGGCCATTTGTTGGCTTAGCATTTCGCCACGTGCCACCAAGGCTCTCCGGGGATTCTGGCTGTAGAAAGCGTGTAAGCACTTCAAATATTTTTACGGCCCTATGCCAAATTTGCGTCGTTTTGGTCTTATATCTAAAAGTTAGAGAAAGTGAATTCACCACGTACACAAGGTACTCTGATCAATCCTGGCCTAGCTTCCGTATTCGGTAACAGCAAACTGTTGATTCTACAAGCTTAAAATCCTCCAGTGTCGATGCAAAATAACAGTCAATATAAGTTTTAACTTTTCAAAATAAAAGATTTTCTCTCTAAAAATGAAAAGATGATAGTCAGATGGAGCAAAGTCGGGAGAGTAAGGAGGATGAGGTAGAACTTCCATATTTAGTGACATAATCTTTTCCTCGGTGACTCAGGCAATATGTGGCCGTGCCTTATCTGAGAGAAATACGCTTTTACGATTTAACCAATGATGATGTATCTCGCAAATTTTTGTGCTATTTTCATTTCACAACAATATTTCTCCGTATTAATTATT
Source organism: Acanthosepion esculentum (assembly GCA_964036315.1). NCBI lineage: Eukaryota > Metazoa > Mollusca > Cephalopoda > Sepiida > Sepiidae > Acanthosepion > Acanthosepion esculentum. The sequence continues at coordinate 136,757,339 of OZ038477.1, forward strand.
TTATTATTGTTTATCTTTGGTAACAAAGAAAAGAATACTGAACTGTTACGTGACATCTGCCCTTCTTTACGGCGGCAAATGTTGAACAATTTGTTCAAAGATGAAGAAGAGACACGAGGCAACAGATATGTGGTTCTACAGAAGGATGCTAAGGATATCATGGATCGAGCGTGTGAGATCTTAGTTTGCAAACAAGGATGAGGCTTATACTTAATATCAGGAAGAGGCGGCTGAGGTCTCTGGGACACATAATGAGGAGGGAGGGCCTGGAGAATCTGATACTCACGGGTCGAATAAATGGAAAGAGAGACAAGGAAAAACAACGCGTGACATACCTGGCGGACCTGAGCAAGTGGATAACAGAACGTGGTCTGGGGGAGGAAACAGAGGGAAGGGACTTGTTGAGAGCTGCAAGGAATAGAGGGTGGTAGAGAGCCATGATCGCCTACGTCCTGCAATTTGCGATAGACGATACCGTTCATAGACCACCTAACACAGATTATAACTTTTTTCGGACGTAGTCAAGGTTTCGGAAAGTATTGTCTTTCTTCAGTCGATATTAACCCTTGTTATTTTCGTTGGATATGACTAAAATAGAGCCTACACGTTATCATTAATGATTATTCTACCCCACAAAAAAGTAGTAAATCTAATCTTCAAAGACAAGCAGAGAGCAGTTCTTTGATTAAGCCCGGGAGGTGTCAGATTGAGTAATTTCAAATATTTTTGAGCGTTCATGAAACGTGTGATTTGCATTTAATTGTTTTGCTAATTCTCGTGGAGTTTTAGTTATCTTTTTTCGCACCTACTTCATCAGTTGAAGCGAGAAAGACATATTGGCCCTGTCTATTTGAAATTAAGCCTTAAGTTTCCAGCCTGGCCAATAAGAGTTTACCTAGTTTCGACAGTGACAGTTTTCTCCGGATGATTTCCCTCGATCGAGGCGGCCAGCTTCTGTCAATATTAACCTTTCGAAAACCACATTCAATAATCATAGACAACACCTTTTCCAACTTCAAATCAGACAGAACCCTTTTTCCAACCTAATATATCGCTCACAGAGGGCTGATGTTAATAAAACAGACAGTGCTCAATTTAATATAACAGAGCTATTAAGGAAAATATATATTAGTCTTCACCGGTAGCACGACTCTAAGTTTCATGCTCAACGCAATCTTCAGGTGCTGAGTATAGTCTGACTGTTACGTAATTTAAATTTTAATATGGGATTACATGTTTTTATTTTAAATGTATATTTTGCATTTAAAATGGACTGGATTTTTATTATATATATATATATATATATATATATATATATATATATATATATATATATATCAAATAAATTTAAAAAATTTTATTTAAAGTTGTGAATATTAATTTTATATTAAGTACAAAATGAGATTATTGTTTTTGTTTTTTAAATATATAAAATATTGTTAAAAAACTAAAAGAAAATACCCAGAAATGTTACATTAAAAATTACTCTGGATCAACATATTTCAACAAATATTTATTTTTGTGCCTACATGTAACCAGAAATTCATTTCTATTGTTTAATAAACTAAGCTTATTTAAGTGTTCTAATTTTTCTACAAGGCATAAATTACACCTCTTACCTTTCTAATTATAAGACTTGGCCTTTGGTACAATATCCTAGGTAATAGTGTGTTTAATATTTAATTGCCAGAAATGTTTGGAGGGTGCAGTGCTGTTTATGTATCTTATATTGCCTAAAGTCATCCATCGTAAAAGACTTAATTAACCGTAGCTTATTAAACAAATGAAATGAATTGATTGTTAGATGAAGGCATAAAAATAAATATCTGTTGAACTAGATTAATTTTCAATGTAAATTATGATAATTCTCTTTCTTAGAGTTTTTCTTTTTTCAGCAAAATGTTTAAAAAAACAATTTCGGCTAATCTGCGAGGTATTATTGCTCGTATTGTTGTAAATACTGCTCAAGTTGCCGATATATATATATATATATATATATATATATATATATATATATATATATATATATATATATATATATAAGACAAACATGCTTACGGAAGTGTTGAGGCCTCACACTTATACACACACCCACACGAATACTTACTCACATCATACTCACTCACTCCCTAATGAGCCAAATGATGACACACACCCATAGTAATATACACGCTTACACACATCATACTCACTCACTTCCTAAGAACCAAATAACACACACACACACTTAACAGAGACACATCCCCTCTCCAGGAACCAATAAAACTGTCAGACTGACCAAGGGAATTCAGAGCAGCATGAATCCATCCATCTCTTATCTTAAATAACAACTTAAAAGAGACTGTTTGACCAACACAACGACTGACCAAAATTCATGTTAAAAAAATAAAAAAACAAATGAAAACTACAGACAAAAGTTCATTTTCTCCATCAAGACATTCATTTCTGTAGTTCACTGCTACCACCAAGCAGAAACTTATTTTTCCTCTGATGATGGCCATGTTGGCCGAAACTAGTCGAGTAATATAACTGAAATAATAATAAAAACGAAAGAATATTAATATACAACCCAGTGTCTCTGAAGATTTTAATTTTTTAATATTTTTATTGTTCAATATATATATATATATATCTAATTTTGGTCAGTCTTTGTGTTTGTCTTATATATATATATATATATATATATATATATATATATATATATATATATATATATATATATATCGGCAACTTGAGCAGTATTTACAACAGTACGAGCAATAATATTCTCGCAGATTAGCCGAAATTTCTTGAACTAACAATCTTTTGGACAATTTGTAAGCACAGTAAGTCAAAAGAAAAAGAAGAAATCAAAAACAAAAAATAGCCTAAGTACCTTCTCAATCATTTTAATGAAATATGTATGACATGATTTATTTACAAGTACACAAATATATATATTTGTGTGTGTATGTGTGTGTGTGTGTGTGTGTGTGTGTGTGTGCTGTTTGTTGTAAATTGAAAGCAGTCTACTTCTTAAGGTTTCCCCTCACTTATTATTATTAAAAGATTATGAAATACACATACATTTAGTTGAGAATAAAAATATATAAATGAATGTGCGTGTGTTTGTATGTGTGTGTGTGTTAGACTTAGGTTCCCCCATTGAAAGTGTCATTTCTATGGAAAAAATGATTTGCTTCATCGGTTTGCACAATAGATGTACCTTAGTAAAAATGTCCACTAAAAAAATGGACTTCCGGTGTGAAAGGAAAAGAAAGTCACAACTAAACAACGAAAAGGAAATAATTCATCCCAAATATTTGCTTCGTTTGCTTACATAATCACTCACTCACTCACTCACTCACTCACTCACGCTTTCTTCCTTTGACTCAATAACTCACTCACTAAATCATTCATTTTTCTGATTCACTCTTTCTCTCACTCACACGCTCACCCACTCACTCATTTAATTACTCT
>OZ038477.1:136763297-136808297 GCA_964036315.1 Acanthosepion esculentum
CTTGTGTTCGTGTTGTTCTTCCTTGGTCCTAACCTTCGACCATAACAGTTGTACGAGGATATTGGACTATAACATATATATATATATAAATTAAACCTAAAGAGCCAAACTAACCTCCCACGGTTTCACCTACGCGGATCGTCAGGGAATTCTGGCTAAAGAGGTAATGTGGGAACGGAATATATAGCCTACAAACCCAAAATCATGACCACGTGACGAAAACAAAAGAAACGCAAAAGGAAAAAGAAAGAGAATGAATGAAAAAGGAAACACAGATGACGGGATGGGTAAACCTTTATTCCCAGAAAAAAAAAAAAAAGGAGGGGACCTAATTTAACAACCAACGTTTTTTATGTCTACGTTTGCTTATAATTTCGGTTTTTGAATTTAGTAAGTGGTCAGGTTCCATTTTTTTTCAATGACTAAAAACTCTTTTTCATTTTATTTTTTTTTCATTCACTTTTCTGTCAAGTTTCTCCCATGGCAATTCTGGGTGTGCCTTCAAACTTTTAAACTCTAGTTTATATATAATATATATATAAATTATACATATAATTATATTTACAATTGATTGTTTATATATATATATATATATATATATATATATATATATATATATATATATATATATATATATAATATGAAATGATTCCATAACTTTTAAATATCAATTTTATCCCGACTTCAAAGTTTCTTGGTAAAATTTCCAGTCTTCAGAGGGTTTTAGGTTTAAGCGATATTTTCATATTTTTTTTTCAATTTTTCCATTTGCTTCGCGTCTTTCTCAATCCGCTTTTTTACTCCATTTTGTACACGTGGGTATTTTGAATTTAACGTTCTTTAAACACGCGTATGTTCATGTAATTCTGCCTGTGTTTACGTCTCTCATTTTGTTTTTCTTCCTTCTTTAAAGATAAATGCAAAATGTTACTTTGACCGCGCCTTGTTTTCTATTAAGCAGAAAACCTAGATTAAATGACAAACCAATTTTCCTGACATTAGTAACGCGATGAAATATCAAGAGCTGAATGATAACACTTTTTTTTTTTTTTTTCATGAGATTCCTTGTCTATTCGCCGTGTATCTATCAAGAAATAACTTCCTTGTAAAATGCACTTGAAATGAAAAGTCAACGCAAATGGATTTCTCGGGTGAAGTCGAATTTGTTAGCTTTACATGTAATGGAAATACGTCAAGCTATTTCTAAATATTCACTTTTGTTACGCATAATTTCAGTAATCGCTTAGAAATATCACAGATTGTATACGTCAAACGGAAAAAAAACATGTACATATGCAGTGCTGCTCAGTTCTGTGAGTGCATTAGCATGCCATTAGTCAAAGACGCATAAGTCATAAAAGAAGAACTTTATTTGCGAAAAGAATTGATATGAATAATCTGGAGATTTTTCTTAACGCTATTTCTATGTAATGAATCGGCCGTTAGCATTGCTGTCCACTTCAATACGAGATTTAAAACTCTAACATTCCCGAATCAGATTATCTATTTTATATATTGTGCTAGTGTTATATAGGAAGAAAATGAATAACTACCGACACTGAGGTTCGATCGTGACACTCTGGACTTATGAATACATGTTTTTCACCAGGTGTAGAAATAGCGGTGTCAGGCTACTGACTGCAGTGATTATTAAGCGGAACTATCCAGTCGAATTAGTGTGAATTATTGTACGTCGATGATTTGGGTTTGGATTTAGGATTCATCGGACGTTAAGCCGAGCCGCGCGACTAACAAGTTATTCACTGAAATGGTTAGTTATCTTTGGTTGACTTTTACTTCTTTGTTCTTGTTAAGTATTCATTTACGGCTGTAATTTTTAAAAAAATGTATTACTGGTAATAATGTTTTTCTTCAAAATTCATTGCTTGTAATATTTTTTTACAAAAATATGTTACTAGTGTCCAAACTTATTTTTACACTTTAATAGCGTTTTGACCCCAGTTTAGGGGTTAACTATTTGCCCATAGCTGGGACCCTAACAGGTGCTACCACCCCGGGTTAGGGTGGACCTGGGAACACCAGCAATTAGAACCTCCTGATCAAAGGCCTTACTGTCGGATGTAGTTTATCGTCTTACCCAGGACGCGGCGAAGTCAGGACAATCTGACACACACAAGATGTATTCAGGGCAAGCGAAGCGGGGGTGGGGAGGAAAGAGTAACCTACTTCGAGCAACAAAAAGCAAGATGATGTGATCCATAATCATCCATTTCTTGGAAAGACATGACATATAAAAGAATAAGATTTTATTGGAAAATTATTTTTTTAAAACTTCATGTACCTACCGAGCATAGATAATCATATCTCCTCACATATTATCTCATTAATACAACTCTCATGGAAAGATGGAGTGTTTTCACCATTGCCATCTACACGATTTCGAGTACCGAGTAATTTTGCTTCTAGACTGGGTGCCACTGGAGCCTAGAGATCCTAGACTTCCTTGCTATTTAACCCAGAGCTGAAGAGAAGAAAGATGAATACATAACTGTTCCAAAATTATTAATGTGAAAATTAAAGCAACAGTCTAGGGAGTAATTTGAACTCGGCTCGACGATTCCTGTAGTTGTAAAGAAAAGGAAAAGAAAAGACTGTCGACTTATAGTAGCAAAAACGTCTGCAATAGATTTCTTGTCTCTCGACCGCAACACTTGTAGCCCTAAACGTAAAACGATAGTCCGTCGTAACAGTCCAACAGGCAACGTAGAAACGACAAAATAGGGTCACACAGCCAACCTTCACTTCTCACCACCAAAAACGCGTGTTCGTCCACCAAGCTCAGAAAATCTTCTGCCTTCATAATCGAAAAACAACGGCTTTTGTTCACCGAGAGATCTTTCTGATTGATCACGCCATTCAAGGGAGGGAAGGATATTAGCATAGATTCTAGTCATTAAAGTAGATATTTGCTAACTAATATACTTGGTAATTTTTCTTCGGCAGATCGCACCCAAAACACGAACTCTTTTTCGGGGTAACTAATTATCTCTTTCACTAGCATTCCAATGCCTGCACCAGTAGCTGTTACGCTAAACAAAAATCGTAGTTTTAAGACGCATTAATTGCAACTTATACATAAGGCCTCGGTGATGTTCGGCTCTCCACTGACTTTACGACTACTCCCCCTATGCATTTACTTAACTTTAGACATTTCAACAATCACAAACTAAATATCGCTTGCAGTAAGTGAAGGAAACTGGAGACTTAGCATAAAATTGCTTTATGCAATTTGCATCGTTTAACCAAAACGTTGGTCATTGATAATCAGAAAAATAATTTATTACGTTTCAGGAATTAAGGCAAGCGTTACAGAATAAAAGAAATATTTATATGCGTAAGTTAAATGTGCAATAAATGATCATCCTTTAGATACTAATTTAAAATGGCTTTTTCTCAAGAATTGCATATAAAATAAGGCGAAAGTGAATTGGAAGCGGTCAGGTATTAAAGCCAACGCAGCAGACAGAATACGTCTATTATGTGAATAATATCAGTCTTTTTACTGTCAAATCAGTATAAATATTATTTTACTGTAGAATGTTAATGATTTTAAGATAGAAATGGTGGGAATGAGACTGAAGCCAAGATGTCATGTCAGGACCAATAACATAGCAAATTATGAATTGTATATTATCAAGAATTTCGAAATTCATAACAGTTACTTAAACGCAGAAGTAAATTGGTTCGCCTATCGTTCGGTTCGCACTCCTCCCATGATCGTCTGAAGATGAGTAGAGTTTTGTCTCTTTTTTCCTGTTTAGGTTTATTTTTTCAGTTTCCTTGTAAAGTCTAATTCACCTCTATATTTCTAACGTCCCCGCCTAAAACACTGAAATTTCATTTACGATTTACTTTTTTCTTCCCAGTAAAAGTAAATAGATACTCCAGTATCTGTCTATATTTCTGAGATGAGGTATTATGCACAATATTTACATTATTCGGACTATTGTCCTCATCTTTGTCGCCATATTTATTACAACGTTTTGGCCTTTCAGTATCTGTCTATATTTCTCAGATGAGGTATTATGTACAATATTTACATTATTCGGACTATTGTCATCATCTTTGTTGTCACATTTATTACAACGTTTCGGCCTTTAAGTACCTGTCTATGTTTCTGAGATGAGGTATTATGTACACTATTTACATTATTTTGACTATTGTCCTCATTTTTGTCGCCATATTTATTACAACGTTTCGGCCTTTCAGTATCTGTCGATATTTCTGAGATGAGGTATTATGTACACTATTTACATTATTCGGACTAGTGTCCTCATCTTTGTCGCCATATTTATTACAACGTTTCGGCCTTTCAGTATCTGTCGACATTTCTGAGATGAGGTATTATGTACACTATTTACATTATTCGGACTAGTGTCCTCATCTTTGTCGCCATATTTATTACAACGTTTCGGCCTTTCAGTATCTGTCGACATTTCTGAGATGAGGTATTATGTACACTATTTACATTATTCGGACTATTGTCCTCATCTTTGTCGCCATATTTATTACAACGTTTCGGCCCTTCAGTATCTGTCTATATTTCTGAGATGAGGTATTATGTACACTATTGACATTATTCGGACTATTTTCCTAATCTTTGTCGCCATATTTATTACAACGTTTCGGCCTTTCAGTATCTGTCTATATTTCTGAGATGAGGTATTATGTACACTATTTACATTATTTGTGCTGAGTTGATCTGTTTTATTACTACTACTGAATATAGAGTTTCATTCAAACCATGTGCATGTGTTCGTGGCCTTGTGTCAAACTAGCACAAATTAGTAAACAATAGCTGCAATTAATGTCTAAGTTATTCTAAAAAAATATATAATTTCTAGGAAATTGAAATGTTTTTACGGCTTATCAATCTTTTCAGGATATTTAAAACCAGAAAATAGTTTTTGATAATGATGAATTATCGATACAAGTTTTTTTAATTAACCCATGGCTGGAAGAGAAAAGGTGGATTCATGCCTTTCCACAAGCGTAATTGCGCGTAAGTGAATATAATGAACCCGACTGGAATTAGAACTTGGCTCTACGATTTCCAATTCCGAGCGGTTATCCATTACCAAACCTGGTCATTTCTTACAGCGTCAGGCATTTTTAATCAGTCACTCGTCTAGAAACTGTCCAGACTCGACGTTTCAGCATTGATCGTAAGGGAACCGATATTTCAACGTGATATGGCCGTCAACCCTTCAAGGAAATAAAAACACACGCAAATGTAATTAACTATATAATTAAATTTCATTAATCAATGACGTAATTGCCGTCATTAACAATTACCGTATATATCGGAGTACAAGTCGACCACCAGAATTTCCCCTAGAAAAGTAGGTTTTTCAGCTACACTCACTCTAAAGGTATCGTCAAAGTCTCGTACAACTTTACGAAAAATTTCAGCGCTATTAAAAATCGCTGTCAGTCACGGTTTCGTTATTCAAAATTCAAAATACCTTAATTTCTCGGAAATAATGTGCACCCATACATAATACGCACCCCAATACATGATCCAAAATTTAAGAAATATATCTCTATGTATAATACTCATCTATATATTTTGTCAAAAAAAAGCAAACAAAAAATAATTACGAAGATATTTTGTCGACCTTGATATTCAGAATAAAATCTAAACTAAGCGGCTAAAAAAATGTTGAAAATTACCAGCGGTTTTACCGATAAATATAACATTTTATTTTACCGCCAAAATGTCGCCAAAACGTGCGAGTTATAGTGCAAATTTCAACCAAAATAATAGAATTAGCAGAAAGAAAAGGAAACAGAGCTGCAGCAAGAGAATATGAGTTGAATGAAGCTGACTGTCGAAAAAGAATGAAAATGAACTACACTTTGAATATACGCTCTTTAGCGCTAGAGGGCGTCGTTAGTGATGTTCTGAATTGGATCACTGGGCAGTTTCGGGTCTTTCAAACATCATACTCCCCTCACCAAGTCGACCCCCATCATAGCTGATCGGTCTCTGATGCGACCCCCCCCCATCTAAATTAACAGCCTGCAGATACTGACTTATATTAGGCAAACCGTAACCCTCTGTCAAGCATTTGATTGGAAGTTGACCAACAGAAAATCGCAATGATGTGAGCTCTATTTAAGTTGTTTAAGGGGGATTTTTTTTTTACTTTTTTTTTTTATGTGGATACTCGTCGGATACTCGGAAGGTAATTATGTGTTTTCAGGTTTTTTTTACTTTTTTTTATACTTTTTTTCAAGTTTCATCTCCCCAGCTGATATTCACTGTTAGTAAAGAAAAAATAAAACAATAAGATAAGAAATAAAAAAAGATGCAACCTTAAAATAATTAGAAATTTTCATTGTTTTTACGATTAAAATAAATAAATTACGACTTATGCAGCGTGTTAAAACGAAAATAAATATATAAATAAATGTCGTTTAGAACAAGTTGAACAAGTAAAGATAGAAAATTCGATTAAATATGACGATTAACGTGCTAAAATTAACGTGTGAGATGAAGAAATAAAATTAAATTTACGATTTTTTATCGTTATACGAAAAAAGAATGTAAATAAAAAATCATTTCGGCCTTCCTTGATCCATAGCATGTGTTATCACATGTCCTGTCTCAGCTATGCAACGATAAACAGCAGCAATGTTTGGATGACTCGGCTGCCTTCTGTCTGAAAACGCAATCGGATACAGCCGTACAGCCTCGCGTCCATTACCATTCTTGCGGCCGTATGTAAAAATCATATCTTCCTGCTCACGATATGAATATCCTGCCATTGTTAAACAGAACACTTCTCAGTTAACTCACAACTACACACGTTAAACGTTGAAGATAAACTAGTCACAAATGTACACGAATGACAAATGTAACTTAGTGTACATAGAAACGCAGCCTTATACTGTAAACTTATTTAAAGTTAACAGCTCAAAAAAAACTTTAAGGGGGCGACCTGTCACCCCTTTATATTTCTTTCCGCAGCTGCACGGGATAGCGTACACACAGTTTTTAGTCATGTTCTCCTCTATGGAGGGGGGCTTACTCGGGTGAGATATCTGCGAAGTGTCATCCAGTTTTCAAGGCCGAAACGTTGTAATAAATATGGCGACAAAGATGAGGACAATAGTCCGAATAATGTAAATAGTGTACATGATACGTCATCTCAGAAATATAGACAGATAATGATCTTTTGTCCTTGTTTTCATGACAGAAAACCTTCTCCGAAGTTTAGAAAAGTATATTTGATACACCCTGTATATCTATAGTCCCCTCCAAAAGTTCTTTTTTTTGTTCACTGAAGACATTTGGGTTTAAGATCAAGAGGCGTATATGAGACAAGTGTTCAGAATTTCAGCTTTTGTTTCCCGGTATTTATATTTAGATGTGTTAAACAACTTAGGATATACGACCTTTTGTTTGAAACCATCCATTTTTCAAGTAAAAAACACTACTGGAACACACGACTGACAAGTGTTGCTTGTTGCCCAGGTGTTGTCTTTTAGATTGATTGTTTAATCATTAAATAGTTCTGAATGATTACGCTTGGATTTAGCCTTGGGTTTCACCTGTAAAGACTGCATTTCTTTTTAAAAAGAATAAACTAACATGAAGACGAGAGAGAGAGAGAGAGAGAGAGAGAGAGAGAGAGAGCTGTCCATGAGAAAAAAGCAAGCCATTTTGAAGATGAGAGTAGAAGGAAAATCGATCAGAGCCATTGGGCAGGCACAACAGTTTGGAATGTTCCGAAAACAGCCAGATTAGAATTTGCCAGGAAGTACAGAGATGAGGGACACAAGTTCTGGAAGAAAGTTTAAATGGACTGATGAGAGCAAGATAAGTTTCTGCCAAAATGATGGGTGGAAGGAGAAAAGATCTACTTATGATCCAAAGCGTACATGCTCATCTGTGAAACATGATGGAGGTAGTGTCTTGGCTTGGGATTACATGGCAACTTTCGGAACAGACTCACATCCATATTTATTGATGATGCAACAACAAAATGAATTCAGAGAAACATTATGTTTGCCATATTTATTACAACGTTTCGGCCGTTGTACGCTCCGGCTTTCTTCAGGTTGCAAATGGCACAGTGGATAAAGGCGTTAGTTAGATCCAGTGACAGGACCCAAAGTGTGTGAGTTCAATACCGTCTAAGGCAGTGGAGACCTTTCAGAGGGAAATTAACAGATAACTGATAACTGACATCCATTAAACATGGCACGTGGAACTAGAACAGTCTACCCCAGTGAGCGAAATAAAGGGTTCAGTTCGACATTTCAACCACCTGAAAAAGGCCGGAGCGTACAACGGCCGAAACGTTGTAATAAATATGGCGACAAAGATGAGGACAATAGTCCGAATAATGTAAATAATGTACATAATACCTCATCTCAGAAATATAGACAGATAATCGCAAGTAAGTTTATCATGCAGCAGGACACTGACCCAAGACATATTGCTAGCACAACAAAGGATTTCATCAGGGTGGGGAAGTGGACTGTTTTAGACTGGGCAAATCAATCACCGGACCTTAGCCTAATATAGCATGCATTTCATCTCCTGAAGAGGAGACTGAAGGAAGAAACTCCCGAAAAATGTAAGAACTGGAGGATGAAAGTATAAAAAAAGCTTCACAAATGAAGTATGCAATGTAATTCGCCCTGATCTGGCATCTCGTCTGCAGTCGCGCTCTCTCTCAGACGTGCCGTTGTCTTCAACTCTGTTTTTTTTTACAAATACTTTCACGTAACTGCTCCGATGAGCTGCTCTCGCTGGTTCCCAGATTTCATGAATTTAAGCGTTCAAATAGGCTGGCATCTCGTTCTCATCCTTTCACTGTCGAAACTGTTAAATGTAGACGTCTCTTCTACTCCCTTAGCTTCATGTCTCGCACCTCTCACCTGTGGAACTCCCTTCCCTTTTTCTGTTTCCCTGATAGCTATAATCTCCATCTATTCAAATGTAATGTCAGTCTCCAGATGTCTTGATCTATCCCCTATCTTTCTCTTCATCCTTTCCGCTATCACTCCTAAGTGTTCTCGCTCCAACTCTATGTAACCCCTTGGGGGCTAGTGGCTTCCCGCCATGCTTGGGGGGGACGCTTGCAAAAAAAAAGTTTGCTGAAGGCAATGGGTCAAAGGCTGCTGCGCGCAATTATTGCAAGCAAGGTTTATGCAACCAAATATTAAATGTTATTTGCTTTTAAACTATCTGTTCCATTACTTTTGCTCATCTACAAATGGGGTGATCTGATACAAACGTTGGTATGTCCTAAGCTGTTTAAGATATCTAAATGTAAATACAAAGATCAAGAACGATTTCACATACTATTGGTTGTTGCTACCAACATAGAATATATATATATATATATATATATATATATATATATATATATATATATATATATATATAAAAGTGAACATAGAAGTCAACACTTAGAGGCGACAGTCTGTTTCATGCTGGTGCAATCGTCAGGCAAATTAACAGGAGATAACAGATAACTGACATCCATTAAACATGGCACGTGGAACTAGAACAGTCTACCGCAGTGAGTGAAATAAAGGGTTCAGTTCGACATTTCAACCACCTGAAGAAGGCCGGAGCGTACAACGGCCGAAACGTTGTAATAAATATGGCGACAAAGAGTTGCCTGACGATTGAAACAGACTGTCGCCTCTAAGTGTTGACTTCTATGTTCACTTTTATATTTACACACCCTCTATCTCTGATATTGAGCACTTTATCCCATAAATATAGCACACCTTAAGACTATATTTCTTCATATATATATATATATATATATATATATATATATATATATATATATATATATATATACATTGTCATCCACAGACAGACTGTTTCGCTGTATCTCAGCTCTTTAATGTGGCTAGGCGTTCGATTGCTTCAAATCGGAATCGAAACCCATAGGCTATCGTCGCACGGCAGAGAGGAAGGGAAATTTTAACGCTTTCTATGCGAAATACGTGAATAAAGGCAAAAGCAAAACTTTAATTTTCTTAGCCGATGTGTTTCGTCTTTTGGTGGACTTTATCAGAGCAAAAGTAAGGATATAATTTTGCAACAAATATTTGTAAACAGAAGAAAAATTCATGATTTTCAGAATTTAAAATTTAAATTCAGAATTTGAAATTCAAATTCAGAATTTAAATTTTAAATTCAGAATTTCAGAATTTAAATTTAAAAACCCTCATGAATCTACTTCAGGCAAACTGGTGGTCAAAGTAAATTATGGAAGAGGCTAAATGACATAATTCAGTGTCTACTGAACGAAAGAGAGTAAATGTTTTTATTTTTTAACTTAATTTTTTTTAAATAATATAATAATTAATTATATTATATTTAGTTTGAGATTCATTTATGTATTATATATTTTAAGTAATTTAATGTTTAGAACTTAACTGTTTAGATTTATATTTTGGTAAGATTCGATCACGGCACTTTCAATAATTTCCCCTCTAAGTTACTTTTTCTTTTAATAATTGAGACTTTCTTTCGATCGAAGTAGTGGTAAATTTTATTTCTATACATGACTAATGCATTTGATAAATTGTTGTGTATGTGTTTGTGTTCACAGGGGACGAAACGCGTCGGCTAAGATAAGCTTTCCTTTTGGTTTTGTTCATAGTCTTTTTATAGATATATTTTATACTTACATACTAATTTGTACACACACACACACACACACACACACACATATATATATATATATATATATATATATATATATATATATGGTGGACTCTCCCGTCTATAAAAAGTGCGTATAAACATAAAAATGTCTTAAAAATAATTGTCGGACTTTGTCTATTTCATGATGTGTGACGTCATTTGTTTACATTTGGATACGTATTGAGTAGATATGAATGTACGTGAGAGAATCATGGAAGATTGAAGTTTAAAGACAGTAAATTCGACTTTGCTAATCGAACGATTCCCTGTGGCTCGATCGGTTAAGAGCACCTCACGCTAAATAACCGTTCCGTATAGAATACAGGTTCGATTCCTGTTGGAGGACGAATATTTTCTACGACAATTTCTCGAACATTCAGGCCGGTAAATGTTGTTGTTATTATAAACAGACCATTTACGTAAATATTTTCATCTACAAAAAGAATGTATAAACATAAAAATGTCTTAAATATACATATATATATATATATATATATATATATATATATATATATATATATATATATATATATATATATATATATATATATATATATTCAGCGTGGCAGACCAACATCATTGCTGTGTAATCGAGCGTTTATAATTGAACATATGTTCTTTATTGTGAGTACAGATGTCGTACCACAGCTCGAGACACTTAATAATTACCTACAGAACTTACCAGTATCCAAATAAAAAAAGTCTCTCGAGATTCGAGCGACACCAAATGGTACTTGATCTTGTTTAGAGATAAAATATTTACGTTGACCCAAACTGCCCGATGTAGTTTTGCGGCTTTTTTCGTTCCTTGGGGCAAGTGAAAGAAGACCTTACCGCATCGCTCACTACCTCTTACAAAGCAAGTTGCCCCGTGCTGTCATCCAACAACGCCACGTATGTTAGACGGTCTAGCAAGTTTGTTCGTAGAGTGAAACATTAAACGCTGTCGGCGCAACCCAACACGGGCGCAGTGCTGAGATCAAATAACGCGTAGTTGTACGCCACTCGTGACTGGGGTCGTCCATAAATAGAAATGAATGTCGTAGGAATTTGCAGCTTTTTTTTTTTACAAGTGGACAAAAATAATTCCATCGATAAAACATTCAAATGGATATTTAAATATTTTGAGAACGAAAAGCTATGCCGAAACTGCCGAGCTTTTAACTTTGTTTTCACAAAATATTTACCATCAACGAGAAACTACGTCATCTTCAGTGGTAATGGTCACACAAACATTTGGCGCTATGAAATAATTCGGTTGTACTGAAGGTAGTTCAACCCTACTTACACAATCAGAGCGAGTAAAAACAAAATCAAAAGTGTGGAGTAGGGGGAATGCCAGTGGGGGAAATCCCATTGAGAAAATTGTCAGTGCTGAATATTGCCATTGACAAATGAAAAGATTGAATCCAGAGTATCTAATCTAAATGAAGATAAGTTAAGTAAAAAAAAATCATTTCTCTTTTAATAACTACTAATTTTGAACCAAACTATTATTTGTCTTGCTTCTTTTTTTATTCAGTCAGACCTATATATTATTTTCAGATATAGTATGTCTGTGAAGGAACGTAATTAATGAAAGATAAGGGGAAAAGTAAGAATAGTTTTCTTCAATTCTTTTTATTCATATATATATATATATATATATATATATATGTGTGTGTGTGTGTGTGTGTGTATTTAGGCAGTAATCCTTCTTTTCATGCGCATTTCATTAAAAACGACTGACAAGGTGCTTTTATTTAGTTTTTTTTTATACAATTTCTCATGCGATCTAATAATGTTTTTCTTTTCGGATGATAAATGATATAAAAACTGTCCGAATGTTCTATTTATCCGAGCGCTTTCGGCTATGCATTTAGCCATTTTCAAGGATTATATTTTTCTGATTTTTTTTTTTTCAAAATATTTTTCGTTTCGTTTTAAGGCTTTCAGTTAATACATCCTCATTCCTTTTTTTTCTTATTTGTTTTAAAGTGCTATCACGGAAATAGATTGAAAATCCTGGTAATTTTTCCCCACTGGCAATTTTCCGGGTGACAATATTCCGGTTTGCAATTTGCCAACTGGGAATTTTCCTTGCACACTTTTTTCAGGATGTGTCACTCTCGAGGATGACTTAAAGCAAATCAAACACCCTCCCGACGTCACTCAACTACTATATCCCGGCCCTCAGCCAAATAGGAAATGGTACGAGGTGATATCAACCCATTCAAACATATATCTACCAAAACCGTAGCAACAAAATATTATTACATTGTAGTTAGCCTTGTTGGTACACATTAAGAAAAAAAAGTAGTTGTCTATATTTCTGAGATTAGGTATTATGTACACTATTTACATTATTCGGACTATTGTCATCATCATCATCATCATCATCATCATCATCTGATAGATAGATAGATAGATAGATAGATGAATATGCTAAGATAGAGAGATAGATATGAACAGACTAAGATAGATTTGTACAGATAGATAGATCTGTACAGACTGAGATAGATAGATAGATAGATAGATAGATAGATAGATAGATAGATATATAGATAGATAGATAGATCATCTGATATCCCATGATCTGCTCTCAGACAAGCAGTATGGTTTCCGCTTTGTCCGATCTACTGCCGATGTGCTTAGGGCCATCACTGAATTTGTCTACCAAGCTATCCATAATAACGGTGAAGCTCGTGCCGAGGCCCTTGACATCTCCAAAGCATTCGATAGAGTTTGGCATTCCGGGCTTCTTCGCAAGCTCCAGGGTTATGGTATCACAGGTCGATTGTTTGACCTAATACAATCATTCCTGTCAAACCGGGATTTGAAGGTTGTTCTCAGTGGATTCATCTCCAGCTCCTTTCCCACTAACGCAGGTGTTCCCCAAGGCTCCATCCTAGGCCCTACTCTGTTCCTCATATTTATAAACGACCTTCCTGACGCCATAGACTCCCAAGTCGGCATCTACGCTGACGACACCACAATTTACTCCTGCCTCAAACACAAATCTAGTGAAGCTGACAAAGTTAACCTGTCAGCTCAAATTGAAAAGGACCTCCAATCGGTTGTGAACTGGGGCGAGAAATGGATGGTTAACTTTAACGCCTCTAAAACAAAACTGTTCTCTATTAACCACCACAAGGATCCATCCCTGCATCCCATTAGAATGTCTGAAGACCAACTTCTCGAGAGCTCCTCTCTGCGGCTGTTCGGTCTCACGCTGTCTGCTGATCTGAGATGGAACAAATACATCGAGTCAGTTGCATCAACCACCGCAAGGAAAGTTGGTTCCCTGTGCCGAGCCAGGAAATTTTTCTCCCCGGAATCGATCCTCCAAGTCTATAAATCGACCATTCGCCTTTGCATGGAGTATTGCTGCCATATATGGTCTGGGGCCCCTGCTGTTTGCCTCAGGGTTCTTGATAAGATCCAGAGACGTATAGGCAACGTGATTGGCCCTGATCTGTCATCTCGTCTGCAGTCGCTCTCTCACAGACGCGATGTTGCCTCGCTCCACCTTTTTTACAAGTACTTTCACGGTAATTGCTCCGAGGAGCTGCTTTCGCTTGTCCCTAGGCCTCGTGAATTTAAATGTCCCACGAGGCTGGCATCCCATTCCCACCCCTTCACCGTGGAAACTGTTAGATGTAGACGTCTCTTCTACTCCAATAGCTTCATGTCTCGCACATCTCGCCTATGGAACTCCCTTCCCTATTACTGTTTTCCTGACAAATACAATCTCCAACGGTTTAAGTGTAGCGTCAATCGACATCTCCAGTTGCCTTGATCTATCCACTTCCCTTCTCCACATCCTTTCATTTTTCATTCCTATCTGCTCTCGCTCCAAATCTTCTGTAACCCCCTTGCCTTGATCGACCCACTGTCTTTCCCTTTCTCCACATCCTCTCCTTTACCACTCCTATCTGCTCTTCCTCCAACCCTTCTTTAACCCCTTGCGTGATAGTGGCCTCCAGCCTTGCTTGGGGTGATACGCTTAAAAAAAAAAAAAAAAAAAAATTGATATTGGTTTGGTTTATTTTGTTTTACGGCATATCAACTTCAATGGGTTATTTAATACAAAACAAGATTTTTATTGCTGGCAATATTTTTTAAGATAGATAGATAGATAGATAGATAGATAGAGAGAGAGAGAGAGAGAGAGAGAGAGAGAGAGAGAGGGATAGAGAACTAGACGTAGAGATATAGAGGGTGAGAGAGTGATAGAAGTAGAGGAAGGGAGAGATCGGGTGTGAGAGAGATAGAGATTTTGATATAGATAGATAGATAGATAGATAGTTTGGTTTGGTTTATTTTGTTTTACGGCATATCAAGCTCAATAGGTTATTTAATGTCCACAAGATTTTTATTGCTGGTAAATAATGTCAAAAGCCCACTGTCATTTTATTTTTTGCTTAAACTAAAACTAACGATTACTGAAAGCATTTTTGAACTTTGGATGAAAATATTGTTCCAACGTAGAGTTCAAACCTTTTTTACTTTAATATTTTGTTAGACATTCGGCTTTTATCTGCGAAAGAACTGCTAACGACTGCTAGGCGGTGTTGCCAAAGGCAGTATACATGAAAAGAGGCGCAAACGTCTCGTTTTAATTGTTTTTACCTGTAAAACGGCTCGTTTCCTCTATGAAGGATTTTCAACCCCCGAGCGAGCCATACGTTGCATTGAACACAGCACTATGGTATGCAACATACATCGCTCTAGGCTTACTTGACAACACACAAACACATGTAATAATTCCAAGAACTTAACAATGAACTCTTCTCAAATATATGTCTCTGCCAATAGGAATTTTGCACTGATCTACGTAAAAATAAAAACATCTACAGTGCTGTTCGATAAAAGTGACTCACCTGATTTTTTTTTTACTAAATGTCCTCTTCTCCGATGAAACGAAAGTTGAGCTAAATTCAAAGGATAAGCGATCTAAAATCCGAAGAAGATTTTATAACATTTTTATGTTATAATTTTCGAATAAATAATTATATTTTCTCTAATATATATATATATATATATATATATATATATATATATATATATATATATATATATATATATGCACAGTGTTGTTCAATAAAAGTGACTAACCTGATTTTTTTTACTAAATGTTCTCTTCTCTGAAAGTTGAGCTAAATTCAAAGGATAAGCGATCTAAAATCCGAAAAAGAAGCTTTGAGAGTTCTTTGAATTTAGCAGTAAGTACTGTCAAGCATCCGTTCAGTATAATGTTCTGTGGATGCTTTTCTTTTCATGGAACTGGTTTCTTAAAACCTATTGAAAAGACCCTCAGGAGCGAGCAGTAGAAGAGAATTTTAATCGACCCCACCAAGATCATTTTTATGCAGGATACTGCTCCCTGACACAAATCAAAATTGATGAAGGAATACTTTGATGAGAAGCAGGTGAGTGTTATGACATGGCCGCCCCAATCTCCTGACCTCAAACCCATAGAAACCTTATAGAGCATTATAAAGTACAGGCTCTTGAGAAAGCAGTTGAACAACAAAAAGGATTTGATTGTGAATTTCATATCCGAATGGAATTCAATGCTTGGAGATGAGATTTGCCAGAACCTAATCAAGTTAATGCCAAAAAGGGTTGAAAAGGTTATTCAAAATAAAGGAGGACCCATCGATTATTAAATATTTCGAACTATATTACCTATTATAAATAAATTATACCTCTATTAATCTTTATTTAAAGCTGTTCGGTGATGTTTCTATTGATTACTAGTTGCAGGAAATAAGTGAGTCACTTTTTTTGCACAGAGTTTTTCCCTAAATCTCTCATTTATATCCAAAATTATAATTATCAATAGAATACCTTAGGGTGAGTAAACTTTTTTTTATTAGGTGGTCGGGAAGGGGTCTTTATATTAGTAAGATTAAAAATTAGTTTCACCCCTAAAACAATAGGCGAAAGATTTTTAAGTAAAAAAAATCAGGCGAGTCACTTTTATCGAACAGCACTGTACATGCATCCCTTTCGTATTATTTTTGTTCTATTTACTGTATGACCAAATTCCGTTGAAATACTAGTTCCTGTAAGATCACTGAAGTTAAGCAATGTCGATCCAATCGATGGGTGACCGTTTGGGAACACTGGGTGCTTGGATGTGTGGAACGTGCAAATGATTAATGGCTCGTAATTGTTAATCGGTGAGCCGAGTTCCAATTCCCGTTGGGTTCCTTATATTCACTTATGGGCAAATACCTTTGGGAATATGTATCCATCTCTTCTCCTCCCGCATCCATGGGCTGATAAGTTAAACTTGTATCACTAAACAATTTTTATCTCAAAGACAAAATTCTTACAATATTTTGTCTTCAAAGAATTAACAATGCTTAGAAAAGGAATCAATCAATCAATATTCCAAGATTAATTTGAAGCAAGACGATCACTTAATGGACAACAGTAGCTGAATGCCTCACATAAAAGGCTTGAACAAATAAGACTGCAGTCTAAGAAACGTAGGAGATATGAAACTGGTTATTTAAACAGGTCATTTTGCTTGCGAACTAATTTTTGTCTAAATGCAGATAAATATTTTATTATATCCTCCACCCTCAATTCTTAGAATCTAAAAATATTTTCTGGCTTAAAATAACATGCAAAGCGTAGATAAAGCGAAAAAAACAACAAATCAATCAAACAAACAATTTACTGTATTACTAATAAATGCAACAGAAATACCAAAAACAAGCTCTAAGAATCATGCTGACCTATCAAAGTAGGGCATTATTTTATTTTTAAAATATGAGCACGAAATTAAGAATTACTGTGATGGTTTGGTTTGGTTTGGTTTGGTTTGTTTTACGGCATATCAACTTCAATGGATTATTTAATGCCGACAAGATTTTTAGGATAGATTCGTATGAATAGAATATGTATTCTTTGGTTTAGATGGGTTTGGTTTATTTTGTTTTACGGCATATCAACCTCAATGGGTTATTTAATGCCGACAACATTTTTAGGATAGATTCGTATGAATAGAATATGTATTCTTTGGTTTAGATGGGTTTGGTTTATTTTGTTTTACGGCATATCAACCGCAATGGGTTATTTAATGCCGACAACATTTTTAGGATAGATTCGTATGAATAGAATATGTATTCTTTGGTTTAGATGGGTTTGGTTTATTTTGTTTTACGGCATATCAACCTCAATGGGTTATTTAATGCCGACAACATTTTTAGGATAGATTCGTATGATTAGAATATGTATTCTTTGGTTTAGATTGTTCTGGTTTATTTTGTCTTACGGTATATCAACCTCAATGGGTTATTTCATGTCGACAACATTTTTAGGATAGATTCGTATAAATAGAATATGTATTCTTTGGTTTGGTTTGTTTTGTTTTACGGCATATCAACCGCAATGGGTCATTTAATGCCGACAACTGTTTTTTTTTCCTGGTAATATTTTTGCTTTGTCAAAAATATATTTCTGGTAATATTTTTTCCTCAAAAATATATAGCTGGCAACATTATTTTTTCAAAAACGTATAGCTAGCAACATTATTTTTTCAAAAACATTTTATCAGGGGCCTTGCTCTTGGACGTAGTTTATCGTCATACCCAGGACGCGGATATAGTCTGTGTGTTAACTATTTTCCCATAGCTGGGACCCTAACAGGTGCTACCACCCCAGGTCAGGGTGGACCTGGAAACACCAGCAATTAAGAGGTGGTTCCACGCTCCTCAAAACCTCCTGATCAGAGGCCTTGCTGTTGGACGTGGTTTATCGTCATACCCAGGACGCGGATATAGTTTACTGTCATACCCGGGACGTACTGCGATGGTCAATGGAAAATATGAAATATTTAAAAATGGCGACATATGGAAAAAGTTAGTAAACAGAAATTATCCAATCGTTACCTTGAGAAATTTTACTTCATCTTCCTATTTGAACAAGTTTCATTCCGTAAGATTTTAATTTTAACCGTACAGCTTGCGGACTTTCTTTATAGGAAAAAGTTTAAAATATTTTAAAATATAGTTTAAAATAAGAATAAGAGCAATCGAGCAGTTAAAATAATTTCTTCCCAATTTACTGATTTAAAGGGTAACAATAATTTTCCAATGGGCATTTAACATTGCCAATCATATAGATTATCTTCTTAGCAAATAAATTTAATGATACCTGATCGACAATTGCGACAGAATTTTCCAGATCACAGAAACTGTTGCTGTATATTTTATAAATCGAAAGTACAAACTTCTAATATGATTCGAACTCCCAACCTTTAATATTACACAATTATGAAGAATAGGTTCATAGTAACTTTGGTTAGCAAATTTGTCTCGTTAGAACAATTAAGACTGAGTTGTCATTTCAATCCTCACGCGGTTCCCCAGAGTAAATCGCTATTAAGAAAACTTCCATGTTCTGTAATGGTTAGCAAGTTGAACAGCTCTTCAGTGTGGCTAGACCTCTGGTTATGTAATACTAAAAAAAAGAACTAAACGAGATACCCGTAGACATGGCAGTGGAACGGGAACAGTCTAGCCTATAGATTAAATAAAGTGTCCAGTTAGGATATCCCTATAGGTTACCCGGATGGATATACACCTGATGAAGGCTGGAAGGCACAACGGCCGAACATTTGTGGAAGCAAAATCAAAATGAGAAAAATAGCCCGAATGTAAATAGTGAAAATACTGATGACACCTCATCCGTGAAATTCAGTACTTTCAGTGAATCTGAAGACAACAAACACTTTGACAAATTCCAGAAATAGAAAAACAAAAAATAAAACAAGAATACTAAAAACGATTGGCGCTATTCACATTTTAGAGGTTAAATCCCATAGTATGAAAACATACTAAGTAAGTGTAGTAATATTTTACAATTCTTCTGTAAAACCCTGAAATGAAAAACTAATCGATGTTACCAAGGATATGGTGCGAGAAGTTATGTCTACTCACATGTCCTGTCACACACATTTCTGTTAGCGATGTCTACCAGAAGATTGTCCACTCTGCCAAGAAAGTGTCTCTGCTTGTCTGTTGAGTGCCACGTGACCGACCAATCCGAGAAAGAGGAAGAAAAGTTAACACAAAATATGCATAATTGTGCTTTTAAAGTATACTATTTTCCTTAGTGAATATATTTCTTAAATTTAAATTACAATATGTTCTCAATTACTTGGCACGCCCTGTAAATAAAGTAAAGTGAAATATGTCCCCAAATGGCTATATATATATATATATATATATATATATATATATATATATATATATTATGAAATGGACAAAGTCCAACAATTATTTTTTAAGATATTTTTTCGCTAAATGTTGTTAATACTGATTATGATAATCAGAGCATTTACTTAAATATTTGTATCTACAAAAAGAACGTATAAATATAAAACTGTCTTAATATATATATATATATATATATATATATATATATATATATATATATATATATATGAAGAATATATATATATATGTGTGTGTGAAAAAATATAGTCTTAAGGTGTGCTAAATATTATGGGATAAAGTGGTCAATATCAGAGATAGAGCGTGTGCAAATATAAAAGTGAACATTGAAATCAACACTTAGAGGCGACAATCTGTTTTCGTGGCCTGACGATTGCGTCTGGCATGAAAACAGACTGTCGCCTCTTTAGTGTTGACTTCAATGTTCACTTTTATATATATATATATGTTATGGTCCAGGTTAGGACCAAGGA
This sequence comes from Acanthosepion esculentum, assembly GCA_964036315.1. Classification (NCBI taxonomy): domain Eukaryota; kingdom Metazoa; phylum Mollusca; class Cephalopoda; order Sepiida; family Sepiidae; genus Acanthosepion; species Acanthosepion esculentum. Next base: position 136,783,709 of record OZ038477.1, read on the forward strand.
AGAACAACACGAACACAAGAGTAGAAATAATGAAGATATATTACAAGGAACAATAATACAAGATGTGGAAGGTGTTTGTATGACTGTCAATCTGGTTTGGAGTGAACTACTATTGGCTCGACTTGATTCGTCTCTCTCTCTCTTGAGAGGCGTAGTATACATAGTGTTAGGAAGAGTTCATTCTGCAGTTATATGTAAGGACCCATAACAATATATATATATAGTTATTGTTTGTGAATTATGTGAGCTCACTTAATATGATTACATTTTAACAATAATTTCTTTCACCCTTATTTTGTCTTTTATTGGAAGGCAGCCTGAATAGTTATGATAAAAGACAACTGAAATTATTCTTGCAATAAAAGTCCCAAGAGCCACTCAGAGTAGAGGATTACCGAATGGATTTGTTGTATGGTCATATATATATATGTATATATATATATATATATATATATATATATATATAGATATATATATATATGTATATGTATGTATATATATATATATATATATATATATATATATATATATATATATATATATATATATATATATAAAATGTAAGCCATTCTTATCATTTGACAATAGATATATATTAAATATCAACATTTATCTGCACAACTACAAGAGCAAATTTCGACAGTCATCAGAAAATGTACGATTTAACGTATCATTTAAATGCTGATCTGAGGACTAATCTTGATTCCAGCATTTGTTCTTAATTATAAAACTGTTAAAGTTGAGTAAATAAAGAGAACATTAAGATCCGAATTCTTGATAATGGCGAAACGAATAGCCGAATGTGATCGCTCAAAAAAACCTTCCGTTGGTTCTTGCATGAACTAAACTATGATTTATGTTAACTTATACGCGACAAGTAACAAGCATTTCTTCTCTGTATATATTTCGGATACTATAAACATTATATTTAGTAGGTACACGTGTTTGAGTTGCGGTACCTGTATTTTTTTCTAAATAGTGAAATTAATAAAAATCCGAACTAGCTTGAGGTTTCCGACTCAAGAAAAACTCTGGCTTGGACATCTCCATCTAGTTTGCTTGTTATTATTTCGACATTTTATCGCTTTTTTTCTTTTTATCGTAATTGTTTTTATTTGTACCAAATTTTATTAGTAATGCTTTCTCGCGAAAAGGAGATATGTTGTATGATCCTTGACGTATATTTACCGGGTAGGCTTCCAAAATTCAGTGCAATTTCGCATTAAATTGCTCTCCATTTTAATCAAAATTACATTAAGCTGAAGTTATGGTCAAACCAATTACGACTAAATGTATTTTTCTGTAAACTATATCCTTTATATGGATATAATCTCTTATTTGAAACTAGAAATTTAGCGGCAATGAAAAATTATGGTGAAAGTTGATCGAATACCACTCTAAAATATACAGGATTTTTTAAAAATCATTTCACTCCAATCAAGGCAATAAAGCCATTAGGACACAAGGGTTTACAGCAGGTGAAAGAATAAGCGAAAGAAAAACGTTATTAAGGAAATAGATCAATAAAAGAAGAGGAATCACGAAGACAGTATTTAACGAATGACAATGCATTAAAATTTGTGCGGATCAAAATTGGTAGAAAAGCAAGAAGCCGGAAGAGAGCTCCACAGGTGAGAAGTGTGAGAAAAGAAACTTTTGACAAAGACGGTTGCATCTAGGTAATTCAGCTGTGAATTGATGAGATCTAGTTGCCAATCTAGTACTGCGCTTAAATTTATAAAATTCACAAAAAAGGAAAGAGAAAGATTGAAGCTGGGATACCAGGCCAGAAAGAATAATATTACAGAAGCTTATCTGGATTTTATCATGAATCTCTAAATATATAGCAGGAGTACCAGAGCAGGTGTGGCAGCAATATTTGAACCATGGACGAAGTGAGAGGCTTATAAGTGTGTAAGAAGGATTTAGGTGAGAAAAAATGTCTAGCACGACATACTGAGGCAACTTTCCTAGCAGTTGGTCTACACAATGAAAGCATTCTGATGTGACCTATCATTTCTACGATTTACAAAGCTCCCCTCCTTCTTCTTCTTCTTCTTCTTCTTCTTCTTCTTCTTCTTCTTCTTCTTCTTCTTCTCCATCTACTTCTTCGTCTTCTTCTTCTTCATCTTCTTCTTCGTCATCTTCTTCTTCTTCTTCTTTTTCATCTTCTTCTTCTTCGTCTTCTTCTTCTTCTTCTTCATCATCTTCTTCTTCCGCGTCTTTTTCTTCATCTTCTGCTTCTTCATCATCATCTTCTTCTTCAGCGTCTTTTTCTTCATCTTCTTCTTCATCATCTTCTTCTTCAGCGTCTTTTTCTTCTTCTTCTTCTTCTTCTTCTTCTTCTTCTTCTTCTTCTTCTTCTTCGTCTTCATTTTCTTCTTCTTCATCTTCTTCGTCATCTTCTTCGTCTTCTTTTTCTTCTTTTTCTTCTTCTTCGTCATCATCTTCGTCTTCTTCATCATCTTCGTCTTCGTCTTCTTCGTCTTCTTCATCTCCTTCGTCTTCTCTTTCTTCTTCTTCGTCATCATCTTCGTCTTCGTCTTCTTCGTCTTCTTCCTCTTCTTCTTCTTCTTCTTCTTCTTCTTCTTCTTCTTCTTCTTCTTCTTCATCTTCTTCTTAGTCCTCTTCTTCTTCGTCTACTTCTTCGTCTTTTTCTTCAACATTTTCTTCTCCTTCGTCTTCTTCTACGTCATCATCTTCGTCTTCTTCTTCTTCTTCTTCTTCGTCTTCATCTTCTTCTTCTTCTTCATCATCATATTCGTCTTCTTCTTCTTCTTCATCATCATATTCGTCTTCTTCCTCGTCGTCATCGTCTTCTTCATCTTTTTCTTCGTCGTCTTTTTAGTCTTCTTCGACTTCTTCTTCTTCTTCTTCTTCTTCTTCTTCTTCTTCTTCTTCTTCTTCTTCTTCTTCATCTTCTTCATCATCATCATCTTCTTCTTCTTCTTCCTCTACTTCTTCGTCTTCTCCTTCATCATCTTCTTCTTCATCATCATCTTCGTCCTCTTGTTCTTCGTCTTCGTCGTCATCGTCGTCTTCGTCTACTTCGTCTTCGTCTTCTTCGTCTTCTTCTTCTTCTTCATCATCTTCTCCTTCGTCTTCATCTTCTTCGTCTTCTTTCGTCTTCTCCTCCTTTTCGTATTCTTATCGTCCTATTCTTCTTCTTCTTCTTCTTCTTCTTCTTCTTCTTCTTCTTCTTCTTCTTCTTCTTCTTCGTCTTCTCCTTCTTCTTCTTCTTCATCTTCTTCTTCATCTTCTTCGTCTTCTTTTTCTTCTTCGTCATCCTCTTCGTCGTCGTCTTCTTCTTAGTCTTCTTCATCTTCTTCCTCATCTTCTTCTTCGTCTACTTCTTTTTCTTCTTCTTCTTCTTCTTCGTCTTCTTCTTCTTTGTCATCATCTTCGTCGTCTTCTTCCTCTTCTTCTTTCTGTTGTGTCACTTCAATAATCATGGCTCTCCACAATTTGCGTTCCTTTGTAGCTCGTAATAAGTGTTGTCGTTTTGTTATATCACTTAAACCTTGCTCCGACATCCATTAACTCAAGCTCACTATGTATGTCATGTTTTTTTCGTCTGTCCCTCCTCTGAGTATCAATTTTTGCAAGCACTCTTTCCTCATTATATGCGCTGAAAATTTCAACTCTCTCTTCCTAATGTCAAGTAAAAGTGTCCTTTTTGTTTCGATATCCTCAACACTTTATTTCTGATGTCATGTTCGATCCATAGTATCCACAGAATCCTCCTGTGGAACGACATTACTGTTGCTTCAAGTCTTTTCTTCATCTGTACAGGAGGTCTGATATAGAATAGTGAAAACGGTAGAAAAGTTATATTTACATTATTACTTTGATATATAAACATTTTCATTACTTTTCATATATATATATATAGAGAGAGAGAGATATTGAAAATATTAGTGGTATATATATATATATATATATATATATATATATATATATATATATATATATATATATATATATATATATATATATATATATATATATATAAATTCCCAAGAGGATAGAATCCAGGTAGAACTCAATGTCCAGGATGGAGTAAGAATATAATTTTAAAAAAGCTCAAAAACTAATATTCCATGGTTATAATTTATTACATTTGATATATAACGCCGGTTCGAACTCTGTCGGATACCAGATTTTTTAATACACTAGACGCACTGACCGATACACGTAAATATACACTGTTTAAAAAAAGGGATAACTACTCAAATACGTGTATCCACTGAATATGACATCATAATATATATATATATATATATATATATATATATATATATATATATATATATATATAGACAATATTAGTGGTAAATATACACATACATATGCAATCATATATACAAATACATATATGTATAAAATAATTCCAAGAGGATATGATCCAGTTAGAACACAATGTCCAGGACATAAGTAAGTATATAATAAAAAGACTTAAACACTAATATTCCATGGTCATAATTTATTCAATACTGCGGTGGGTGGGTGTTATCATTTGACTCATGAAAGAGTGAGTATGAGGTGATGTGTGTACGTGAATAGATCCGTGTGAGTGTGGATGAGTAGGTTGTGATTTGCAGGGTTATATATTAAAACTATCTATATTGTTAAGTTTATAGCTTGGCCCGGCTGGACAATGTGTTTTTGAACGTCGTCTCCACTTAGTTTCATGGAATCCTAAAATCTTTCTAATGTTATCTTCTCTAAACTTTTCCATTCTCTCAATTATAGCGAATTTAGCATGGGTTTTGAAATCGGTTTTTCTAGGCGTGTGTATATATATAGGTGTGTGTGTGTATGTGTGTGTATGTATGTGTTGTAGGTGTCTGGGCGGGAGTATAAGATTTTATCGCCTATGGGGTGTGTATGTCGCCAAGAAATGTACACTCTTCCGGTATATCTTCGGACGTTTGAAAATACGCACACTTTTCTCACTGAAACCCTTCTTTAAATCTTCTCTCTGTTAAAGATTAATGCCCACTGCACCTCTGGACCTCCCTGCCTCTCTCGTCTGTTACCCCTCTATATAGCTCCCATGTCCTCCCACATTCTCACACATATACTCTTACTAATATTTTCCCGAAGTTGTTTTTTCTGTTTTCTTTTTGAATCTGTATAATTTGTTCCGTTTTTACGATTCCAATGGAATAAATTATGACCATGGAATATTAGTGCTTAAGTCTTTTTATTATATATATATATATATATATATATATATATATATATATATATATATATATGCCATTCGCAGACAGTACTGTTTCGCTGTATCACAGCTCCTCAGTGTGACTAGACATCCGAATACTTCAAGCCCGGATCGAAACCCAACAGATCAGTCACAGTTTCTACCACTGAGCTATCTTCATTCGACAATATATATATTTATGTATATATGTATGTATATATATGTGTGTGTGTATGTATATATATACGTATGCATATGTACGTATATATATATATATATATATATATATATATATATATATATATATATATATATATATATATATAGATATCCACTATATGTATCCACTTAATATAACATCATAATATATAATATATATGTAAAACCTAATTAGAAATCGTAAACAAATTTTAATGGATTTAAGTAGTGTTACTAAGATCTCAATTCTGTGCAAATGTAGGATCTCACGAACGTCAAATTCAAATACCCTTCAACATTTGAAAAAATAAACACACATTTCTTGTCGTATGTTAAAATAATGAAGGCTCACATCCATAAAATGATTAACAATATTTTCCCTTCTAAAATCGATATTAAAAATTGCGAAATAAATTTATTATCCTATAAAACATCTGAATTTAATAAATCTAACTTTTAACTTCCTGTCATCCGATTTTTTCTTATAAATAGCGTAAAGAAAATTAATTAGAATTCAGTATATGCTACATCAGCATTGTAGCTTATGTAACAGCGTTTTCCCTGTCGAGGAGTGTTTGCTTGATTTGAACCTTTTAAAACTCTTTATCCTACATTCAGCACCATCACTTGATAAGACACCAGATGTGTTGAAACAAAATGGCTATTTATATAATGATTTATAACATATTTATGTTATAATTTCCGAATAAATTACATTTGCTCAACTCTGTATTGAGCACTCTTTTAAGAATTGTATTTTTGGCTTTTGGAATTTATTCCGCATACACCAATCCTATACCTGCATATATATATATATATATATATATATATATATATATATATATATATATATATATATATATATATATATATCGGGTCGGGTAGTTAATGTTGAATGGAGTGTGGACATTCTTCCGATGATAAGCATCGGTCAAAGTTTGGGTAGGTCAACCACCTAGCGTCCTAAGTTTGAGAGGTAGGGGAGGGAAGATAGCGATAGGGGATAATATTACACTTTAGTAGGTAAAAATGGTTTTGTCTATATGATAAAATTATAATAAATAAATAAATATATATATATATATATATATATATATATATATATATATATATATATATATATATATATATATATATATTTGTGCATTTAGGCAGCAATCCTTCTTTCAAGCACATTTCATTAAAAACGACTGACAAGGTGCTTTTATTTAGTTTTTTATATAATTTCTCGTGCGATCTAATAAAGTTTTTCTTTTCAGAGGATAAATTATATAAAAATTGTCCGAATGTTCTTTTCCGAGCGCTTTCGGCTATACATTTAGCCATTATCACGGATTATATTTCAACTGTTAGAATTAGAAATAGTTTGTGTGTGTTTTATAAAGTGATTCATTTTTTTGTTTCAAAACACGGTCAAGATATTATGTCCATGTTCAAAGTTAATATTATTAAGGGTTCGTTTGTTTAATTTTATAAGTAAGGCTTCCATTATTTTTAGCCTTTTTTTGCAAGTGGATGATGCTATTATATTAGTGTTGTCGACAAGTATATTCCGAATAGTGTCCGGTAGGTCTCCATGAATATTTAAATGAGATCTAATTGAGCTATTGTCAGAAAGGTGTAGGGTTAATCTGCGTGTTAAACGATTTGTAGTGTGGCCTATATAATTATTTACGAAAGTTGATTCTTGAGGAATACAATTCCTTAATGGACATTTGAATTCGTAAATAATATTTGCTCTATTTCATTTTGTTGTAGGAGGTGAATTATTATTTTTAACTATAAGGTTACAAGTTTTAAATTTTATATAAATATAATATATATATATATATATATATATATATATATATATATATATATATATATATATATATATATATATATATATATATATATATCCGAGAGATATGATTCCTTTCATAAGGCTAATTGGTACATATTTCACCATTATGGTCTTTGTCGTTGAGCAGTCTAAAAGCATGACCGGTTGTTTCTGCTACATAAATTGGGATGCAGTTTCGAGCCTTGCCAAAGGGCCAATTTTTTATTAAAAGACTGGAAAGAGGGAGATCGGCTGACGGAAATTATGTAGTTTAAATAAAATCGAGATGTCTTCTCAAATGCTTGTGTCCACTAAATGCAACACATAAATATATGTATATATATATATATATATATATATATATATATATGTGCTCCTGAAAAATTTATTTCGGTTGAGCTCTCTGGGGAGGAAGTGTGGGTTTGTAAGCAATCACTATTGCGGCTAATAATGCAAGACTCTTCGGTAAATCGAATCGAGTTCTCTCAGTCAGTGTGTGTATATCTAAAAATAAATAAGCTTGAATTCATCTTCATCCCTGCCGTGCGCCAACGGCTTAGTGGTAGAATCCCCAACTCAATTCAGTCGGGTTTTGATCCTAGCTAGAGGCAACTAGAGGCAACCGGACGTCTAGCCACACTGATGAGCTGTGATACAGCGAAACAGTCTGTCTGTGGATGACAATCGAATTCAGCCGGTTTTCGATTCTAGCCAGAGGCAACCGGACGTCTAGCCACACTGATGAGCTGTGATACAGCGAAACAGTCTGTCTGTGGATGACAATATATATATATATATATATATATATATATATATATATATATATATATATATATATATATATATATGGTGTCTCATAACGTTGGGACACGTTTTAAGTGCAAATATCTTCCATTATAACATAAAGTACCAAATATACCTATTTATTACATAGCTGATATACAATTGCATGGTGTAACCGTTACCACGCTTGTATCGCTTGAATCATTACAACTGAGTAGTGAGTTCAATCCTCAAAGGGTGCGTTGTGATTTCGGCTTTAGGAAACATCTAAGCTGTGCTTAGAAAATAGTTTCGGGGACTTCGGTGTAATGGTTAGCAAGCTTACTTCACTAGATCTATTACGAATATATAGTGAGTTCGATCCTCACTGGTTGCTCCAGACTTTCGGCCTTGTGCCACATCTAAGCTACGCTTAGAAAATCATTTTTTAGGAACCTTGAGACAAGGTAAGGTTTAGCAAGTTTGTCTCGCTAGAACAATCATGATAGACTCGTGAGAGCGATCCTCACAGCGTGCCCCCTAATTTCGGCTGTGTGCCATGTGTAAGCTACATTTGAAAAATCACTATACAAGATTTCAACATATTATCTAAGATTTGAATATTAAATCACTAAGATGGTCACCACCTCGAAGAGAACATGCAAGAAGTCTGTCTCATTTCAAACAGTGTGTCTTAGCATATCAACTGGAGTAGCTGCGAACTCTCTCCTGGTGTTTTCTTTTAGTTCCACAGTTGTCTGTGAATGCGTGGTGGATACCATCTCGGATATAATATTCAAATCTTAGGTAATAATTTTAACTCTCTTTGATAATATGTTGAATTCTTACATCTGGCCACCTAACCCTCCAGACTGCAGCCCCCTTGATTATTATGTGTGAGGCGCAGTTGAGCGAGAGACCAAAGATAAACTGATGGCATCGATTATGGCAGCAATCACCAACTTAAAGAAGGAGATCTTCAAGAAAAGTTGCTGAAGATTCCGTAGTCGTCTGGAGGCCGTGAATGAAGCCAATGGTGATTTTATTAAATAAATTTACTCTTTAGTAATTCAAGATGTTTTTGTTTAATGTTGGTAAATATACCTGTTAATATGAGATGTCAGTAATTTTCCCTTTTACGTAATTTAGACGACAATTTATCCATCGCACCCGGGGTATGGAAAGAAATCCATTGACATTTTCTACATTAAGTAGAGTATGAAAAGATTGGGATTATCTCCAAAGTAGGGCAGGTCTGTTCGCCTTAAAAAAAAAAACAACAAATGTTGAAATCCTATCTGTGGACTGTGTTCAAATTCCAATCACTTGTGCAGCGAACGAAGCTCATTAACCACAGCTCACTCACTTACATATTGTCAACGATGCAGCTTTAAGCAAATATCCATTATCAAGGAGGACACATAAATATTTAAGGATTGCACAAATGACGCACCAATTTAAAAAAAAATAACTATATATCAGTAACTTAATTTTAGTCGCTACGGCAACTGGGAATACCTCATTGTCTCTGTGAACATCCTAACTAGTTTTCATATGCAGAATTCATTGTCTGTGGGAGATAAAACAGCAATGAGCTCACCCAAACAATTACCATGAAAGTATATATAGAAAAGACATAGAGATGCAACTTTCCAGCGGTGGAATGGTGATTGAAGCCGGGCCACCAGAGCAGGACCAATAATATTGCTGATTTTTCTTATCAAGGAGCTCAAGTTATTCTAGTTGATTCAAGTATATTAACAAGGGCCGAAAATGCAATATTTCTATTACATCATTAAGGTAACATTTGTTTGATATTTGCTTTAGATAGTTTAATACGATTTTACACATTTTCTTTCAGATTTTATTCGATAAACCAATTATAAACTGTAAGCATAAGAATTTATTATTTTAGGAAAAGCAGCTGTCTTTTATTAGTTTATTTTCCAGGCGGCATATCCACTTTCCTTCGTAATTTCAAATCGCTTTATCTGACAACTGCTAAAGATATTGAAAAGAAATAGTCGGTTCATACTGTCACAAGAGAAAATGGCTGACATCTTCAGTCACGCTTTACCTTTGCAATAATCAGATTAGACCTAAAATGGTGTCTTGCTGCCATATGTAGGCTGGAGCTACTCAATCTTCATTTACCAGCATTGATAAAGTTCGATAAAAATTCCCGTAGTCTTGTGAGGAAAGCGATTCTTCATTCGTCAACCTCTTCCTTGTTACAATTCTTGGATACTAGTGAGCCAACCAAAATGAGCTGACTCATTTTATAGTCCACCAAGAGAAGAGTTAACCAATCAGAAAGCTCAAAATATTCAATCCGACGTGTATAAAGGCAGCCATTTTGTTTTTTCTCCGAATATCTTCACTGCCAACCTCTGATATTGAAGACCTGAAGAATTACTGAACAGCTGCTACTTTCTCCGAATATTCACTGCCATCCTCTGATATTGAAGACCTGAAGAATTACTGAACAGATGCTACTAGTGATATTGGCGTGGTTCTATTGAGAGGAAAACGGTTTTTTTCTTTCAAATTAGAACAAATTACTGCGGGCATGCTCACCCGACCGCTACAATGTTCACCTCTTCATGTCAAAGAACAAACGATACTTATCCGCATTCTCCTTATAACATCCAATTTTAATAACATGCCTCATTCATCATAACTATTTTGACAGTAACCTTCTTTGATTGTCTCTCGAGCCTTGTATTGAACTTTTAGTTTTAAAAAACCGCTGACAATCAGTATTAGCCCCACAATGTATATGTATAGCATTGCTGGCCACTCGTATTCTAGGATACCCGTCTACTAGGGCGGCTAGCTAATCCCTATTGCAGACGCTTGCTCAGGCGCATTTGTGTTTATTCAACACCCACAGAGTCCACCTGTGGTTTGTACTGCAACTATTCTGAGCATACCTTATTTGCAGTTACATGTACTGGATTCAGTTTACTTTCATTGACGTTGTCACACATCAGGAAGGTGTGTATGAACGTCATCATTTTGTGGCACAAAATGATGCGTCGCCATTGCCTGTGTGATATTTTACGAAGCTGTGCTTTGTTGATTGTCGCAAAGGCTCTCTGAACGGCGTTCTTCAACTGATGAATATTCTGGTATCGTTTATATGAAACCCCTCCTTGATAAAACCCACAGCGTTGTCACAAGACGTCAGGTCTGGACTTCTGGGAGACCAATCGACAGGTGCTAGAAGTCGTTGCGATCCTCGCTCCATCCATCTATAAAAAAAAAAACTTCATTTAGGTGTTCACTGACAGTGATATTATAATAGGGTGTGGCACCATCTTGTTCAAACCAACTGTCATTCAGGTCAACATTCTGTGGCGTGTCTCAAACGAACGACGGGGTCGCCAATGAAATGTGGCGGCCTTTCACCACATTTATTTAATTTGTTTAGGAACCCAAACTGATGTGAAGAAAGGGTCATGGCAAAGGTATCAATATATACTTGCAGAGAATCTGATTGGTCGATTCTGACCAATCAGTGTATGAGTTTTCGGGGAGACTTCTGGGAACCGGTTCTCCCAAAAGTGCACAAAATTTACTATATGAAAATATAGCGATTTAAAAATTGTCGCTTCAGATGGCAGCGTTGCTTCCTGACCAATGGATGAATGCTGTTGGAGATTTGAATTTGTAAGGGTGAATGTGTGTGTGTGGTGATGATCGCCATAATTCAACCTCTGGAGCTGTGGAAAAGAACACTCCATTAACATAGCCAGGTAAGAATGCTGATTAACAGAAACCTCGAAGAAATAGGGTCCTATCAAGTGCTTACTCTGTATGGCGACCCAAATCATTACATGCAGAGGGTTTTTATCTGTTGCTCCACTTCTTCGTAAAAGTACGGATTTTCTTTGTTCCAGAAATAAATATTCCTAGCCCGTCCACTCGAGTAAATTTTACATTCATCGGAGAAAAAACACCTTTCTAGTTTTGGGGATTGTCGGAAATTAATCAAGTAATCTTACATTGAAGTCATGTCGCCCATCCTCCACGCTCTTTCCAGAATGCACACGATTATGTGTCCATACACTTGTAAACAAGCAGGCTCTCTTCCAAACTGTAGGAGCGCGTGTCAGCCATCTGAAGTAGAAAATTATCTTATGTAGGGATAACAAGTCTTTTCGAACCATCCTGTAGATATTTTCTTTTAGTTAAGACAGGAAAAATGTACATATCTATGTTTTGATTTTTTGTCACCCCAACCAAAGACTAGAGTAATAAGAACAATATAAGAACAAGTAATACAAAGCTATGTCAACCATCCTCCACGCTCTTGCCATAATACACACGATTATGACCATAAACTTGCAAGCAGAATCTCTTCCAAACTGTAGGAGCTCGTGTCAGCCATCTGAAATAGAAAATTATTTGTAGGAGTGACAAGACTTTCGCACCAGCCTGGAGATATGTTCTTTTAGCTAAGATAGGAAAAATATACATATCTATCTTTTGAGTTTCATTCCAATTTATTCATCCACTTAGACTTACTTTCATTCCCATTACATGACAGAAAGAAATGTTCTTTTTTAATGGAGCAGGTTCCTTTCGTGCATCTAATCTCAAAGCGAATGGATTTTCTGTTGGATGTCTGTGAACAATTCCAGTAGAACTCACGTGAGGTGGCTGGTAGGACAAACCTAGAGACAACGAGGAAACTGACAGACCGCTACATATATCCCTAATTACTTCAATGTGGAATAACAAGATATTCGCTATATTGACTTTCTTGCAAATACCCATGGGAAAGATAAGAATCTAATTATTTTCTCCCCGGCTATGGGTTAAATAGTAGGACTTGTATCAGAAAATAATTATATATAATAATTTTTTTTTCAATCCAAAAATGTCTGTTATATTAACTTACGGGGCATATCCATGAGAAAGATAAAAATGTAATTCTTCTTCTCTAAACTATGGATTAAATAGTAGGTCGTATATCAGAAAATCATAATTATCTCAAAAACGTCTTACAAATCAAAAATATGTTTCGGCTTTAAATAACATTAAAAAGGTTGATAAGCCGTAAAAACAAATCAATCGATCATTCAGCTACTCGCCTAGCCTGGAATTTATTATAAATGAAAGGACAATATAAACACTATATAAGTTAAATATTACTTATAAATATTTCGCTCAAAGAGAACGTAGATAATTATTGTCTCCCTTAAATAGGTCTCTGGTAATCACGCCGTATGGGAATGTACGGAGGAGAAAGTTAATAATAATAATAATAATAATAATATCGACGATGCATTCGAAAAGAAAATGAAAGAGAAAGAGTAATCTCTCAAAGGATTCATGTATTCCTGGCCAAGTAGCCTGTCTCTTCAGGCAGTATCTTTTCATCGAGAGGTAACAAGTGTTAATTCCTGGTCGGAGTTGGCATATGCAAAGGGATCATGATATCTGAGGGTCGTAGGAGCACCACATGTACTGCAGCCATAGCATCAAAGGTGTCTGATGCACAAAATAACATAACGGAGCCCATTCCTGTCTAGACTGCTTTCATCCAGTCATACCTTTCCCAAGTGTATTTGCGCGTATAGAAGGAATTCGAACTCGAATCTCCGTTTTCTCATTCCCTAACACCACCGCGCATCCATGCCAATCTACCACTGGATCTGGATCTACCACTTTAAACTCGGCCTTGTACCTTCCTTTCGAGTGGGTGTGCGGTTAAATATCATGGGGCATTTTTGGATCGTTCCCAGACAGTTTTCAGGAGAGAGGCATTTCTCACGAGCGTCAGTTACCGTGAGTAAGTTACGAAATTTGCCGAGAATCTACAAAGCTTACGGTGAAGTGATATACAATATTAGCGAAGTGATATTGCAAGTATTCATCAAGAATTAAAAGTTTTTATGGGTCCAATAAAACGCCTTCCAACTTGTTGACTTTTGTTGTATTCAAAACCTCCACATTATCGGTTCGACGAGTGAGCTTGTCTTTCTGTTATATCAGTTAAAATGAATATATATATATATATATATATATATATATATATATATATATATATATATATATATATATATATATATATATATATATATATTAGCAGCATTGCCCGGCGTTGCCTGGGTTTATTCAAAAAAAGATCACTAACTTCATCCAATCTGTAAAGTTAAAATAAAGATCTTTCTTGTGTGCCTCTTATCTATATGGCGAAAAATTATAATGACATGAAGTGTGAAAACATTTATAACAGGAGAAAGTTGTTTTTTACAGAAGCACAGAAGCTACTATAAATATGAAAAAAAATACTGCTACAAAATACACAATTGAGGCATCAAGGGGTTTATAGGGTCACCCAGGGGGTCCCCTCATGCATTTTTAAAAATCTGACAACCGATTTCTATCTAATTGTAAGAGCGTAACAAACATGCAAAATTTCATCCAAATCGAAAATTTGAACTTTTGGGGGTCACTTTGGGGCGCCCTGGGGTTCCCAGTGTCGAGAGAAACGAAAATCAATATAGCGTATAATAAGAGTGACAGTAAGTTGCATACACTTATCAAGTTTCATTAAAATCGGCCTTAGGGTTTAGACTCCAAGTTTGAAAGTTTAAAAACAACCAAACTAATGGAAATTCCCATTTAAACATTATATTTATCGATTATCGGTTATTGATTCTTGAAAAATGACAATTTTTTTGCCTAGACACCTCAATTATCGAGTACAATCTATGTTCCAAATTTGGTGGAAATATGCCTCATGGTTCTCGAGTAGTTCGCGAACACACACACACAACACACACACACACGCATACACACACACACATAGTCAGTTTTATATATAATATATAGAAGATTATAGATAGAAGATATATATATATATATATATATATATATATATATATATATATATATATATATATATATATATATATAAGCAAATCACCCTAAGCAAGGCGGGAGTGTCACTAGCACGCAAGATGTTACAGAGAGTAAGAATAAAGAGTAGTTTTGGGGAAAAGACAGGGATCAAAGTCAAGGCATCAGAAGATGTCGATTGACATTGCGTTGAAGATTATAGCTTTCAGGGAAACAAGTAAGAGGAAGGGAGTTCCACTCATAGGAAGTGCGAGATTAGAAGCTATTAGAGTAGAATAGATGGCTAAATATAGCCTTTTCAACAGAAAGGGTGGGACCGATATACCAACCTAGTAGCACGCTTAAATTCATGCAATTTGGGAACCAGTGAAAGTAGCTCGTCGGAGCAGTTGCCATGAAAGTACTTGTAGAAAAGACAGAGGGAAGCCACAGCACGTCTGTGAGATTGCGACAGCAGACGGGATCCGAGATCAGGACCAACCATGTTGCATCTCCGTCGCTGGATTTTGTCGAGGACCTCGAGATGAACAGCGGAAGCACCAGATCATATATGGCAGCAGTATTCCATGCAAGGACGAATGGCTGATTTGTAGATTCGAAGGATGAACTCAAGCGAGAAAAACCTTCTCGCACGACACAGAAAACCAACTTTCCTTGCAGTAGATGAAGCTATAGATTCAATGTTGTTGTTCCACTTCAGATGTTAACACTCTGTAAATATTTCTCATTGTTATGGTGACCTATCTACATTAGAATGAACTCACCTACATTCAGAAATACTAACCTGCGAGTCTTCCTAAGAAGGCAGTTGGGACTTCTGACTGTTTGCGACGTCTGTCAAACTCTCTGCGTTGGCAGAGAGGAATCCGGACGAGGCTTTGCCGAAGGGCAAAGTTTCGCCCAAGGAGGTAGACAGGCCCTGAACCCGTTTATACGTGTTCTATGGGAATATTTTCGAGAACCCACGGTAAACTCGGCCTTGTACCACATACATTCCGCGTGGGGGGACTGTTAAATATCGATGTATTATCTTCTATATATGTTCTGTTATTTCAATACACTTGTTCAGCCTACCTTCTTCTTTCATTGTCTTTTTTTCTGGCCCCTAACTGGCCACAACAATTATGTAATAGATTTTTTTTAAATAACGTTCACCCTGTACAAGATCCAAGAGCCAGTCGAGGTAGAGTGTTACATGGTAAAAGATAAGAGACACTGGTTATTTGGAGATAATTGTTAATCCTAGACTTGAATAGATTAAGATTGTAGTGTTTGAGGAAACAGTCTTTTGCGAGTCGGTTCCACAAAATAGCGGTTCGGGGGTGAGAGGCAGTTTGTACGGATAGGAGGGAAATATAACGGTTAACCCTTGACTTGAACAGGTTAAGCTTGCACTGATCGGGGAAACATCGTTTTGAGAGTCGGATCCACAAAGCAGGTTGAGGGTTAAAGAGTAAGAGACACAGTTTATGCGGGTATGTAGGGAAGATAACGCTTGACCCTAGACTTGAAGAGGTTCAGATTGTAGAGATCAGGGAAGGAAGCATCCTCTCGGGAGTATAAATGAGGTTGTCATATGAACGAAAGAGGAGGAAAGAAGTGATGATTAAGAGGATATTTGGGGAAGATAACGGCTGACCCTAGACTTGAAGAGGTTAAGATTGTAGCGATCAAGGAAGCATCCTCTCAGGAGTATGAATGAGGTTGTTATATGAACGTAAGAGTCGGAGGTAAGAAGTGCTGATTATGTAGATATATAGGAACGATAACGGTTGACACGAGACTTGAAGAGGTTAAGATTGTAGCGATCAAGGAAGCATTCTCTCAGGAGTATGCGTGAGGTTGTTATATGAACATAAGAGGAGGAGGTAAGAAGTGCTGATTATGAGGATATATAGGAAAGATAACTGTTAACCCTTGACTTGAAGAGGTTAAGATTGTAGACATCATGGAAGCATCCTCTCGGGAGTATGGATGAGGTTGTTACATGAACGTAAGTGGAGGAAAGAAGTGATGATTATGAGGATATTTGGGGAAGATAACGACTGACCCTAGACTTGAAAAGGTTAAGATTGTAGCCATCAGGGAAGCATCCTCTCAGGAGTATGCGTGAGGTTGTTATATGAACGTATGAGGAG
The DNA here is from genome assembly GCA_964036315.1 of Acanthosepion esculentum. Lineage (NCBI taxonomy): Eukaryota > Metazoa > Mollusca > Cephalopoda > Sepiida > Sepiidae > Acanthosepion > Acanthosepion esculentum. The sequence continues at coordinate 136,800,708 of OZ038477.1, forward strand.
GAGTTAAGAAGAACAGATTATGTAGATATATTGGAAAGATAACAGTTGACTTTAGACTTGAAGAGGTTAACATTGTAGTGATCGCGGAAACATCCTTTTGGGTATCGGTTTTATAAAGCAGTGGTTCGCGGGAAGAAGTTGTAAAAGTGCTACATACTTCTCGCCAACGGAATACGGAGGGGATATGGGTCGTGGGTCTTTGCCGTGAAAGTCAGGCCTAGCAGAACCAAAGAATGTAGTTCGTTCCAGCACTTTCCGTAAAAGTAGCGATAGAGCGGCGACAGGCTTGCCACAGGTTTTAAGTACACTGAAATGAACTGGACTGACACCTCCGATCTAAAATACATTGTTAATCCTAGATTTGAACAGATTAACCCTTTGAGACCTGACCATCGCTTTACCGGTGGTAGAAAAAAAATGACTTAATGCCCAGCCACCGGTTGAACTATGGGTAAACACTTGCGTCGTGTTTTGCTATTGGTTAAGACAACCAATTTGGGTAAACTTGGACACAAAGAAAGATTTCTGGCGATAAAGTGAAGGCATGCAATCATACTCTCTCCCTGCTAAGTATAATACTTATATATTTTGTAAGTATTTTTATATCTACCTTGAAAAATTACATACCAATTATTTGCGAATTTTGACTCAGCACCTCAGGCAGAAGGGTTAAAATTGTACAGGAACGCAGGCCTCGAATGGTTAAGCTTGTAGTGATCGAGGAAATATCCTTTTGAGAGTTGGTTCCACAAAATAACGGTTCGGGTAAGAAGCTGTTCGAGTGGAAGTTACATCTTACTAATGACGGTGGTTCGCTTCAATGTGCCTGGCAAGGTTAGAACTAGTGGAATTATACGATGTAGTGGGTCTAAATAGCAATAGAGTAGCAAGAGGCATGCAACGTTTCATTTGTGAGAAAGTTGTTCTTAGGTGGTAAATAATTCATCACCCACAAGGCGGCGTAGACTGTAAAAAAATTAAAAACTTAACAGCTCCTGCCAATATATGACAGCAGTACTTCATTTTTGTTTTGGTTTGATTTGTTTTGTTTTATTTTACGGTATATCAACCTCAATGGGGTATTTAATGCCGACAAGATTTTTATTGCTGGCAATATCTTTTTCAAATAGAGAGAGAGAAAGAGAGATATATATATAATGAGAGAGAGAAGGAAATAGATAGATAGATATATAGATAGATAGAGAGAGAGAGGGGGGACAGAGAGAGAGAGAAATTGGTTTGGTTTGGTTTGGTTTGGTTTGGTTTGGTTTGATTTACGGCATATCAACCTCGATGGGTTATTTAATGCCGACAAGATTTTTATTGCTGGTAATATTTTTTCAAATAGATAGATAGAGAGAGACAGACAGACAGACAGACAGACAGACAGAATTGTCATAGAAAGAAAGAGGGAGAGAGATGGAGAGAGAGAGAGATTGGTTTGTTTTGGTTTGGTTTATTTTACGGCATATCAACCTCAATGAATTATTTAATGCCGACAAGATTTTTATTGCTGGTAATATATTTTTCAAATAGATAGATAGATAGATAGATAGATAGATTAGGATTGATAAAGAGACATAGATAGATAGATAGATAGATAGATAGATAGATTAGTTTGGTTTGTTTTACGGCATATCAATCTCAAGGAGTTATTTAATGCCAACAATGTTTTTATATTAGAAAAGTAGTTGTAGAAAACCAGAGCCAGACAGCTGATCTCTCCTCTCACCGAGGTCTGACAGCTCAATGGGAGTGTGGGGTCTGGTTGGTCATATTCAGTGCTTCGTAAACTAAACTAGTGACATGCCATCACCATCATATTTCCGATACCACGTCAGACGGCCTCTTCATTTCGATGATCTTCCTACTCTGAACGGTAGGTTCACCTCACTCTGTGCGAAATCCAGATGTTGACATGAAATAAGCCAACAAATGTCGACATGACATAAAATCAGCCAAACTAGAGGTCACTCACCTCGTAATGAATCTAATCTTGGACTTAGTAGTAATGTGATAGGTCCTGATCTGTTATCTCGTCTACAGTCACTTTCTCACAGAAGTGCTGTGGCTTCCCTCTGTCTTTTCTACAAATATTTTAACTGCTCTGACGAGATACTTTCACTGGTACCGAACTGTATGAATGCAAGCGAGCTACTAGGTTGGTATCTTGGTCCCACCCTTTCACTGTCGAAACAGTTATATGTAACCGCCTCTTCCACTTCAACAGCTTCATCTCTCGCACTTCCCAACAGTGGAACTCCGTTCCTCTTACTTGCTTCTCTGATTGCTATAATCGTCAAATATTCAAATGTAATGTCAATCGATATCTTCTGATGCCTTGATCCTAATCCCCGTCCTTCTATATATAATTTCCTCAAACACCCCTCTTTACTCTTGCTCTCACTCTCTGTAAACCCTTGGGTGCTAGTGTCACTCCCGCCTTGCTTGGGGTGAAATGCTTTTAAAAAAAATAAAAAGACTAACCTCACTTCGAGTCACGTGACTTCTAGGTTAGATGTTTTTATTATATACTACGAGGGTCATTCAATAAATAAGGTGAATTTTTCGGTATAAGGACTTCTAATACAGATAGAAGCTTACTTTTGTTTTTGTTTTTCAACATAGTCTTCCAGCACTGTCACACACTTTTCCCATCTGTGCACAAGCTTCCGTATTCCCTCAGCGTAAAAATCTTTGGACTGATGTCTCAGCCAGTCGCTCACAACACTTTTGACTTCATCATCACTTTTAAACTTCGTGCCTCTCGTGAACGCTTTCAAGAGACCAAACAGGTGAAAGTCTGAAGGGGCAAGGTCTGGGCTGTAAGGGGGATGACGGAGCAGTTCCCAGCCCAGCTCGTTGATGGTCTGCACCGTTTGGGCTGCTGTGTGAGGCCTTGCGTTGTCCTGTTGCAAGATGTCTCCTTCTAACTGATGACCCCTGCGTTTGTCCCAACAGATAAGCTCAAAGTCCTTGCAATGTCATCCACTGTCACCCTTCTGTCAGACTGAATGAGGTCATTGACTGATTCGATCACCCCAGGAGACCTCACTTCTGTAGGCCTCCTAGGCCTGTCTTCATCCTCAACACTGCTCCATCCTTCTTGAAACAATTTAGCCCACTTTTAGACATTTTTTGGCTGAAACATGTGGCACCATACACAGTTGACATTCTCCTATGAATTTCAACTGGTTTGCACCCTTCAGCAACCAAAAACTTGATAACTGACCGTTGTTCAATCCTGGAGCATGCTTCTTGGTCGGCCATCTTTGTTAATCGTTTTTTTTTAATCTGCAAAAGAAATTAAATCCATGGGGAAAAAGAAGTAAAACAAAAAAAAAAATAAATAAAAAAGAGTAAGCTTCTATCTGTATTAGGAGTCCTTATACCGAAAAATTCAACTTATTTATTGAATGATCCTCGTATTTTTAACACTGAGTAATGAGTTTATTTCTCACTAGGTACCTCATCGGCTTACGGTTACACACGTTGAAACACGTTCCCGTACGATTACCGAAGTTAAGCAACGCTGGGGCTGGTCAGTACGTAGCTGAGTGACCCCCTTGGGAATACCAGTAGCTGTAAGGCGTGCCTCTCGTGTGATGGATAATGGTTCGGTATTGTTAATCGGAGTGTCGAGTTCCATTTACCATTGGGAAATGTATGAATCCACCTCTTCTCCCCCAGCTATGGATTAATCGGTAAGTCTTGGATCAGTAAACAATGGGTTGGTAATTCGTAGAAAATCAATCAATAAGTTCCTCATACTAAATTTGGTATTAACCCAAACGCTGACACAACAATTCACGTCATCCTCAAACTGTCCAAGTCGTTTTTTTCTTGTTTTGTATTAAAGAGACACCTCTTTTCCTATATATTTTATACTCGAAGCAGGTTGTAGAATGGATCGGCTGAAACGTTTTGAGAGAAGAGAAGAGAAGCAGCAAGAAAAAGCATTCCATAGTCCGAATGACTCTAGCAATTTTTTTCGGGATATTAAAAGAAACGAGAACTGTATTAAAATTGTACGGTGTGTGGTCGGGGGGCGAGGTCACAATGACGTTCGGGCTGTTATTTATCATCATTGTTGTTTATATTTATTTTTTGTGCACAGTTGCTTTGGGGGAGAAGGGGTGGGGCACACCAGTCGACATTTTTTTGTTGCTTAGTCTCCAGACCCTCTCATTTTCTTATTGTTTATTACAAATAAAACTTCTAAACTCTGGTCACGTTTGCAGACACAAGGCTGAACTCATTTTTTTTAAAACTGAAAGCAAATTCGGGAAAAGCACAGTGATTTATTTCCTTATTTGCTTATTGCAATTTTTTTTGCTTCTTTATAAAAAAAAAATAAATGATGTAATTATTGTAAGAACATTACCATTAAAGCTTCCATCACTACCACGACGAGAACCTCTGCAGGAATCTATAATATTACTCTTTATGTGTGACTGTTACCGGTTACTATATTGGATCAAAGTGTAGTATCTGTTCGCAGATCGCTCGCTTAGTCGGCCTTCTGCCTGAGAGCTTCACTCGATACTTACCTGGTGTAGGGATTCGTCCCTGCGCTGGTGGTATCATGGCTACGACTAGCTTGGACCGGCTCCGGTCTGGACCAGCTATGACAAGCCAAGACTAGCTATGACCAGCTTGGACAAGCTTAGACCAGCTATGACCAGCTTGGACAAGCTATGACCAGCCAAGACCGGCGGCCCGGGTGAAAACACTCGGGTCCCCACGTTAAAAACCTACCTTGTGTCACAATCTGACTCAGTGGGGGGGTCAAGTAAATACCAAGTGTAGTATCTGTTCTGTCTTTAGCATTTCTCAGCTGGAATCATCTGGAATTGTACAAGGCCCAGAGCCACTCGAGGTTTACTGAGTAATAGGCGCAGTTTATATGTATATGCAAGGAAGAAAACATTTTAACCTAGACTTAAATACGCTAATTGGTTTGGCTTGGTTTACGGCATATCAGTCTCAATGTGTTATTTAATGCCGGCAAGATTTTTATTTCTGGTAATATTTTTTATCTATCTATCTATCTATCTATCTATCTATCTATCTATCTATCTATCTATCTATCTATCTATCTATCTATCTCAGTATATATTTGGTTTGGTCCGTTTTACGGCATATCAACCTCAATGGGTTATTTAATGCCGACAAGATTTTTGTTGCTGGTAATATCTTTTTCAAAAATGTATTACTGGTAATATTTTTTTTCAAATTGTAATAATTTTCTTCAAAACTTCTTTGCTGGTAATAATTTTTATAAAAATATATTGCTGGTATTAAAAAACCTATTTTTACACTCTCATGTGGAGAGCCATGATCGCAAAGTTGTCACCTAGAAAAAGAATCTCTCACATCATACAGTTATTCTTTGTTTTACAAGAGTTCACTTTACTTTTCTTCGCTTTTACGAAACTCCAACATTTGTACGTTTCAATCGCAAACCAAATGCTGAAAAGCGAAGCGTTACCATTAATTTTATGGCAAAAAATGTTAACAATCTTTCATGTCTGCTATTCCGATGCCGAAATTCAAGGTTCGTCAAAGATCTGAATGGATCGCTTCGCGCATTCACATTTGTAGACAAAAAGTTTTCTGTATCTGTCTATATTTCTGAGATGAGGTATTATGTACACTATTTACATTATCCGGACTATTGTCCTCATCTTTGTTGCCATATTTATTACAATGTTTCGGCCTTTCAGTATCTGTCTATATTTCTGAGATGAGGTATTATGTACACTATTTACATTATTCAGACTATTGTCCTCATCTTTGTCGCCATATTTAACACAACGTTTCGGTCGTTGTACGTTCCGCCCTTCTTCAGTTGGTCGGAATGTCGAACTAAACCCTTTATTTCGCTCGCTGGGATAGACTGTTCTAGTTCCACATGCCATGTCTAATGGATGTCAGTTATCAGTTATCTCCTGTTAATTCCCCTCCTCAACTTCTCCATCGCCTTAACCAGGTATTGAACTCACACTCTTTGGACAAGGACACATGGCACAGTGGATAAAGGCGATAGTTAGAACCAGTGACAGGCCGCTGTGATAAATATGGCAACAAAGATGAGGACGAGATTCCGAACAATTGAAAAACTGCCCGAGATGTAAGTGCGTTTTCAAAAATATCACCATGTTTTTCGGCTAAGAACCATGAAAAGAATCTCCTTAACACATGTTTCATTCGTAAGAGCTTCATATGTACCACAGCTGTAACAGCAATGGGCTTAGGCTCATCGCCATAAATATGGGTCGCCCAATGTTGATCGAAATCATTCGTAATAATTTACGAGGCCAGCGTACTAACCATCGCGCTATAATTTAGCGACCTTAAAGTCAGCGACGTAAATTTCAAATCTTTAAACATTGATCAAAAGATCTGCTACATTTTTAGACGGACAGATCACGTGACCCGTATTCCATTTCGGGTTGTAGTGGGGGGCCCACGTACTGCAGCCGTAGCAGCAGGTGGGTGTGTCTGTGGCAAGTTACCCAGAATGTGCCAATCCCTCTTCGGGAGTTGTCCTTTTCCTGGAACGATTTCCCCAGCAAGGTATTGAACTCACACTCGTTGAACAAGGACCCGTGGCACGGTGGAGAAAGGCGTTAGTTAGATCCCGTGACAGGACCCGAGGAGCGATGTACTTAGGCTCATGGCCACCAGTATGGGTCACCTAGTGTGAATCGAAATCATTCGTAATAATTTACGAGGCCATCGTACTAACCGACAGGCTATAATTAGACGACCATAAAGTCAGTGACGTAAATTTAAAATCTTTAAACTTTGATCAAAAATCCAAAGATCTGCTAAATTTTTAGGCCGACAAATCTTCACGATCACGTGTCCCGTATCTCATTTTGGATCGTAGGATGGGGGCATGTTCTGCAGCCGTAGCAGCAGCTTGTGGAAAGATACCCTGAAGGTGCCAATCCCTCTTCAGGATGGATTTTGAATGCAAACTTGTCCTTTTCTTGGATTTCCCTAGCAAGTCTAATAAGTCCAGTCTGCCCTACTATTTACTCCCTACCTTGAAGAAGGTGGATTCATTTCCGTTTCTTTTTAACGTGAAGCGAATGGAACAGAATCGCGATCGGAATTTGAACTCTGTTCGCTGATTTCCCTTTCAGCGCCGTTGACCGTTACGCTGCCTGCACATCCTCGTCAAGAATACAAAAGTTGAAATAATTGCGTATGACGCAGTCGTCGTTCTGCTTGTAACCTTTATGAATTAATCAAAGGAGAATGTGATTTTGAGGTGAGAAATAAGGCGAAGCGTGAATAGACACTGCATCGGGATCAATGGACAAACGGAGCGGGGAAGGCGCACGAGTGCAACAGGGCTTAGCAAGGTTGTCTCGCAGGCAGTCGCAAGTATGATGAGTTCGATCCTCACTTGGAGCTCAAATCACGTTTAGTTGCGTTCTATTCAACTAAACAAAGCAAGATTGTCTCGCAGGCAATCACAAGTATAATGACAACACTTGTTGGATTATTTCAATCAAGATCATCTCAAATCCGTAACTCATTAGAGTCGTAGGTGCACCTTGTGTACTGTAGCCATAA
>OZ038477.1:136813297-136823297 GCA_964036315.1 Acanthosepion esculentum
TGGAGCTAGAGCAAATAAGAGTGAAAGAGGAAAGGATGAAGAGAAGGATAGGGGATAGATCAGGGCATCTGGAGACGTCGATTGACATTACATTTGAATAGTTGGAGATTATAGCTATCAGGAAAACAGGAAGATGCGAGGGAGTTCCACAGGCGAGAGGTGCGAGACATGAAGCTATTGGAGTAGAAGAGACGGCTACATTTAACAGTTTCGACAGTGAAAAGTTGAGAGAGATATGCCAGCCTCGTGGAACGCTTGAATTCATGAAGTCTGGGAACCAGCGAAAACAGCGAATCGGAGCAGTTACCATGAGGGTATTTGTAAAGAAGACAGAGGGAGGCGACGGCACATCTGTGAGAGAGAGACTGCAGACGAGATGCCAGATCACGGTCAGTGACATTGCATATCCGTCTCTGGATATTATCAAGAACATTGAGACAAATATAAGGGGCACCAGATCATATGTATATATATATATATATATATATATATATATATATATATATATATATATATATATATATATATATATGTTTTGAAAAATAAAAATATTAAGAAATTAAAATCTTCAGACACAGTAGGTTGTATATTAATATTCTTTCGGTTTTATTATTTCAATTAGATTCCTTGATTAGTTTGGGCCAGCATGGTCATCATCAGGAGAAAAATAAAATTCCTGTTTGTTCATAGCAGTGAACTACAGGAATTATATATATATATATATATTGAAAAATGAAAAATTATTAAAAAAATTGAAATCTTTAGACACACTGAGTTGAAGATTAATATCCTTTCGTTTTTTTTATTATTATTATTTCATTTAGATTCCTCGACTAGTTTCGGCCAACAAGGCCATCATCAGGAGAAAAAATGAAGAAATATAGTTCTAAGGTGTACTATATTTATGGGATAAAGTGCTCAATATCAGAGCGTATGTAAATATAAATATACAAGTGTACATTGAAGTCAACACTCAGAGGCGACAGGCTGTTTCATGCTGGACACAATCGTCAGGTGGCCTGAAGATTGCATCTAGCATGAAACAGCCGGTCGCCTCCGAGTGTTGACTTCAAAGTTCACTTTTACATATATATATATATATATATATATATATATATATATATATATATATATATATATATATATATATATGTAGAGAGAGAGAGAGAGAGAGACGGTGTAATGGTTAGTATTGTCTCGTTAGAACCCTTATAACTGAGTAGTGAGTTCGATCCTCACTGGGTGTCCCCTACTTTCGGCCTTGTGTCACATCTAAGCTACGCTTGGAAAATATCTCTCTCTGTGTCTCTCGGTCTGCCTGTCTGTCTGTCTGTCTGTCTCTCTCTCTCTCTCTCTCTCTCTCTCTCTATATATATATATATATATATATATATATATATGTTTTTATCTCAGTCTAAATTTGGGGGATATATGGGGGTATTTGTGTGTGTGTCTGTGTGTATCTTACGACTTATCTAAGTCTTATAATATCTAGGGAGCACCCTCAGTTTTTCCTAAATCCATTTAAACCCGTAATATCACTCGTTTTAACCTTGTGTTGTACTAATCTTAGTAAATCACACTTATTATTACGTAATCCTGAGGAATATTTTAAAAATTATTGTTGACATTATTTTTTTTTTCAAATTACTTTTTCCGCTTAAGTTTTTTTTTTTTGTTAATATTTTATGGCATTTTTTTTCCTCCCTAAACTTGTTTGCACTTGAAAAAAAAAAAGGAAGTAAATCATAAAAGCCTAATTTCGTTGAACATTAGAATTACTTGGCTCCAAAGAAACTAGCGAAATATTTGAATGACAAGGCAAGGCGAAAATTATGAGGACAATCACACTCGGACGAGGAAAAGGGGTTGAATACAAAAGCTTCTTTTTTTTTTTTAAGGAAAAATTACAAAAAGTAGCGGGTTGGATACTTTTCACCTTTTTGACTCTTGCTTTGGGGGCAGGATTTAAAAAAAAATATAAAAATATAATAAGGCCATCAAATAATTGGCGGGAAAAGATTTGAATGATTAATGAAATATATTTCTGTTCCTTACTCCCTTCCCTACAAATTTCTCTTCACTTTTCCTTCCTCAACATTTCACGGACTTCAACCACTTTCTCTCTCTCTCTCTATTACCCCAATTATTTCCCATTGTCAAGGCTTTTCTTATAATTCAAGAAGGTAATGATTGAGTTGAGACTTCCTCGACTGATTGTCGACTGATTGTTATTAAATAATAACAATGTCATAATAAAAGAAAATTAGATGGCGTGAATTTTTGTTCTTTCTCAGATTGGTTCTCTGTAAGAATTAAATGCCGAAGTAGATATGATGTGTGTTATACCTACTTACCTTAGTCAACATATATCTATATATCAATCTATCTAAGCCTCTTCATATCTAACTATCTATCTATCTATCTATCTATCTATCTATCTATCGCAGTCTCTTTATCTATCTATCTATCTATCTATCTATCTATCTATCTATCGCAGTCTCTTTATCTATCTATCTATCTATCTATCTATCGCAGTCTCTTTATCTATCTATCTATCTATCTATCTATCGCAGTCTCTTTATCTATCTATCTATCTATCTATCTATCTATCGCAGTCTCTTTATCTATCTATCTATCTATCTATCTATCTATCTATCTATCTATCTATCTGTCTCTTTATCGATCCTAATCTATCTATTTATCTATCTATCTATCTATCTATCTATCTATGTATCTGTCTCTTTATCGATCCTAATCTATCTATTTATCTTTATCTATCTATCTATCTATCTATCTATCTATCTATCTATCTATCTATCTATCTATCTATGTCTCTTTATCGATCCTAATCCATCTATCTATCTATCTATCTATCTATCTATCTATCTATCTATCTATCTATCTATCTATCTATCTCCGCTCCGACGTATCTATTTTTTTCTATACTTAATTTAGTACGACACAGCCTCACAAGCACGACCGATATGTACTACCCCCGAGCCTCCCGACTGGAGGGACAAGACTGATTGAAGGTCCCGGGCAGTGCTTTGGGCCCATCGCTATATTATCATTATTTGCTTTTAACTACCTACATTTATATACGTTTCAAATTCAACTAAGCACAACAGTCTATTAAAGGAGGAAAACTTTTCGCCGATTCTGGAGTCTTTTTTTTGCGTCTAAATCCGTGAATTTGCTTTTCTCATGCTAAGTCCCGATAAATTATATAAAATTCACTATTTTCATCCATAATGTTGAATTTGTTAAAATCTTTTCAAATTTTAACGAGAAAAATCTCAAGTTGAAGTTAAACATTGGCGCATTGCTGTTTTATTTAAGATAGAATCATCTATTTTGACATGTCTCTAATTTGTGTGGAGATAGATACATTCTATTTTATATCCAATTTTTCTAGTTGATCCATTAATGTACATAATGAGACGACAATAAAAAAAAGTGAGATGTAGCAGATTGGGGATCGTCTCATAGTTTCGGTGGTGGATAGGCACGTGACCCGCACACAAGACATACATACATACATACACACACACACACACACACACACGCACACACACACACTCACACACATATATATATATATATATATATATATATATATATATATATATATATATATATATATATGTATGTATGTATAATGAAAAGTTTGGCAATCCGTATGGATAATCCCAAGGAGGATGCCATCTAGAGGGCTTAATGTCAAACCAGAGCAATTATTAATTCAATTTCATTAGAAAACAGACAATATTATGTTTTTTTGTTTTCTCATTGAATTGAATTAATATATATATATATATATATATATATATATATATATATATATATATATATATATATATATATATATATACATATATATATATACATATATATGCATATATATATATATATACATATATATATATATGTATACATATATATATATATGTATATATATATATATATATATATATATATATATATATATATATATATATATATATATATATATATATATTTTCATCACTAGGATATCCTTGCTTGATTCAACTTCTCGTGCATTGGAGTGAGAAACTTGGGGAGAGAAGATGTGGCTTTTGGGGCACAACAATCCTTTGGGTTACGTATATTTGGATGAGTGTCGCCACTGATATTTACTAAGTAGCGGCGCTATATCGAGTCTTCTTCTTCGTCATACAACTGGACCAACATTTGCATTGTGTCAGCCCGTGTTCGATTCTCGTTAGTGGAAGCGCACGGCTCATGAGTCCCAAATAGGACAAAACCGCCGTCCAATACTTTCTACATTTAGCTGAGGATTCTTTTAAAGCATTAAAGCAGCAGCAACCATTAAAAAAATTATTTTCTCCATAGTGCTCAATGGGCGAACTAGAGGATATATATATATATATATATATTTTAGAATTGGACATAGTCCGACAATTTATTTAAAGACATTTATATTATGTTTAACGTTCTTTTTATAGATACAAGTATTTAAGCAAATTTATTTGCTTAAATACTTGTATCTATAAAAAGAACGTTAAACATAATATAAATGTCTTTATATATATATATATATATATATATATATATATATAGGCAACGTATATTCATTTAAGCATGTTTGGTTGGATAATCTAGATATATGCCTATTTTTTTTTATTTTAATTCTCTCAATGGATTTAATAACAGATTTAAGAAATTGTTCTGTGTGTTTAAGAGGATTAAAATAAGAATAAATAGACATAATATGTCTAGTATATTCAACCAAACATGCTTGAATATATATATATATATATATATATATATATGTATATACATATATATATATACATATATACATATATATATATATATATACATATATATATATATATATACATATATATATATATATATACATATATATATACATATATATATATATATATACATATATATATATATATATATATATATATATATATATATATATATATATATATATATATATATACGCCCTATCTCTGATATTGAGCACTTTAACCCATAAACATAGCACATATATAAAACTATATTTATCATATATATATATATATATATATATATATATATTAGATACCTCCACGAGATCGCTAAAAAAAGAGCATAGCCTGATGAAAAAGCCGCCAAACTTGACGAAAACAAAATTTTATCCTCTAAATATTTATGTTATTATTAAGAGGAAAGATCGAAGTTTATTTTAATTATTTTTTCAATTTTTTCTTCTTTTTAGAACAATCTGAATTTTTATTTAAAAATCCTTGTTTCTCTTTGTATCACCGGAACTAGTAAAATAACATACAATTTTTAGCACGTTTTTTGTATGACACCCATTATTTTGGGAAATCTTGCAAAAATAAAAATAATTGTCGGATGTTAATGAAACATTAAGAAAGTATTCACAGATGATCGAAATTATTATAAATATATTTTCTTTTATTAAAGTCCTTGCAGAAATACTTTCTTTTATATTTATTACCTCCCCTAACAAATTTTTTGAAAACGCTAGAAATTCGATCGCGTCAGGTTCAGTGATTACAATAGTTAAAAGCACAAGGCTTTGAGGAATGCAAATCATGTTTTGTTTTTTTTTAATTGGAAAAATTAGCTCTGAATTGTAACATACAAAATTCAATAAAACAAATATATTATTTAATTTCAAATGCTTTTATTTGCTCTTAGTTTTTTTATGATTATGGACAATACTTTCTGAAAGGAAAAGAATTTTCGATTGAAAATGAATTTTTAATACAATTATTTGTTATTTTTTAATTATAATAGATTTTTACATTTAAGTTGTTAAAATATTCTAAAATTAGTTAAAAGCCGCATCAGGTTTTGTAAGTCTCCTTCTGAGATAGATCTTTTTTTAGTGCGTTGTAAATTGTATCGTTTTGACTAATCAGAAGATCCGCAGTAATTAAGAAATGTAATTTTTTATTTATAATCGGGCTGTAATTATAAAGTACGGAAGACCAACCAGAATACAATAATGTTGCGCTATTTGAGTTAAGCATTGTTCTCCGCTGTTAAGGCCTTTACTTTTGCGAAACACGTGTGGAGAAATTTATTTGGTTTTTCAATTTCAACTGAGAAGGGTACCTAAAAGTATCAGTATCATCTCATATATTAATCTCAGTTATGGCAATTTTTCCATAAATGAAATATCAAAATTAATAATAAAATGAATGGAATTACAAATAACATAGTAAAATGTAATAAATGTACATAAAATTAGAGTATTTTATGTACACTTCTGATAAACTTTTTATAAGAAAGGTACCTATAAATTAATTAGATACCTTTCTTATGAAATTTAATCTCATTCGTAACAGTCTTGTTTTAATTTCTTTATAATATATTTTCCATAAAGCATCGTAAATTTAAAGGTGAAAGCTAAGTACAAAAAATAGAGCATTGAGAGTTTTCCTTAAAAATAACGAGGTAAATAATTTGTTAAATTAAATGTAAAATATTTCACTTTTCTCCTTCCGTAGAACAAATTATCCTTACGGAATCCGTCAATGTGTCATTCATCACCTGTCAAGTGGCGCGAAAGTTTATGACCTGCATTGTTTTACTTTCAAATTACATCTTTTCGGCGCAGAAGCTAAGTTAATCTTGGTTCAAAATATTTTAAATAATCATAATTTCTGATTTTCTTAAAATAAGTTTTGAAAAAATGATAATTGATATTTAAAAGTATTTCAAAGTGAGAGTTTCATTGACTTTATAAAATGGAAAAAATGGTTGCCATATGTCAATTTTCGTTTAATAGAGGTTTATAAAACTTCTCTTTCTTTATTCTCTGTGAAAGTATTATATTTTCTTCGGGAAGATTATGAAGCGTCATCCTTTCGCCTTCTTCCCAGTTTTGAATTCCTTTTAATCCTTCGCCGAGATTGGCAGCCGCTCAAGAGGAGAGAGTAGAGTCTGTGCACTTATGTATCCAATAGAAGTGGGGAGGGAAGGGAAGACGGATTCATACCTTTTCCAAGGTTATTAGTGCGAAAGTGCTGAGAGCAGAGTCTGCGCAGTTATGTATCCAATAGAAGTGGGGAGGGAAGGGAAGAAGGATTCATATCTTTTCCAAGGTCATTAGTGCGAAATTGGTTACAGGAGACTATGAATCCGTCTCGCCGCTTCCACTTTAAACGTCAATAGCTGTTAGGCTAACTTTACATTCAGACAGCCTAAATAATAATGATGTGAATAGTTCAGTTTTATTTTTTATTTATTTATTTTTTTTTAGTGATAAATAAATTTCAGGTCTGAAGCGAGTGATAACAACCGCTCCTTATCATTGCACATGGATTCCAAATAAAGGAAACTATTCTGGATTGGTCGATATGCAACAGTTAGTTTTAAAATTTTGTCCTAATAATTCAACTTTTAGAAGATGATATAAGATATGTAATAGCTTATCTCTTTGATTATACTGCTTTCTCTATCTTATTTTATACCGCCGTTTCACTTCTTCCTCTCAACCTATACATTATCCTTTTTCTGTCTCCTTCCTCTTTCCTTCTTTCCTTTTTCACTTCTCTCTAAAACACGCATCCCCTCCTTCTCTTTCTTTTTATTATCTCTTTCTACTCTGACTTAAATACGCTCACCTTTGCACGCGCATGCGCACACACGCATGAATTCTTTTATTTACTCTCTTTCCAAGACTTTTAAAATTTATTACTCACTAAACCAGCTTCTAATTCCTCTTCTGCATTTTTCCTCCTATACTTTTGTCTTTTTTATCCGGTTTCGTAAAAAAAAAATACTTTTCACTATCTATTTAAAAAAAAAAAAGAAACTTCTTTTCGATTAAGTCCTGCAGGGTCAGATATGAATCTCTATAGTTTGCAAATGGCGGCCATTAAGATAATCAACGTGATAAAAAAGGCGCGAACAACATTATTGGCGCGGGTGATGTTAGGCTAATAACAGTAATACCGAATATTTCAAACTTGCGATTTTCGCCCCAAAGCTACGCCTCTTTCTTTCCTTAGATATAATGTTGGGATTGGCTGCCCAAAAAGATCACTAAGTGCGTTCAGCGAGTGATTAACGCGATAACATTCGTAATTTCTTTCGCCATAACAGATTATTGAAGATAAGCCGATGTAGATGCCCAGCAGGTGTGAATATTTTACAGTCAAAAACTACCGCAAGGCTTGGCTAATTAGTGCTTTTGTTTATTACAATAGATTAGTGAGAATAGGAGTTACAATAATTTAGTCCCAGTGACGATTAGTATATATATATATATATATATATATATATATATATATATATATATATATATATATATATATATATATATATATATAGTCAATAATTCCATTTATAAATTGTTGATATGTAAGTATCTATCTATATCAATCAACCAATCCAGTAATTATCTCTCTATCAATTGTTAATGAGTATTTGTCCCACGAGCTGACTAAATACTGCCTATCTCTGACTCTCTGTCGATTTATACTCTTTTACTCTCTATTTCTCTCTCTCTCTCTCTCTCTCTCTCTCTCTCTCTCTCGATATATATATATATGTATTATGTATGTATGTATATGTATATATATATATATGTATATGTATATATATATATATATATATATATATATATATATATATAAATATAAAGTGGCAATAAAGTCATTATATACTTACTTAATTACTTATTATAAAAAAACAAATCATTGAAGCAGGTGGCTTGCACTTCAAACAGTATCGATAATTAATTTACTATTTTTTACCATAGTATTTTATTGTTATTAACGAGAACCATTTTAATGATAAATCTCTGTACTGTTGATTAATTACTTTGTTTTAATTGTTATTATTAGTAACTTTATTGCCACCCTATAATATATATATATATATATATATATATATATATATATATATATATATATATATATATATATATATATATATATGTACATATACATATATATATATATATATATATATATATATATATATATATACTAGGATGAAGAAATATAGTTTTAAGGTGTGCTATATTTATGGGATAAAGCGCTCAATATCAGTGATAGAGCGTGTGTAAATATAAAACTGAACATTGAATTAACACTCAGAGGCGACAGACTGTTTCATGCTGGACGTAATCGTCAGGCAGCCTGGTAAGCTATATTTATGGTATGAAGTGCTCAATATCGGAGATAGAGCTTATGAAAATATAAAAGTGAACATTGAAATCAACAATCAGATAAACAAAATCATCAGGCTTGATGATTGCATTTAGCATGAAACAGTCTGTAGGGTCTGAGTTCTTATATATATATATATATATATATATATATATATATATATATATATATATATATATATATATATATATATATATGAATAGGAATATGAGAACAGATTTTTAGAGCCACACCATCCAAATAATATTCTGATACAAAGTATCATCACTATTAAAAAAATATATATTTTAAGTGACGTTTCGACTGGCGCTTCGTCACAACAAAAAAATCGTTAAAATTGAGAGAGAAACTACTGAAGGAACAAAAACCCCCTTGTAAGAGAATTAAAAGAGATAAGAGGCAAGGGAAAGAAGAAAAAAAAGTTAGCCAGAACACGACAAAGACTCGCAGAAGAGTGCCAATATATATTTCAGCTCCCTCTGCCTGCACAGAGTCGGACGAAACATGATCCAAGATGTTATGATGATGATTCGCCCAAACACTGTGCCGAACAGAGAAGAAATTCACTGAATAATTGGGCCCACAAGTGACAGAACTCATTAAAAGCTAACCGGTAACAGACTCATATGCATGTGAGTATCCGGGTGTTAATGGAGCATGTCTTCGTATGAAGCCAGCCACGCGCTGCGCCACCCACACATAGTCGGCCTCACACCGACATTTAAAACGATAAATAACGCGACATTGTTGATAGGTGGGCAAGACATCCTTCCGGACAGATGGGAAAGCGCTGCTCGTAGAAAAGA
>OZ038477.1:136828297-136873297 GCA_964036315.1 Acanthosepion esculentum
CTGTTTGCTTCAAAGCCAGAATGGGTAACAATGACCAGCCACTCATATCCGATTATGAATATGTACAGGCCAATCTCTGCTGCAGGTGCCTGCTCAAGCACATTTGTTTTTGTTCACAGAGTCGATTTTTGGCATATACAGTAACTTTATCCTGGGTATGACGATAAACTACACCCGGCAGCAAGGCCACTGATCGGGAGATTAGAGATTTTGAGGTGCGTGGAAACACTTCTTAGTTGCTGTTGTTCCCAAATCCACCCTGAAACGTGGTGGTAGCACCTGTTAGGGTCCCAACTATGGGGAAATAGTTAATCACTCCAAACTTGGGTTAAAACACTTTAAAATTTTAAAAATACATTTTCAGAGGAAAAACAATTACCATAAATACATTTTTGAATAAAAAATACCAGCAATACATTTTTGAAGAAAAAATACCCCAATACATTATTGAATGAGAAAATACCAGCAATATATTTTCGAAGAAAAAATACCAGCAATACATTTTTGAAGAAAAATACCCTCAATACATTATTGAATGAGAAAATACCAGCAATATATTTTTGAAGAAAAAATACCAGCAATACATTATTGAAGAAAAATACCCCCAATACATTATTGAATGAGAAAATACCAGCAATATATTTTTGAAGAAAAAATACCAGCAATACATTATTGAAGAAAAATACCCCCAATACATTATTGAATGAGAAAATACCAGCAATATATTTTCGAAGAAAAAATACCAGCAATACATTTTTGAAGAAAAATACCCCCAATACATTATTGAATGAGAAAATACCAGCAATATATTTTCGAAGAAAAAATACCAGCAATACATTTTTGAAGAAAAATACCCCCAATACATTATTGAATGAGAAAATACCAGCAATATATTTTCGAAGAAAAAATACCAGCAATACATTATTGAAGGAACAAATACTAGCAACACATATTTGAAGGAAAATTACCAGCAATACATTTTCGAAGAAAAATACCAGCGACACATTAGTGAAGGAGAAAATACCAGCAATACAATTGTGAAGAAAAAATACCGGTAATACATTTTTGAAGAAAATATACCAGCAATACATTTTTGAATGAAAAATACCAGCGATATATATTTAAAGGGGAAAATACCAGCAATATATTTTGAAGAAAAAATACCAGCAATACATTTTTTTGTGAAAAATAAAAATCACCAGAAATATATTTTTGTAAAAAAATATTAGAAATGATCCCAAGAAAATTAAATTTCAGTATTAAATGACCCATAAGGTTTTGATATGCCGCTAAACAAACAATAGTAGTACAAGGCTAGTATATTCAAAACCTCAGTCACGAAGACTTTTGACTTTGTGCTAACACAGCTATCGGCGAATAGTTCCGTTAATACGTGATATGGTTTTCAAACATTTTCTAGTGATATTGCACGGTGGCAACGCTGGACAACATCAAGTTTTATTCCTAACAAGTCGACCAGGGTGACAATCGAACCTGAGTCTGAAGACCGGAACGCAAAAACGTTCTAAGCACTCGATCTGGCGCCTACTAGACCCATATTGTTTGACTAAAAGTACAAATTCTAATAAGTAGTTTGTGAAATGTGATATACAAAAAATGAAATGGGGTATTAAATGCAATGAAATCTGTAGAGATGTAAAGAAAACATTATATGTCTTCTTTCATGTACCGTGGGGGAAAAGCCCGATTCCCAAAACCATGTCTTTTGTAGCTCTAAGAAACTTCGTCCATTGACATTCATTGTCTTTGTTCTGCTATCTGTAATTTTGTTTTCAAATAATAGAAATAAAAATGGGTGTGTTCAAAGAGCAAGAAGAAAATATCACAAAAACGGGCAACAAAAACAAAATGTCACTACCGCAATATGGTAATATCGAAATACTGCATTTAAATTTTGGAAGATCAAATTTGTCTCGAAAGCATGTAGTCGTGTTTTACGGTTGGAAACTGTGAGAGACGAAACTGTTAGCATAGAAATTACGGTTACATCTAGCCTGTTCAACTTTCAAACACAATTAACAAAAAATGTTCATCGGTCCTTTCTCATCAGTACTCAATCGAGGACAAGAAATGTACGCAGCGGCTAAAATGAACAGCAACAAAGCGTTACATAATAAATATATACCAAATACCATTTATATTTAAACCTAACAATCACATTCAAAGGGATGGCTGACAGGGCTTAATATAGATTTTACACCTTCAAATAAAATTCCATGTGAGCTTTCTTTATTACAGAGAACATGTATTGTTTATAGGACAGAACACATTAATATTTTATTAATAAGTGTTCAGCTATACCCGCACCAATGGCGATTATCCAGGTCGCCCATGCAAATATTTGTTGGTATGTGCTTCCAAACATTGACGCCATTTAGACAGCATTACACTGGAAGTTGAACTGGTAAATTAACGAACTGATATGATATTCAAATAGTATTCTTCATTTCAATATGTCCTGTGAGTGTTAAATTCTCCAAGCATTTTTCCTTATTATGTATCCTGGAATTTTCAGCTGTCTCATTCTGGTTATAAGTATACGTTTCCATTTAGTCCCTGTTTATTTTAAGATTTCCGCGGTGTTCACATGTTCGGTCGATTGTATTCTGACTTTTTTGTCGGTAGAACCATATCTCTGTTCCTTCAAGACTCTTCTTTGAGAAGAGTAGCTACTACAGAGCAACTTAATATTTTTCCTTTGTTTCTAAAGAAATGTGTCTATCTCTTAATACATTTTATTTTCTAGAATCTATTTAACGTTTAATCAGTTCTCTATTGCTTCTGTAATCAATCAACATCGTTTATAAATCTGATCAAATGTTTAGAAGCTAAGAAAATGCGTCTCCGGTAAGTTCGTTGTCATCAAATCAATGCGAGAAAAGTTCATCGCGAGCAAAGTTTACCGTGAGAAAAGTTCACCTCAAGGAAACAGGATAAACATTAAAAAAAATTCTTAATGGATTCTAAATTTACTGATCTACGTATATAAAATATTTTTAAAATATAATGACACAACAATTTGCTGTTGTCTCGATATTAAGTCCGATCACTTCAATAAGCTGAAATTGGCAACTGATCTAAAAAAAAATTTACCTACACTCTGTTGTTAACTGCGGCAAAAAATGGCTGGTTAATTTTAACGCCCCCGCAAAACGAAACATATCTCTATCAATCACCTGAAAAAGTCCTTCCTTCTTCCTATCAGCATATTTTATACTAACCTGTATGAGAGCGACTCGTTGTAACTTCTCGGGCTAATATTCTGGACTGACAGGAAGTGAAAAGATTATATTGAATTCATTACTGCCTTTAAACAACAATTTAAAAATTTTAAAATTGATCTTGCCTACCAGAAGCTCCTCTGTAGCTAAACTGGTATAGCACATCAGGCTATATGACGGTTCCGTGTAGGATATAGGTTCGATTCCTGTCGGAGGACGAATATTTTCTATAAAAATTTCTCGGACCTTCAGGCCGGTAAATGATGTTAATACTGTTTATTATAAACAGAGCATTTGCTTCTATATAAATAAAGTATAACATTAAAATAATTGTATGACTTATGTATTTTGTAATATATATATATATATATATATATATATAAGGTGTCCATAAATTTCGTGTACACTTAAAAAAAATTGTAACTTTATTTGCAATAGAAATAATTTGTAAAAAGGATTAGAAAGAAGTAAATCTATATTTTTTAAGGTTTTATTGAAATTTTATTTAAGTTTCCACATGTCCTCCATCATTAGCAATACAAAGGGTAATACGATTTTGCAGTTCACGGAAAACATTTGCTAACTGATTTACAGTAATGCCTGAAATCAGATTAGTTATTTTAGCTATACTTAAAACTAGGCACATTAAACTTTATAACATTTTTTACAGATTATTTCTATCGCAAATGCAAATAAAGTTATAATTTTTTAAAAGTGCACACGAACTTTATTGACACCCTATATATATATATATATATATATATATATATATATATATATATATATATATATATATATATATATGTGTGTGTGTGTAACTAAGAGAGAAGTGTTTACTGTGTGTGTAAGAATTAGAATAAAGAAACATTATTAAAAAGTGATGATATTAAAAGACTAATCAGGAATAAAATGAATAAGTATTGAAAATGCATTTAAATTTTGGAAGATCAAATTTGTCTCGAAAGCATGGAGTCGTGTTTTACGAGCGGAAAGTGCGAGAGAAGAAACTGTTAGCATAGAACTTACGGTTACATGTAGCCAATTCAACTTTAAATTGATGAGCTCTTCTTGTCCATATAGTACCGCTCTTAAATTCATAAACTCTAAGTACCACGGCGAAGAGCTCATCCGAACAATTACCATGAAAGTATTTATAGAAAAGGCACAGGGAAACAACTTCCGGTGAATGGGAATGTGACTGAAGCCGGGTCGCCATGTCAGGACGAAAGATATGACTAATTCTTCATTAGATTTCATCAAGAATTTCTAAACATATAACAGGAGCACTGGATTATATGTGGCAGCAATATAGCAAGTATGAACGAAGGCTAGTTTTATACATATGTATCTCCACGAAATCGCTAAAACATCAGCATACCATGATGAAAACAGTTTTATCGACAAAATCTTTACTATTATTAAAGGAAGGATCAAAATATGTTTTTATTATTTAATTAATTTTTTACGCCTTTTTAGATAATTCGAAATTTTGATTCAGCGGATCTACTAACTTTTAGCAGAGCAAATTTTAGTCTCTTCTTATTAATTTGTAAAAAATTGGAAATTCTTGTAAAAATCAAATAATTGTTTTTTATTAGAAAATCTTGGAAAAAATATATTTTATATGTGTTTCAGCCCCTTATTTGTAAGGAGGTGAAACTCATTAACAAAAAACTATGAAAACGTAAGAAATTCATCGAGATAATTATTTCTGACTATATTAATGTTTTTTTAAGCGTTTCACCCCAAGCAAGGCGGGAATCCACTAGCACGCAAGGGGTTACAGAAGATTTGGAGCGAGAGCAAAGAGGGGTGTTAGAGGAAAGGATGTGGAGAAGGATAGTGGATAGATCAATGGAACTGGAGATGTCGATTGACGTTACATTTGAATAGTTGGAGATTATAGTTGTCAGGGAAACAGGAATAAGGAAGGGAGTTCCACAGGCGTGAGGTGCGAGATATGAAGCTATTGGAGTAGAAGAGACGTGTACATTTAACAGTTTCAACAGTGAAAGGGTGGGAACGGGATGCCAGCCTCGTAGGACGCTTGAATTCATGTAGCCTGGGAACCAGCGATAGCAGCTCATCGGAGGAATTACCATGGAAGTATTTGTAAAAGAGACAGAGAAAGGCGACGGCGCGTCTGTAAGAGAGCGACTGCAGACGAGATGACAGATCAGGGCCAATTACATTGTATACCCGTCTCTGGATCTTGTTTGATTTAATAAAAATAAATGTCATTTATCCATTTTAATGAGTGAAAAAAAGTATTCGTACAATGTAAATTTCAGATTTTAATACATTTAAATTGTTTTAATATTCTTGATTATGCAAGTATTCAATATCCTAGAATGTTCCAATAATGTTATCAGTAGTTATTTTTAGTCTAAAAATACATGTAATTGATATTTGTGCAAGAAGGTTTCCATCATGCCAGAAGGTAAAGAATTGACAAATTCGCGAAAAGAACTGATTCTTAAGATTTGGAAAGAAGGTAAAAGTTACAGGAAAATCTTAGACAATCTGAATATTCCATGTACTACTTTAGTCCATTCGTTGCAAGGTATAAAACTCAAAACTTTTGAAAAACAAAGAAGAACAGGTGCTCCACGGAAGATTCTTCATGATTTTCGAGGAAATTAATGCGTCAAATTAAACAAAATCCAATGGTTACCCATCAAGGGTTGCAGGATAATTTGCTTTCATCAGGCATATGTGTTACTAAACGGAAAATAAGCAATGAAATTTATAGGAACAATCTAAAGTCACGCTCCCCTTGGAAAACTCCATTGCTATTGAAAAGACACAGAGATGACAGGTTGAAATTCGTTTGTGAACATAAGGATAAGGAAAAATCGTATTGGGATAGAATATTATGAACAGACAAAACGAAAAGTGAGTTGTTTGGACGTAATTCTAGAAATCATGTTAGGATGAAAGATGGCG
The DNA here is from genome assembly GCA_964036315.1 of Acanthosepion esculentum. Classification (NCBI taxonomy): domain Eukaryota; kingdom Metazoa; phylum Mollusca; class Cephalopoda; order Sepiida; family Sepiidae; genus Acanthosepion; species Acanthosepion esculentum. The sequence continues at coordinate 136,834,486 of OZ038477.1, forward strand.
ATGCCTTCAAATTAAATCAAAACATTTTCTGTGTTTTTTTTTTAGTCATTATGCATCTGTGTACAGTTAATTATATGAGAAGTATGTTTATTCATTAGTTGTAAATACAATAAATTAAAAATATTTGTTTCCCCCACAGTACATACATATATATATATATATATATATATATATATATATATATAAATATAAAAGTGAACATAGAATTCAATACTTAGAGGCGACAGTCTGTTTCATGCTAGATGCAATCGTGGCCTGATGATTGCATCTAGCAAGAAACAGACTGTCGCCTCTAAGTGTTGACTTCTATGTTCACTTTTATATATACACACTCTATCTCTGATATTGAGCACTTTATCCCATAAAAAATAAATAAATTTCGGAAAGGAATGAATCCAAACGTTCTCCCGCAAAGTTGCGCGTTAAAAAGCAGGGTAGACTGCCATCGCTACCGTTGATTGGCACCGAAAAGTGGTTAGGGGTCTGGCTGACAATTCTACTTATGATTCCGTTATCCACCGAAGATATTGGTACAATGAGGAGGTGGTGGAGTCAGCGTAACGACGTGCTCCAACTTGTGACCTTTTGAAGTTAATTCAATAAATTTATAAGCAGATATTCACAAAAGATTTGTTTTTCAAAAGAGAGGAGACGGAGGTCATTCATTTCAATGTATTTATCAACAGCGATATTGAAACACAATGAAATATAACTAACAAATCTTCTCTCCCCACCATAGTTACCCACGACATAATTCTAATTAATCAATGGTTTCTATGTGGAAATGCACCCCTAGGTGACTGACGGCATTGAAAGCCTGTCAATTTATCGACTCCACACGCTGTGATTATCACTTTTTAAACAAGCAGTTATCTACCCCACAAGAAAAATGAGACTTGACGACTCGTTAAACAATCTTCTCCTCTCGGCAAACAAGTTGCAAAGAGAATGGTATCAGTCTTATCATTCAAAAGGTTTTAGGGGTTTTTTCGTGCTCATGTTCTTTTGACGAGATATTCTTTGAAAACAATGGTTCGAAAAAAAATGAATTACACATTTGGAGGGGAAATGAAGACCCATCCTTAAAGGTAAAAAAAAAAGCTGACGGGAAAGAATGAGACATTTTTTCACAAACAACATTACTCTCAAGATTCCTAACAGACTCGTGAAATCACAATTAATACTGAATCTAAATATATAATGTTCTCTCTTATATCTATGATAAGGTTTAATTTATATATCAGCCACAATAAATCACAATCAAACGTTATATTACATGCACGGTATTGGATTATGCACAGACCACTCTGCACAGGAGAGGAGATATCTGGTATAGGTTAATCTTTCAAGATTTAATAGTAATGAAGTATTTATAAACATGAAAATGTCTGAAAAATAATTGCCGGACTTTGTCTATTTCATAATGTGTGACGTCATTTGTTTACATTTGGATACGCCATGAGCAGATATGAATGTACGTGAGAGAATCATGGAAGACTGTAGTTTAAAGACAGTAAAATCGACCTTGCTAACGGAACGCTCCTCTGTGGCCCAATCGGTAAAAGTCACGTCAGGCTATATGACGGTTCCGTATAGGATACAGGTTCGATTCCAGTCGTAGAACGAGTATATTCATTTCTCGGACATTCAGGACGATAAATGTTGTTTCATACAGTTTATTATAAACAGAACATTTACTTAAATATTTGTATCTATAAAAAGAATGTATAAACATAAAGAAATATTTATTGTTAAGATTCTGCAGTTAATGAGTAATTTAATTTTTAAAAGAAAAAAAACCCGCTACAATTATACAGCAATATCCCCATATATTAAAATCAATGAGTTCCATCACGTAATATTTGATCGAGAGGGCTATATTGAGTCTGATTCGCTACCTCTTTGTCACCGAGGCCCGTTGGAACAGTTGGTATGACGTTTGCCTGTTATCGTAATTGTCCGAGTTTCAATTCTCGGTAGTCGATGCGAACTGCTGATGAGTCCCAAATATAAGACGAAACAGCCGTCCAGTGCTTTTTGCATTCTGTTGAGGTTTCTTCTAGACCCGATGAATTACTTAAATATAATTATCTCAAATCCTCCTACTTTCTATCACTAGTATATCCTTGCTTGAACCGGCTTCTAATGCTCTGGATGGAGCGGCTAGTAGTCGTCGCTCGTGGGGGCATCGTCCTATGGGTAATAGAGAAACTTGGATGAGTTCCACCACGGAATATGTGATCGGGCGGCGCTATCTCGAGTCTGATTCGCTACCTCTTCGCAGGCCCGTTTGTACAGTTGGTATTACGTTTGCCTGATACCGTAACTGCCCGGGTTTCAATTCTCGGTAGTGGATGCGCACTGCTGACGAGTCCCAAAGATAGGACGAAACGGCCGTCCAGTGCTTTCTGCATTCTGTTGAGGTTTCTTCTAGACCCGATGAGTTACTTTTTTTTATAATTATCTCAAATCCTCCTAATATCTATGACATATAAATACATATACATCTTACATGCCCAGTACTTAGTGGAAAGTGCACAATATCAGTGATATAGCTAACATATTCATTTGTATGGGTGTGAGTTTCCAACCCAGAGTTTCACGCTTTTCTTTCATCAATCAAATTGCTGATCTAATGATGGCAAAAGCTTGAAACCCACGGTCACAAACTCATATCCATACAGAATCTGTCTATATTTCTGAGATGAGGCATTATGCACAATATTTACATTGCTCAGACTATCATCCTCATCTTTGTTGCCATATTTATCACAACGTTTCGGCCGTTGTACGCTCCGGCCTTTCTCAGGTGGTTGGAATGCCGAACTGAACCCTTTATTTCGCTCACTGGGGTAGACTGTTCTATTTCCACGTGCCATGTCTAATGGATGTCAGTTATCACTTCTCTCCTGTTAATTCCTCACTCAATATATATATATATATATATATATATATATATATATATATATATATATATATATATATATATATATATACATACATATATATATATATATATATATATATATATATTTATATATATATATATTTTTATACACGAAAGTTAACATTGAAGTCAACACTCAGTGGCAACAGGCTGTTTCATGCCAGACGCAATCGTCAGGCCGCTAAAATTATACAACAAAGCGGCCTGACGATTGCGGCTAGCATGAAACAGCCTGTCGCCTCTGAGTGTTGATTTCAATGTTCATTTTTATATTTATATTTACATACGCTCTATCTCTGATATTGAGCACTTTATCCCATAAATGTAGCACAACTTAAAACTCTATTGCATCTTATATATATATATATGTGTCTGTAACTGTGTGTAAAAAAATCATATATAAATAAAATATATCTGTACAAAGATAATATTTATTCATATATACATGTATGCGATGGGTAAATTTTCGAAATTTTATAGTTTTAATTTCGCGCATGCGTATTATGTGTTTTTGATTTTGTCGACTGTAAAAGTAGAGTAGGGTCAATTTGGCATCGTCTGTGATAAAACGTTCACCATGACGCAATTCAATCCGTCAGAAATTTGCAAAAGACACGCTGTACTACTTAGCATTCGCTCCGGAAGCCCCAGTACGAACATTACAGAATGTTTGGGTGTCAATCTGAGTGCATCTATCTATCTATCTATCTATCTATCTATCTGACAGTTTGCTAATAACTATCTGTCTGTCTCACTTCCTTTGCTTATATATTTCTGCCTGTCTCTCCTCCTTTGCTAATATCTGTCTGTCTTTCATACTTTGTTAATATCTATGCGTCTGTCACTCCTACATTGCTAATATCTTTCTGTCTGTCACTCCTCATTTGCTAATATCTGTCTTTCTCATTCTTTGCTCATATCTGTCTGCCTCTCCTCCTTTGCTAATATCTTTCTGCCTGTCACTCCTCCTGTGATCATATCTATCTGTCTGTCTCTCCTCCTTTGGTAATATCTATCTGTCTGCCTCTCCTCCTTTGCTAATATCTTTCTGTCTGTCACTCCTCTTGTGATCATATCTATTTGTCTGTCTCTCCTCCTTTGCTAATATCTATCTGTCTGACTCTCCACCTTTGCTAATATCTATCTGTCTGTCTCTCCTCCTTTGCTAATATCTGTCTGTCTCTCCTCCTTTGCTAATATCTATCTGTCTGTCTCTCCTCCTTTGCGAATATATTTCTGTTAATCTTATCTATATCTATGATATTTTGATAATCTCACATTTCCCACTCTTTCTCTATCTATATTTTAGTTTGCTAATATCTATATCTATATCTCTGTCTGTCCGTCTGAATCTTTTCTCATTCCTTTTACAATGATGCAATGATCATCTTGATTCGTTTGTCTGGTATTTTTCTTTTCTTTGCTTGCCATGAATCTTTTGCGGTCAAAATGTTCTTAAGAAATGATCCATCACTAGAAAGAAAAGTTAGGGTATAGTACCTAATCTTGTATGCGCTAAGAGTCTATCGAAATACTTTTTTTTTTCAGATCGACGATTATAGACACTACTTATGCCATATCCATCAAAACCTAAACTGCTTCTTTCAGGAAACACAACCGCTTTTGTCAAATCGCGGGCCTCGTTTTGAATTATGATAATATCCCTGTCCAAAATAATATTTCTTTCTTTTCTTTTTCTTTCTGTCTTTTGAGTCGAAAGCGTCTTATCTGAGCCACTTTATATTTCGATGAAAAGTGTCACTTCTTCGGGGAGAACGGAGAAAAGTACAGTGTTTATATATTACCAAAGTAACAGTGCTAGATTAGCTGCAAGATGGCAGTACGACTTTTGCATCGCCTTTGCTGTCAGCCATAATACGCTCGGTATATATATATATATATATATATATATATATATATATATATATATACAAGAGATACGAATGTCGTAATAGATGCTTAAAGACCTTTGTTTGGAAAAAGACAAGGTAGGGACAACTAGAGGAAAGAGAAAACTTCTAAAGTATTGAAAGGCTGTGAAAACAATTTGTTAAACTTTGCTCGACAGTCAGGTTTTATATTAATTACAATTAGTTGAGTAAGGCACAAATGCTCAAGTGTACGGCATGTATCGTAAATCGTACTCAATTCAGTCGTAATGCTTTGAGGAACGACACTGCTAAACATTGTCCCACGGTAAGGCTAATTGTAAAGATCATATACTAAAAGACAAATCATTGCATTAAAAATAGTTTAGTACATGTTCACAACTATCTATCTATCTATCTATCTATCTATCTATCTATCTGAATATGTTTTATCCATCTATCTATCTATTTATCTATCTGTCTATCTATCTATCTATATATCTGAATATGTTCTAACTATCTAAATATGTTCTTTCTATCTATCTATCTAAATATTTTCTTTGTATCTATCTATCTAAATATTTTCTTTGTATCTATCTATCTAAATATTTTCTTTCTATCTATCTATCTATCTCAGCCTTTTCATATCTATCTATCTGAATATTTTCTTTCTATCTATCTATCTATCTATCTCAGCCTATTCATATCTATCTATCTATCTATCTATCTATCTATCTATCTGAATATGTTCTATCTTCTTATCTGTGTTTTGTGTCTGCTTAAACAATGTGTATGAAATGTAAGACAGAAGATTCGTCTGTTGATTTTTTTTATTGTACTTTCTGCTGTACATTTGGATCAAAATTGTGAATAAACTCGCCAACATTCATATTTTCCCCCTGTTGTTGCTCGAGGTAATTCGTTAGGCAACGTAGGTATTGACAGTAAGGCGAAAACCGCAGGTGACCTTAATTTTGGAAATGTTCATCGCTCTTTCGAATTTCCGCTGCCTGTATCTGCAGGCAAACGAAGACACTTAAGCAATTAGTGATATTTTTCATTCGACACCAGATAATGAAGAAAAAGTATTCATAGGAGTAACTGAAGGACCCTGGAAACAAAGAAACTATGCACACAAAACATATTTCACAAATAGTAAATACGCTAACAGTACAATGCTTTCCAAGTATATCTGGGAAATTAAAAACAAAACACAAATCACACTGAAATATCATCGAAAATAAGGAAAAGATCATCATCCTACAGCAATCAATCAAAAACCCGCATACTTTGCTTGGAGGAAAAAATAGCTATTATTACCTTCCCAGACCAAAATAAATTACTAAATAAACGATCTGAGCTCATGTCAAAATGCAGACATGAAAACAAATTTTTACTACATTACTTAAAAATTGAAAACTGAAATGAATAAATAGAAATAAACAAAATAATATAAAACACATATAAAATAAATTGACCCAAACAAATAATAAACAAATTAACAAACCACTCCCGTTAGCATAGACGAAATAAAATAAATAATAAAAAAACACATTAATAACAAGTAAAAACAATCAACCCAAATAAGTAAATAAAATAATAATAAACAAATTAATTCCACCAAAATAACCGTCAGCATAGACTACAACAACCAATCCAAAAATTGGACGTAAAAATAGCTATAACTACTATATATCGATAAAAAAAATCATCACTATGTTACTCAAACATCAAAAACCAAATAGAATAAATAAAAATATACAAAATAAAAAATAAGCAAATAAATAAAAAAAACTAATAGAAATTGATCCAAACAAATAAATAAATGAACAAATTAACAAATCACCCCCGCTAAAATAACCGTTAGAACTAATAAAAATAAGCATAAATAAGCAAAAACAAGTAAAACTAGTCAATTCAAATAAATAAATGTCCACCCGCTAAAATAACAGAATAGACTACGGCAAGCAATCTAAACATTGGACGAATAAATAGTTTTAATTATCTTCCCAGACCAAAACAAACTATTAAATTAGCGACCTAAGCAAATCCCTCTCCAAAATTTTTACAACGTTAATAAAACATCAAAAAATGAAAAGAATAAATAATACAAAATGAAAATTAAAAACAAGTAAAATAAATTAACCTAAACAAATAAATAGATAAACAAGCCACCCCCGTAAAAATAACCGCCAGAATAGATTACCCACAATGCACCACTGACCCATATATATAAATAGCCGGGGAAAAATTCAGCATTCACGGCCTGACGATTGCGTCCAGTCTGTCGTCTCTGAGTGTTGGCTTCAATGTTCACTTTTATATTTATATCTACATACGCTCTATCTCTGATATTAAGCACTTTATCCCATAAATATAGGACACCATAAAACTATATTTCTTCATATATATATATATATATATATATATATATATATATATATATATATATATATATATATATATATATACTTTATTTTAGGATATTACAGCGAAAACATGTCAAATTCGCTACAAAATTGCAATCGAGTTTCGATGCGTATCAATGCATCTCATCAGGCGATTGTAAATTATTGGCGAGTGAACGATTTATTAAAATTTACGAAAAACAAAAAAAGAAAATGAAATAGAAAATAACCTTATAATCACCCCTTTTTCTTTTTCTCTTTTATTCTTTTTTCTTTTCCTGATCCATCTGACAACAATTTTATACATAAGGCTCGCATCATTCAGTGGATTGTTAGTAGGTTAATGTTTATATTAAGTCTGTTAGCGAAGAGATTTCGCCATCAATTGCATTAATATTGCTAATTGATTCAATGTATGATTATCTCTTTATAATATAGAATATATGCTGCCTAATAGAATACGTTTATGAAAACAATTGATCCGCAGTACGAAATTCCGGATAAAAAACTACTAAGATATATCACTCTGTTAATTGAACTATCTACTTAGTTCATGTCACGTTAACTGGAAAACAATTACAACAAAAGAATTCGTAGATTTACCAAATTACAAAATTCATATAAAAAAAAATTCTCACCTGAAATATTTGAACTTTAGCGTTGCGACTTGCACGTTCCAATATTATATAACCGTTAATAAATAACACATTCTTAAAAAATTATCACTCGGTCTACAACACATTTATTTCGTCTCCGAGTTTTGATTTTAAAGGAAAAAAATTACAGCTTGATGATGAGAATATGAAGTTTTTGAAAGTACTTGCTGCTCTCAAAAATACTCCAGATCCATCTGACAACAATTTTATACATAAGGATCGCATCATTCAGTGGATTGTTAGTAGGTTAATGTTTATATTAAGTCTGTTAGCGAAGAGATTTCGCCATGAATTGCATTAATATTGCTAATTGATTCAATGTATGATTATCTCTTTATAATATAAAATATATGCTGCCTAATATATATATATATATATATATATATATATATATATATATATATATATTTAAAGATATTTTTGAAGGTACAAAATTTTATCACAGCAATAAACGTATGAAGCTTGATATTACTAGACATATTAAAAACGGGCGAAGCAACCGGTTTCGCTCCCGCTCATCAGGCTTACAACGGGAGATTTAATTTAAATTAAAAACACAGAAAATTTACAATAAAAGGAAATGTGGAGGAGGAGGGAAAAAATGTCATTTGCTTCTAGCTCCTTTTGCTCATTTTTTTCCCTCCTCCTCCACATTTCCTTTTATTGTAAATTTTCTGTGTTTTTAATTTAAATTAAATCTCCCGTTGTAAGCCTGATGAGCGGGAGCGAAACCGGTTGCTTCGCCCGTTTTTAATATGTCTAGTAATATCAAGCTTAATACGTTTATTGCTGTGATATATATATATATATATATATATATATATATATTGCTGTGATATATATATATATATATATATATATATATATATATATATATATATATGCATGATCCTTTAGTTACGTAAAGGTTGTCATTTTGGGTTTTGTCAGAAATAGACGAGTTTACCAAAATCTTGTACCCTTTGCTAGTTCAAGAATGTGTGGTGAAAGTGTCGAAAGGAAATTGCACCTGTGCGAATAAACAAGACGATCGTAAACAAAACAGTCAAACGTCTGCTATTTCCTTTATTCTTTTCTTTTCCGTTTTTGGAATATTTTGGACCACCGGCCCTGAACAAGACCCGCCTGAATGAATCCACACCGAATGAACGTAGTCGAAAAAAAACAAACAAATATTTCATTTAACAACACCATTGGTCATTTTGTTTTTCTTTGGTCTGGTGGCAATCCAGGGTAGGAATTGCCGAACAAACAGGAAATAAACTCCTTAATAGAATTTTACTTACATCTTCCCTGACAAAAGCACGTAGGATGGGTCGATGTTGAGAAATCTCAGTAATTTCTACGTTCAATTCCGTTGGTTTTTGTGGTTATGTCACTTCAGGAAATGGCACGTCTCCCAGCCATCATTCCATTGCTTTGTCGAAGACACTCCCGAGATTGAGAACCTTGGTCGATTTTAATAGACTTATTAATTATGCAACAATATGGTTACGTAGCTGAGTGGTTAGAATGTTCGATTTATGACCATGAGAACCAGGTTCGAATCTCGACATGCTCAGTTCAACAGGAAGGTGATTACTTGATATTCTCTACCTGAGGCAATCCCAGAGTGCGACACCTTTGGAAAGAGTCTCAAAGCTACAATCACGTATTTATCCAAGCCTTGTGAGAAACTAGGTAGAACGGTCTATTTGGGTCATGTCGATTTTTGTGCTAGCACGGACTCTCAAGTCATCGTGACCGAGAGTTTGAGTGTACTGGTTTTCTCAGACTGTTGAACACGGTCTCACACAGTAACTATTATTGGCTTTTATTTTTAACTTAAGAAATTGGCCAAATGACAAAACACGAGATCTTTTATATTTGGTCCAAGTTTAACACACAGTAAGTTCCGTAACCTATTATGGTCGTAGGGGTACCAGATGCCCCGCAGCCTCAGCAGAAGTGGTGTGTCTTGCGCAATATCATCTGCCGAAGCCCAACCCTCCTCAGGCTGGGTTAAATTCAGAGGTCTCCTTCTTCTAGACTGGTTGCCAACCAAGGCTATAAGGTCCCATTCTTTTCTGCTATTCAACCCTTAGCTTTATTTGCTTGTAAATGTATATAGACAGGAATTCGAACATGTTTGTTCGCTTTCTCATTCCAAGTCTCTATCCATTTCCCCATCGTGCGTCGACCAGATATACAAAGTGATATCTAAAATATAAACAAAATTGGATAATTCGAACGAGTCAAATGTCACGTAAACCTTTGCCATTATTCTTTGTGAAGAAACGGTGCAAATTTGATGAACGCTCATTTTCCTTTCATCATGAAATGCCACCATATTTGAATCAAAGAGACAAATTCTTCATTTCGACGAAGAACAAAAACTACTTCAGAAATACAGGGTGTCCATAAAGTTGCAATAGAAATAATTTGTAAAAAGGATTAGAAAGAAGTAAAACTATATTTTTAAAGGTTTTATTGAAATTTAATTTAAGTTTCCACATGTCCTCCATCATTAGCAATACAAAGGCTAATACGATTTTGCAGTTCACGGAAAACATTTGCCAACTGATTTACAGTAATGCCTGAAATCACATTAGTTATTTTAGCTACACTTCAAACTAGGTACATTAAACTTTTTTTACAGATTATTTCTATCGCAAATACAATTATAATTTTTTTTAAGTGCACACGAACTTTATGGACACCCTGTATATATATATATATATATAGGGTCGATTTGTTCTAGAATTGAGAATTTCTGACTAAATTTCTGGAATGAGGAATTACCATTATTTACTTTATTTTCATGCGGACTATTATCCTCATCTTTGTTGTTATTATCTACTAGGTTTATTTCGTTTATTTTGTTTTACAGCATATCAACACAACACCTCAATGGGTTATTTAATGCTGAGAAGATTATTTAGGATATGTTCGTATGAATAGAATATGTATTCTTTGTAGGAAATCAGTTTGTAAATCCAATTTCATTGACGTCTTTTTGCAAAGAGTGTTTTTGTCGTGACTCAAATTTATTGCTGGTAATTTAAAAAAAAATGTATTGCAGATATTTTGACTATGAAAATGTATTTTTATGTTTTCATAGTGTTTTAGCTCCAGTTTGGGGGTTCACTATTTGCTGATAGCTGGGACCCTAACAGGTGCTACCAACCTAGGTCATGGTGAACCTGGGTACTACAGCAATTAAGAGGTGGTTCCACGTATCTCAAAACCTACCGATCAGAGTCCTTGCTGCCGGATGTAGTTTATGGTCATACCCAGGAGGCTATACACTAGATTATAAATGAAAGAACACAGTAGAAATAGCAATAAAAACCACCACGGAAAAAAATCAAACGGAACAATAACCTAGTGGATAAAGCATTGGTTCGTGAATTTGGTGATGAAGTGATTTGAGTTCAATTCTTGGGCCGAGCAGTGCAGATTTAGACACTGTGGAAACGAGATAAACAATAATTGACTCGGATTAAAATGAGAAAAAGACAGTGGAACACGAAAATCTACCCTCAAAACGGTCCACTTTCAAAAGCCTGGATTGATAAGTAGCACCTGATAACAACCGGGGAATCGACGGCCGAAAAATTGTGATAACGACAAGTTGAGAACAATAGTCCTCATGTAAATGAAGACATTGGTTTTCTAAGTGTATCTTAGATGTGGCACAAGGCCCAAAGTATGGAGTATACAGTGAGGATCGAACTGACTACTCGGTCATAATTGATTTAGCGAGACAAGCTTGCTAAACATTACACGACGTCGAATGACATACTAAGCAGAGCTTAGATGTGGCATAAGGCCGAAAGTATGGAGCATGCACTGAGAATCGATCTCACTACCCAGTCGTAATTAATTTGGCGAGACAACCTCGCTAACCATTACACGAGGTCGAAGTGGCCGTCATGTAATTAAAGAATAGGATATTTAAATTAGTCTCCGAGTTTGGAGGAAATCGTTTGAATAACATTGATGCCCAATAATTTGATAACAACACTTTGAGCTCATATAGCAAATCTTGGTTCCTATCTTACGACCAGTTTGTGGAAAACAACAGCAGTAATTTGAATCCATTCAGGATAACTTGGTGGTTCTTCGATGAGTATTTTCTGTAAGATGAACCGCCAACATGAATTGGAGCTGTTTCCAAGAGCTATGGATGTTTTATTTTTTTGTTTTTAATACCACTCTGATAACTTGAACTATGTAAAATAAAGAATTGGTATGTATCCTACGAATTTTTTGTGCAAAAAATAATCGATAACAGATTTGTGCTTGCTAAGCAAAATTAAAGTTTTTCACTATGTCTGTCTTGTGTAAATTAAACCATAAAAAATAAATCGATAGCTTTCGGGAGAAAAAAAATGGAGAGATTTTTTTTTACTGTTTTGTGGGAAAAAAAACTGAAAACAATAAATTGATCCCTTTCAGGAAACTCTTGAGTTTCTTTTATCATTTTTTGTGGAAGATATTTCGATTACTTTCTGTAAACCCTGGTTTCTCTACAGTTTGAGAAAGAAATTCCGATGAAAATAAATCGATCTTCTTTTGCAAACCAAGGAGATTCTGATAGAATTTTGTCTTTATAAATATAATATAGGGAAACAGAAGACGCTTATCTCCCTTAGTTAGAGTTAAATCACGTGGTCACATGACAGCCAGCAGCTTCGTGACGTCACTCCATACAGTGACCCAAAGCGGCAGTCATTATTCTGTTCGTGAAACGAGAAAGTTGCTTTCTTCTGGCGTGGACCAAAGAGCCCACGCTGAGGCTAAATCTGCCTCCAGCAGCCGCTTACAAGCATGGTACTGTTTCTATTTGGTACATAGATGAATCCGGCCCGTTTAAATCTGGAGTCCTAAAGATGACTTCTCTGGTCAGAAATATCTCCAAATTATATATAAGACCTTTCCTTTTTGTTTCTCCTTATACTTTGATTTGCTATGTTGATATATGACATATACGTGGGACATGTGTATATACAGGGTTTGGACAAAATAATTGTAACAGGTGCAAAGTCCACACCTATATTTCAAAGACCTATTATATTAAGAACTTTAACTAAAACTTCATAATTACAGGTTATATCTATTGTAAATACGTTTATTTATCTAATTTACTCTCTTTGTCTTATATATTTTTAGAATTTAGTAAAATTTAAGCTAAATGCGTGACTTCTCTGAGTTAAAAAATGGGCAAATTGTTGGCGCTCGCATGACAGGAGTCTCGATCACTAAGGTTGCTGAACTGTTTGGTTTTTCAAGAGCTACCATATCAAGAACTATAACAATTCGAGAAACAGGGCAAAACATCTAGCAACCGTAGCAATTCGGGCCGGACTTGCAAACTTACTGACAGGGACTGAAGTGCATTGAAACGCAATGTGGCAAAGTGACTGCTGAGTTGAATAATCATCTGAATAGTGCAGTTTCTACAAAAACTATTCGCCGTGAGCTCCATAAGGCTGGATATCATGGAAGAGCCGCCGTAAGGAAACCTCTTCTCTCCACTTGCAACATTCAGAAGAAGTTGAAGTGATGCCGAGATCACAATGCCTGGTCTGCAGACCAATGGAAGCAAGTCATATTCTCAGACGAGTCCAGTTTTTCTCTTTTCCGGACGTGTTTATGTGTGGAGGCAGCCCAATGAAGCTTACAACCCTAACTGCCTTCTTCCAACAGTGAAGCATGGTGGTGGATCAGTGATAGTTTGGGTCGCTATATGATGGAAATGTCTCGGTCCAATAGTTGCCCTGCATGGTAGAATGAACAGCAAAGATTACCTGAACATTTTGGGTGATCATGTTCATCCACTGGCCCAGAATTTATCTCCTGATGGTGACTGCATCTTTCAAGACGATAATGCTCCAATACATACCGCTCGAGTGGTTAAGAATTGGTATGAAGCGCATGAAAGTGAGCTAGAACACATGGAGTGGCCTCCCCAATCTCCAGATATCAATATTATTGAACATTTGTGGTGCATTTTGGAGCAACAAGTTAGGAGCCGCTATCCTCAACTGCCGTGTCTTAAAGAGCTGGAGCAGGTATTAATGAAAGAATGGCTGAAAATTCCTCTGGATTAAGTCAAGAAGCTGTATGATTCCATTCTTAGACGTATTAAAGCTGTATGCGATGCTAAAGGAGGACCAACTCCATATTAAATAAATTTTCTTGGAATTTAACAAGTGATTCAATTATTTTGTCCAACCCCTGTATGTATATTTATAGTTTTGTGAGTGTCTTAGTAATATAAAAGTCTTTCTGAGAACCAAACAAGTTTTCTCATCCTTTTTCATTTTAACCAAAACGTCCTGTCCGCGAATTACGGTGTTATTATAGCGATTTTCCAAGCGATGTTTAGATGTGGCACAAGGTCGAAAGTATGGGACACCCAGTGAGGATCGAACTCACTACTGAGTCGTAATTGTTCTAGAGAGACAGGCTTGCTAAACATTACACCGGCTTGAGGTGCCCAATTTTCCAAGCGTAGCTCCGATGTGGCACAAAGCGGAAAGTATAGGGTACCCAGTGACGATCGAATTCACTACTCAGTCGTAATTGTTCTAGCGAGCCGAGCTTGCTAACCATTACACAGCCTCGAGGTGCCCAATTCTCCAAGAAGGGCTCAGATGTGGCACAAGGCCGAAAGTATGTGGTACCCAGTGAGGATCTAACTCACTATTCAGTCGTAATTGTTCTAGCGAGCCAAGCTTGCTAACCATTACACCGCATCGGGGTGCCCAATTCTCAAAGCATAGCTCTGATGTGGCACAAGGCCGAAAGTATGTGGTACCCAGTGAGGATCTAACTCACTATTCAGTCGTAATTGTTCTAGCGAGCCAAGATTGCTAACCATTACACCGCCTCGAGGTGCCCAATTCTCCAAGCATAGCTCTGATGTGGCACAAGGCTAAAAGTATGTGGTAGCCAGTGAGGATCTAACTCACTATTCAGTCGTAATTGTTCTAGCGAGCCAAGCTTGCTAACTATTACACCGCCTCGGGGGGCCCAATTCTCAAAGCATAGCACTGATGTGGCACAAGGCCGAAAGTATGTGGTACCCAGTGAGAATCTAACTCACTATACAGTCGTAATTGTTCTAGCGAGCCAAGCTTGCTAACCATTACACCGCCTCGGGGTGCCCAATTCTCAAAGCATAGCTCTGATGTGGCACAAGGCCGAAAGTATGTGGTACTCAGTGAGGATCTAATTCACTACTCAGTCGTAATTGTTCTAGCGAGCCGAGCTTGCTAACCATTACACAGCCTCGAGCTGCCCAAATCTCAAAGCATAGCTCTGATGTGGCACAAGGCCGAAAGTATGTGGTACCCGGTGAGGATCTAACTCACTATTCAGTCGTAATTGTTCTAGCGAGCCAAGCTTGCTAACCATTACACCGCCTCGAGTAGCCCAATTCTCCAAGCATAGCTCTGATGTGGCACAAGGCCGAAAGTATGTGGTACCCAGTGAGGATCTAACTCACTATTCAGTCGTAATTGTTCTAGCGAGCAAGCATGCTAACCATTACACCGCCTCGAGGTGCCCAAATCTCAAAGCATAGCTCTGATGTGGCACAAGGGCGAAAGTATGTGGTACCCAGTGAGGATCTAACTCACTATTCAGTCGTAATTGTTCTAGCGAGCCGAGCTTGCTAACCATTACACCGCCTTAAGGTGCCCAATTCTCAAAGCATACCTCTGATGTGGCACAAGGCCGAAAGTATGTGGTACCCAGTGAGGATCTAATTCACTACTCAGTCGTAATTGTTCTAGCGAGCCGAGCTTGCTAACCATTACACCGCCTCGAGGTGCCCAAATCTCAAAGCATAGCTCTGATGTGGCACAAGGCCGAAAGTATGTGGTACCCAGTGAGGATCTAACTCACTATTCAGTCGTAATTGTTCTAGCGAGCCGAGCTTGCTAACCATTACACAGCCTCGAGGTGGCCAATTCTCAAAGCATAGCTCTGATGTGGGACAAGGCCGAAAAGTATGTGGTACCCAGTGAATATCTAACTCACTATTCAGTCGTAATTGTTCTAGCGAGCCAAGCTTGCTAACCATTACACAGCCTCGAGGTGCCCAATTCTCCAAGAAGGGCTCAGATGTGGCACAAGGCCGAAAGTATGGGGTATCCAGTGAATATCTAACTCACTATTCAGTCGTAATTGTTCTAGCGAGCCAAGCTTGCTAACCATTACACCGCCTCGAGGTGCCCAAATCTCAAAGCATAGCTCTGATGTGGCACAAGGCCGAAAGTATGTGGTACCCAGTGAAGATCTAACTCACTATTCAGTCGTAAATGTTCTAGCGAGCCGAGCTTGCTAACCATTACACAGCCTCGAGGTGCCCAATTCTCAAAGCATAGCTCTGATGTGGGACAAGGCCGAAAAGCATGTGGTACCCAATGAATATCTAACTCACTATTCAGTCGTAATTGTTCTAGCGAGCCAAGCTTGCTAAACATTACACCGCCTCGAGGTGCCCATTTCTCAAAGCATAGCTCTGATGTGGCACAAGGCCGAAAGTATGTGGTACCCAGTGAGGATCTAACTCACTATTCAGTCGTAATTGTTCTAGCGAGCCAAGCTTGCTAACCATTACACCGCCTCGAGGTGCCCAAATCTCAAAGCATAGCTCTGATGTGGCACAAGGCCGAAAGTATGTGGTACCCAGTGAGGATCTAACTCACTATTCAGTGGTAATTGTTCTAGCGAGCCAAGCTTGCTAACAATTACACCGCCTCGAGGTGCCCAAATCTCAAAGCATAGCTCTGATGTGGCACAAGGCCGAAAGTATGTGGTACCCAGTGAGGATCTAACTCACTATTCAGTCGTAATTGTTCTAGCGAGCCAAGCTAGCTAACCATTACACCGCCTCGAGGAGCCCAAATCTCAAAGCATAGCTCTGATGTGGCACAAGGCCGAAAGTATGTGGTACCCAGTGAGGATCTAACTCACTATTCAGTCGTAATTGTTCTAGCGAGCCAAGCTTGCTAACCATTACACCGCCTCGAGGTGCCCAAATCTCAAAGCATAGCTCTGATGTGGCACAAGGCCGAAAGTATGTGGTACCCAGTGAGGATCTAACTCACTATTCAGTCGTAATTGTTCTAGCGAGCCAAGCTTGCTAACCATTACACCGCCTCAAGGTGCCCAATTCTCAAAGCATACCTCTGATGTGGCACAAGGCCGAAAGTATGTGGTACCCAGTGAGGATCTAATTCACTACTCAGTAGTAATTGTTCTAGCGAGCCGAGCTTGCTAACCATTACACCGCCTCGAGGTGCCCAAATCTCAAAGCATAGCTCTGATGTGGCACAAGGCCGAAAGTATGTGGTACCCAGTGAGGATCTAACTCACTATTCAGTCGTAATTGATCTAGCGAGCCAAGCTTGCTAACCATTACACCGCCTCGGGGTGCCCAATTCTCAAAGCATAGCTCTGATGTGGCACAAGGCCGAAAGTATGTGGTACCCAGTGAATATCTAACTCACTATTCAGTCGTAATTGTTCTAACGAGTCAAGCTTGCTAACCATTACACCGCCTCGAGGTGCCCAATTCTCCAAGCATAGCTCTTATGTGGCACAAGGCCGAAAGTATGTGGTACCCAGTGAGGATCTAATTCACTACTCAGTCGTAATTGTTCTAGCGATCCAAGCTTGCTAACCATTACACCGCCTCGAGGTGCTAAAATCTCAAAGCATAGCTCTGATGTGGCACAAGGCCGAAAGTATGTGGTACCCAGTGAGGATCTAACTCAATATTCAGTCGTAATTGTTCTAGCGAGCCAGGCTTGCTAACCATTACACCGCCTCGAGGTGCCCAATTCTCAAAGCATAGCTCTGATGTGGCACAAGGCCGAAAGTATGTGGTACCCAGTGAATATCTAACTCACTATTCAGTCGTAATTGTTCTAGCGAGCCAAGCTTGCTAACAATTACACCGCCTCGAGGTGCCCAAATCTCAAAGCATAGCTCTGATGTGGCACAAGGCCGAAAGTATGTGGTACCCAGTGAGGATCTAACTCACTATTCAGTCGTAATTGTTCTAGCGAGCCAAGCTAGCTAACCATTACACCGCCTCGAGGAGCCCAAATCTCAAAGCATAGCTCTGATGTGGCACAAGGCCGAAAGTATGTGGTACCCAGTGAGGATCTAACTCACTATTCAGTCGTAATTGTTCTAGCGAGCCAAGCAAGCTAAACATTACACCGCCTCGAGGTGCCCAAATCTCAAAGCATAGCTCTGATGTGGCACAAGGCCGAAAGTATGTGGTACCCAGTGAGGATCTAACTCACTATTCAGTCGTAATTGTTCTAGCGAGCCAAGCTTGCTAACCATTACACCGCCTCAAGGTGCCCAATTCTCAAAGCATACATCTGATGTGGCACAAGGCCGAAAGTATGTGGTACCCAGTGAGGATCTAATTCACAACTCAGTCGCAATTGTTCTAGCGAGCCAAGCTTGCTAACCATTACACCGCCTCGAGTTGCCCAAATCTCCAAGCATAGCTCTGATGTGGCACAAGGCCGAATGTATGTGGTACCCAGTGAGGATCTAACTCACTATTCAGTCGTAATTGTTCTAGCGAGCCTAGCTTGCTAACCATTACACCGTCTCGGGGTGCCCAAATCTCAAAGCATAGCTCTGATGTGGCAAAAGGCCGAAAGTATGTGGTACCCAGTGAGGATCTAACTCACTATTCAGTCGTAATTGTTCTAGCGAGCCAAGCTTGCTAACCATTACACCGCCTCGAGGTGCCCAATTCTCCAAGCATAGCTCAGATGTGGCACAAGGCCGAAAGTATGGGGTACCCAGTGAATATCTAACTCACTATTCAGTCGTAATTGTTCTAACGAGTCAAGCTTGCTAACCATTACACCGCCTCGAGGTGCCCAATTCTCCAAGCATAGCTCTGATGTGGCACAAGGCCGAAAGTATGTGGTACCCAGTGAGGATCTAATTCACTACTCAGTCGTAATTGTTCTAGCGATCCAAGCTTGCTAACCATTACACCGCCTCGAGGTGCTAAAATCTCAAAGCATAGCTCTGATGTGGCACAAGGCCGAAAGTATGTGGTACCCAGTGAGGATCTAACTCAATATTCAGTCGTAATTGTTCTAGCGAGCCAGGCTTGCTAACCATTACACCGCCTCGAGGTGCCCAATTCTCAAAGCATAGCTCTGATGTGGCACAAGGCCGAAAGTATGTGGTACCCAGTGAATATCTAACTCACTATTCAGTCGTAATTGTTCTAGCGAGCCAAGCTTGCTAACAATTACACCGCCTCGAGGTGCCCAAATCTCAAAGCATAGCTCTGATGTGGCACAAGGCCGAAAGTATGTGGTACCCAGTGAGGATCTAACTCACTATTCAGTCGTAATTGTTCTAGCGAGCCAAGCTAGCTAACCATTACACCGCCTCGAGGAGCCCAAATCTCAAAGCATAGCTCTGATGTGGCACAAGGCCGAAAGTATGTGGTACCCAGTGAGGATCTAACTCACTATTCAGTCGTAATTGTTCTAGCGAGCCAAGCTTGCTAAACATTACACCGCCTCGAGGTGCCCAAATCTCAAAGCATAGCTCTGATGTGGCACAAGGCCGAAAGTATGTGGTACCCAGTGAGGATCTAACTCACTATTCAGTCGTAATTGTTCTAGCGAGCCAAGCTTGCTAACCATTACACCGCCTCGAGGTGCCCAATTCTCAAAGCATACCTCTGATGTGGCACAAGGCCGAAAGTATGTGGTACCCAGTGAGGATCTAATTCACTACTCAGTAGTAATTGTTCTAGCGAGCCGAGCTTGCTAACCATTACACCGCCTCGAGGTGCCCAAATCTCAAAGCATAGCTCTGATGTGGCACAAGGCCGAAAGTATGTGGTACCCAGTGAGGATCTAACTCAATATTCAGTCGTAATTGTTCTAGCGAGCCAGGCTTGCTAACCATTACACCGCCTCGAGGTGCCCAATTCTCAAAGCATAGCTCTGATGTGGCACAAGGCCGAAAGTATGTGGTACCCAGTGAATATCTAACTCACTATTCAGTCGTAATTGTTCTAGCGAGCCAAGCTTGCTAACAATTACACCGCCTCGAGGTGCCCAAATCTCAAAGCATAGCTCTGATGTGGCACAAGGCCGAAAGTATGTGGTACCCAGTGAGGATCTAACTCACTATTCAGTCGTAATTGTTCTAGCGAGCCAAGCTAGCTAACCATTACACCGCCTCGAGGAGCCCAAATCTCAAAGCATAGCTCTGATGTGGCACAAGGCCGAAAGTATGTGGTACCCAGTGAGGATCTAACTCACTATTCAGTCGTAATTGTTCTAGCGAGCCAAGCTTGCTAACCATTACACCGCCTCAAGGTGCCCAATTCTCAAAGCATACCTCTGATGTGGCACAAGGCCGAAAGTATGTGGTACCCAGTGAGGATCTAATTCACTACTCAGTAGTAATTGTTCTAGCGAGCCGAGCTTGCTAACCATTACACCGCCTCGAGGTGCCCAAATCTCAAAGCATAGCTCTGATGTGGCACAAGGCCGAAAGTATGTGGTACCCAGTGAGGATCTAACTCACTATTCAGTCGTAATTGATCTAGCGAGCCAAGCTTGCTAACCATTACACCGCCTCGGGGTGCCCAATTCTCAAAGCATAGCTCTGATGTGGCACAAGGCCGAAAGTATATGGTACCCAGTGAGGATCTAATTCACTACTCACTCGTAATTGTTCTAGCGAGCCGAGCTTGCTAAACATTACACAGCCTCGAGATGCCCAATTCTCAAAGCATAGTTCTGATGTGGCACAAGGCCGAAAGTATGTGGTACCCAGTGAATATCCTACTCACTATTCAGTCGTAATTGTTCTAACGAGCCAAGCTTGCTAACCATTACCCCGCCTCAAGGTGCCCAATTCTCAAAGCATAGCTCTGATGTGGCACAAGGCCGAAAGTATGTGGTACCCAGTGAGGATCTAACTCACTATTCAGTCGTAATTCTTCTAGCGAGCCAAGCTTGCTAAACATTACACCGCCTCGAGGTGCCCAATTCTCAAAGCATAGCTCTGATGTGGCACAAGGCCGAAAGTATGTGGTACCCAGTGAGGATCTAACTCACTATTCAGTCGTAATTGTTCTAGCGAGCCAAGCTTGCTAACCATTACACCGCCTCGAGGTGCCCAATTCTCCAAGCATAGCTCTGATGTGGCACAAGGCCGAAAGTATGTGGTACCCAGTGAGGATCTAATTCACAACTCAGTCGCAATTGTTCTAGCGAGCCAAGCTTGCTAACCATTACACCGCCTCGAGGTGCCCAAATCTCCAAGCATAGCTCTGATGTGGCACAAGGCCGAAAGTATGTGGTACCCAGTGAGGATCTAACTCAATATTCAGTCGTAATTGTTCTAGCGAGCCAAGCTTGCTAACCATTACACCGCCTCGAGGTGCCCAAATCTCAAAGCATAGCTCTGATGTGGCACAAGGCCGAAAGTATGTGGTACCCAGTGAGGATCTAATTCACTACTCAGTAGTAATTGTTCTAGCGAGCCGAGCTTGCTAACCATTACACCGCCTCGAGGTGCCCAAATCTCAAAGCATAGCTCTGATGTGGCACAAGGCCGAAAGTATGTGGTACCCAGTGAGGATCTAACTCAATATTCAGTCGTAATTGTTCTAGCGAGCCAGGCTTGCTAACCATTACACCGCCTCGAGGTGCCCAATTCTCAAAGCATAGCTCTGATGTGGCACAAGGCCGAAAGTATGTGGTACCCAGTGAATATCTAACTCACTATTCAGTCGTAATTGTTCTAGCGAGCCAAGCTTGCTAACAATTACACCGCCTCGAGGTGCCCAAATCTCAAAGCATAGCTCTGATGTGGCACAAGGCCGAAAGTATGTGGTACCCAGTGAGGATCTAACTCACTATTCAGTCGTAATTGTTCTAGCGAGCCAAGCTAGCTAACCATTACACCGCCTCGAGGAGCCCAAATCTCAAAGCATAGCTCTGATGTGGCACAAGGCCGAAAGTATGTGGTACCCAGTGAGGATCTAACTCACTATTCAGTCGTAATTGTTCTAGCGAGCCAAGCTTGCTAACCATTACACCGCCTCAAGGTGCCCAATTCTCAAAGCATACCTCTGATGTGGCACAAGGCCGAAAGTATGTGGTACCCAGTGAGGATCTAATTCACTACTCAGTAGTAATTGTTCTAGCGAGCCGAGCTTGCTAACCATTACACCGCCTCGAGGTGCCCAAATCTCAAAGCATAGCTCTGATGTGGCACAAGGCCGAAAGTATGTGGTACCCAGTGAGGATCTAACTCACTATTCAGTCGTAATTGATCTAGCGAGCCAAGCTTGCTAACCATTACACCGCCTCGGGGTGCCCAATTCTCAAAGCATAGCTCTGATGTGGCACAAGGCCGAAAGTATATGGTACCCAGTGAGGATCTAATTCACTACTCACTCGTAATTGTTCTAGCGAGCCGAGCTTGCTAAACATTACACAGCCTCGAGGTGCCCAATTCTCAAAGCATAGTTCTGATGTGGCACAAGGCCGAAAGTATGTGGTACCCAGTGAATATCCTACTCACTATTCAGTCGTAATTGTTCTAACGAGCCAAGCTTGCTAACCATTACCCCGCCTCAAGGTGCCCAATTCTCAAAGCATAGCTCTGATGTGGCACAAGGCCGAAAGTATGTGGTACCCAGTGAGGATCTAACTCACTATTCAGTCGTAATTCTTCTAGCGAGCCAAGCTTGCTAAACATTACACCGCCTCGAGGTGCCCAATTCTCAAAGCATAGCTCTGATGTGGCACAAGGCCGAAAGTATGTGGTACCCAGTGAGGATCTAACTCACTATTCAGTCGTAATTGTTCTAGCGAGCCAAGCTTGCTAACCATTACACCGCCTCGAGGTGCCCAATTCTCCGAGCATAGCTCTGATGTGGCACAAGGCCGAAAGTATGTGGTACCCAGTGAGGATCTAATTCACAACTCAGTCGCAATTGTTCTAGCGAGCCAAGCTTGCTAACCATTACACCGCCTCGAGGTGCCCAAATCTCCAAGCATAGCTCTGATGTGGCACAAGGCCGAAAGTATGTGGTACCCAGTGAGGATCTAACTCAATATTCAGTCGTAATTGTTCTAGCGAGCCAAGCTTGCTAACCATTACACCGCCTCGAGGTGCCCAAATCTCAAAGCATAGCTCTGATGTGGCACAAGGCCGAAAGTATGTGTTACCCAGTGAGGATCTAACTCACTATTCAGTCGTAATTGTTCTAGCGAGCCAAGCTTGCTAACCATTACACCGTCTCGGGGTGCCCAAATCTCAAAGCATAGCTCTGATGTGGCACAAGGCCGAAAGTATGTGGTACCCAGTGAGGATCTAACTCACTATTCAGTCGTAATTGTTCTAGCGAGCCAGGCTTGCTAACCATTACACCGCCTCGAGGTGCCCAATTCTCAAAGCATAGCTCTGATGTGGCACAAGGCCGAAAGTATGTGGTACCCAGTGAATATCTAACTCACTATTCAGTCGTAATTGTTCTAACGAGCCAAGCTTGCTAACCATTACACCGCCTCGAGGTGCCCAATTCTCAAAGCATAGCTCTGATGTGGCACAAGGCCGAAAGTATGTGGTACCCAGTGAGGATCTAACTCAATATTCAGTCGTAATTGTTCTAGCGAGCCAAGCTTGCTAAAAATTACACCGCCTCGATGTGCCCAATTCTCAAAGCATAGCTCTGATGTGGCACAAGGCCGAAAGTATGTGGTACCCAGTGAATATCTAACTCACTATTCAGTCGTAATTGTTCTAGCGAGCCAAGCTTCTAAACATTACACCGCCTCGAGGTGCCCATTTCTCAAAGCATAGCTCTGATGTGGCACAAGGCCGAAAGTATGTGGTACCCAGTGAGGATCTAACTCACTATTCAGTCGTAATTGTTCTAGCGAGCCAAGCTTGCTAACCATTACACCGCCTCGAGGTGCCCAATTCTCAAAGCATAGCTCTGATGTGGCACAAGGCCGAAAGTATGTGGTACCCAGTGAGGATCTAACTCACTATTCAGTCGTAATTGTTCTAGCGAGCCAAGCTTGCTAACCATTACACCGCCTCGAGGTGCCCAATTCTCCAAGCATAGCTCTGATGTGGCACAAGGCCGAAAGTATGTGGTACCCAGTGAGGATCTAATTCACAACTCAGTCGCAATTGTTCTAGCGAGCCAAGCTTGCTAACCATTACACCGCCTCGAGGTGCCCAAATCTCAAAGCATAGCTCTGACGTGGCACAAGGCCGAAAGTATGTGGTACCCAGTGAGGATCTAACTCAATATTCAGTGGTAATTGTTCTAGCGAGCCAAGCTTGCTAACCATTACACCGCCTCGAGGAGCCCAAATCTCAAAGCATAGCTCTGATGTGGCACAAGGCCGAAAGTATGTGGTACCCAGTGAGGATCTAACTCACTATTCAGTCGTAATTGTTCTAGCGAGCCAAGCTTGCTAAACATTACACCGCCTCGAGGTGCCCAAATCACAAAGCATAGCTCTGATGTGGCACAAGGCCGAAAGTATGTGGTACCCAGTGAGGATCTAACTCAATATTCAGTCGTAATTGTTCTAGCGAGCCAAGCTTGCTAACCATTACACCGTCTCGGGGTGCCCAAATCTCAAAGCATAGCTCTGATGTGGCACAAGGCCGAAAGTATGTGGTACCCAGTGAGGATCTAACTCACTATTCAGTCGTAATTGTTCTAGCGAGCCAAGCTTGCTAACCATTACACCGCCTCGAGGTGCCCAATTCTCCAAGCATAGCGCAGATGTGGCACAAGGCCGAAAGTATGGGGTACCCAGTGAATATCTAACTCACTATTCAGTCGTAATTGTTCTAACGAGTCAAGCTTGCTAACCATTACACCGCCTCGAGGTGCCCAATTCTCCAAGCATAGCTCTGATGTGGCACAAGGCCGAAAGTATGTGGTACCCAGTGAGGATCTAATTCACTACTCAGTCGTAATTGTTCTAGCGATCCAAGCTTGCTAACCATTACACCGCCTCGAGGTGCTAAAATCTCAAAGCATAGCTCTGATGTGGCACAAGGCCGAAAGTATGTGGTACCCAGTGAGGATCTAACATAATATTCAGTCGTAATTGTTCTAGCGAGCCAGGCTTGCTAACCATTACACCGCCTCGAGGTGCCCAATTCTCAAAGCATAGCTCTGATGTGGCACAACGCCGAAAGTATGTGGTACCCAGTGAATATCTAACTCACTATTCAGTCGTAATTGTTCTAACGAGCCAAGCTTGCTAACCATTACACCGCCTCGAGGTGCCCAATTCTCAAAGCATAGCTCTGATGTGGCACAAGGCCGAAAGTATGTGGTACCCAGTGAGGATCTAACTCAATATTCAGTCGTAATTGTTCTAGCGAGCCAAGCTTGCTAAAAATTACACCGCCTCGATGTGCCCAATTCTCAAAGCATAGCTCTGATGTGGCACAAGGCCGAAAGTATGTGGTACCCAGTGAATATCTAACTCACTATTCAGTCGTAATTGTTCTAACGAGCCAAGCTTGCTAACCATTACACCGCCTCGAGGTGCCCAATTCTCAAAGCATAGCTCTGATGCGGCACAAGGCCTAAAGTATGTGGTACCCAGTGAGGATCTAACTCACTATTCAGTCGTAATTCTTCTAGCGAGCCAAGCTTGCTAACCATTACACAGCCGCTGGGTGCCCAATTCTCAAAGCATAGCTCTGATGTGGCACAAGGCCGAAAGTATGTGGTACCCTGTGAGGATATTATTCACTACTCAGTCGTAATTGTTCTAGCGAGCCGAGCTTTCTAACCATTACACAGCCTCGAGGTGCCCAATTCTCAAAGCATAGCTCTGATGTGGCACAAGGCCGAAAGTATGTGGTACCCAGTGAATATCTAACTCACTATTCAGTCGTAATTGTTCTAACGAGCCAAGCTTGCTAACCATTACACCGCCTCGAGGTGCCCAAATCACAAAGCATAGCTCTGATGTGGTACAAGGCCGAAAGTATATGGTACCCAGTGAGAATCTAACTCAATATTCAGTCGTAATTGTTCAAGCGAGCCAAGCTTGCTAACCATTACACCGCCTCGAGGTGCCCAATTCTCCAAGCATAGCTCTGATGTGGCATATGGCCGAAAGTATGTGGTACCCAGTGAGGATCTAATTCACTACTCAGTCGTAATTGTTCTAGCGTGCCAAGCTTGCTAACCATTACACCGCCTCGAGGTGCCCAAATCTCAAAGCATAGCTCTGATGTGGCACAAGGCCGAAAGTATGTGGTACCCAGTGAGGATCTAACTCACTATTCAGTCGTAATTGTTCTAGCAAGCCAAGCTTGATAACCATTACACCGCCTCGGGGTGCCCAATGCTCAAAGGCTAGCTATGATGTGGCACAAGGCCGAAAGTATGTGGTACCCAGTGAGGATCTAATTCACTACTCAGTCGTAATTGTTCTAGCGAGCCGAGCTTGCTAACCATTACACCGCCTCGAGGTGCCCAAATCACAAAGCATAGCTCTGATGTGGCACAAGGCCGAAAGTATGTGGTACCCAGTGAATATCTAACTCACAATTCAGTCGTAATTGTTCTAACGAGCCAAGCTTGCTAACCATTACACCGCCTCGAGGTGCCCAATTCTCAAAGCATAGCTCTGATGTGGCACAAGGCCGAAAGTATGTGGTACCCAGTGAGGATCTAATTCACAACTCAGTCGCAATTGTTCAGGCGAGCCGAGCTTGCTAACCATTACACCGCCTCCAGGTGCCCAAATCTCAAAGCATAGCTCTGATGTGGCACAAGGCCTAAAGTATGTGGTACCCAGTGAGGATCTAACTCAATATTCAGTCGTAATTGTTCTAGCGAGCCAAGCTTGCTAACCATTACACCGCCTCGAGGTGCCCAATTCTCCAAGCATAGCTCTGATGTGGCACAAGGCCGAAAGTATGGGGTACCCAGTGAATATCTAACTCACTATTCAGTCGTAATTGTTCTAACGAGTCAAGGTTGCTAACTATTACACCGCCTCGAGTTGCCCAATTCTCCAAGCATAGCTCTGATGTGGCACAAGGCCGAAAGTATGTGGTACCCAGTGAGGATCTAATTCACTATTCAGTCGTAATTGTTCTAGCGATCCAAGCTTGCTAACCATTACACCGCCTCGAGGTGCTAAAATCTCAAAGCATAGCTCTGATTTGGCACAAGGCCGAAAGTATGTGGTACCCAGTGAGGATCTAACTCAATATTCAGTCGTAATTGTTCTAGCGAGCTAGGCTTGCTAACCATTACACCGCCTCGAGGTGCCCAATTCTCCAAGCATAGCTCTGATGTGGCACAAGGCCGAAAGTATGTGGTACCCAGTGAGGATCTAACTCAATATTCAGTCGTAATTGTTCTAGCGAGCCAAGCTTGCTAACCATTACACCGCCTCGAGGTGCCCAAATCTCAAAGCATAGCTCTGATGTGGCACAAGGCCGAAAATATGTGGTACCCAGTGAGGATCTAATTCACTACTCTGTCTTAATTGTTCTAGCGAGCAAAGCTTGCTAACCATTACACCGCCTCGAGGTGCCCAAATCTCAAAGCATAGCTCTGATGTGGCACAAGGCCGAAAGTATGTGGGACCCAGTGAGGATCTAACTCACTATTCACTCGTAATTGTTCTAGCGAGCCAAGCTTGCTAACAATTACACCGCCTCGGGGTGCCCAATTCTCAAAGCATAGCTCTGATGTGGCACATGGCCGAAAGTATGCGGTACCCAGTGAGGATCTAATTCACTACTCAGTCGTAATTGTTCTAGCGAGCCGAGCTTGCTAACCATTACACCGCCTCGAGGTGCCCAATTCTCAAAGCATAGCTCTGATGTGGCACAAGGCCGAAAGTATGTGGTACCCAGTGAATATCTAACTCACTATTCAGTCGTAATTGTTCTAACTAGCCAAGCTTGCTAACCATTACACCGCCTCGAGGTGCCCAATTCTCAAAGCATAGCTCTGATGTGGCACAAGGCCGAAAGTATGTGGTACCCAGTGAGGATCTAACTCAATATTCAGTCGTAATTGTTCAGGCGAGCCAAGCTTGCTAACAATTACACCGCCTCGAGGTGCCCAATTCTCAAAGCATAGCTCTGATGAGGCACAAGGCCGAAAGTATGTGGTACCCAGTGAATATCTAACTCACTATTCAGTCGTAATTGTTCTAACGAGCCAAGCTTGCTAACCATTACACCGCCTCGAGGTACCCAATTCTCAAAGGATAGCTCTGATGTGGCACAAGGCCTAAAGTATGTGGTACCCAGTGAGGTTCTAACTCACTATTCAGTCGTAATTCTTCTAGCGAGCCAAGCTTGCTAACCATTACACAGCCTCTGTGTGCCCAATTCTCAAAGCATAGCTCTGATGTGGCACAAGGCCGAAAGTATGTGGTACCCTGTGAGGATCTTATTCACTACTCAGTCGTAATTGTTCTAGCGAGCCGAGCTTGCTAACCATTACACAGCCTCGAGGTGCCCAATTCTCAAAGCATAGCTCTGATGTGGCACAAGGCCGAAAGTATGTGGTACTCAGTGAATATCTAACTCACTATTCAGTCGTAATTGTTCTAACGAGCCAAGCTTGCTAACCATTACACCGCCTCGAGGTGCCCAAATCACAAAGCATAGCTCTGATGTGGCACAAGGCCGAAAGTATGTGGTACCCAGTGAGAATCTAACTCAATATTCAGTCGTAATTGTTCTAGCGAGCCAAGCTTGCTAACCATTACACCGCCTCGAGGTGCCCAATTCTCCAAGCATAGCTCTGATGTGGCACATGGCCGAAAGTATGTGGTACCCAGTGAGGATCTAATTCACTACTCAGTCGTAATTGTTCTAGCGTGCCAAGCTTGCTAACCATTACACCGCCTCGAGGTGCCCAAATCTCAAAGCATAGCTCTGATGTGGCACAAGGCCGAAAGTATGTGGTACCCAGTGAGGATCTAACTCACTATTCAGTCGTAATTGTTCTAGCGAGCCAAGCTTGCTAACCATTACACCGCCTCCGGGTGCCCAATTCTCAAAGGCTAGCTATGATGTGACACAAGGCAGAAAGTATGTGGTACCCAGTGAGGATCTAATTCACTACTCAGTCGTAATTGTTCTTGCGAGCCAAGCTTGCTAACCATTACACCGCCTCGAGGTGCCCAATTCTCCAAGCATAGCTCTGATGTGGCACAAGGCTTAAAGTATGTGGTACCCAGTGAATATCTAACTCACTATTCAGTCGTAATTCTTCTAGCGAGCCAAGCTTGCTAACCATTACACCGCCTCGAGGTGCCCAATTCTCCAAGCATAGCTCTGATGTGGCACAAGGCCGAAAGTATGTGGTACCCAGTGAGGATCTAATTCACAACTCAGTCGCAATTGTTCAGGCGAGCCGAGCTTGCTAACCATTACACCGCCTCGAGGTGCCCAAATCTCAAAGCATAGCTCTGATGTGGCACAAGGCCTAAAGTATGTGGTACCCAGTGAGGATCTAACTCAATATTCAGTCGTAATTGTTCTAGCGAGCCAAGCTTGCTACCCATTACACCGCCTCGAGGTGCCCAATTCTCCAAGCATATCTCTGATGTGGCACAAGGCCGAAAGTATGTGGTACCCAGTGAGGATCTAACTCAATATTCAGTCGTAATTGTTCTAGCGAGCCAAGCTTGCTAACCATTACACCGCCTCGAGGTGCCCAAATCTCAAAGCATAGCTCTGATGTGGCACAAGGCCGAAAGTATGTGGTACCCAGTGAGGATCTAACTCACTATTCAGTCGTAATTGTTCTAGCGAGCCAAGCTTGCTAACCATTACACCATCTCGGGGTGCCCAAATCTCAAAGCATAGCTCTGATGTGGCACAAGGCCGAAAGTATGTGGTACCCAGTGAGGATCTACCTCACTATTCAGTCGTAATTGTTCTAGCGAGCCAAGCTTGCTAACCATTACACCGCCTCGAGGTGCCCAATTCTCCAAGCATAGCTCTGATGTGGCACAAGGCCGAAAGTATGGGGTACCCAGTGAATATCTAACTCACTATTCAGTCGTAATTGTTCTAACGAGTCAAGCTTGCTAACCATTACACCGCCTCGAGTTGCCCAATTCTCCAAGCATAGCTCTGATGTGGCACAAGGCCGAAAGTATGTGGTACCCAGTGAGGATCTAATTCACTACTCAGTCGTAATTGTTCTAGCGATCCAAGCTTGCTAACCATTACACCGCCTCGAGGTGCTAAAATCTCAAAGCATAGCTCTAATTTGGCACAAGGCCGAAAGTATGTGGTACCCAGTGAGGATCTAACTCACTATTCAGTCGTAATTGTTCTAGCGAGCCAAGCTTGCTAACCATTACACCGCCTCGAGGTGCCCAATTCTCAAAGCATAGCTCTGATGTGGCACAAGGCCGAAAGTATGTGGTACCCAGTGAGGATCTAACTCACTATTCAGTCGTAATTGTTCTAGCGAGCCAAGCTTGCTAACCATTACACCGCCTCGAGGTGCCCAATTCTCCAAGCATAGCTCTGATGTGGCACAAGGCCGAAAGTATGTGGTACCCAGTGAGGATCTAATTCACAACTCAGTTGCAATTGTTCTAGCGAGCCAAGCTTGCTAACCATTACACCGCCTCGAGGTGCCCAAATCTCAAAGCATAGCTCTGATGTGGCACAAGGCCGAAAGTATGTGGTACCCAGTGAGGATCTAACTCAATATTCAGTCGTAATTGTTCTAGCGAGCCAAGCTTGCTAACCATTACACCGCCTCGAGGAGCCCAAATCTCAAAGCATAGCTCTGATGTGGCACAAGGCCGAAAGTATGTGGTACCCAGTGAGGATCTAACTCACTATTCAGTCGTAATTGTTCTAGCGAGCCAAGCTTGCTAAACATTACACCGCCTCGAGGTGCCCAAATCACAAAGCATAGCTCTGATGTGGCACAAGGCCGAAAGTATGTGGTACCCAGTGAGGATCTAACTCACTATTCAGTCGTAATTGTTCTAGCGACCCAAGCTTGCTAACCATTACACCGTCTCGGGGTGCCCAAATCTCAAAGCATAGCTCTGATGTGGCACAAGGCCGAAAGTATGTGGTACCCAGTGAGGATCTAACTCACTATTCAGTCGTAATTGTTCTAGCGAGCCAAGCTTGCTAACCATTACACCGCCTCGAGGTGCCCAATTCTCCAAGCATAGCTCAGATGTGGCACAAGGCCGAAAGTATGGGGTACCCAGTGAATATCTAACTCACTATTCAGTCGTAATTGTTCTAACGAGTCAAGCTTGCTAACCATTACACCGCCTCGAGGTGCCCAATTCTCCAAGCATAGCTCTGATGTGGCACAAGGCCGAAAGTATGTGGTACCCAGTGAGGATCTAATTCACTACTCAGTCGTAATTGTTCTAGCGATCCAAGCTTGCTAACCATTACACCGCCTCGAGGTGCTAAAATCTCAAAGCATAGCTCTGATGTGGCACAAGGCCGAAAGTATGTGGTACCCAGTGAGGATCTAACTCAATATTCAGTCGTAATTGTTCTAGCGAGCCAGGCTTGCTAACCATTACACCGCCTCGAGGTGCCCAATTCTCAAAGCATAGCTCTGATGTGGCACAAGGCCGAAAGTATGTGGTACCCAGTGAATATCTAACTCACTATTCAGTCGTAATTGTTCTAACGAGCCAAGCTTGCTAACTATTACACCGCCTCGAGGTGCCCAACTCTCAAAGCATAGCTCTGATGTGGCACAAGGCCGAAAGTATGTGGTACCCAGTGAGGATCTAACTCAATATTCAGTCGTAATTGTTCTAGGGAGCCAAGCTTGCTAAAAATTACACCGCCTCGATGTGCCCAATTCTCAAAGCATAGCTCTGATGTGGCACAAGGCCGAAAGTATGTGGTACCCAGTGAATATCTAACTCACTATTCAGTCGTAATTGTTCTAACGAGCCAAGCTTGCTAACCATTACACCGCCTCGAGGTGCCCAATTCTCAAAGCATAGCTCTGATGTGGCACAAGGCCTAAAGTAGGTGGTACCCAGTGAGGATCTAACTCACTATTCAGTCGTAATTCTTCTAGCGAGCCAAGCTTGCTAACCATTACACAGCCTCTGGGTGCCCAATTCTCAAAGCATAGCTCTGATGTGGCACAAGGCCGAAAGTATGTGGTACCCTGTGAGGATCTTATTCACTACTCAGTCGTAATTGTTCTAGCGAGCCGAGCTTTCTAACCATTACACAGCCTCGAGGTGCCCAATTCTCAAAGCATAGCTCTGATGTGGCACAAGGCCGAAAGTATGTGGTACCCAGTGAATATCTAACTCACTATTCAGTCGTAATTGTTCTAACGAGCCAAGCTTGCTAACCATTACACCGCCTCGAGGTGCCCAAATCACAAAGCATAGCTCTGATGTGGCACAAGGCCGAAAGTATGTGGTACCCAGTGAGAATCTAACTCAATATTCAGTCGTAATTGTTCTAGCGAGCCAAGCTTGCTAACCATTACACCGCCTCGAGGTGCCCAATTCTCCAAGCATAGCTCTGATGTGGCATATGGCCGAAAGTATGTGGTACCCAGTGAGGATCTAATTCACTACTCAGTCGTAATTGTTCTAGCGTGCCAAGCTTGCTAACCATTACACCGCCTCGAGGTGCCCAAATCTCAAAGCATAGCTCTGATGTGGCACAAGGCCGAAAGTATGTGGTACCCAGTGAGGATCTAACTCACTATTCAGTCGTAATTGTTCTAGCAAGCCAAGCTTGATAACCATTACACCGCCTCGGGGTGCCCAATTCTCAAAGGCTAGCTATGATGTGGCACAAGGCCGAAAGTATGTGGTACCCAGTGAGGATCTAATTCACTACTCAGTCGTTATTGTTCTAGCGAGCCGAGCTTGCTAACCATTACACCGCCTCGAGGTGCCCAAATCCCAAAGCATAGCTCTGATGTGGCACAAGGCCGAAAGTATGTGGTACCCAGTGAATATCTAACTCACAATTCAGTCGTAATTGTTCTAACGAGCCAAGCTTGCTAACCATTACACCGCCTCGAGGTGCCCAATTCTCAAAGCATAGCTCTGATGTGGCACAAGGCCGAAAGTATGTGGTACCCAGTGAGGATCTAATTCACTATTCAGTCGTAATTGTTCTAGCGATCCAAGCTTGCTAACCAT
Organism: Acanthosepion esculentum; assembly: GCA_964036315.1. Lineage (NCBI taxonomy): Eukaryota > Metazoa > Mollusca > Cephalopoda > Sepiida > Sepiidae > Acanthosepion > Acanthosepion esculentum. The sequence goes on from OZ038477.1 coordinate 136,867,591, forward strand.
TACACCGCCTCGAGGTGCTAAAATCTCAAAGCATAGCTCTGATTTGGCACAAGGCCGAAAGTATGTGGTACCCAGTGAGGGTCTAACTCAATATTCAGTCGTAATTGTTCTAGCGAGCTAGGCTTGCTAACCATTACACCGCCTCGAGGTGCCCAATTCTCCAAGCATAGCTCTGATGTGGCACAAGGCCGAAAGTATGTGGTACCCAGTGAGGATCTAACTCAATATTCAGTCGTAATTGTTCTAGCGAGCCAAGCTTGCTAACCATTACACCGCCTCGAGGTGCCCAAATCTCAAAGCATAGCTCTGATGTGGCACAAGGCCGAAAATATGTGGTACCCAGTGAGGATCTAATTCACTACTCTGTCTTAATTGTTCTAGCGAGCCAAGCTTGCTAACCAATACACCGCCTCGAGGTGCCCAAATCTCAAAGCATAGCTCTGATGTGGCACAAGGCCGAAAGTATGTGGGACCCAGTGAGGATCTAACTCACTATTCACTCGTAATTGTTCTAGCGAGCCAAGCTTGCTAACAATTACACCGCCTCGGGGTGCCCAATTCTCAAAGCATAGCTCTGATGTGGCACATGGCCGAAAGTATGCGGTACCCAGTGAGGATCTAATTCACTACTCAGTCGTAATTGTTCTAGCGAGCCGAGCTTGCTAACCATTACACCGCCTCGAGGTGCCCAATTCTCAAAGCATAGCTCTGATGTGGCACAAGGCCGAAAGTATGTGGTACCCAGTGAATATCTAACTCACTATTCAGTCGTAATTGTTCTAACTAGCCAAGCTTGCTAACCATTACACCGCCTCGAGGTGCCCAATTCTCAAAGCATAGCTCTGATGTGGCACAAGGCCGAAAGTATGTGGTACCCAGTGAGGATCTAACTCAATATTCAGTCGTAATTGTTCAGGCGAGCCAAGCTTGCTAACAATTACACCGCCTCGAGGTGCCCAATTCTCAAAGCATAGCTCTGATGAGGCACAAGGCCGAAAGTATGTGGTACGCAGTGAATATCTAACTCACTATTCAGTCGTAATTGTTCTAACGAGCCAAGCTTGCTAACCATTACACCGCCTCGAGGTGCCCAATTCTCAAAGGATAGCTCTGATGTGGCACAAGGCCTAAAGTAGGTGGTACCCAGTGAGGATCTAACTCACTATTCAGTCGTAATTCTTCTAGCGAGCCAAGCTTGCTAACCATTACACAGCCTCTGGGTGCCCAATTCTCAAAGCATAGCTCTGATGTGGCACAAGGCCGAAAGTATGTGGTACCCTGTGAGGATCTTATTCACTACTCAGTCGTAATTGTTCTAGCGAGCCGAGCTTTCTAACCATTACACAGCCTCGAGGTGCCCAATTCTCAAAGCATAGCTCTGATGTGGCACAAGGCCGAAAGTATGTGGTACCCAGTGAATATCTAACTCACTATTCAGTCGTAATTGTTCTAACGAGCCAAGCTTGCTAACCATTACACCGCCTCGAGGTGCCCAAATCACAAAGCATAGCTCTGATGTGGCACAAGGCCGAAAGTATGTGGTACCCAGTGAGAATCTAACTCAATATTCAGTCGTAATTGTTCTAGCGAGCCAAGCTTGCTAACCATTACACCGCCTCGAGGTGCCCAATTCTCCAAGCATAGCTCTGATGTGGCATATGGCCGAAAGTATGTGGTACCCAGTGAGGATCTAATTCACTACTCAGTCGTAATTGTTCTAGCGTGCCAAGCTTGCTAACCATTACACCGCCTCGAGGTGCCCAAATCTCAAAGCATAGCTCTGATGTGGCACAAGGCCGAAAGTATGTGGTACCCAGTGAGGATCTAACTCACTATTCAGTCGTAATTGTTCTAGCAAGCCAAGCTTGATAACCATTACACCGCCTCGGGGTGCCCAATTCTCAAAGGCTAGCTATGATGTGGCACAAGGCCGAAAGTATGTGGTACCCAGTGAGGATCTAATTCACTACTCAGTCGTTATTGTTCTAGCGAGCCGAGCTTGCTAACCATTACACCGCCTCGAGGTGCCCAAATCCCAAAGCATAGCTCTGATGTGGCACAAGGCCGAAAGTATGTGGTACCCAGTGAATATCTAACTCACAATTCAGTCGTAATTGTTCTAACGAGCCAAGCTTGCTAACCATTACACCGCCTCGAGGTGCCCAATTCTCAAAGCATAGCTCTGATGTGGCACAAGGCCGAAAGTATGTGGTACCCAGTGAGGATCTAATTCACTATTCAGTCGTAATTGTTCTAGCGATCCAAGCTTGCTAACCATTACACCGCCTCGAGGTGCTAAAATCTCAAAGCATAGCTCTGATTTGGCACAAGGCCGAAAGTATGTGGTACCCAGTGAGGGTCTAACTCAATATTCAGTCGTAATTGTTCTAGCGAGCTAGGCTTGCTAACCATTACACCGCCTCGAGGTGCCCAATTCTCCAAGCATAGCTCTGATGTGGCACAAGGCCGAAAGTATGTGGTACCCAGTGAGGATCTAACTCAATATTCAGTCGTAATTGTTCTAGCGAGCCAAGCTTGCTAACCATTACACCGCCTCGAGGTGCCCAAATCTCAAAGCATAGCTCTGATGTGGCACAAGGCCGAAAATATGTGGTACCCAGTGAGGATCTAATTCACTACTCTGTCTTAATTGTTCTAGCGAGCCAAGCTTGCTAACCAATACACCGCCTCGAGGTGCCCAAATCTCAAAGCATAGCTCTGATGTGGCACAAGGCCGAAAGTATGTGGGACCCAGTGAGGATCTAACTCACTATTCACTCGTAATTGTTCTAGCGAGCCAAGCTTGCTAACAATTACACCGCCTCGGGGTGCCCAATTCTCAAAGCATAGCTCTGATGTGGCACATGGCCGAAAGTATGCGGTACCCAGTGAGGATCTAATTCACTACTCAGTCGTAATTGTTCTAGCGAGCCGAGCTTGCTAACCATTACACCGCCTCGAGGTGCCCAATTCTCAAAGCATAGCTCTGATGTGGCACAAGGCCGAAAGTATGTGGTACCCAGTGAATATCTAACTCACTATTCAGTCGTAATTGTTCTAACTAGCCAAGCTTGCTAACCATTACACCGCCTCGAGGTGCCCAATTCTCAAAGCATAGCTCTGATGTGGCACAAGGCCGAAAGTATGTGGTACCCAGTGAGGATCTAACTCAATATTCAGTCGTAATTGTTCAGGCGAGCCAAGCTTGCTAACAATTACACCGCCTCGAGGTGCCCAATTCTCAAAGCATAGCTCTGATGAGGCACAAGGCCGAAAGTATGTGGTACGCAGTGAATATCTAACTCACTATTCAGTCGTAATTGTTCTAACGAGCCAAGCTTGCTAACCATTACACCGCCTCGAGGTGCCCAATTCTCAAAGGATAGCTCTGATGTGGCACAAGGCCTAAAGTATGTGGTACCCAGTGAGGATCTAACTCACTATTCAGTCGTAATTCTTCTAGCGAGCCAAGCTTGCTAACCATTACACAGCCTCTGTGTGCCCAATTCTCAAAGCATAGCTCTGATGTGGCACAAGGCCGAAAGTATGTGGTAACCTGTGAGGATCTTATTCACTACTCAGTCGTAATTGTTCTAGCGAGCCGAGCTTGCTAACCATTACACAGCCTCGAGGTGCCCAATTCTCAAAGCATAGCTCTGATGTGGCACAAGGCCGAAAGTATGTGGTACCCAGTGAATATCTAACTCACTATTCAGTCGTAATTGTTCTAACGAGCCAAGCTTGCTAACCATTACATCGCCTCGAGGTGCCCAAATCACAAAGCATAGCTCTGATGTGGCACAAGGCCGAAAGTATGTGGTACCCAGTGAGAATCTAACTCAATATTCAGTCGTAATTGTTCTAGCGAGCCAAGCTTGCTAACCATTACACCGCCTCGAGGTGCCCAATTCTCCAAGCATAGCTCTGATGTGGCACAAGGCCGAAAGTATGTGGTACCCAGTGAGGATCTAACTCACTATTCAGTCGTAATTGTTCTAGCGAGCCAAGCTTGCTAACCATTACACCGCCTCCGGGTGCCCAATTCTCAAAGGCTAGCTATGATGTGACACAAGGCAGAAAGTATGTGGTACCCAGTGAGGATCTAATTCACTACTCAGTCGTAATTGTTCTTGCGAGCCAAGCTTGCTAACCATTACACCGCCTCGAGGTGCCCAATTCTCCAAGCATAGCTCTGATGTGGCACAAGGCTTAAAGTATGTGGTACCCAGTGAATATCTAACTCACTATTCAGTCGTAATTCTTCTAGCGAGCCAAGCTTGCTAACCATTACACCGCCTCGAGGTGCCCAATTCTCCAAGCATAGCTCTGATGTGGCACAAGGCCGAAAGTATGTGGTACCCAGTGAGGAGCTAATTCACAACTCAGTCGCAATTGTTCAGGCGAGCCGAGCTTGCTAACCATTACACCGCCTCCAGGTGCCCAAATCTCAAAGCATAGCTCTGATGTGGCACAAGGCCTAAAGTATGTGGTACCCAGTGAGGATCTAACTCAATATTCAGTCGTAATTGTTCTAGCGAGCCAAGCTTGCTACCCATTACACCGCCTCGAGGTGCCCAATTCTCCAAGCATATCTCTGATGTGGCACAAGGCCGAAAGTATGTGGTACCCAGTGAGGATCTAACTCACTATTCAGTCGTAATTGTTCTAGCGAGCCAAGCTTGCTAACCATTACACCGCCTCGAGGTGCCCAAATCTCAAAGCATAGCTCTGATGTGGCACAAGGCCGAAAGTATGTGGTACCCAGTGAGGATCTAACTCACTATTCAGTCGTAATTGTTCTAGCGAGCCAAGCTTGCTAACCATTACACCGTCTCGGGGTGCCCAAATCTCAAAGCATAGCTCTGATGTGGCACAAGGCCGAAAGTATGTGGTACCCAGTGAGGATCTACGTCACTATTCAGTCGTAATTGTTCTAGCGAGCCAAGCTTGCTAACCATTACACCGCCTCGAGGTGCCCAATTCTCCAAGCATAGCTCTGATGTGGCACAAGGCCGAAAGTATGGGGTACCCAGTGAATATCTAACTCACTATTCAGTCGTAATTGTTCTAACGAGTCAAGCTTGCTAACCATTACACCGCCTCGAGTTGCCCAATTCTCCAAGCATAGCTCTGATGTGGCACAAGGCCGAAAGTATGTGGTACCCAGTGAGGATCTAATTCACTACTCAGTCGTAATTGTTCTAGCGATCCAAGCTTGCTAACCATTACACCGCCTCGAGGTGCTAAAATCTCAAAGCATAGCTCTGATTTGGCACAAGGCCGAAAGTATGTGGTACCCAGTGAGGATCTAACTCAATATTCAGTCGTAATTGTTCTAGCGAGCCAGGCTTGCTAACCATTACACCGCCTCGAGGTGCCCAATTCTCCAAGCATAGCTCTGATGTGGCACAAGGCCGAAAGTATGTGGTACCCAGTGAGGATCTAACTCAATATTCAGTCGTAATTGTTCTAGCGAGCCAAGCTTGCTAACCATTACACCGCCTCGAGGTGCCCAAATCTCAAAGCATAGCCCTGATGTGGCACAAGGCCGAAAGTATGTGGTACCCAGTGAGGGTCTAACTCCCTATTCACTCGTAATTGTTCTAGCGAGCCAAGCTTGCTAACAATTACACCGCCTCGAGGTGCCCAATTCTCAAAGCATAGCTCTGATGTGGGACATGGCCGAAAGTATGCGGTACCCAGTGAG
>OZ038477.1:136878297-136900797 GCA_964036315.1 Acanthosepion esculentum
GTCTAATTTATTAGATTTCTATAATATTTACACCGTCCTGGGTAAGACGATAAAATAAATATGGCAGCAAGGCCTCTGAGCAGAAGGTTTTGAGGAGCGTAGAACCGCATCTTAATTGCTGGTGTTTCCAGGTTCACCCAGATCCGAACACCTGTTAGGGGGTGGGGAGTCCCAGCTCTGGGCAAATACTAAACCCCTAAAGTGAGAGTAAAAAAACTACGAAAGCGTAAAAATAGGTTTTAATACCAGCAATATATTTTCGTAAAAAAATTACCAGCAATGAATTTCTGAAGTAAAAATTATTACCAGCAATACATTTTTGGAAAAAATATTACCAGCAAAATTTTGGACCAAAATATCACCAGCAATAAAAATCTTGTCGGCATTAAATAACCCATTGAGGTTGATATGCCGTAACAGAAACCAAGCCAATCTCTCGATATATATTTATCACTCTCCATCTCTCTCCCTCTATATAACTCCCTATCTATATCTCGTCTTCTTCTCTATCTCTCTCTTTTTCTCTATCGAATTGAACAAGAATATTGCCAGCAATAAAAATCTTGTCGCGAATAAATAACTCACTGAGATTGATATAACGTAAAATAAACCAAACCAAACCAAACCAATCTCTCTATCTCTCTCCCCTCTCTCTGTATCTCTCCCACTATCTCTCTCTCTCTCTCTCTCTCTCTCTCTCTCTCTCTCTCTCTCTGTATCTATCTATCTATCTATCTATTTGAAAAAAATATTACCAGCAATAAAAACCTTGTCGGCATTAAATAACCCATTGAGGTTGATATGCCGTAAAACAAAACGACCCAAACCAATCACTCTCTCTCTATATATCTCTCTTTCTATCTCCCTCTCTCTCTATCTCTCTCATTCTATCTCTCTCTATCTCTCTCATTCCCTCTCTATCTATCTCTCTCTTTCTCTCTCTCTCCTTCTCTCTATCTATTTGAAAAAAATTATTACCAGAAATAAAAATCTTGTCGACATTAAATAACCCATTGAGGTTGATATATCGTAAACCAAACCAAACCAAACCAAACCAAACCTGATTACTCTCACTCTCTCTTCCCATCTCTCCCTCTTTCTTTCTATCACCAAAATTCTCTCTCTCTCTCTCTCTCTCTCTCTCTCTCTCTCTATCTATCTATCTATCTATCTATTTGAAAAATATATTACCAGCAGTAAAAATCTTTTTGGCATTAAATAACCCATTGAGGTTGATATGCCGTAAAATAAACCAAACCAAACCGGACCAATCTCTCCCTCACTGTCCCTCCATCTCTCTCCCTATTTCTTTCTATCACAATTCTGTCTGTCTCTGTCTCTGTCTGTCTGTCTCTCTCTCTCTAGTCTTTTCTTGCAAATAGTTCATAAAAATGGAATTTACCTGATATATGCATCCGTCGTAGTAGAGTATCTCTATTCTCATCTGGTTTCACAGAGCAGAGAAGTCGCCGGACGTATAAAAGTGCATTTAGTGTTTAACTGGGATTTAAAAACTCCGAATAAATAATATCCTGATGAGCCCACCATACGCAAGGCATTGCTATTTATTAACCATGGAGCTGAACCTTTGTGGTAAATTGTGGAGAACATTGTTGTATATTAGTGTACTTAAATTTATTATTAACTGTCACATAGGATTAGCAAGATTAGCAGTTAAGATCAAACAGTCTACATTGCATTTGGTTTGAAAAACGGAAAGTGTTTCTGACTTAGCCTAATTGAATGTCAATAAACAAGAAGCCGATAAAGACAGAATCATACCGTAGGCGCAATGAAAAACATGAAATCTAAGCTCCACTACTCCATACCCTTTTTGTCATTCGAATCCTTAAACCTTTAGGTACTAACTTTCACACACACACACACACACACACACACACACACACACACACACACACACACACACACACAGACAAACACAAACACATATATATATATATATATATTACATGAATCATTCATACAAAAACTGATCCGACGTGCAACTTTCGGATAATAATTGTGACATTCCGCTAGTTATTGAACAATTTAGTTCATGCCACATCGACTGAAAAAAAACTACTATTAAAAAAGAATTCTCCTATTACCATATTAGTACAAAAACGTACAATCTTAATTTTTTTTAAATTCAACCTCAGCGTTGCGACCGCACGCTCCAAAATTTCTTACAGTTAACAATAACACATTTCTAAAAAAAAACATATTTCGGATCACATCTAATCTTTCGTTGTCCCGTTATTACCCGGATGTAACAAACAAATCTATTTCCATACCTGATGATGTATGTATGAACAGACGAAAATACCCGTATAAAAAGACCTTATGCAACTGGAATTTATTAAAAACAGGGATCATAACATTCATCTACAGGTTCGGGGTTAATGTATTTTAATAAATTTGTTTGCAAAGATGTATTCTCGCCATTTATATCATTAACTTCACTATCTGCTTTTTGTTTGAATGATTCATGTAATATAAATTAAACTGCACCACATACTTGATATATATATATATATATATATATATATATATATATATATATATATATATATATATATATATATATATGAGTGTGTGTGTGTGTGTGTGTGTATGTGTGTATATATATATATATATATATATATATATATATATATATATATGAACATTTCTCAGAGCTAACATGTAGAAAAGACAATCTTTATAAATATAAATGACAATAGGAAAGCAGTAGTAATTGCTGACGTGTTTCGTCCAATCTGGACTTTCTCAAAGCAAAAAACGAAATTTATTTAATTAAACAAGGTAATTAATAAAAACAAAAAAACACAATGTTCTCAGCAACTGGAATGTAAAGAACGCTATTTTCATATTGTTAACTGAAAATAACGTCAGTTAATGTCACGTGTGGAGAATATTGTTATCATATCTGTGTTGACGGATTTTGTTAAGAAAGGTGAAATAGGGAAAAAGCCTGGGCGTAGATTAATATTTGGGTAATATTCTATGGCGGCACTCTCTAGAATTTTCCATTTTTCATGAGTATAGCATTTTTTAAATCAAAATTATGGTTGAATTTATTCCTATGTATGACTAGTGCATTACAAAAAACCACTTAGCTAATTCACTAGTCATACATAGAAATAAATTCAAGCACAATTTTGATTTTAAAAATGCTATACTCATGAAAAATGGAAAATTCTAGAAAGTGCCGCCATTGAATATTATGCAAATATTAATCTACGCCCAGGCTTTTTCCCTATTTCACCTTTCTTAACAGAATTACTACTCTCCTAAACAAACATACACAACAATATCTTAAAATCAAAAGAAAATTGTTGAATCCGTCAACACAGATATGATGACAATATTCTCCATACGTGACATTAACTGATGTTATTTTCAGTTAACAATATGAAAATAGTGTTCTCTACATTCCAGTTGCTAAGAATATTCTGTTTTTTGTTTTTGTTAGTTAACTTGTTTAATTAAATTAATTTCGTTTTTTGCTTTGAGAAAGTCCACATTGGACGAAACGCGTCAGCAATTACTACTGTTTTCCTATTGTAATTTATATATATATATATATATATATATATATATATATATATATATATATATATATATATATATATAATTAGTTGTATTGATATGACATATTTACATTACTCGGACTATCATTCTCATATTCTATATATATATATATATATATATATATATATATAATACACAATTAAATCAGAAATCACCTCATATGAGGTGATTTTGGATTTTATTTTGTATTAATTACTTGCTCTGTAATAATAAATAGATTGAGTTCTTTTAGTGGATCAGTTTTAATATTTTAATAACGATATACACATTTAAATATATCAAGAAAAATATTGATGAAAAAATGTATACTTTCCATTTTGTCATACATTTTCCAATATATATATATATATATATATATATATATATATGTGTGTGTGTGTGTGTGTGTGTGTGTGTGTGTGTGTGTGTGTGTGTGTGTGTGCGCATACACGCGTTACGCTCTCAATCGAGCGCTATTGAGAAAAAGGTAATTCCAAAACAGTAGCCGTCACCGCTATTAACGCACAGCTCTGCATTAATGAATTGAGCACTATGGCTGCTGGCGTTTGTATTCATTCTTATATAATACGTTAGAATTTTCCTTTTCACCGCCACCCGCCGTTAGCTTAGGGGTAGGATCTTTGGCTGATGTCAAATCGGTCCAGTTTCGATACCGGCTTGAAACAATCATATGTATAGCTACACTGATAAGCTGTGATACGGCGAAAGAAGCTTGACTATATATGTGTGTTTTTGTGTATCCTTATGAAGAAAATCCTCATAGGTAAACTTGTCATTTTAAAAACATCTTGTAAAAGGCTTTTAAAGATAAATGAAACATTTTTTGTGGAGGGGGGGGGTGCAACGTTACTTGCTTTGAAGCCAACCGCAATATACTGACTGCGTTTTGGAACATCGCTAAGGCTGCACAGTATGAAGTTACTACAACTCTGATAGTACCCATCACAGAATACCAGCACAAATATATACTAACAATGAAAATTAACACCCTCCTTGAAACTGACCGAAACCTTTCGAGACAATTTAAAGTCCCCATGAAAGTAAATCTGTAAGTACACTAGAAAAACTAAATAAAAACTAACAAAATTTTTCCCTATCTGTCTATATTTCTGAGATGAGGTATTTTGTACATTACTAACATTATTCGGACTATTGTCCTCATCTTTGTCGCCATATTTATTACAACGTTTCGGCCTTTGTACGTTCCGGCCTTCTTCACGTGGTTTCGAATGTCGAACTGAACCCTTTATTTCGCTCACTGGGGTAGATGTTCTAGTTCCACGTGCCATGTTTAATGGATGTTAGGGTAACAGATTTTATAGTCTATTAAAATCTATTGCCTTGATCTTTTAACAGACACTTCGTCTATAAAACTATAGAGAGACTGTCCAGCATTCACTGCCATATGAACTAACAGGAGATTAGTAGTTGCATTGAATGAGGTCTGATTTTTCTTATGGCCTATGTTCCAACACAACCTTAAAGTCAGATAAACAAGATAGCGCCAATTTTATCAGGTTGAGTAAAATTCAAGAAGAATAACACTTGTTCAGCAATTACATATTTCAATACAGCATCAAAACACCAAAGTTCTGCTAAAAGTCACCATATAAATTGATGTTTTGTCCAGAATTCTCTGTAATATAAAAGGACCTATATTGCATGACAGTTCAGAACTCTTTTCTTTGCTTATTGAGATGCATACTTTTTGAAACCGTGTTCCAAAAAAAAAAAAAAAACAACATAGGGAAAGTATATTGAAGTAGACAGTAGAAATTAAATGTTTGGGTTACTGATTTCATGGCCTAATTTCCATATCTTTTCACAAAAATTTCCTCTATATTAAAACTTATATTTGTGAATAACCGATGAATTCTTCAGATTGCGTTACTATTGAGATTTTAAATGTCAGGTCCTTCCAAGACGTAGGCGAACATGTCATTCTTTTATTTTATGTGATTTGATATGCCTTCTCATTGTCATTTCGACGGCTTGAAAATCAGAGGTATATTTCTCTTAAACTGGCGGCCACTCAAGGCAAACCAGAATCCAGTATGTCCTGCACAAGAACCTATGGCTGCGGGGTGGAGAAGAGAGACATTAATGCCTTTCGCAAAGGCGCAGGTGCAAAAATGAACTGGAAATTCAACTCCATGCTTCGATTACACCAGACTGTCTCTTGTGCGGATCCCGGAATACCTGACGCCTCCTGGCATACTCTATCTTCACAAGAACCAGTTCAGACCAAAATATGAGTATTACTGACAAAGCTGAGCTGAAGCTGCAAAGTCCTCACTCTTCAGCCTTGATAGAATACAAATGTGTCCAGACGACCCAGTAGGTGATGGATTAATTTCTATTTTGCAACCACTTTCTAACAGATGAAACTTTGCAAGCCTCTCGCTACTCTATCGTTATTTCCATGTCAAACATTCAAAAGTGCTACATTCATTCGTTCCACAGTTCAGTTCTTTACAGCTAAGCGTCTCGCTATTTCCATGGCAAACGTTCACAGCAGCTACACCCATACGTTCCAACAGTTCAGTCCTTTACAGCTAAGCGTCTCGCTATTTCCATGGAAAATGTTCAGAGGAGCTACATTCATTCATTCCACAGTTCAGTTCTTTACAGCTAAGCGCCTCGCTATTTCCATGGCAAATGTTCGGAGCATGTATATACATTCGGTCCACAGTTCAGTCCTTTACACCTAAGGGTTTCGCTATTTCCTTGACAAATGTTCAGAGGAGCTACATTCATTCGTTTCACAGTTCAGTTCTTTACAGCTATGCGCCTCGCTATTTCCATGGCAAAAGTTCACAGGAGCTACACCCATACGTTCCAACAGTTCAGTTCTTTACAGCTAAGCGTCTCGCTATTTCAATGGCAAATGTTCAGAGGAGCTACATTCATTCGTTCCACAGTTCAGTTCTTTACAGCTAAGCGCCTCGCTATTTCCATGGCAAATGTTCGGAGCATTTATATACATTCGGTCCACAGTTCAGTCCTTTACACCTAAGGGTCTCGCTATTTCCGTGACAAATGTTCAGAGGAGGTGGATTCATTCTTTCCAACCGTTCACTCCTTTACAGCTAAGCCTCACTCAACTCTATTGCTATTTATACGGCAAATGTTCAGTGGATCGACATTTCTTAGTTCCGACAGTTCAGAAATTCACAGCTGAAACCTCTCATGTACACTGGGACGAAAAAATTCTCGTTCACTTAGTATTCCATTAAGCAGGAGGAAGTTGTCCTTGAACATCTTTTCTTCCCACGATCCTCTTTTTTGTGTAAAGGAATATTTCCATGATTACTACAATCTTGACCTTTTCGAGACTAGGTCAGTCGTTCTTTCCTACATATCCTCATAATTCTTCTTTTCTACTTACCTCCTCAACTTACGTTTATACAACAACTCAATGCGGGCAACTTGACGTGGTGTAATCGTTAACAAGATTGTCTCGCTAAAACAATTACGACTGAATAGAGATTTCGATCCTCATTGGGGGTCCTTACTCTCCTCCTTGTGCCGCAGCTAAGCAACGCTTAGGAAATCAATACACTTCAATTCAGTAATCTTCTACCTTGAGTGACTTTTGTGGCATGTATTGGTTGAACAATTATTATATAAAACATACTCGCATTTCTCGGATCTTACTGTTCTGGAGACGGAAAAGCACAGTAGTTTTTCTATTTACTGACAGTAAGTTCCAATCTCAGTGGGTGAGGTCTGTAGATTTGGCGCTGTGTAGATGAAATATAATGATAATATTTCGGATCTTGCATAGCAGGCTAAACTTGAACACAAACAGTTTGAAGCGGAACAAATGATAAGATCGGTAAATAAAGGTGAATTTATTCATTTTTTTTTTCTCTTTTAAAATAGCGACAGTTGGCAATTTAAGAAGGTTGAATCTCCGAGTGCGTAACCTGACAAAAGAAAGTGTCACTTTTCATAATGTAATCAAGATTATAAGCCATTAATAATAACATGACATATTTGAGTGGTTTTTAAGTCCTCATGACAACAAGATTAATTACTATTCGTTTTTTATTTATTTCGAGCGTATAGCTTAGCGAAAATTTCGCTTTTCGATGAATTTGCGTCGTCCAAAATATTTGTTCAGAACTAGGAAATATATATTATGGGAATGTGAAGGGATAATTAAATTATGGAAATATGCTCCGTTTTAAAAAAAAAAAGGTTATTTTCAACATGTTCTGAATTTTCACTCACAAAAAAATTGTCAACATTTAAAATTTAGAGAAACTATCAAGGTAAGGTTCGCCCTGTACAAGGCCCGGGGGCCACTTTTGGTAGAGGGGTAAGTTAACGGGTATTTATTTCGACCGTATAGCTTAGAAAAAAATTCGAATTTCGAATTTGCACTCTCAAAAAATAGGGTCAACTTTTAAAATTTAGAGACACTAGTAAGGTAAGGTTCGCCCTGTACAAGGCCCGGGGGCCACTTTTGGTAGAGAGTTAAGTTAACGGGTATTTATTTATTTCGACCGTATAGCTTAGCAAAAAAATCGATTTTCGATTTTGCACTAAAAAAAAAGGGTCAACTTTTAAAATTTAGAGAAACTATTAAGGTAACGTTCACCCTAAACAGGGCCCGGGGGCCACTCTTGGTAGAGAGTTAAGTTAACGGGTATTTATTTATTTCGTGCGTATAGCTTAGCGAAAAATTTGCTTTTTGAATTTGCACTCCCAAAAAAGGATCAACTTTTAAAATTTAGAGAAACCAGTAAGGTAAGGTGCACCCTGTACAAGGCGGCCCGGGAGCCCCTCTTGGTAGAGGGGTAAGTTAACGGGTATTTATTTATTTCGTGCGTATAGCTTAGCGAAAAATTCGCTTTTTGAATTTGCACTCCCAAAAAAGGGTCAACTTTTAAAATTTAGAGCAACTAGTAAGGTAAGGTTCACCCTGTAGATGCATTGATCTATCCCCTATCCTTCTCTTCATCCTTTCCTCTATCACTCCTATTTGCTCTCGCTCCACCTCTCTGCAACCCCCTTTCGTGCTATTGGCTTCCCGCCTTGCTTGGAGTGAAACGCTTAAAAAAATTACATATATATTTTAATTTGAACTGAACTGTTGTATTACACTGGCCAACACGATTATGGTGCCAAATATAAAAAACGTTTTTCAGCTAATTTGAAGGTGATGATTCCGAAAATAAACTTAGTTTTTTATGGTTAGCTATCATTTGGGGTGTACTGAAATTGCTCATTTTTGAGAAAAAGATCAATTTACGATCTTGACGGATGGCTAAATTTAGTTAATGTAGAGGGTTAAGTTAACGGGTATTTTATATGGATAGGACGAGAGGATAATAGTTAACTCTAGACTTGAACAGATTAAGATTTTCATCGAGGAAACATCCTCTTATGAGTCCATTCCAAAGCGCAGTGGTTCGCGGGAAGAAGCTGTTGTATTGATTTCTCTAATTTCTCCGCCCTGTGTATGAAATCCAATTATTTATTACATAGGCTGTAATTTCCACTTGATCTTCCTGATGTCATAGGTTCCCATGTAGTTATCTATGCGGACGACACTACGATTTACTCCTGCCTCAAAAACAAATCTAGCGTCACTAACAAAACTAACCTGGCCGTTTGTCTCCAAAAGGACCTCCAATCGGTTGTGGACTGGGGCAGGAATGGGCTGGTTAACATTAATGCCTCAAAAACAAAACTGCTCTTTATTACTAACCAGAGAGAACCATCCCTGCCCCCACCTAAGAATGTCTGACGCTCAACTCCACGAGAGTACCTCTTTGCGACTGCTCGGTCTCACATTGTCTGCTGACCTAAGATGGAACGAATACATTGAGTCAATAGCTTCGTCCACCGCAAGGAAAGTTGGCTCCTTGTGCCGCGCCAGGAAAACCTTCTCGCCGGATTCAATCCTTCAAATCTACAAATCAACCATTCACCCTTGCATGGAGTATTGTTGCCATATATGGTCTGGATCCCCTTCTGTTTGTCTCAAGGTCCTTAATAAATCCAGAGACGGATATGCAATGTAATTGGCCCTGATCTGGCATCTCGTCTGCAGTCGCTCTCCCACCGACGTGTCGTCGCCTCCCTCTGTCTTTTTTACAAATACTTTCATGGTAACTGCTCCGATGAGCTGCTTTCGCTGGTTCCCAGACTTCATGAATTTAAGCGTTCAACTAGGCTGGCATCTCGCTCTCATCCTTTCACTGTCGAAACTATTAAATGTAGCCGTCTCTTCTACTCCAATAGTTTCATGTCTCGCACTTCTCACCTGTGGAACTCCCACACCTTTTCCTGTTTCCCTGATAGCTATAATCTCCATCTATTCAAATGTAATGCCAATCGACGTCTCCAGATGTCATGATCTATCCCCTATCCTTCTCTTCACCTTTTCCTCTATCACTTCTATTTGCTCTCGCTCCAACTTTCTGTAACCACTTGCGTCCTACTGGCTTCCCGGCTTGATTTGGGTGAAATGCTTAAAATTACATATTTAATTTTATTTTAATCTGAACTGTTGTATTACACTGGTCAACACGATTTTTGGTGTCAAGAAACAAAATATGTTTTTCTTATCTATTTTGATGGTGATGATTCCGGAAATGACCTTAGGTTTTCATGTTTAGCTACCATTTTTTGGTGTACTGAAATTGCTCATGTTTGGAAAAAAGATCAATTTACGATCTTGACTTATCGGAAAATTTAGTTAATAAAGGTCATAGAAAAGCCATCAATTTGCAGATAGCCCGAGCAATTTATATCAGCCACCTGAAATAAACTATTTTTATGAGAAGAAAGTGTTTTTTTTTCAATACAAATCCCAGACAAATGTTAGAATTTGTTTAGCCCCTAGCTGTATCTACTATTTATATGATGGAGATTTGCATATGAATACACCCACCCGTCATATACAAGCTTACAGCATTTGGTATTTCACCATTCTAGGTACTGGCCAGGTTCGAAAGAGATACATAAAAAAGCAATATATAAAAATAATAAAAGATGACGACTGAAAAGTACATGCGTGTACTATGCATTAGATAACGAAAGAAAGAAAGAAAAAAGGAAAGAAAAAAGGAGAAATAATAACACAACCTCCCCACCCCGAAATATTACACTGGTCAATATATATATATATATATATATATATATATATATAAGTTAAGAAAAATTTGGTAATCCGTATAGGTAGTCCCAAGGATGATGAAATCCTGAGAGCTCAATGTAAATTCAGAGCTAATAATTTAAAGAAAAACAGACCACTTTAAGGCTCCATGTAATAATTTATTTCACCATAGCCCTTTTAAAGGACGCTGGATCACCAGACATCACTTCCAAAAGGTGAAACGAAAAATGAAATGAAAATTCACATTTTGACGGGTAGTATTAAATTTATGTAATTTAACAGAGAGGGTAGTGAGGATTGGTGTGAGAGACATGATCGAGTTTATATATATATATATATAAATATATATATATATAGACCAAATATATATATATCTATCCATCCTCCCTAAAAGTTTAAACCAATATATATATATATATATATATATATATATATATATCTATATATATCCTCCCTAAAAGTTTAAACCAATCAAACATTGATTGAACGAATCCTACTGTATGGATCAGAAACTTGGTCATTATCTGCTCGTTCTGACGACTGGATGTAACATATGCAAATCTACTTAGAAGAATCCAGAACATCAACAGGAGATCCATTGCAATTTACGTAGAACTGAGGTCAATCTCTCTTAAGCTCAAACATAAACGATTACAGTTAGTCTGCCATTGCCATCGAGTGGGCAGAGAAATCGTATCATACTTACACCTATGGCATCCTTCTGGAAGTGTCTTCTCACGAAAATTTACTCTTCCAGATACCATAGCTTGGGACTCAGGGTTCGACAATATCTTATTATATATATATATTATGTCTTATTTAATATCCTATTTACATAGTATCTTAAAGCACAGGGTTGTTCAGTTCTTTGGGGATATTTGAATGAATTTAGTAAAAGACATATGTCACGGAAGAAGAGCTCTGTTTAAGATAAAAATTGCTATTGAAACTTTTCTTGACGCAACCCACTTAATTAACCCGGCTTTTGCATCGATTACTGCTTCAATACGACGTGTGAAACACTTATATGTCCGAATCAGGGGATCTTTATCTATTTGAGACATTGTACGTGTTATGGTAGAAGTCGGAGATTATATAGTTTTTTTTAAAGATTGTATGCGGCGTTGGTTGACTTTAGTCTCGACTAGGCACCATACGTAGTGGTCCAACGGATTTAAGTCTTCCGAGCTAGGAGGTCATATGTTTGGGCTGATGTGATCGTAGGATTTGTAATTCATCTATTCTGGAGTCATCATGCTGATCTGGCGGTAGCAATACATTTTGGAGAGGGATTGTCAATTGATATCCGACGAACCATAGGGAAGTCGAATGAGGATTATGATGATTATGATTATGATGATTATGATGGTGGTAGCGTATCGTATTTTATATATTATTTGATATCCGATTTACATAGTATCTTATGATTAAAGCACAGGGTTGCTCAGTTCTTTGAGGATATTTGAATGAATTTAGTAAAAGACTTATGTGTCATAGAAGAAGAGCCATATTTCAGAAAAAACTTGATATTAATAAAGTTGAAACTCTTCTTGACGTAACCCACTTTATTAATCTGTCTTGATATGTCCGAATCAGATGATATTTAACTATTTGGGACTTTTTACGTGTTATGACGGAAGTCGGAATTTATATAGTTTTTTTTTTTTTTAAAGATTGTATGCGACGTTGGTTGACTTTAGTCTCGACTACGCACCATACGTAGTAGTCCAACGGGTTCAGGTCTTCCAAGCTAGTGGTCATATGTTTCGGCTGATGTGATCGTAGGGGTTGTAATTCATCTATTCTGGAGTCATCTTGGCCTTATAAAACAGCGAAGGGTTTTCTTGGTAGGTGAACATTCTTTAAGCAAGGCCTCACAACCATCTCCAACACATCCTTATAATCAGCAGCATCGACCCTTAAACTCTGAGTAAAGAAATGAGGAAGCATGCCACTCTTTCGTCGTTCAGGATTCCCAGAATCATCACAGTTGCCGAAAACATCAGAAAAAAAATCATTCAAGGCTCTTGATGTTTCATTTTGGTCAACAAGAACTTTAAACGAATCAGACCATTATCTGTTGTCTTTGCAGACATGAATTGGCATCTTCGCACCATATATGACTTGTATCGAAGGTCCTAACACTCACTTCCTCCGATAGAGTGCCTTGAAACCTTGAAATCCTTTCAGGGTTTCTTATCGATAATTGTCTGCAGCTTCCCATACAAATTAGTGTGTTATTATATCAATCCCTTAGCGGGCGTTTTACGTTTGGCTTATTTTATAGAACCCTGGTCAATGGTTTCCAGCTCTGTACTAACTTTGACAACAAAAGACCGGACAAATTTCAGGAAGCAAGTAATCTGTTAATCACGATGATCTGCCTTTAAAGCAATGATTGGCGTGATGTTTTGCATCATTTATCTGAAAAGACATTATAATTAATCAGAACATGTTAGAAAAAAGTTAAAGAAATTAAAAGACGTGTCCTCAAACAATTTATATATATATATATATATATATATATATATATATATATATATATATATATATATGTTAAACATGGATCTGAATCTAATATATATATATATATATATATACAAAAAAGTATAGCCGGTAATACTATTTTTACAGAAACGTATAGCCGGTAATATTATTTTTTCAAATACGTATAGCCGGTAATACTATTTTGCCAAAAACGTATAGCCGGTAATATTATTTTGCCAAAAACGTATAGCCGGTAATACAATTTTTCAAAAAAAGTATAGCCGGTAATACTATTTTTACAAAAACGTATAGCCGGTAATACTATATTTTCAAAAACTTATAGCTGACAATATTATTTTTTCGAAAACATTATCAGAGGCCTTGCTGCTGGACGTAGTTTATCGTCATACCCAGGACGCTACGTTTTTGGAATATCTGAATAAGATTTTCTCTTTTGACGAAGATCAACGATGCGGCTTTTGACTTGAACACTTAAAGGAATTTATTTTGAAACATTTTGTCACTCACTGGACTCTGTGTGACAATACATAGAAATGACAAATAACAGAGATGACAGTTGGGTCAGGATTTACAAAGTTCATGTCAGCTCTTCTTGCCAGTTGTGTCTGTTAATTTTGTTTAAATTTCTCTCAAATCACAGACACACACATACACGCACATACACACATCACAAACGTTTCCTTTTATATATAGCTCTAAAATGAAAGTATAGAAAAATCTTCTCGCATGGCACAGGGTCACCGTGTTGTGCCTAGATATTGTCCTCCTCAGAGTCCATCTTGCACATTTACAAATCTGCCATTCGTCTGTTGCCATATCTGGTCAGGTGCTCCTGCTACTCATCTCAAGTTTCTTGACAAAATCCAAAGAAGGATCTGCAATTAAATAGATACTAACTTGGCATCTCAACTTCAGTCATTTTCTCACCGAAGTGACGTGGCTTCCCTCTGTCTTTTCTAGAAATGTTTTGATGGCTACTTTTTCCTGGTAACCGGGCTGTGTGTGTTTAAGTGCGCTACAAGACTGGCACCTAGGTTTCACCCCTTTTCTTTTGAATTAGGTAAATGTAACCGTTACTTCTACGCCAACAGTTTCTTTTCTCGCACTTCCCACCTGCGGAACTCCCTTCCGTTTACTTATAACTTATAACTACATTCTTCAAAAGTTTAAATGCAACGTCAATCGTCATCTTATATCTTCTTGAACACCGTTCAGATTTTATCCTTTCCTTGGTGCCCCCTATACCCGGTTTTTTTCTCCCACTTTCGTTCTCTGTAACCTCCTGCATACTAGTGACGTTCCCGCCTAGCTTTGGGGTGAAATGATTAAAAAAAAAAAACAAGAAAATATTTAAGTGGAGGTGAATCAGAATCTAATGAAATTTAAAAACGCATTTATTTTACATATATACACCCTTGTGCAAATTAATTGAAACAACCGCTTTAGTTTCCTTCCTTTCACCATACGGTCAGTTTTAGACCCACTGGAGTGAAAGGGTGTAATATATTTCTTTTTTTTTCTCAGATTAGGTCATTTGCAGTGGTGTGCAGTAATAGGCATCTATTTTCGGGGTGTATGATGAAGTTTGTTTGGCCTTCAAAAAATACTGCGTCATCCGTGATTTCATCAGATTTTTATCACGCCCAGACACTATTGTCTCGACTGACGATTAGTTGTCCTACGGCCATTGTCTACGATAGACGTTACTCCAAGGAAGCGTAAGAAATTTGTAACGCTGCAAGTCTTAACAGTGAGCAAATCAAAGTACTATAGACTGAACAAGAAAATCTCCTGATTTAAATCCAATCCAGAATCTGTGGAATGAACAAATAAAGTACTAACATGTTCACTGGGTTATGCTTCATTGAACAAATATGGAAAAAAATAAATAATAACGGAATTATTCGTTTTGTTTCAATTAATTTACACAAGGGTGTATTTAGTTATCTGCATAATTATATTCCTTGTTAATACCGGATTACGGTTGCTCCGAGGAGCTGCTTTCGCTGGTTCCCAGGCTTCATGAATTCAAGCGTTCCACGAGGCTGGCACCCCGCTCCCACCCTTTCACTGTTGAAACTGTTAAATGTAGACGTCTCTTCTACTCCAATAGCTTCATGTCTCGCACCACTCGCCTGTGGAATTTCCTTCCTTATTCGTGTTTCCCTGATAGCTATAATCTCCAACTATTCAAATGTAACGTCAATCGACATCTCCAGTTGCCTTGATCTATCCACTATCCTTCTCCACATCCTTTCCTCTTCCACACCTATCTGCTCTCGCTCCAAATCTTCTGTAACCCCTTGCCTTGATCTATCTACTATCCTTCTCCACATACTTTCCTCTTCCACTCCTATCTGCTCTCGCTCCAAATCTTCTGTAACCCCTTGCCTTGATCTATCCACTATCCTTCTCCACATACTTTCCTCTAGCACTCCTATCTGCTCTCGCTCCAAATCTTCTGTAACCCCTTGCGTGCTAGTGGTTTCCAGCCTTGCTTGGGGTGAAAAGCTTAAACAAAAATATCACATTGAAACACCGGATCCCGTAAGATTACCGAAGTTAAACAACGTCGATCCTGGTCAATACCTAGATGGGTAACCACTTGGGAGTGCCAAATACTGTAAGCTTGCATGTATGATTGGCGTGATGGATAACGGCTCGTAATTGGAAATCGGAGTGTCGTGTTCCAATTTCAGTCAGGGTCGTTATACTCAGTTACGCGCAGATACCATTGGGAAAGCTATCAATCCCCCATCTCCTCCCCCACGTATGGGTTAATTAGTAGGACTTATTTCAATAAATAATCATTATCTTAAAATAATTCTTACGACCTAAATATATTATCTGGCTTTAAATAACCTGCAAAAGATAAACGATAAAAAAAAATCAACTAACAACTTTTTGTCAGTTCACTTAACCCTAAACTGCTTTATAGATATAATATTAAGCAGTAAGCAGTAAATTCGACCTTGCCAACTGAACGATCCTCTGTGGCCGAATCGGTTAAAAGGCACGTCAGGCTATATGACGGCTCCGTATAGGATACAGGTTCGAAACCTGTTAGAAGACGAATAGTTTCTATAAAAATGTCCTGGACATTCTGGCCGGTAAATGTCATTTAATACTGTTTATTATAAACAGAGCATTTACTTAAATACTTGTATCTTTGAAAAGAATATTAAGCATACAAATGTCTTTAAATATAATACTAAATCTTTTCAGCCATATTCAGCTAAGGAACAGGTTAGAAACTTATTGATCCATTTTTGCTTACTGATATTTATATATGAAGTAGTCTGGTACAAGGCCACAAATGTGAAGCGCTCAATGTGGATCGGACATTAGTACAAAACAAGATGCTAATTTGCTGACTCTTAGACAAGGCCTTACATACTCAGTTTACAAGGATACGAAGTACAAGGCCTCAAATTCAGAGCGCCCGAGATGAACTGAATTCCTTGTATCAGCAGTTGCTGTAATGATTCTAATTTACTGAGTGTTGTTTTACAGGAGCATTTCACTTTGAATTTTTCTCTCTGTTTCCTCGAAACATCAAGTGACATTGTGAAATTTGACTTAAATCCTATAATATGTAAATCAGGATTTATAGAACACATATGTCAAAATATCCATTTGCTAATGATGACCTATATTCTGACACGGCAAATCCCGCTTTAGGGAAGAAGAAATGAAATATACAGGGTGCGGCTGCTATTTGAGGACAGATTTTATGGATTAGTAAAAAAAAACTTGCTGAACAAATGAATATAATTATATTTGATTAGAAACAAGTAAACATGAAATTTAGCTAACTATTATTTAATTTTATTCCATCAAATTACTACTAACATCAATAACTGCCTCTGCACGAGGTCGAAATCGGCTGTAAGCTCTGATTAATTGGTCCTTATTTATGTCATACATTATTCGAACTATTGCAGCTTTAAGAGAGTCTTTGGTGTTACGAGGCTGTTTATTAACCTCCTTCTCAACAACGCTCCACACATAATAGCCTAGTGGATTGAGATCTGGAGAGTTAGGAGGGTGTTGGGTGTGATGTGGTCGTACAAATGGTCAGCCATCCATTCTTGCAAATCTGAGAAAACGTGCAATATCCAAATCGCTATGATCAGCCTTTAATGCCACAATCACAGCATGCCTTTTCAATTCATTTGTTTTCATAGGGTTTGCCATTCTTGATTTCTGAAAGATAAAAGCATTAGAAGTTAGTGGGAAGCAGTATTAATCTAAAATCTGTATGTCCTCAAATACCAGCCGCACCCTGTATGTATATTTATATATTAAACCAAATCATATTGGAACTCTATATATGTGAAAAGTTCTCAGCCAGACCAACACGGAAATCTAAGATTTTTAAAACAGTTAGTCAAATTTTGATCAATTTGTCAACCGACGATTCTTTGGTAACAGTAAATTGGTTTCACTTATTATTTGTAGTAACTATTATCGTAACTATTACTTTTTTATTAGTGGAATTGTATAATAGACAGTGTGATTATAAATAATTATTTTTATTCAAATTTCTTTTTCAGATTACTAAACATGACACACACCAGATCACAAATATCATTTTTTTTAATAAAGTTTGCGATATAAATTCATTGTAAATTGATCCACCTACGGTAACCAAAACAAAACATGTATGGTCATTTGACATGATTTCTTAAAAAATTTTAAAATTGCACTTCGTAAACTTAATCGATAGTAATTAAAAAAAAAAAAAAATTCATACTACGATTTTCAATTTTTTACATGAATATATATAGAAAAATGAATCGCCTATTTACTTTTATAAAAATGATATTTTAAATATTTCTTGTGATAGAGGACAGGGGTCGGCAACCTTTTGCTAACTATATACCGACTTAGGGATTTTAAAATCATTCAGTGTGCCAACAGTAAAAGAAAAGTAAATCGTCCTTCGTTAATACAGTCTATGGTGTAGCTTTGGGGTTTGAAGAGCTGAAGCTACTGGTGACACGAAACGCAACAATAAAATGAGCACATTCAGCAACCCGCAAGTCAGTGACTTTTCATAATTAAAAAAAAAAAGCCCAGAAAAATTTCCCGCGTGCAAACAGAAGAACTGCGTTAGTTTCTTCCTACCATCCTGTCCGATAACACCCCAAGCAGTAGAAGACGCGTTGCATCTTTCACCTGGCACCTTCGTCACGCCACGAAATCCGTTAACCATTAGGATCGATAAGGCACCTCATGTATGAGTGCCATAGCAACAGCGGCGTGTCTAGGTAATGACTGACGGAACCCTTTCCTCTTCCGGTTGGCTTTGAATAGATGAGTTTTCCTTCTTATAGACCAATTGCTCCGACGAGATGCTTTCGCTGGTTCCCAGGCCTCATGAATTTAAACGTCCTACGAGGCTAGCATCCCGTTTCCATCCCTTCACCGTTGAAACTGTTAGATGTAGACGTCTCTTCTACTCCAATAGCTTCATGTCTCGCACATCTCGCCTGTGGAACTCCCTTCCTTATTCCTGTTTCCCTGAAAAATATAATCTCCAACTATTTAAGTGTAACGTCAATCGACATCTCCAGTTGCCTTGATCTATCCACTTCCCTTCTCCACATCTTTTCACCTTTCATTCCTATCTGCTCTCGCTCCAAATCTTCTGTAACCCCCTTGCCTTCATCGATCCACTATCTTTCTCCACATCCCCTCCTTTACCACTCCTATCTTCTCTTCCACCAAACCTTCTGTAACCCCTTGCGTGCTAGTGGCTTCTAGCCTTGCTTGGGGTGATAAGATTAAAAAAAAAAATTTAAAAAAAGACCAGGGATCGGCAACCTTTTGCTAACTATATATCGACTTAGGGATTTTAAAATCATTCAGTGTGCCAACAGCATACGTATTTTTATACAAGTCAAGGTCAATATACCTTTTCTACAATATACCTATATAGTAATATATAGTATATATACTTTAGTATATATTAAAATTCAAACAGATAAACATATTCATTGCGTTGTAGTAGTTATTGATTCGGACTTCGTGATGCCATTTGCGGCCGCGTGCCATTGGAAATGTCTTGGTGGGCCATGTGTGGTACGCGTGCCGTAAGTTGCCCCACACCTGCTGTAAGCGACGTCCTGCAATAAGAAATATGTTTCTGCTTTAAATAACCCAACAAGGTGTTGATAAGCCGTAAAAATAATTTTAAAAAATTCCTTTGAAAGTCATAATCTGGAGTCGTTGGTTATATAAAAAGAAAGAGCTTCTGCTTACGAATTTAAGAAAATCTTTTATTTTACGTTTCCGTTCGATCGCCGAAATTAAACAATGTCGAGCCCAATCAATACCTATTGGTCCCAAGTGGTCTTCCATCACTTTGGACCACCGGGTAATGTAAGCCAGGGGCCGGCAACCTTCTGCTAACTATGTGCTGACTTAGGGATTTTAAAATCATTCAGTGTGCCAACAGCATACGTATTTTTATACAAGCCAAGGTCAATATACCTGTTCTACAATATATTTTATAAAGTAATATATTCAATAATATGTAAACCACATCATTAGAAATAAACTGTTTTTAAGTTTATATCAATGAGAGTCCAACGAGTGAGAAGCTTTGAAATAGCTAAATACTTTAGTATATATTAAAATTGAAACAGATAAACATATTCATTGCATTGTTTTAATTATTGATTCGGACTTCGTGATGTCATTTGCGGCTGCGTGCCATTGGAAATTTCTTGGTGGGCCACGTGTCTCACGAGTGCCGTAGTTTGCCGAGCCCTGTTTTAAACTATCTACTATCTGTAAGCATTTTAAAATAGTTGTGCAGTATTCAGAATTCATTTTTTTCTTAAGGCTCGGTTTCAATTTTTTATGTAGATAGCTTCAAGAGTTTCAGAATAAGATGCATATGCACTAAAATAGTAATTTACTTTCTTCCTTTCAATGAGGATACCATGGAACTTGTCCGTAATTATAAGAGAATCATATTATATATAAACAGACAAAACGTGTCTAAATTATTTAATGAGACATGTCTTCATATATATATATATGTGTGTGTGTGTGTATATATATATATGTGTGTATATATATATATATATATGTGTGTGTGTGTGTGTGTGTGTGTGTGTGTGTGTGTGTGTGTGTGTGTGTGTGTGTGTGCAGGAAAATAGGAAAGAACACGTTAGGTAAATAATCCAGAGTTCTTTAGTATTTTTGTTTTTATTTTTTTTTAAACAGTGCTCCATACAGAATTAGAGCTTATATTATAATAATTATTTCTAAAAAATGATTCCTTCGCTACATAAGAGTTCTCAAGTTTCAAAAACAAGAGCCGGAACCCTCAATATAATTATTGAAATTAAGTTGAATTAAGGTATCGAGTCCCGTTTCATCCTCAAGCGAACATTTAGGAATATTAATGTTATTCCTAAATTTTCGCTTGAGGATGAAACGGGACTCGATACTTTAATTCAAAATTTGCTTATTCTGATTATGATGATGTTACATTGACTACATATTAAAATATTAAACATCGAACTTGTTTTCAGATATTAGATTTCATACTCACACACACACACACACACACACACACACACACACACACACACACACACATATATATATATATATATATATATATATATATATATATATATATAAAATGAGTATGAATGACCATAAAATATTGCATATTGAATTAATAATAAAATTATTGGTAATCGGTATGCAATTTCCAAGAGGATATATATCCGTTGAGAGCTTTATGTCAAAAGACAGAGCAAAAATTATTATATAATGACAAACACTTAAAAAGCTATAGGTGATATTTTATTTCATTGAAGTTGATAAAACACGGCTTCAAATCGTCAGACCTGTAAACCAAATGAAAATGGAAAAATGTACTGTAGGCTTGAAAATTAAGAATAGTGATTTCATATAGAGAGTAGGGGAAAGAAAGATATTAAGTTATCATCCTTTAGGAATGTGTAAAGAAAACGGAATGTCGTCTCAGTTGTATCAGCACCCATGATGACCTAAATTGACATCCGGATTGCAGACAAAAATCTTTACATGAAATCGGCAATTGAGAATACATTTGAAAAAAGATTTTAAGTGTAAATTCGAAAATCTTCCTGGATCCTTCTTCGGTGAAGATCCTGACACATATATATTCAACTTTAAAAAAAACCTGTTCCAATTTATATAAAAAATAGTGGTTGTCGAAGAACATTCAAAAAATATACAAAAATATTCAGAACCTAGCCAAAGATCTCAATTTAAAAGTAAGAAAAGATCTATTCAAAATAAAAAAATATAAAATATAAAACTATATATATATATATTATTTTGATACAACTTTTTTCTTTGCAATTTATGCAAAAATGAAAATAACACTGACATCTCATTTTAACAGATATACATTGTGCAATGGATAATTTGTCGTCTAAATTACTCAAAAATTAAAATAACGCTGACATCACATTTTAACAGATATACATTGTGCGATGGATAAATTGTCGTCTAAATTATTCAAAAATTAAAATAACGTTGACACCACATTTTAACAAATACATTTACCAAAATTACACCAAAATATCTTGAGGTGCGAAAGAGTAAATTTATTTTTAAAAAATCGTAAAATTCTTCAGAATCTCCAGTATCTCTTCTGGACGGTGTCCTTGTTAAATAGGTGAATGCTGACACAATTCCTGCCTTCAGGTTATCTTTTGTACTACTAGGAGTTTTGTTGGTCTCTCGCTCAAATAGCCCCCCAACACACACACATAATAATTTAGATGGCCATGATATAGGGAAGCACTACCTTCTCAAGTCACTTCACATCAGCCTCTGGGTTGAGTCTGAGGCCCCGTGGGAAGATGAATCGAGACATAACGTTGCCATCACCAGGAAGACATCCGTAGAAAACAAAATGAAGTCCTTTTTTATTGCGGAAGTGATATGAAAATGTGAAATATACGCGCTGAGACTGAAAATTAAAAAGAATTTCTCAGGTAAGCACTGTTGATTATTACACAACTGGCATATATAGATATATATATATATATATATATATATATATATATATATATATATATATGCGTGATAGAAATTATGAAAATTTGAGATAATTATAATTACGTAATTCATCGAGTCTAGAAGAAACCTCAACGTCCTATGTTTGGGACTCATCAGCAGGGCGCATCCACTACCGAGAATTGAAACCAGGGCAGTTACGTTATCAGGCAAACGGGCGGCTTTGGTGA
>OZ038477.1:136905797-137000797 GCA_964036315.1 Acanthosepion esculentum
ATATATAAAAGGCTCAAACACTAATATTCCATGTTTATAATTTATTACATTGGAATCGTAATCACGATCCAATTCATCGGACCTACAAATTAAAAAAAAATCGGAAAACATAACACCGGGTATAAAAAATAAAGTTTTAGTGAGAGTGTACGTGTGGGAGTGGGAAACAAGTGTGAGAGGGAAATGTATGAAAGCTCTAGAGAGAGGTGTAATAGAAGAAAGAAGAGGAGGAAAGGCCTAAAGGTGAAGGTGGGGGATTAAAATTTAAAGTTTTAAAGAGAGGAGTTAAATAACGGTTTAAATGAGTGAGATACAGATAAATAGGAATTATTTTTCGATGCATAATTCGTTAACGATTCGCTGACCTACATTAAAATTTAAAAACAGACACCGGAAACGTGTGGATACATTTGTGGTGACACTACGCACAATAAAAAACGATATGATCTAAACTCAAAATCCAGCCAATTCATACTGCCGAAGTTTATGTGAAAATTTTCCGTCTGCTTTGCATTACTAAACTTATGTATACAAAAAAAGAGAAGATGGGAAAGAGCGAAAAAAAAAGTGGGGACACAAACTAAAAACGAGGGTATTTATAATAGAACGTATGTGTAATCAAGAATAATTAAGCCAAGCAAGTAAAATCACCTTCAGGTTACAAATTTAACCTAAACATAAAAAAATTAAAAGAATATTTAATCTAGTAAAACCCTACACACACACACACATATATATACATATATATATATATATATATATATATATAAACACACACACACACACACACACACACACACACACACACACACATACATATATATATATATATATATATATATATATATATATATATCCAGAAAGACTTATTGTAGAGCAAAGGTCAATGAGCAAATCCCGCAACTCATTCGTAGCTGGATACAAAATGAATCCATCTTGTGGGCTGAAAGTTTAAAACTTTATGATATATGACTATGCAGTATTTGTAATATTTTTTCTT
Organism: Acanthosepion esculentum; assembly: GCA_964036315.1. Classification (NCBI taxonomy): domain Eukaryota; kingdom Metazoa; phylum Mollusca; class Cephalopoda; order Sepiida; family Sepiidae; genus Acanthosepion; species Acanthosepion esculentum. Next base: position 136,906,798 of record OZ038477.1, read on the forward strand.
CAGATTATTCTGTTTAATTTGCTTCTTACCCCATCTCGAAGAAAAAATAGGTATGAAATTGTATGAATATTCTCACCTGAAGCATTGTAAACTTAAAAGGCCCGATGTCTTTTTGATCTTGTAAATGAGTCTTACATCTGTACGCTTCCTGCAAGCAGATCCTAGAGAAATGAGGCACCCGCCCGCCCTGTTCGATTTTGAGACGCTCTCAAAGTTTAAGTGCGTCCTCAATATCTGTGATGACCCCAATACATATATAATATCATTTGATGGGGACGGCTTCATCCGGTTATTAGCGAGAAAAGGTGCGATGGAAGTGAAATGGGTTCTTGAAAGGGAATCACATGCTACTGAGAAAGAAAAAGAAAAAAGATGAAAGTTAACAAATATGAATGAGGATTATGATGGAAAGAGGTTGAATAAGAAAGAAAGAAAGAAAGAAGGAAAAAAGAACAAAGTAAAAAGAAAGTAAAAAAGAAAGAAGTAAAAAAGAAAAAGAAAAAATTAACAAAGAAAGAAGTAAAAAGATGTAGAAAAAGAAAGAAGATAAGAAAGAAAGAAGTAAAAAAGTAAGAAGTAAAAAAGAAAGAAAGAAAAAAGAAAGAAAGAATTAAAAAGAAAGAAAGAGAGAAGTAAAAAGAAAGAAGAAAAAAGAAGTAAAAAGAAAGAAAGGAGGAAGTACAAAAGAAGGCAAGAAAGAAGTAAAAAAGACGTAAAAAAGAAAGAAGTAAAAAAGAAATAAATAAAAAATTAAAAAAGAAAGAAGTAAAAAGATGTAGAAAAAGAAAGAAGATAAGAAAGAAAGAAGTAAAAAAGTAAGAAGTACAAAAGAAAGAAAGAAGTAAAAAAGAAAGCAAGAAAGAAGTAAAAAAGACGTAAAAAAGAAAGAAAGGAAGAAGTAAGAAAGAAAGCAAGAAAGAAGTAAAAAAGACGTAAAAAAGAAAGAAAGAAAGAAAGGAAGAAGTAAGAAAAGAAAGCAAGAAAGAAGTAAAAAAGACGTAAAAAAGAAAGAAAGGAAGAAGTAAGAAAGAAAGCAAGAAAGAAGTAAAAAAGACGTAAAAAAGAAAGAAAGAAAGGAAGAAGTAAGAAAGAAAGCAAGAAAGAAGTAAAAAAGACGTAAAAAAGAAAGAAAGGAAGAAGTAAGAAAGAAAGCAAGAAAGAAGTAAAAAAGACGTAAAAAAGAAAGAAAGAAAGGAAGAAGTAAGAAAGAAAGCAAGAAAGAAGTAAAAAAGACGTAAAAAAGAAAGAAAGAAAGGAAGAAGTAAGAAAGAAAGCAAGAAAGAAGTAAAAAAGACGTAAAAAAGAAAGAAAGGAAGAAGTAAGAAAGAAAGCAAGAAAGAAAGAAGTAAAAAAGAAAGACGTAAAAAAGAAAGAAGTAAAAATGGGGAAGAAAGAAGAAACAATGAATGTAAAAATGAAGAAGAAAAAAGTGGGGAAAGAAAGTAGTCAAGCAAAAGAGGGAAGTTTTAAAGTGACCTGAGGGCGAAATGAGATCCTTAAAAATAGAGACGATAAAGACAAGAAAGGGAAAATCATATTCTTTATATAGGATAAAAGAAATCAATAGGGAGAAACACCAGGAAAAAGAAATAAAATCTTGAATAAGAAAGAAAAAAATTTAGAGAGACAGAGAGAGTGAGAAATTGTGAGAGTGTGTGTGTGAGATAGATAGGTAGATAGATAGAGAGAGCTAAAACAAGAAGAGTGTGGATTTTTGTGTGCACTTTTTATCTCTATATCTTCCTCATTCTCTTTCTTTCTCTCTCTCCCCATATATATATATATATATATATATATATATATATATATCATCGACTCTCCCGTCGAATTCGACGTATGAGGGCCAAGCAGATCAGTTCCTAGAAACTGAGAGTCCGCCCCCGACACATAAGATTTGATTATAGTGGTGAAGGTTTCGTGCAGGACCATCCACACTTTTTGAAGGGACGAACACAGAGAACTGGTGCACTAAGTGCCACAAGGTCCCCAAACCAATATATATGTCTTTCTTATATATATATATATATATATATATATATATATATAAAGATATGTGTAAAAATTAAAATATCTATAAGAACACCGGATTTTATATCTTACTGTTCTTTCTTTTTATTTATATATACATATATATATATATATATATATATATATATGAGAAAGACTTTTATATATATATATATATATATATATATATATATATATATATATATATTGTACTCTTAATAGTTTTAGAGATAGGTATGACACCGCACGTACTTCTAATACTCCTAGAAATAGGTGTGATTTACGTTTAAAAGAAAAGGTTAGAATAGAAAAATACAATATTGATGGCCAATTATACAATGAATAGTATTAAAATGTCAACATAAAAAACAAAATGAAATTTCTATAATTTTGGTTTAGCATCATCCACAGCAAGGAAAGTTGGCTACCTGTGCCGAGCCAGGAAATTTTTCTCCCCGGAATCGATCCTCCAAATCTATAAATCGACCATTCGCCCTTGCATGGAGTATTGCTGCCATATATGGTCTCGAGCCCCTGCTGTTTGTCTCAGGGTTCTTTATAAGATCCAGAGACGGATATGCAATGTAATTGGCCCTGATCTGTCATCTCGTCTGCAGTCGCTCTCTCACAGACGCGACGTTGTCTCGCTCTGTCTTTTTTACAAATACTTTCACGGTAATTGCTCCGATGAGCTGCTATCGCTGGTTCCTAGGCCTCATGAATTTAAACATCCTACGAGGCTGGCATCCCGTTCCCATCCCTTCACCGTTGAAACTGTTAGATGTAGACGTCTCTTCTACTCCAATAGCTTCATGTCTCGCACATCTCGCCTGTGGAACTCCCTTCCTTATTCCTGTTTCCCTGATAGCTATAATCTCCTACTATTTAAGTGTAACGTCAATCGATATCTCCAGTTGCCTTGATCTATCCACTTCCCTTTTCCACATCCTTTCCTCTATCACTCCTATCTACTCTCGCTCCAGATCTTCTGTAACCCCCTTACCTTGATCGATCCACTATCTTTCTCCACATCCTCTCCTTTACCGCTCCTATCTGCTCTTCCTCCAAACCTTCTGTAACCCCTTGCGTGCTAGTGGCTTCCAGCCTTGCTTGGGGTGAAAAGCTTAAAAAAAAACAAAAAAAACTTGATTAACTACTATATTTTCATAATATTCCCCTCCCCTCTCTTCAAATGTCGACACTATAACTAATTCTAATTTTCTTTATTTCATTCCCCCCTTCTTTCACCTTATATCAATTATAATTTAAAAACTTTCCCCCTAGTCTAAGATCTCCCAAATCAATTTCCATTAATCCTTTACAGCCTTTTATCTATATAAATTTTAATTTTAAATTAATATTTCATTCTTTATATAAGTCCAAATTAATGTCATAAAGTTAAAATTCGGATTTAATTCTATAAAACCACTTCCCTTTAGAACAAATACCTTCCACCCTTCCCTGACCCCTGGCTCGTGCATTTCGTCTGACTGAAACAATGAAATGCATAAATTCTGTATTAGTTTTTCGACAGGTTGATTCACAGTCAAATTCTATTTCCCGCCAATCCTTAAATGTATAGACACATACTCACTCCATGGCAGGGTTGATAAAACAGATGACCGATATCTTCGTCTGCCGAAGTAGCCTATTCCCCATATGAGGTTATTTTGGATTGTATTGCTTATTAATTTAATATATATATATATATATATATATAAATATATATATATATATATATATATATATATGTATGTATGTATGTATGTATATTATGAAATGGACAATTATTTAATATATTTTCTGTTTATACGTTATTTTTATAGATGTAATTATTTAAGTAAATGCACTGTTTTGAATGTAGTCTGTAATATATATATATATATATATGTGTGTGTGTGTGTGTGTGTGTGTGTGTGTGTGTGTGTGTGTGTGTGTGTGTGATAAGTATAGTTTTAAGGTATGCTATATGTAAAAGTGTACATTGAAGTGAACACCCGGATGCAACAGTCTGTTGCATGTTAAATTCAATCGACTGCGTTTAGCATTGAACGAACTTCGGCTGCTGTGTAGTAACTTCAATGTGCATTTTCATATATATATATATATATATATATATATATATATATATATATATATATATATATATATATATTAATACATGTTTCATTAAATAATGTGGACAGGTTTTGTCTATTTATTTTAAGCAAAATCCTTTCATAACGTCTAATAAGCTTAATAACATTATCATTGAAAGACGAAAGAAAATCACCATGTTGATACGTTTTATTCTTAATCCTTTCTAAGCTTTTGGCTTACGTAAGCCATCATCGGATGATAATTTTGCAACAATGATAGTTTGTTTGTTTGAATAGAAGACTGCTATGCAACGATAATTTCGTGCATATGAAACGCAGGAAGTAAATATCGCATTGCGGCTGATGATGTCACACGTGACCACGTGAGAGTGAAAATGAAGAGAAATGTTAAATATGGAAAGCCGTTGGTATAAACCAGTAGCTTCTGTTATCAACTATAAGCATTTAAATATATTTGTGGAGTTTCCATAATATATTTTGTTCAGGTTAAGTTTCAAGTGTTTTATGTAAATAGTTTCAAGTTTTTGTTTATTGTTTTCATGGTTGTGAAAGGACGAAAACTTGTCTATATTATTTAATGAAAGATGTATTAATGAAAAAATGCTGAAAAATTCACACAGAGTATATATATATATATATATATATATATATATATATATATATATATATATATACTGTGTGAATTTTGGCAGCATGTGTGTGTGTGTGTGTGTGTGTGTGTATGTGTGTGTGTGTGTGTGAACGGTAATATTCGTTTTGAAAAACCTCGGTTGGTTCAACTTGTAATATAGCAAATTGTTGTATGGGGAAATTTATTTATTATTGGTTACTTATTTATTTGTTGTTGCTATTTTTTTCTTGTTTTTTTAACCATTTCACCCCAAGCAAGGCGAGAATGCTGCCAGCACGCAAAAGCTTACAGAGAGTTAGAGCAAGAAGAAAAAATATATAGAAAAGACATTATCAAGGCATCAGAAGATGTCGATTAGCATTACATTTGAATATTTGAAGATTATAGCTATCAGGGAATCAAGTGAAAGGAAGGGAGTTGCACTGTCGGGAAGTGCGAGAGAAGAAGCTGTTGGAGTAGAAGAGGCGGTTACATTTAAATGTTTCCAGAGTGAAAGAGTGGTACCGAGATGCCAACCTAGTAGCACGCTTAAATTCATGCAGTTGGGGTACCAGTGAAGGTAGATAGATAGAGGAGTTGCCATGAAAATATTTGTAGAAAAGACAGTGGGAAGTCACAGCACGTCTGTGAGAATGTGACTGTAGACGTAAAGCCAGATCAGGACCTATCACATTGCATATCCGTTTTTGGATTTTGTCGAGGACACTGAGATGAACAGCGGGGGCACCAGACTATATACAGTGCTGTTCGACAAAAGTGACTCATCTTAACCTTTGAATTTAGCTCAACTTTCGTTTCATCGGAGAAGAGAACATTCTTCCAGTCTTCTACGGTGAAATTTTTCTAATTCAAGACTCCCATTCAAGCCTCTTGGCTTTGTTGACTTTGCTTATTAGCGGCTTAAACCTTTGTGTACAAGATTTTTAGCCTTGTTCTAACAGCCACCGACGGACTGTTGAAGAGGCAAGACTAACACCTTGCTCTTCGTTTAGACTGGCCGCAATTTCTTGGCTAGTTATAGTCCTATTCTTCGCAACTTCTCTCTTGATTACCCTGCCAGTTCTATCATCAATCTTTTTATTTCGTCTCCTTGGAGCAGGAGTGGCATCATTATGTGCCTTAAGCACTCGAGAGACAGTTGATTGCGAGGTTATAGCAATTTCTGCAATTTCTCTCGTAGACTTGCCTGCTTTTGAGAGGGCAATAATAGATGCCTTAAGTGGTTCTGATGCGTGTTTGTACCCTTTCATCCAGTTAGTGACTTGAGTGGCTATTTCAAGCTGTTTTTATACTGTATGAGGCTTTCTGGAATATTCTGGAATACTCTAGATTTAATTTAAGGTATTCTAGATTTCTCTAGAATATTGTTCTCAGTTTATTGTAAAATAGTTTTCAATATTTTGTCAAAAGCTATTTAAATTTACCAGTTTAAGCATTAGAATGCAATATCTTTGTCACTTTTTTGCACAGATTTTTTGCCTGAATCTCATTTATATCCAAATTTATAATTATCAATAGAATACCTCAGGGTGAATAAACATTTGCCTAGGTTGTCGGGAAGGGGTGTTTATATTAGTAAGATTAAAAATTATTTTAACCCCCAAAACAATAGACAAAAAATATTTTAGTAAATAAATCAGGTGAGTCACTTTTATCGAACAACACCGTATGTGAACATTATTTAATGCAAGGGCGAATGGTTGATTTGTAGATTTGAAGGATGGGCTCAGGTGATAAAAACTTTCTGGCGCGACACAGAGAACCAACTTTCCTTGCGGTAGATGTAGCTATTGATTCTAGGTTGTTGTTCCACCTCAGGTCAGTGGAAGGCATGAGACCAAGCAGGCGCAGAGAGACGCTCTCGTGGAGTTGGTCATCAGGAATTCTGATAGGCGGTAGGGAGGATTATCTCTGGTGGGTAAATGAGAGTTTAATATTAAATTTTCATCAACAGACAAGGGTTTAGTTGCCGACTCATGTTTCGAATTCACAGTAGTCCTTCTCCTAGACCGTTTGCCATCCAAGTTTTTAGGGCCCAGTGTCTTTTGCTATTTTACCCATCGCTGGGGGAGAAGAGATGGAGTCATACCATTTCCAATGGCATTTGCGCGTAAGTGAATGTAGCGATCTCGACTGGAATTCGAACTCGGCTCTCTGATTCTTCAGAGAGAGCCGCTCAACGTTACTCATCCGCGCCTGCACAATTAAACCATGCACTGGAAAATCGCCGAAGCAAAACTAAAATCATTGATTTTAGTTACAAGATTTATTTTTTTATGTTTCAAACCACATTGTTTTCTCTCTAATGATAGGTCTTTGCCTTTCAGCTGATAGAAACGGGGTGAGGGTCGTTGCTTGACAAAACTTATCTCTGTTAAGAAAACTGATAACACACCAGGTCAACAGAATCAAGCGAGCGTGTAAGATAGACGTCTCTAATCTGCTTCTAAGGTTACAGCCTTGTCGGTGACGGTCACATCAGTGCGACAGAAAGGATTGCTTTTTTTATCACAGTATTTTTTCTTTTCTCTTTGCTCTCCCTTTCGCTGCCGTGTATCGCGACCTGGAGCACATTACTACGTTGTCCAACGTTTTCCTGTGAACTATGAGGTGAACAAAACGACAGCTGCTTGTTTTCATTTCCATTAAAGAAATGTTATAACGTTTTCAATTAACTGATAACTAAACGTAATATAAATGGATTGGTTGGAAAGTCCATTTTCTTCTTTTATGTGTCCTGTCCCTTCAGGACTTAAGCGACCATAGCTCTCCACATTTTCCTGTCCCTTGTAGCTCTTAATAAATTTTGTCTTTTTGTTATTTCTTTCAAACCCTCTTCTACATTCCATTTACTCAAGTCCATCAAGTTTGTTACGCACTTCTTTCCTAAGACCCTCTTTCCCTCAATCGGTTCTGTGAGTATCAGATTTTCCAGACCCACCTTCCTCATTCCGTCCTGGGTTAAACTGCGTCCAGCAGCAAGGCCTCTGATCAGGAGGTTTTGAGGAGCGTGGAACCACCTCTTAATTGCTGGTGTTCCCAGGTTCACCTTGACCCGGGGTGGTAGCACCTGTTAGGGTCCCAGCTATGGGCAAATAGTTAACTATTACCAGCTATACTTTTTTGAAAAAAATTATTGCCAGCATTACAATTTTGAAGGAAATATCTTACCAGAAATACATGTTTGACAATACAAAATATTACCAGCAATAAAAAATGTTGTCTTCATTAAATAACCCATTGAGGTTGATAAGCCGTAAAACAAAATAAACCAAACCAATCTTAACCAAAGAATACATATTCTATTCATACGAATCTATCCTAAAAGTCTTGTCGGCATTAAATAACCCATTGAAGTTGATATGCCGTAAAATAAAATAAAGCAAACCAATCTAAACCAAAGAATACATATTCTATTCATACGAATCTATCCTAAAAATGTTGTCGGCATTAAATAATCCATTGAGTTTGATATGCCGTAAAACAAAATAAACCAAAGCAAATCCTTCCTCATTACGCGCCCCAGAAATTTCAACTGCCTCTCGCTTATGCTAAGTATAAGTCTCACACTCCCTATCGACTATGTGGACTGACTATATCTATATATAGTGAGCACAGGTTATACCTGGGGTCTTGCTTCGGTAATTAGTTGGAGATTTGTTTCCAGCTAAGCTAGTCGAACTCTCTGCCTTCGGGCAGAGTGGAACCCAGACGAGGCCTTTTTTTTTTAAATTTGCTCCAAAACCTCATTGTTGCTCACATGTTCGGTCCAGGGTGTCCCCAGCATCTTTTTCTAGAACCACATTTCTGTTGCTACTAGTCATAGGCTGACCAAAATATAAATATAAGCAGACCCACCTGTTGGTTGACTAAAAGACATGCTAGTGTAATATTTTAATAATTCAGCAGCTATATTGGTCAACTAATGTATTTATACCTTGGGCAGTCTATTAACTTGACAGCCGACTCTTTTATACGTACGTTGACACTATAGATACCATGTATAGCATAGGCAAGATCTTCATCATGTCATGTGTTGCTACTGTGATTTTCTTAAATGTGGTGGAATTGTTGACCTTCTGACCATGAACAGCAGCTAGAGGGGTCAGTCTGCTATATTACCCCACTGCTGCGCCGGGCAGAAGTGATGGATTTGTTTCTCTCCCATTGATAATTAAGCTAAAGCAGGAATTTGAACTCGACACGAAAAAATTCCATTTTCCGCACTCATAACAGCAACGCTACGTACATTTCTAATGATAGGTAATGCAATCGTAAATGAGGAAACTACTTCCTCAAAGAAGGGTACATTGATTGAACATAAGTAAGGTTTATTGGTATTTTCTAGTGGAATAATTTCGAAAGAGGCGCGAAATGCCAGGAGACATCATTTTGGCACACACACACACACATAAATGTATATAATTAATTAAATCATCGAGTCTAGAAGAAACCTCAACAGAATGCAGAAAGCACTGGACGGCCGTTTCGTCCTATATTTGGGACTCATCAGCAGTGCGCATCCACTACCGAGAATTGAAACCCTTATATATATATATATATATATATATATATATATATATATATATATATATATATATATATATATATATATGTCAAGTATGAATGTTATGATCATAACATTCATCTACAGGTTCGGGGTTAATGTATTTTAATAAATTTGTTTGCGAAGATGCATTCTCACCATTTATATCATTAACTTCACTGTCTGCTTTTTGTATGAATGATTCATGTAATATAAATTGAACTGCACCATATACTTGATATTAAAAGAACTGATCCGACGTGCAACTTTCGGATAATAACTGCGACATTCCTCTAGTTATTGAACAATTTAGTTCATGCCACATCGACTGAAAAAAACTACTAAGAATTCTCCTATTACCATATTAGTACAAAAACGCACAATCTTAAATTTTAAAAAAATTGAACCTCAGCGTTGCGACCGCACGCTCCAAAATTTCTTACCGTTAACAATAACACATTTCTAAAAAAAAACATATTTCGGATCACATCTAATCTTTCGTTGTCCCGTTATTACCTGGATGTAAAAAACAAATCTATTTCCATACCTGATGATGTCTGTATGAACAGACGAAAGTACTCGTATAAAAAGACCTTATGCAACTGGAATTTATTAAAAATAGGGATCATAACATTCATCTACAGGTTCGGGGTTAATGTATGATGTATTCTCGCCATTTATATCATTAACTTCACTATCTGCTTTTTGTATGAATGATTCATGTAATATATATATATATATATATATATATATATAGTCATCCACAGACAGACTGTTTCGCTGTATCACAGCCCATCAGTGTGTCCAGACGTCCGGTTGCCTCTAGCTAGGATTGAAACCCAACTGAATTGGCGTCAGTCTGGGATTCCACCACTAAGCCGTTGGCGCACGGCAGAGATGAATGTGAATTTAAGCGTATTTCTTTTTAGATAAACACACAGTTACTGAGAGACCTCAATTCGATTTCCCGAAGAGTCCTGCATATATATATATATATATATATATATATATATATATATATATATATATATATATATATATATATATATAGGCAGCATATATTTTACATTACAAAGAGTTAATCATACCTTGAATCAATCAGCAATATGAATGCGATTATTGGCGAAATCACTTCGCTAGTAGACATAATTATATGCATTATACGACTGATAATCCTCTGAATGATGAGATCCTCATATATAAAATGGGTATGGTGTTTTTTTTTCTACTCGTACTTTCGAATGCTTCATGCAATTCATCATCAGGCTTTATTTTATTCCATTAGAATCAAAACTGGGAGACGAAATAAATGTGTTTATCCAACCGAAAGTAATTTTTAAGAATGAGCTATTTGTTAACGGTTATATGGTGTTGGAGCGTGCAAATTGCGACGCTAAATTATATATATATAAATAAAAAGAAAGAACAGTAAGATATATAATCCGGTGTTCTTATTGATATTTTTTATTTTTACAAAACAGTGCTCAGTGTAAATTTACAGAGCATAATTATTGTAAATTAACTGATTTAAAATATGTTTTTTCGCTACACAGTAATAACCATGTTTCAAATATGGAATCTAAAGACTTCAAATTTAATTATGTAATTAAATTAAAACATTAGTTCCATTTCATCTTCAAGCGAAGATTGAAATAACTTATTTTTAAAATTTCTGAGTTTTAAACGCACAGAAAAATTCATAATTCACTGTTTCTAAGGATACAGAGAAATCCAATCATTCAGACAAGGGGTGGTAGCGTGTTCATTTTTATTAATTTTTGTTGTATCAGTTATTAGTTACAAATGATAATAATAATAAAATTAATTTAATTTTAATTACAAAATTAAATTTGAAGTTTTTAGCTTCCATTTTTGAAACATTGTTATTACTGTGTAGCGAAACAACCATATTTTAAATAAGTTTATTTGTAATATATATATATATATATATATATATATATATATATATATATATATATATATATGCATACATGTTATCTGGCATTTGGAGATTGTCCTCATTTATCATGAATTACACATTCTAATATCTTCAATCACCTTTTGTTTTGATAACATACCGTCTTTTGCATTCTCTAATGTTACTCTCTTGTATCAGTCTAAACTGTTTTCACTGGTTAACACATGGTCTGGTGCTTCTGCTATATTTATGATATTCTTGATAAAATACAAAGAAAAATCTTCAATTTTATTGGTCTTGGCCTGACATCTCGGCTTCAGTCACTTTCTCATGGCCGTAACGCATCTGCCCTGTGCCTTTTCTAGAATTATTTTCATGGCAATTGTTCTAAGCTTTTCTCTTCGGTACCCTAGGAAACTGTTGAATTTTGAGGCACTCATCAACATTTCCTTCTGTGTGAAATAAGTCATATGTTTGATTTGAAGAGACGTCGGCGGACATTGCATGGCAGGAGTTTTCAGGGGATGGAGAGCTCTGGTTTTTCTTTGGGCAGTCTTCCTCACTTCTATTTGATTTCTCGTGTTTTTGAAGGATGTTGATTTTACATGGACTGCTCTTCTCCAATTGTTTTTTTTTTTTGTTGTTTTTTTTTTTTTTTTTTTGTACAGCTTCCGTCTCTCAGTTGACCGGATCGATTACTGTACTCAGCAAGGTGATTTTCTGCTGATCCTTGAATCAACGACGTGGCGCTCCAAAAGGTCTCTTGCCAGATGTGAACTCTGAGAACTTTTGGTACCTAGACTTCATGAATTTGAGCGTACTATTAGATTGGCGGCAAGATCTCATCGTTTTACAGCTGAAATGGCTAAACGTAACCGCAAGTTCTATGCTAACAGTTTCTTATCCCCCATTTTTTGCTTGCGGGAATCTCTATAGCTTCCATGCTTTCCAGTCAACTAATCTTCAAAAATTTAAATGAAATGTCAATCGTTAACTTTTGTCTTCCTAATTCAATTTTTATTTATTGTTCTATCTCCTTAAAAATGTGTTCTTTTACCCCATATTCTCTTAAAGCCTTGCGTCTTAGTGACATTTTTGCCTTGCTTAGGGACAATTTTAAAATGAAAAAAACATATACCTCATGGAGATTAAGTAAAGGTAATGTTCTGTAGATATATGTATAAACAAATGGAAAATGAAGATGGTAATAGATTTTTTTACAGTAAGTTTCACCCTGTACAAGGCCCGGGGGCCACTGGAGGTAGAGTGTTACGTAAAAGAGGTAATTTATATGGAAAGGAGAGGAAGGTAATGGTTGAATCTAAACTTGAACAGGTTAAGATTGTTGTGATCCGGGAAACATCCTCATAGGAGTCTGTTCCATTAGTAGCCGTTCAAGAAAAGAAGCTGATTGAGTGGAACTTACTTCTCGCCGATGGAATACGATGGTTTGCTGCTACGGAAGTGACATGACGGGTCCTAGCTGTGAAGGTGTGTTGCATCCTTAAAGCGGTTACAAACAGACAAAGGTGGGACTCGAGTGAAGGAACAGCAACATGCGCGTAGATGAAAAGAAGAGAGGTTTATTGTAAGAGCGAATACATTACTGAAAGACAGAGAACAGGGTGGCAGGCTAGTAATTCCTAAAGCAATATTATTTACCTTACCTCCCCGTGAGAAAGTATGTGGAAGAAGGCCATTTTTAATGCGGGGTTAAAACCGAGTCCGTGGGCTCGTGCAAAAATTTCCCGTGGACCCCCGTAAAAATGGGGTCGGTAGCTGTCTACCATCCCAGACTATACTCTGCCCTTCGGCACAGCCTCGTCTGGGTTCCTCTTTGACCGAAGGCAGCGGGTTCGACCAGCACAGCTGGAGACGAATATCCAACTAATTGCCGAAGCAATGATATTTGCCAACCGCCTCACGCGGTCAGCCGTCCTGGGTATGAGGTTAAACTGCATCCGAGTCCTGGGTAAGACGATGAACTACATCCAACAGCAAGGCCTCTGATCAGGAGGTTTTGAGGAGCGTGGAACCACCTCTTAATTGCTGGTGTTCCCATGCCCTCCCTGACCCGGTGTGGTAGCACCTGTTATGGTCTCAGTTATAGGCAAATAGTTAATTCCCAGGGTGTGTCCACGTCCTGGGTATGACGATAAAGTACATCCGCGCCCTGGGTATGACGATAAACTACATCCGCGTCCTGGGTATGACAATAAACTACGTCCAACAGCAAGGCTTCTGATAATACGTTTTTGGAAAAATAATGTTGCCAGCTGTACCATTTTGGGAAAAATATTACCGGCTATATTTTTTTTTTTGAAAGAATAGTGTTGTCTGCTATACGTAATTGAAAAATATTACCAGCTATATGTTTTTTTCAAAAATAATATTACCAGCTATACATTTTTGAAACAAATATTATTACCAGCTATACGTTCTTGAAAAAAATAATATCTGCTATACGTATTTTAAAAATATTACCAGCTATACGTTTTTTGAAAAAATAATTTTACCAGCTATATAGTTTGGGAAAAATAATATTACCAGCTATACATTTTTGAAAAAAATAATATTACCAGCTATACATTTTTGAAAAAAATAATATTACCAGCTATACATTTTTGAAAAAAATAATATTACCAACTATATGTTTTTGAAAAAAATAATATTACCACATAAAGGTTTTTGAAAAATAATATTAACAGCTCTACATTTTTGACGTTAGCAACTATACATTCTTGAAGAAAAAATATTACCAGAAATAAAAATGTTTTTCGGCATTAAATGACCCATTGAGGTTGATATGCCGTAAACCAAACCAAACCACGTGGTCAGATGTGGCACAAATTTTCTGAATTTAAAGTAGGGTATCCGAGTCCGTATGGTCGGGCAAAAATTCCCCATAGACCTTGTAAAAAACGGGGTCGGGTAGCTGTCTACCACCCCAGACGAGACTCTGTCCTTCGGCATAGCCTCGTTTGGTCCTCTCTACCCGAAGGCAGAGAGCTTGACTCTCTTAGCTGGAGACGAATCTCAAACTAATTGCCGAAGCAAGCTCCCAGGTATATCATGTGCTCACTATATTTATAATATATAGCTACTGATATAGCCAGTCCACATAGGCGATAGGGAGTTTGGGACATTCCATCACAGCACCTCCAATTTTCCGATTAAATCTTTCTCATGGTAAGACCTGGTGCGTCAAGGAGATGCAGTTCGTCCCAGTACTATCAAAATAATGTAATAAAGCAAATAAAATTAAAATGTTATTTTGGTGACAAAAGAAAAGAAATCTAATTTTGTAATTCTAACACAGTAATTTCATATTATACCATTAAAGTTTAGTAAATTTACGAAGTCTTAACTTAAAATTTACTGTCGGCCAAAAAACTGATTATATTTAAGAAAATCAATAAGAAAACATTTCTCCAAAAATTAATTATTTTTCCAGATGCCTTGAATAAACATATAATAATTTAAAAAACAATAAATTATTTCTAAATTTTCAAATTGCCTACTGGAAATCTTTTCAGGAAAATATCAGACACTTCTGGTAAAATAATTATATTTTGTTTCGAAAGTTGTCGTTGAAATGGGGCAAATTATGTTTGTTTTGGTTGACAAGTTGGCATTTAAGTTGGTTTTTATTTGGTTAAGCCAAAATCCTGCAGGAAATCGTACAAGAACGGGTATCACCGAGAATTTCGAAATGGCGAGACTTTCACGAAGCTTACTATTCGAAATTGAACCAAGAAATAAACAAAAAAATTTATTGCAAGTGGCGCAGACGACAAGTGGGTAATGTATGTGAATTCACTTATAAGCGCTGTTTATACAAAAACGGTGAACTAATGTAATCCGCCCCAAAATAAGCGTTACAGATTATTGACTAGTTTGTTGTTTTTGATTGGCCTGTACGCACGGCAAGAAGATTTTTCTATTCCCGCGTTAAGGTCCATTGAGCTTCTTTTAGCTAAGTCATTAGCCGGGCTTTAATTACATAACTAATGTCCTGTGACGGAAGATAATAAAAAGGTGTAGAAGGAGCGTGAAAAGAAGAAAAGAGAAGAGGAGGAAGAAAAAGAGGAAAGAGAAAAGAGACAGATGAGAAAAAGAGGGAAACGAAAAGAGACAAAGAAAAAAAAAGAAATGAAGATGTTGAAGAAAAAATAGAGAGAAAAAAAAAGAAAAGAATAAGAAAAATGAAAAATAGAAAGAAAGGAAGATGCACGAAAACGGAGATCCGTGAAGAGGAGGGGATTGAAGAAGAAGAAAAAATGAAGAGAAATAAGCTAAAAACGCAAACGAAAAGAAGAGAAAGAAAGCGTAATTGTGTGACAGAAAAAAGACGAAAAAGAAAAGAAAATCCTAATAAACAAAACCAAAATTGCTGAATAAGACGGCAATAAACAACAAACAAAAAAGAGAAGATAAAGACTAAAACATGGTATAAAATGATTTGAAAATAGTACGATTAAAAGTCTAATAATAAGGAGAAACTAAGAAAAAGAAAAAGTCCAACAAACACACACACACACGCACACACAAATGTATATATATATATATATATATATTATAATAAAAAGAATAAACTGTAAGATATGTAATCCGGTGTTCTTAATTGATATTTTTATTTTTACAAAACAGTGCTCAATGTAAATTTACAGAGCATAAATATTATAAATTAACTGATTTAAAATATGGTTTCTTCGCTACACAGTAATAACCATGTTTCAAAAACTGAAGCTAAAAACTTCAAATTTAATTATATAATTAAATTAAAATCATTAGTTCTATTTCATCTTCAAGCAAAGGTTTGAATAACTTATTTTTAAATTTACTGAGTTTTAAAAGTACATACAATCCATTTTGTTTCCAAGGATACAGAGAAATCCAATCATTTAGACAGGGGAGGTAGCATGTTCATTTTTATTAACTATTATTGTATCAATTATGAGTTACATTCGTTTAAAACTCAGTAAATTTTAAAATAAGTTATTCTAAAATTCGCTTGAAGATGAAACAGAACTAATGCTTTTAATTTAATTATAAAATTAAATTTGAAGATTTTAGCTTCGGTTTTTGAAACATGGTATTTCCTGTGTAGCGAAGAATACATATTATAAATCAGTTAATTTATGATCTATATATATATATATATATATATATATATATATATATATTACAGCTGATAATACAAGACTCTCCAGCGGGATTGAGTTCTCTAGGTCACTGTGGTGTTTATGAAAAAATTAATACGCAAAAATTTGTCTTTCTCTCAGCCGGGCGCCGATAGCCAAGGGGTTAGAATCTACGAATGATGCCAAATCGGTCGGTTTTCGGTCCCAGGTTGAAGCCATTGGATATCTAGCCATACTGATGAACTGTGATAGAGCGAGACAATCTGTGGATGACTATATTTTATATACATCCATACATATATATATGAGGTGGGGTGAGCGTGCATCTGTGCGTGCGGGTGGTGTATGCGTATGTGTGTGTGTAAGTCAAGTCTCTCCCGGACATCAGAGATCATGACCCACTGCATCTTTATTTCATTTTGCTACCAAACGAAAAAAACAAAACAAAAAAAAACAAAAAATGGAAGGAGAAATAAACAGAAAAATGGGAACTACTGACCGACAGATGTTTTTGTGGCCGGTGTATTTTCTGGTGGTGATCATATTATTAGCAAAAACCCGATCTCTGTCTGATTCTTCCCTGTGCAAAACCTTTTATGAAAATAAACATAAATTTAAAATTTTGATCAGTGTAAAAGCGTTAAGCCTGTCTATTATTAGCAGTATGGGGAGTGGGATAGTGATATTGTAAATTTAGACGAAGAGAGTCATGGGTTACGGATTCGAAAATACGTTTAGCATGTAGCCAGTGTAACCGAAAATTGTTCGACCAAGTTGTCTATTTCAGAACGACGGGCTGTATTTAGGATAACATCTGACGAGACAAAAAAGTAAGGAGGAACAAAGGAATATATAGTAAAAAGATATAATTAAATGAAATGAAAAGAAAAGAAAAAGGTAAGGAACAAATAAATGGACAAAACATTTAGATAAATTCTGAAAATCTCTGTTAAAAAAATAGTGGATGCAGAAAAAAAATGGCGAAGAAACAGAGGGGAAAAGCGTTCACATATATAGATGCGCAGGTGTGCATCCGCTCACACATACACACACACACACACATATATATATATATATATATATATATATATATATAGAGAGAGAGAGAGAGAGAGAGAGAGATTTAAAAGTGAACATAGGAGTCAACACTTAGAGACGACAGTCTGTTTCATGCTAGATGCAATCGTCAGATCACGTGTCTTATCATTGCATCAAGCATGAAACAGACTGTCGCCTCTAAGTGCTGACTTCTATGTTCACTTTTATATTTACACACGCTCTGTCGCTGATAGCACATCTTAATACTATATTTCTTCATTCATATATATATATATATATATATATATATATATATATATATATATATATATATGTGTGTGTGTGTGTGTGTGTGTGTGTGTGTGTGTGTGTAATTTGGCAGCAACTTTTCTTTTAAACATGTAGTATTGAATGTTAAAGACAACATAGTCTTGCATATTTTCTTTTGAATTTTCTCATATTCTCTAATGAGACTTTTTATTTGAAAATAATTTCGAAATATGTATTGTCCATACGATGACCTAGCGCTTTCGGACATCATTGTTCATCATCAGGGTCAATATTTTTTGTCAAAATTTTTTTTAAACAAACATTTGCCAATTATCTTGTAGCGTAATCATGTTGCTACTTTTTTACAAAGTAAAAACGTTAAAATCCTTTCAAATTCAAAAGACGCGATGATCTCGTGCAGGGCGAAGAATTTTTATCATGTGACAGCGTGAAAATATATATATATATATATATATATATAAGTAATGAAAATCTTGGTAATCCGTATGGATAATCCCAAAGAGGATGAAATCCGGAGAGCTCAGTGTTAAATCAGAGCGATTAATTCAATGAATTACTTTTTCCCTGGCTCATCAGACCACACTTCCAAGTTTCACCCTTTTATCTTTATTATATCTTTTATTTTTCTATATATATTAAAGATATTGTACCCATATTAAATATTTTATACTCACTTCAATATACGATTTCCCGTTGAGAAAATCTTCTTATTTAAAGTAGTTTGCATCTTTTGTCTTTTAATGGCTTCTGCAATTTTTCTTTTGAATTTAACCAAATAGAATATTTTGATGTAATTTGTTAAAATTTGCCTCGTGTTAATATGATTTGAGTGGTTTGAGGTGATCAAATATTATTTGAATTTAATCAGACTTGTTAAGATGATTTCTTACTGCCTAAATTCCCTTGTACACACACACACACACACACACACACATATATATATATATATATATATATATATATATATATATATATATATATATATATATATATATTGGGTGTCTGGGTGGGAGTATAAGATTTTATCGCCTATGGGGTGTGTATGTCGCCAAAAAATGTATACACTCTCCCGGTATATCTTCGGACCTTTGAAAATACGCATATTTTTCTCACTGAAACCCTTCTTTAAATCTTCTCTCTGTTAAATTTTAATGCCCCCTCCATCTTTGGACCTCCCTGCCTCTCTCGTCTGTTACCCCTCTATATAGATCTCAGGTTCTCCCACACATATACTCTTACTAATATTTTCCCGGATTTGTTTTTTCTGTTTTCTTTTTGAATTTGTATGTCTGATGAATTGGATCGTTTTTACGATTCCAATTGAATAAATTATGACCATGGAATATTAGTGTTCAAATCTTTTTATTATATCCTTACTCTGTCCTGGACATTGAATTCTACCTGGATCATATCCTCTTGGAATTAGTTTTATACATATATGTATGTGTATATATAATTGCATATGTATGTGTAATATCTCTCTCTCTCTCTATATATATATATATACATTTATAATATATATATATATAATATACATATATATATATATATATATATATATATATATATATATATATGTATATATATATATATATATATATTATAAATTAACTGATTTAAAATATGTTTTTTTCGATACATAGTAATAACCATGTTTCAAAAATGGAAGCTAAAAAACTTCAAATTTAATTATATAATTAAATTAAAAGCATTAGTTCTGTTTCATCTTCAAGCGGATTTTTGAATAACTTATTTTAAAATTTACTGAGTTTTAAACGCACATATAAATTCATAATTTCCTGTTTCCAAGGATACAGAGAAATCCAATCATTCAGACATGGGTGGTAGCGTGTTCATTTTTATTAACTATTGTTGTATCAATTATGAGTTACGTTCGAAAAAGAGGTTAAGTCTAGGGAGGGTAGGGATGTATTTTTCAATGAATTCTGACATCCGTTAAACGCATGTAGTCTGGGTTTTTTTTATTAACAGCAAAACGTTTTTCGCCATTTTTTTCTTACTTGTATAATTAAAGATTCTTTTTAGGTGTGTTTGTGTTAGAATACGTTTTATTTATCTACAATTTTAAAATATTTTTACTCTTAATTACTAATAGACTATATTTCTTTTTAAATATATATGTATGCAATACATGTATATATATGCAATATATTATATATATTTTATATAATTTGTATATTATATATATTATATTATCATATATATTATTTATATATTATATATATTATATATATATATATGCAATTATTTATATATTATATATATTATTATATGTATAATTTATATATTATATATATTATTATATGAAGAAAAATGTATATAAAAACAAAAAAAAATTCCACAGTCCAGTCAACATTAAACACCCAATCTATTCTTCACCAAACTGCTATCAACAAGCACTATTGTTTCACTCCGTCAACATTTATATATATATATATTTTTCTTTTCTTCTCAAACAAATGGAAAAAAAGGAAGTGTCCTTTCACATACGGCTTGCTTACAAGCAGGATTGTTCATAACCATTTTCGGTTCTCACCTGTCGATGTGCAGGTGAAATGCACTGAAACGAAGTTGCATCTTTGTAGTGAGTAAAATGGTTTTGTCTATATGATAAAATTATCATTATATATATATATATATATATATATATATATATATATATATATATATATATATATATATATATATACCGAGAGAGAGAGAGAGAAAGAGAGAAATAAAGAAAATACAAATAAAATATATTACGAGAAATGTGTAGGAAAGTCTAAAAGAATATGTCCAGAATTATGTTTCTTTTTAGGGTAAATTTAGGTTGAACATTAAAGTTAAACTTTCATGAACAGACCAAAAGACATTTGAACTGACTGAAATAGATAGATAGATAGATAGATAGATAGATAGATAGATAGATAGATAGATAGATAGATAGAGAGATAGATAGATAGATAGATAGATATGAAAAGACTGAGATATACCATTTACCTTATTCAAACTATTGTCCTCATCTTTGTCGCCATATTTATTAGAAGGTTTCGGCCGTTGTACGCTCCGTCCTTCTTCAGGTGGTTGGAATGTCGAACTGAATATTCCAACCAAAGAAGGCCGTAGCGTACAACGGCTAAAACGTTGTAATAAATATGGCGACAAAGATAAGGACAATAGTCCGAATAATGTAAATAGTGTACATCTCAGAAATATAGACAGAGACTGAAATAGATAGATAGATAGATAGATAGATAGATATGGAGACTGAGACATAGATAGATAGATAGATAGATAGATAGATAGATAGATAGATAGATAGATAGATAGATATGAAGACCCGGTGAATTAAGAAACAAGTAAATATGCAAATGTCATCCGTTGCTCTTGTCGACCTTCCAAAGCCGCGGAGGTTGGGGAAAAGCCTCTGAACGAACCTTCGTCAAAACACTTACGTCTTACTGTTTAATGAATTCAATTTCAAATTCGCACTACGCTTTCATAACTTCAACATCACGCTGTAAGAGTAACAATCAGAAAGAAAAGTCTTTTTTCCCCCCCGCTAAACAGAAGTAATTCAGCCCAATGCGAACTACAGCTTCCGGCTTCAGTGTCGTAATAGAATAATATTAATGGATATTTTGCAAACGGGAGACTAGCTCCGAACTTTACCCAGAGCGATGACTTTGTTTTATTCATATTTTGTAAACTTGAAATACGCAGGTGTTAGGCTTCGTGTTGTTCGCAGAGGCGAATCGCTGAAAATAGAATCGAGTCTGCATTTAACTTTCAGAGAATATTAAGTTAGGAACTGTTTTTTTAAATATTATTTATTTATTTGGTCGATTAGAATCTTGAGTAACAAATTAGGTTGTACTCGAAGAAAATTCACTGCCTACAAGGACGCATTTTTTTCCAACTTACAAACACATCACGTTGAAATGCCAGTTCCCATACAATCTTTTTTCTTTTTATGTGCCGTGTCCCTTCAGAACGTAGGCGATGATGGCTCT
Organism: Acanthosepion esculentum; assembly: GCA_964036315.1. Taxonomy (NCBI): domain Eukaryota; kingdom Metazoa; phylum Mollusca; class Cephalopoda; order Sepiida; family Sepiidae; genus Acanthosepion; species Acanthosepion esculentum. The sequence goes on from OZ038477.1 coordinate 136,928,488, forward strand.
CCACTACTTCCTATCCCTTGTAGCTCTCAATATGTTCTGTCCCTTTGGTACTTCCTCCAGGCCAAGTTCTGTCATCCACTTGCTTAAGCCTGCTATGTATGTCATGCGTTGCTTTCCCCTGTCTCTCTTACCCTTCTTTCCTTTTATGTGCCGTGTCCCTTCAGGACGTAGGCGAACATGGCTCTCCATTTCTCCCTATCCCTTGTAGCTCTCAATAAGTTTTGTCCCTTTGCTACTTTCCCCAAGCCAGGTTCTGTCATCCATTTGCTTAAGCCATCTAGATATGCCTCGCGTTGCGTTCTGTTGTCTCTTCTGTCTCCCTTCCTCTCTACTCGACTTGTGTGTATCAGATTCTCCAAGCCCACCTTTCTCATTCCGTGTCCCAGAAATTTAAGCTGTCTGTTCCTGATGTTAAGTATAAGCTTCCTCCTTGTTTGCATCCTCTCCAAAACCTCTTCGTTGCTCACACTAGGAGAGGTATATATATATATATATATATATAAATATAAAAGTGGACATGGAAGTCAGCACTTAAGGCGACAGTCTGTTTCATGCTAGTGCAATCGTCAGCGCCTGACGATTGCACTAGCATGAAACAGACTGTCGCCTCTAAGTGCTGACTTCCATGTCCACTTTTATATTTACACACGCTCTATCTCTGATATTGAGCACTTTATCCCATAAATATAGCACACTTTAAGACTATATTTCTTCACATATATATATATATATATATATATATATATATATATATATATATATATATATATATATATATATATATATATATATATATACGAGGGTCATTCAATAAATAAGGTGAATATTTTGGTATAAGGAATTCTAATACAGATAGAAGCTTACTTTTTTTTTCAACGTAGTCTCCCAGCAGTCACACACTTTTCCTATCTTTGGACTGATGTCTCAGCCAGTCGCTCACAACACTTTTGACTTCATCGTCACTTTTAAACTTCGGGCCTCTCGTGAACGCATTCAAGGGACCAAACAGGTGAGAATCTGAAGGGGCAAGGTCTGGGCTGTAAGGGGGATGAGGGAGCAGTTCGTAGCCCAGCTCGTTGATGGTCTGCACCGTTTGGGCTGCTGTGTGAGGCCCTGCGTTGTCATGATGCAAGATGACTCCTTCTGATTGATGGCCCCTGCGTTTGTCCCAACATGTCTGTGTGTGCGTATGTGTGTGTGTGTATGCGCGAGCGCAAATATATAGAAAAATAGGAACGAACATGTTAGGTAAATAATTCGAAGTATTTTATATATATATATATATATATATATATATATATATATATATATATATATATATATATATATATATATATTATATATATATATTTATATATATATATTTTATATATATATTATATATATATATATATTATATATATATATATTATATGTCCATATTATATATATGTTATATATATATATATTATATATATTATATATATATGCTATATATATATATTTTATATATATATATGTATGTATATATTATATATATATTTTTTATATATATTTTATATATAAATATTTAATATATATACATATATATATATATATATATATATATATATATATATATATATATATATTCTGTATATAGGGATAGGAAGCTATAGGAAGTGGTAACAGACGAGAGAAGAACAGGAAGGTCTAAAGATGAAGTGGGGATTAAAATTTAACAGAGAGAAATTTTAAATGGTACATTGTAATATATATATAGTTTTTAACGATACATTGTAATATATATATATATATATATATATATATATATATATATTACAATGTATCATTCATACAAAAAGTAGTTTAGTAAAGTTAATGATATAAAATGGCGAAATCCCTTCGCAAACCAAATTTTAAAGGTGCATTAACCTACAAATCACTCGATGAATGTTATGATCCTTGTTTTTAATAATTATGAGCTGTATAAGGTCTTTTTTAATATGCAAGTGCTTTCAACTGGACATTCAGTCATCCTCAGGCATGGAAATTATTTTGTTTTTAGTAAACTCCAGGTAGAATCTGAGACGAAAATTCAGTCTTAAAGTTGCGACTGCAACCAATGATTACCTATAAACTCAGGTATAAAACATATCAATATGTATCTGTTGATTAAATTATAAAACTGACGAACATTTGAGTATATATTAATATATAATTCAAACAAAAGGCAGGGTTGACCATCAAATATCTCAACAAAGATTGATATCTATTAAAATCCACCAATCCAACTCAACCCAAACCAAACATATTTTCTACAAGCTTGCGACTGTCTGGGACTTTTGGGAGCGGTATCATTTTATCTCTCATTTTCTATGCCGTTATTTCCAAAGCAGCAAAATATACGTTGAAAAATATATATGAGAAAGTTTAACAAGTCATCAGAGAAGCGGCAATTCTCTTTCAGACAAACAATTTTTCAAAACAAGCGTAAAGAATGTGAATCCAATGAACTTAATAGTATCGTTTTCACATCAAAGGAAGAAATTTATTCACCAAGGATATTCGTCTTCAATACTGTTCTTACAGGTGTAAGTCGATCTGAGTTAACGCCCTGGGGGAGAAATAGACCAAAACCTTTAACAATCTCTGGTACCGGAAGTCAACCAGAATCCACCCGTTGTAAAACCAACTCATAAAATAATAATGTAAAGTTAAACTACATCGGCATTAGAGGCATTCAAAGCTTATAAATAAGTAAGGAAACCCATTCCCGAAGGCAATAAAGAAAGTTGCAAAGACAGTTTTGAATTTGACTGTTGGCTTTTTGAATACGGAACTCGATCTTAAAATGATGTGTCTATGATAATGCAGCCAGTAATTCACGATTAAAAAGCCTAATTTTTTTTTTTTTAGATTTTCAGCCAGTGTATATATTTACCTGATAAAATGAGTTATCGGCTGCAGATCCAACGTGATGTTTCGGCAGACTTTGATGGAAAAGAAATGGAAAAGTTTAACGCTTTCCTTGTCTTTCAAATAAACTTATTCATTCATTCATTTATTCAAGATTTAACAGTTTTTTGTCAGGCACCATATTTCTCTTAGCGTGATTTTATCGTTGTAACAACTAATAAGAACACGAAACTAAATATGACATACGTGAAATTATTGTTTATTCCCCTCAGGACTCCGTCAATTAAAATCGGTATAAAACAATATTTGGATTTGTGGGCTTTCTCCAAACATAGATCTTTTCTCGTAAGGATGTGAGAGAGACACTGTATTTTCCCTCACGTGTGGAGTGCTTATATATATTCATCTGGCCGGGTTGTCCCACTTGTGCTCATGATAAGCATACCTTGTCGAAGACTTGATTACATGTCAGGAACAGCCGCAGGCATACCGTTATGCCCGAATCTGACTCTGGCTGTCATGTATTACCCCCCCAGATGAATATATATATATATATATATATATATATATATATATATATATATATATATATATATATATATATATATATATATATATATATTATTTTAAAGAAAAACAGACCACTTTAAGGCTCCATAGTAATAATTTATTTTACCAGAGACTTTTATTTTTCCCTGGATCTTCAGACATCACTTTTAAAATGTGAAACGAAAAATGAAATTAAAATTTTCACTTTTGACGCGCAATATTAAGGTTATCTAAGTTGACATAGAAGGTAGCGAGGAATGGTGTGAGAGACATGGTTGAGTTTAGAGACGGAAGGGAGAATCTTAAAATTTATTTTTATATTTCTTTTTATTGTAATACTTAATATTGAGGAAGGAAGGGGGTAAGCATCAGACATTGACCTATTTAATCGGTAAACTCAACGGAAATTATATGGGGAAAGGAAAAGGTGAATATATATATATATATATATATATATGTATATATATATATATATATATATATATATATATATATATATATATATATATATATATATACAATTTTAAATCATGTACACAAGAAGTAATGATATGTTCTCGAGTCGACCAAAATAGATAACAAAGTTAAGCATTCGCGTGCGTGCACGCACACACATAAATATATATATATATATGTGTATATATATATATATATATATATATATATATATATATATACAAATAAATAAATAAATAAATATATATATATATATATATATATATATATATATATATATATATATATATTTTATATATATATATATGTATAGTACACAAGAAAATCCCAAATTACCTCATATGGGGGTATAGATCAACAGACGACAACAACTACGTCATTCTTATTCAACCCCGGTATATAGACTGTGTTCGTGTCGGACTTAGAAATTTAACTTTGAACTTTGACTGAAACATCGAAATGGATAAATTCTGTATCAATTTTTCGACGGCTGTCAAAGTTACATTTCTAAGCGCGACCCGAACACAGTTTATACATCGGGGTAGAATAAAACTGACGTAGTTGTTGTCGTCGGTTCAAATAGATCTATAGCCCCTCCCCCATTTGAGGTAATTGGGGATTTTGTTGTGTAATTTATATGCTCTGTTATGATAAATGCATTGAGCTCTTTTAGCGGATCAGTTTTAATATTTTATATTATTAAGATCAACTTGGATTATATACCAACGGATTTGCTACCTGCTCTCTCTCTCTCTCTCTCTCTCTCTCTCTCTCTCTCTCTCTCTCCATATATATATATATTACTATTATTTTTATTATTATTTATCCGGTCGCGCTCGTTCGGACATTTATGATTCTATCACGCCAACCCTCACGGTTACGCATGAAGGTCGGAAGATCGTTAGCAAAGTCTGTCATATGTAGGTGACTGCTGGGCGTCCAACCCGTCTTGCCCTTTGGTGTCCAGAATAGTAGACCACACGCGATTTCTTGTTTAGCTCGCCAGCAGTGTCCTGCAATGCGCATTCTGCGTTCACGTAAGATTGTAGAAATGCCAGGGGTACATAGTGCGATGATTTTGTTGTCTCCAAGAGATGTTATGCATAGCTCTCAGCATCCGAATATAGGTTTTATCAAGCTTAAAGTTTAGGGTGTTGGTTAATGTCCAGGCAGTGGCACCATACATTAACACCGCCTCTATGGTGACTCGAAAGAATCTCCGTTTGAGGTTGTCTGGTAGATGAGATTTTTAGATGACATTCATATGATTCAAGGCGTCCTTGGCTTTATCTATGCGAATTTTCACACTGTCCGACAATTATTTAAAGACATTTTTATGTTTAATATTCTTTTTATAGATACAAGTATTTAAGTAATATAAATTATTATAAACAGAGCATTTACTTAAATACTTGTATCTATAAAAAGAATATTAAACATAAAAGTGTCTTTAAATAATTGTCGGACTTTGTCCATTTCATAATGTATGACGCCATTTGTTTACATTTGATACGCCATGAGCAGTTATGAATGTACGTGAGAGATTCATGGAAGATTGAAGTTTATAAGCAGTAAATTCGACCTTGCCAACCGAAAGATCCTCAGTGGCCGAATCGGTTAAAGCTCGTTAGGCTATTTGACGGTTCCGTATAGGATACAGGTTCGAATCCTGTCGGAGGACGAATATTTTCTATGAATATTTCTCGGACATTCAGGCCGGTAAATGTTGTTTAATACTGTTTATTATAAACAGAGCATTTACTTAAATACTTGTATCTATAAAAAGAATGCTAAACATAAAAATGTCTTTAAATATATATATATATATATATATATATATATATATATATATGTGTGTGTGTGTGTGTGTGTGTGTGTGTGTGTGTGTGTGTGTGTGTGTGTGTGTGTGTGTAACATATAACATAGATGTGTGTACGGGTGATTGTGTTCACGCTACTTCTTTATCAAAATAATTCTGGGATATGCACAGGCATTTCCGCTGAATGAAGAACAAAGGAACCGAGTTGGAAATTAGGCTGGTCTGATCTCCAACCATATTTATACATATGAATGTATGTATAAGGCGATAGGAACAGAGGAAAGAGGCCGTAACAGCAGGGAAATATAAATCCACAGAAGGAGAGAAAAGCAAATAACATGGGGATACCCAGCGTGAAATCGGGCGTGCCAATGGCTTCCTTCCAGAAATCACTGGAGTAGTTTATCTGAAAGTCCATATGTTAGGTGGAAAATTGGCATGGATTTAATTCGTGTATATATATATATATATAATAAAATAGGCAGCATATAATTTTATATTACAAAGAGTTAATCATACCTTGAATCAATTAGCAATATTAATGCAATTATTGGCGAAATCCCTTCGCTAGTAGACATAATTATAAGCATTACACTACTAATAATCCACTGAATGATGAGATCCTTATGTATAAAATGGATATGGTGTATTTTTTAATTCAGCTAGTACTTTCAAATGCTTCATGCATTCATCTTCGTAATATATATATATATATATATATATATATATATATATATATATATATATATATATATATATATATATATATATATATATACACGATGCGATGAGAACGAAAGTAATATATAAATTCCAACGTTCACAGCATTAATCCAAAAGAGGGCTCGATACCGATAGTAGAACGATAATTATTTATTTATTATAATTTTATCATATAGACAAAACCATTTTACTCACTACAAAGATGCAACTTGGTTTCAGTGCATTTCAACTGCACTTCAACGGGTGAGAGCCGAAAATGGTTATGAACAATCCTGCTTGTAGGCAAGTCGGATGTGAAACGTCACTTCCTTTTTTCCATTTGTTTGAGAAGAAAAGAAATATATATATATATATATAAATTGACAGAGTGAAACAATAGTGCTTGTTGATAGTAGTTTGGTGAAGAATGGATTGGGTGTTTAATGTTGACTGGTCTGTGGAGATTTTTTTTCTGATAAACACCGGTGAAAAGTTTAGGCACATCATCTCACAAGCGTCCTAAGCGTGAGAGGTAGGGGAGGAAAGATAGAGAGAGGGATAGTATTACGTTTGAGTAGGTAAAAATAATAGCGATATTTCTCGTAGTAATTGGGAATGTTATTTTTGGTTTACTATAAAAATTCTAGAGTTGAATTGGATGTATTTATGTTAAGGTTATCACTACTAATTGTGTAATCAATGAACGTATTTTGTGGATTCAAATTTAGAAGTGGTGATTTCCTCTAAAAAAAAAAAAGAGATTTTAATATAACCTTTTATATTCAAATTTTGAAATATTCCTGGACCGTTTAGCGTATAGAATAAGTATGGGTGTAAAACGATTTATCTGAAAATATTACCAGTAATATATATATATATATATATATATATATATATATATATATATATATATATCAATTATGTGGTGGGTGTTCAATTTATATAACGTAAATCATTATTAAATATTGTTTGCGAGAGTGATTCTTGCCATATCATTAACTTCATTATCTGCTTTTCGTATGAATGATTTACGTTATATATATATATATATATATATATATATATATATATATATATATATATATATTTCATCAAAGTCTTCTCATTCTCTTTCACTCCCAGTAACGTCTTGCATCATAGTGCCATTGCTTGGAGTGAAATGATTAAAAAAAAAAGGAAAGTCCATTGTTAACTGGGGCAATGAATGGCTAGTTAATCTCAACGGCGCCAAAACCAAACTGCTCTCAATTAATAATCTGAGAGAACTGTCTCTGCCTTCCATCTGCATGGCTGATTCTAACCTTCAGGAGAGCTAACATTTTCGGCTAACGTGAAGTGGAAAGATTATATTGATTATATTACTAGGTCAGGTGCTAAGGAATTTGACTCACTGTATCGTAATAGACAATTTTTATCTCCAGAATCTATCTTACATAACTATATATCTACTTTTCGTCCATGCTTAAAATATTGCTGCCACATATGGTCCGGTGCTCCTGCTATATATTTAGAGATTCTTGATAAAAATCCAAAGACGAATCAGCAATATTATTGCTCCTGACCTAGCGTTCGGCTTCATTCACTTTCTCACCGCCGTAAAGTTGCTTCCCTGTCCTTTTTCTATAAATAATTTCATACTAATTTTTTCGATGAGATCCTCGCTGTTCTACCTAAACTTTATGAATTTAAGCGACGTACTAGACTGCCAACAAATTCTCATCGATTTACAACTGAATTGACTAGATGTAACTGTAATTTCTATGCTAACAGATTATTTTCTCGCACTTCTTGCTTGTGGAACTCTCTTCTTTCTCCATGGTTTCCACTCAACGTTGATCTTCATACAATGTCATTCGTTATCGGCTATCTTCAGTCCGACAGCCCGATGTAACCAAATTTGCCAGATCTCGCTTGTAACAATCCCCTTTAAACAATGCGAAAGGCGTTTCTGGCCACGTCTGTGACATTCCTCGTCGAGTTTTCCACCAAAATCTAATTCACACGAATGGCCTCGTCAAAGTGTCTTTCTTTCACTGCAATTCTCTTCTGTTGTTCTCGCTCCATAGTAAAATTTCGGTTTTCTATTTCTAAATAGTCAGTTATGTGCCATGCGTGATACATGACTGACGATGCAGATTTTTTCCCCCAGCGGTAGACCAGTTGCCATCCAAGCCTATAGAACCTGCTCTGTCTTCCTATTTGCCCATACCTTGGGGGAGAAGAAGTGGATTCATACCAAAGGTATTAGCAGGTAAGTTAATGTAATGGGTTCGATTGGAATTCGAACTCGGCTCTCCGATTCCTCAATCCGAGCCGCTATCCATTACTCCGTGTGCCTCCCATTCACACCTTTCCCAAGGGTATCAGCACGTCTCTTGTTGTGTCTAATAAGATCTACGGTAAGAACGAATTTTCTATTCGTCACATGTTAATTTCTTATTGTGCCCAATTTATAAATTAATCGTTAGAGTTCACCTTGTCGAGGCCGCCATTAGCCGCTTCCTAGTAAACGACCTTGACCTTCACAACTCCTGATCTCGCAGATTTAAGTCAAGCAGCATGCGAGAAACTGGACGACCGGCCAATATTGTTGACCCTAAAACACATACCCCGTGAGCATCGGATTAGGAAGCGCTTCTCAAACATCGAACAAAACATGGGGATTAATTTTATATCTACGCTTTTCTACTCCCTTTAGCCTGGGAATACTTGAACAAATCGTTTCACATATTGTTAGCCTCTTTTTTTCGTCCAAATCCGAGCTGCTCGCCCTGGTCGATCCGCCCTGGAAGACGTATCTCCTCTCCGACTCCAGCTTCAAGTGTCACACTTCGGCGCGATCCCGTCTCCGCGGTTGATCCGCCCTGGAAGTCGTATCACTAGTCTGACTCGGCCCTGTTTAGGGACTCAGCCTTCATCAAGTGTTACACTTCGGCGCGACCCCGTCTCCGCGGCTGGAAGTCGTATCACTATTCTGACTCGGCCCTGTTTAGGGACTCATCCTAACCGACCCAACGAACCTTCGTACGACTTCGAATAACCAGCTACTGTCAACTCTCCCATCCGGCAGTCGACCAGCTACCGCCGCCGACCAACTCTACACTCGTTTCGCCGATACAACCGAACCAAGTTCCCCTGAAGGAAACCAGTCATACCGGACCCGACACCGATACAACACACTTCTCCAGAGTACACTCTTGGATAAATAAATTCGAGGTTTATTGTTTCATAAACCTCCGCCTTTGTCCTCTCATTGTCTTGGCTGTTTCTCACCTTTCTTCAAAAAGCTTGCGGGGGCGACATCCTTATCGGCCCCGCAACAACCTTCTTCTAAGTCTGTCCGCGACCCAAGACATGAGGGCCCACTCTGTTATGTATACATGTATATAAAAATCCATGCATCTGTGTATGAATATCAGATATTAATGTCATGGTTCGGTAATATACGCGGTTTTAGCTATCAGGTGGGGAAGTTGGCTCACATCCCCCGTGGATAAAGGGAAGGTTATTATAAAATGAACGTGATAAGACCAGTTGGTAGGAAGATAGGAAGAGGGGGAGGATCGTAAAAGGAGAGCAAGGCAGAAGTTTGCGTCATGTCACCTCATTTTTTGTTTGTTTCTTAGCTTGTATTTTCTTTTTCTTTTTTGTTTCGCATCCCTTTCTGAAGAGCACCTGTTCAGTACATTTGACCTTTTGTCCCATTTCCCCTCCTTTTCAAGGGAAACCATCCTCTTTCTCCTCCCACTTCCTTTCCTTATTTTCTTCGCGCGTTCCCCTTCCTTTCGTTCCAAACAGATCCATTCTCTCTTTTTCGAACTTACCCTACAACTTCTAACTCTGTTTTAAGTGTGGCAGTAAACTCAACACACACGCATACCCACATGCACTCACACACACACACACACACACACACACACACACACACACACACACACACACACACACACACACACACACATATATATATATATACCTGTGTTCATCCCTGTCAATGTATCTATTAAATCCAGTTTCTATGAATCTCAGTCTACTCAAGACTATCTATCTATCTATCTATCTATCTTATTCTGTTTATATTTATCTATCGTATTCTGTTTCTATCTATCTATCTATCTATCTATCTTATTCTGTTCATATTTATCTATCGTAGTCTGTTTCTTTCTATCTATCTATCTATCTATCTCAGTCTGTTCATTATCTATCTATCTATCTATCTATCTATTCAATAAGTTAATAAATGTTCAAGTTGGTTATCAATTTCGTAAATAATTGAATTTATTGAGTAAGCTATACTAGCTACTTATTAAGCGATTTGTGTCAGTTCCCCTAATCTGAAAACAAAAACATGTAATATTCACGTAATTTGTACGTTTTTTTATCAGTTGCTTTATTAATTTTATAATATATATATATATATATATATATATATATATATATATATATATATATATATAGAGTACACAATAAAATCGAAAATTACCTCATACTGTATATTATTGCATACTATTTATTTGCTCTGTAATTGAACAATTTTGGTCTTTTGGTGGATCGTTTTAATATTTTATATTACTAGGATCCACTTGAACATACCGACGGATCTATTACGTTTACTATATATATATATATATATATATATATATATATATATATATATATATATATATATATATATATATATAAATATCTGTGTTCATCTCTTTCTTAAATTCTGCTTCTATCTCAGTCTCCTCAAAATTATCTATCTATCTATCTATCTATCTATCTCAGAACATATTATATATATATATATATATATATATATATATATATATATATATATATATATATATATATATATATATAATAAGAGGCTAGGAAAAGGCATGGATTCTTTTTTCTTCAGATATGAAGTACATAGCAAGTGACAGACTGGATTGTCTTGTCTTAGCGGGCAATTTGGAACAAGCTAGGCTTTGAATTCAGATCTATTCGAAAAATTCTTAGAATATAATAATCAGATCTCTTTTATCAATTCTTCCGAAAATAGTGGCTGTTTCTACGGGGGACTTCACCACTATAACCAAGTCATATGTGTAGATGGTCTAGACTGAACAGGTGTCCATTTATACATTGAAATCGAAAAAACATTCCTTCCTATAGACATTATGATAAACGATTTGGGGCAAGTGCCAGTAGTTGTTACTTAACAAAACTATTTATAATAATAATAATAATAATAATAATAATAATAATAATAATAATAATAATAATAATAATAATTAAGCAACTGAGAAAAAAAAGTACAAATTACGTGAATATTACATGTTTTTGTTTTGTTTTCAGATTGGGGGAATTGACACCAATCGCTCAATAAGTAGCTAGTATAGTTTACTGAATAAATTCATTTTTTACGAAATTGATAACCAACCTGAACATTTATTAACATATTGAATAGATAGATAGATAGATAGATAGATAGATAGATAGATAGATAGATAGATAGATAGATAGATAGATAGATAGATAGATAACCTTCAGTAGATTGAGTTAGAGAGAAATAGAATTTAATAGTAAAATTGACAGATGTACACAGTGATAGATAGATATATCAGTGGAAATTAGGCACAATTCATTGCTCTCTTGGGGCTTAGCATTAGACATGCTGATGCAAGGCAGAAATTGTTATCTATGATGATTAATCGAAAGCAGTTTCGTGTTTGGGGAGTTAAAATTCACATGCCATTCCCCGCTACACTGACTGGGTGTCCTTTACGAGGACTTTTACTATGACAGGAGTAAATAGTTGCATCATCTGCATAAATACCTAGATAGGAATTGATTACATCGGGAAGGGCGCCGATGATGAAAAAAGCCAAACAATTTATTTCCAGGGATAGAATTTTGGATGATACTTGCATTAATGTGAAATGAATAAGAAGCGTGTCCCTTCAACTCGACCTTCATTACACAATTTCTTAGGAATGATTGGATGAAGCCAAATATTCGCCCAGAGAAACCGTAGCTTTTATTTGTCCGTTATAATGTATTCAAACCAACAATTATTATTTTTTCATTTAAATCAAAGACACGTATGGTCGTGGCTACGCAGAAGAAACCTGTATATAGAAAGGGATTTCCCGGTCATCACAACCCAGAAAAAATACAAGGGAAAATGACGTCAAATAACTTGCAGATCTCATAAAAACAGCGGATGACTTGTCTGCGGAGAAAGGAGATGAAACGGTAATATATCCTAAAATGTTGTCGACATTAAATAACCCATTGAGGTTGATATTCCGTAAAATAAAATAAACCAAACCAATCTAAACTAAAGAATACATATTCTATTCATACGAATCTATCGTAAAAATGTTGTCGGCATGAAATAACGCATTGAGGTTGATATGCCGTAAAATAATATATTATATATATATATATATATATATATATATATATATATATATATATATATATATATATATATTCAGGTCGCATCCGAGACGAAAAAATATAATTTTTAACAAAAACAAAATCATTAACATGCCTGAAGATGACTTAAAGTACAGTTGAAAGTACTTGCGTATTAAAGAAAGACATTATCCAGCTTATAACCCTTTTTAAAAAACAAGAATCATAACATTCATCAAGTGATTTGTAGGTTAATGCACCTGTAAAATTTTGTTTGTGAAGGGATTTCGACATTTTATATCATTAACTTTAGTAATCTACTTTTTGTATGAATGATTCATTGTAATGTAAATTGAACTGCACCACATATTATATATATATATATATATATATATATATATATATATATATATATATACGCATGTTTAATCGATTCGTGACCCATCATTTCGGAAGTATTTACAAAACACTTTAATTATTGGCGCTATATTATCTTCAGTCTCACCCTTGTATCAGGTAATTCCAGCTAGTGATTATCAAACTAACCTGTCCATGTATATATATTTATATATAATACCATGCGTACTTGTGAATATTTTACGTCGGTGAGAAAGCACGAAGTTCGAAAGTGAGTCGATTTTAGAAAGGTTGGGTGGGGGTCATATTGTCCAGTAATTTCCCCGACCACACCGCATCGCCATTTTCCTTTTCAAACGGACGGATGCTAAAAGAAAGGCAGTTCCGGTCCGCGTATTCCAAATGCACCGGTGTCTCCTCTCTTTGTTTAAAAGTGACCTCCTCCTCAGCCCCAGCGACATAATTGTACATCCGAGACCCTGCCTTCTCTGGGAGACCTTATTCCCACACCCCACCCCAACTGCTCTCTTTCCTGTCATATTCCAACCATACGGGGACCGACTGACGCCATTTTGCTTGCTCTATCCGCCAACGAAAGAAAGCGTCATCGTCGAAAGGCGTAGCTATGGATGGATTGAAGAATGTAATGGTAAATTCGGTTAACTTATTGTTCACACTATATAAGACACGAGAGTCACTCAAGTTAGAGGACTGCTGAATGAGCGTAAGAAGACTAAATAAGAAGTACAGTTTTTGAAGACATGCAGAATAGATAAATGTTGACCCAAGATTTTTTTTTAATCAATTCACCCCAAGAAAGAACAGAGGGGGTTACAGGGAGTGAAAAGCGAGAGAAAAGACTGAAAACAGGAAAGATTCAGGAAAGGACTAAAGACCAACGAAGACAGAATATGGAGATTGACGTTACATTTAAATTTTTGAAGATTGTAGTTATCAGGGAAGCAAGAAATCGGAAGGGACGTTGCATTTAAATTTTTGAAGATTGTAGTTATCAGGGAAGCAAGAAATCGGAAGGGACGTTGCATTTAAATTTTTGAAGATTGTAGTTATCAGGGAAGCAATGAAACGGAAGGGACGTTGCATTTAAATTTTTGAAGATTGTAGTTATCAGGGAAGCAAGAAATCGGAAGGGACGTTGCATTTAAATTTTTGAAGATTGTAGTTATCAGGGAAGCAATGAAACGGAAGGGACGTTGCATTTAAATTTTTGAAGATTGTAGTTATCAGGGAAGCAAGAAATCGGAAGGGACGTTGCATTTAAATTTTTGAAGAATGTAGTTTTCAGGGAAGCAAGAAATCGGAAGGGACGTTGCATTTAAATTTTTGAAGATTGTAGTTATCAGGGAAGCAATGAAACGGAAGGGAGTTCCACAGGCGGGAAGTGTGAGAAAAGAAACTGTTGGAGTAGAAGTGACGGTTGTATTTAACTATTTCAACAGTAAAAGGGTGGGACCTATTTCCCAATCTAGTAGCGGACTTAAATTCGTGTATTCAGGGCAGCCGGACAAGAAAGCTCGACAGAACAGTTAACATGAAAATATCTATAAAAGGACAAAAGGAAAACCATGTCATGTTCGTGAGAAATTGACTGAAGCCAAGAGGGTGCAGATTCTTCTTTGGATTTTGTCAAGAATCTCGAGATGAGTAGCAGGGTCGCAAGAACAGATATTGTAGCAGTATTCAATGCACGGATGAATGATAGATTTGGAAATGTGCAAGATGGATTCTGACGAGAAAATTTTTCTAACAAGAAACAGTGACCCAACTTCTTTTGCATTAGATGGAGTTATTTATTTCATGCAGTTGCTCCAGTTCCCGTCTGTGGAAACCGTGAGGTCAAGTAGGCGTAGTGTGTTGCTCTCCTGGAGTTTAACATCAGCTATGATAATCGCAGTTAGAAAAGGTTCTCTGTGGTGGTTAAATAAATGCAGTTTTGTTTTGGACGCGTTTAAACTTACAAATTACTTGCCCTAATTAACCACTGATTAGAGATCCTTTTCCAGAGTGGCAGACAGGTTTAGTTGGTCAGATGACAAATTTGCTACTGAGGCAGGATTAAAAGGCAGTGTTATCGTTATAAATACTAAGTTGAGAACTGAAGACGTTGGGGGTGATCATTAATGAAGATCAGAAACAGTATATGTCTCAGGAAAGAGCCTTGAGGGAATGCCCGCATTCGTACGAATTCAGACGTTCATATGGATTCTCGCGTCCAAGTGTCTGGAAGGGTGCTTGTTCAACACGACCTTCATTTCAAGATTTAATAGGAACGATCAGATTAAACCTGTTGGAGTTTTTGGGTACCTTGGTGTACTAGTGAGCCAGCCAAAATGAGCTGACTCATTTTATAATTCACCAATTTTCTTTATTTTATTTTTTCTGCTTATCAAATTGTTATATGTTCGGAGAAAAATTAGAAGCAATTTTTGAATATTCATTGATATCCTGGAATCTCGTGTTACGGAGACGACGCCTCAAGTAAATCGGCTACACAAGACTAATGGTTAGAGTGACGCGTTAGCTCTTTAAGTTCCATTTCTGCAGTCTCCAAACATAGTAGAAGCTCAAGTATCATTCAGGAGGTCAGTTAGAAGCTCGAAGTAGGACCCAAAGGACAAAGAGATGCAAAAATCAGACGTTATGTTCGCGTATCTATCATAGCATTTGATATCATCGAGGAACACAATAGCTACCCGAGGAAGATCGGAGCGAACATGTGAAAAATACTGAAGACAGTCGAAGGAAATCAGCTGAAAAGGAAATACAAGCTTCAGAGAAGTACGAAGGTCGTTTTGCTTTCTGGAAATTCTGACACTGAATCCGAAGTCGCATTGCAATCATTCATGATAAACTTTTGTAGACAGAATGAGACCCCCTTGCCTGGAACGTCTACTGCGTCTCAAACTCATTACATACTTCAAAGGGAATACGGACATTTTGAAACAACGATTCTCGTATAGTCACCGTAGTTAAGCAACGTCGAGCCTTATCAGTAATTAGATGGGTGACCGCTTGGGAATACCAGGTTTCGTAAGCTTGGATGTGCGGGTGGTGTAGTGGATGATGTCTCGGCATTGAAAGTCAGGGAGCCGAGTTCCAATTCCAGTTGAGTTTGTTATATTCACTTTCGGGCAAATATCCTTGAGAAAGGCATGAATCCATAAAATTGTGTACAAAATATTTACATTTAGGCATTAATAACTGTAAACAGTTTCTTCGTGCTAGAATAACAGGAGCACCGGACCAGACATGACTGCAGCATTCAATGCACGGACGAATGGTAGATTTATAAATGTGCAAGATGTATTCTGACGAGAAAAACAGTGACCCAAATTCCCGTGCAGTAGATGGGACTATTGATTCGATGCAATCGTTCCAGTTCACGTCTGTGGGCAACGTAAGGCCAAGAAGGTGTAGTGCGTTGCTCTCCTGGGGTCTAACATAAGCTATACTGATCGCCGGCAGAAAAGGTTCTCTGTAATTAGATTCGTCGTGTTAAAATTCCCGTTCAGAAATCAAGGTCACAGATTACTTCCAAAACGAAGGAAAAAAAATCGCTAGTCCAAACTTGAATATCATGGTCAGAGAAAAAATATCGAAACCTCGATTCACAGGTCTTATATCGCAAATCCCAATGCACGTAAATCGTCAGAAAAAATACTACACTCGCCGACGAATGCGGTAACAAAATAAACGACCTTTTTTTTTCTCCACAATTCGAGAACACCCCCTGCTTTGTCAATGGTCCTTTTTTTTTCATTCCTCAACAGAGAGAACACACAATATTAGCATATCCTAAATACTTTTATGGCGACTCCTGCGACTGTCTTGTTTTTTTCTTTTAACAGTTGCCGACTTCATTAGTGACTGGGCTCCTTGATTCTGTCTCTCGGCAGAATACGGTGGCCACTCTTATTATTTTTGAGGGGTGGACGGGTCTTACTAATATCTGTTTTGTTTGAATGTTTTGGTTTCGAATTTGTTAGTTTTCGGGGTTCATTCCATCCCCCTCGTTTCATGTTTCATTAAATTTTTATAAATTTTTGTATTTTTGAAATGTTTATATCATATTTTTGTAAGTACCACCTTTGAATATTTGACATTGTGGTCCAGTGTAACCCGGATATAAGAGAGTTGTCGGGACCGGAGAAGAAGTCTCTTATATCCGGGTTTGGTCTATTATATATACATTAACACAGGCTCTAATTTGGGACCAGAGAAAATCTCTCTTATATCCGGGTTTCTCTTATAACAGGGTAACTTATATCCGGGTTACACTGTATATGTAAATTTGAATGGTGATGGATAAGTTCTTTTGGTAATTGGATCAATTGTACTGAATGAGTGGATCGTGGTGGTGATTAACAAGGAGAGGGATAATTAACAAAGATCAGCCTTTACCCAACTCCCCTTCGGCTATGTGCCACAATTATTGTATTTGCACAATAATAAATAAATTCTTCTTTTAACTTTGGATATTCCGTCTTCGGCATATCATACAGAATAAGTGCCCATTTTTCCGGGTAAGTAAATTTTTTTTGACACATATTCCGTCGTAGAATACACACGACACGCTGTTGCTTGGTTTGACGAGGTAATTCGACACTTTCTTCGCTAAAATAACAAATAAAGGTTGATATGCCGCTAAAAAACAACCCAACGAACCAACCAGATTTCAAAGGGATTACAGCTACAACACTCATTGAAAGACCAGTTACCATACGATGACGGAAGTTAAGCAACATCGAACCTGCTTAGATGAGTGACATCTTAGAAATACCAGGTGCTGTAAGCTTAGATGTGCAGGTTTCGTGATAGATAATGGCTTAAGATTGTTAATAGAAGAGTTCCAATTACAGTTAGTTTTTTTTATATTCACTTACGTGCAAATACCCTTGTGCATGGTAAGATTCCACCTCTTCTCCCCAGCTGTGGGTTAATTAGTAAAACTTGTATCACTAAATCATTATTATCTAAAAAAATTACATTTTTAAAATATTTTCTGGCTTTAAGTAAACTATGAAGGGTTGATAAACCAAATTTCAACTGGAACACGTATATACGTTCCATCATTAAGGATGCTGTGAAAATGGTCGTTCCTTTGAATCGCTACAGAAAATACCTGCCACTTGATCCGTTTTAACTTTACAAGAGCCAGATCAGACAAAAAGTGGAGTATTGCTGTCATATATGAGCTGGAGCTGCACAATCTTCACTTTGCAGCCTTAACAAAATTTCAAGGAGTTTTCGCGGCCTCGTGGGTGATGAATTATTTTTCACTCGACAATCACTTTCCTGCAAACGAAACACTGCTAGCCTCTCGTTATCCTATCGCTATTTTAAAGTCACGTGTTCAAGCCAGCTATATACCCTACACCCTTGTGCAAATTAATTGAAACAAAACGAGTAATTCCGTTATTATATACTTTATTTCGTATTTTCCCAATGAAAAATCAACCAGTGCTCACGTTAGTACTTCCTATGTTCATTCCACGAAGTTGTTCCTTGCAGACTGACCAAAGATTATCGATTGGATTTAAATCAGGAGAGTTTCTGAGCCAGTCTATAGTACTTTGATTTGCTCACTGATAGGGCTTGAAAGTGTGTTCGTGCAGCGTTACAATTTTCGAACGCTTCCTTGGAGTAATGCCCATCGCAGACAATAACCGTAGGACAACTAATTGACAGTCGTGACAATAGCGTCTGGGCGTGATGAAAATCTGATGCAATCACGGATGACGCAATATTTTTCAATGCCAAACAATTTTCATCATACACCCCGAAAATAGATTCATATTACTGCACACTACTTCAAGTGACCTAATCTGAGGAAATGAAAGAAATCGATTACACCCTGTCCCTTCAGTGAGTCGCATGGTGAAAGAAAGGAAACTATAGCGCTTGTTTGAATTAATTTGCACAAGGGTGTAGTTCCGCCAGTGTAGACCGATGCAAACTCGAACCCGACATGCCAAGTTTACTTTGTCGACTCGTTCTCATTATCTTCGCCCAGACAGCTTTTTCCTCATAAATCTGGATCTACTGGTAGGATTCCCTGCGCCCTGTCACTATAGTCCTAATCCTGAGGTCTAGGGTTAACCGTTGTCTATCGTACCTGCCCTCCTAATTGTACCCCCTCCTTGTAAACTCTTACAAAAACCTCATTTAGTAACACTAAATAAGTAGACTTTTGTTTTCGGCATGTCTCTTCAGTACTTGGGTGGTTATGGATCTCCACAGCTTTCTTTCCTTCTCGGTCCTAATCTTTTCTCCCTTTGCCAAAACTACAGCTATCTGTGTACATAAGCTTGCCAGGCAAATTGATTGTTGTCTTCCCTATCTCTCTTCTTTTGATATGCCCTGAGTTAAGTTTTCCAAATCCTCCTTCTTTATTATAGGTCAAATAAATTTCTGAATATGAATGTAAGTTTTACATTTGTTACCATTTTCTCTAAGAAAACTGGATTTGAAGGATAATTCTGGCTCTTGGAGAAGTCAACAGAAAGCTAATTCGTTATCCTTTATAAACATTGTCACGGCGATATCCATCTTGGAATCATTAAAGGCTAATTTTTAATTCTTTTAATCTCAGTGTTTTTTGTTTTTTTATTAATCTTAAAATATTTTTCTTTTTACAGTTTGCACAGTTAATACTTGCTTATCCTTAAAAATAAGCTTTTGCGTTCATTTTTTTTTTGCGGGAGGGGGGATTCGAACACGGACTTCTAACACGGGAGAGAAATAAATTTAGAAATGATTATTTTTAACAGTCGTGCAAAGTTAATTTTACGGGACTATTTCTTTTCCAATTTAAAAGAAGAGGAAATATGCGTATCTATTATCATCACGCAAGTAAGTGCTCAGGCTGTTTTCATATCTAAAAATGATCTACTCTCTGCGGGTATACAGAATCACACTATGTGATATATATATATATATATATATATATATATATATATATATATATATATATATCATATAGATCTTTTTTAGATACGAATATGAAAAAGAATATATATATATATATGTGTGTGTGTGTATCTGTGTGTGTGCGTGTGTGACCAAATGCAAATATTAATGTGATATATATATATATATATATATATATATATATATATATATATATATATATCATATAGATGTTTTTTAGATACGAATATGAAAAAGAATATATATATATATATATATATCATATAGATCATTTTTAGATACGAATATGAAAAAGAATATATATATATATATATATATGTGTGTGTGTGTGTGTGGGTGTGTGTGTTGTGTATCTGTGTGTGTGCGTGTGTGACCAAATGCTAATATTAATTATGTCACGAATGAGTTCTAGATTATTCTCCCCTCAAAATATGGTAGAAAAAAAATCTCTGAAAGGAAAAAAAATGGTTGCCAAGGAAACACATATTGCGATAAGGATGCATTTTGCTGTTTTGGGACAATTATTTCGTATGTGCCTTTTGTTTGATTTCCATGTGGAAAATGCTCGAAATATTTGGCCTCCTTTGCAAAACATGAAATCCAATTAATGAAGTTATTTTCTCACTCATTTCCTTGCCTTTCTTCTTGGGATTTTATTTTATTTATTTTTTTGCTTTTTATATTTTGTTTACCTGCTAGCGTCACTTTCTTTTCTTTTGTATTTTTATATTCTGACGTTTCATTTCCTTCTTTCTCATACCCCCTCTCTCTCACATACACACTCTTTCTATCTCTTTCCTTTTCATTTCCCTCTCTCTCTCTTCCTATCACTTTCCCACCCTCACTCATTTTCTCTCTTTTCTTATATTTTATTCTCCCTCGCTTTTTCTCTGTCTCTCTTTCTCCTTTCTCCTTTTATTTCCCTCTCTTCTTATTTCATTCCTTTTATTTCCCTATCTCTCTTCCTATCTTTTTTCCAGCACTCACCCTTTTTCTCTCTTTCCTTATATTAATGCATATCTCTTTCTTTTTTCCTTCTCTTTTTTCTCTTCCCCTCTCTTTCTTTCTCTTTCTCTCACTTTCTCTATTTCTCTTCGCATATGTTTCTTTCTCTCTTTACTTCCCCTTCCATTCATTTACCCTCTCTTCCTCTTTCTCTGTTTCTTTCTTCCTCCTCTTATTCAGCCTTCTTCTCTCTCTCTCTCACTTTCCATTTCTTTATCTCTTTCTTTTCTTCATTCATTCTTCCTTCCTTTAGACCTTTTTCCTTCCTTCATTTTCTTTTCCCAACATTAGTGTTAATTTCCCCTCATTGTTTATTTTCTTCGATTTCCGTTTCTTGCATGTCTTTTCTTCCTTTCTTTCTATTCTTCATTTACTTATGGCGAGCTCTCATCAAGGTTTCTTTTTTTGTTTATTCTTTCCTCATTTCCATATATTTTAGCTCCTTTTTTCGTTTTGGCTAACCTTCGTCTTTCTTTATCGTTTTTTACACTGTATCTTTCTTTCTTTCTTTCTTTCTTTCTTTCTTTCTTTCTTTCTTTCTTTCTTTCTTTCTTTGCTTTACCCGTTCGTTTTTCCTTAACTGTTTCTTTCTTTATGAATTTATTTATTTATTTATTTGTTTATTTATTCCTTACCATCTCTTTCTTTCTGTCTTCTTTCATTCTTTTGCTGCTCTTAACTGTTTTTCCTTCTTTCATTCTTTCTTTCATTCTTGCTTTCTTTTTTCTTTCTTTCTTTCTTTACTTCTAATCTTTCTTTCTTTCTGTCTTCTTTCTTTCATTTGCTGCTGTTTTTCTTTCTTTCTTTCTTTCTTTGCTCTTAATTCTTCCTTATTTCATTCATTCTTTATATCTTTTATCTTTCCTTTTTCCTTTTTTCTCTCTTCTTTCATTCATTGTTTGCTCTAAAATTTCCTTTCTTTCTTTCTTTTTTCTTTCTTTCTTTCTTTCGTTCTTTCTTTCTTTGCTTTTAACTGTTCTTTTTTTCGTTAACTGTTTCTTTCTATCTTTCTTTATTTCTTAATTTATTCCTTACATCTCTTTCTTTCTGTCTTCTTTCTTTCTTTCTTTGCTCTTAATTGTTTTTCCTACTTTCTTTCTTTCTTTCTTTCTTTCTTTGCTCTTAATTGTTCCTTATTTCATTCGTTCTTCCTATCTTTTTTCTTTCCTTTATTCTTTTATTATTTTGTCTTTCATTCGTCTTTTGCTCTTAAATTTCCTTTTTTCCTTAACTGTTTCTTTCTTTCTTTCTTTACTCGTAATCTTTCTTTCTGTCTTCTTTCTTTCATATGTTGTTAACTGTTTTTCTTTCTTTCTTTCTTTCTTTACTCGTAATCTTTCTTTCTGTCTTCTTTCTTTCATTTGTTGCTAATTGTTTTTCTTTCTTTCTTTCCTTCTTTCTTTCTTTGCTTTTAACTGTTCTTGTTTTCCTTAACTGTTTCTTTCTTTATTTATTTATTTGTTTATTTATTCCTTACATCTCTTTCTTTCTGTCTTCTTTCTTTCTTTTGTTGCTCTTAATTATTTTTTCATTCTTTCTTTCTTTCTTTCTTTCATTCATGTGAGCAAGGACAAATTTTAATAAAAAATTGAAACAAAAAGGATATTTATACTTAAACCAGGAAGAGACCGTTGAAATTATCTAGAGCACAAAATGAGGAAAGAGGGCTTGGAAAATCTGATGCTCGCAGGACAAAAATTATGGCAAGTGGTACAGCGGAAAACGTCGCATAACATATCTAATGGAAATTTTAATTGATGGCAGAGCAAAGTTTAGTCGTCTTTAATGAAACTTGTATAAAAGAGGGATTGCTACCGAATAGAAAATTATATATATATATATATATATATATATATATATATATATATATATATATATATATGAAGCAAAAATGCTTATGAACCATATATTCATGACCATTTTTGCTTTTCACCTGTCGAGGTGCAATTGAAAATCACCGAAACGAAATTGCATCTTTGTAGTGAGTAAACTGTTTTTTGTCTATATGATAAAATTATAATAAATAATTATTGCTCTACTATCGGTATGAATCCTTCTTTTGAAGTAATGCTATGAACGTTAGAATTTATATATTTTTTTCGTTCTCATTGCATTCGTTGTCATATATATATATATATATATATATATATATATATATATGGAGAGAGAGAGAGAGAGTTTCTTACGTCTTTTTTGTTGGGGGAGTGAATATAATTATTTTCTTTCTTTTTCACTTTCATAGGAAATAAATAAATAAATATATATATATATATATATATATATATATATATATATATATATATATATATATATATATATATATAGTTTCTTTCGTCTTTTTGTGGGGTCAATATAATAATTTTTCTTTCATTCTCAATTTCATGGGAAATATATATATATATATATATATATATATATATATATATATATATATATATATAGTTTCTTACGTCTTTTTTGTGGGGGGTGTGAATATAATTTTTTACTTTCTTTTTCAATTTCATAGGTAATATATATATATATATATATATATATATATATATATATATATATATATATATATATATATATATATATATATATCCTTTCTTACGTCATTTTTGTAGCGGGGTGAATATAATTTTTTTTCTTTCTTTTTCAATTTCATAGGAAATTTTGCAGTTCTGCCTTCGCCCATCGCTCTGTTAATCATTACTTTTTTCTTAAAAGTCTAATATATTGGAAATGATAAATAAATCCTTAAGTGTAAACAGTAGAATTCATATTTGATGAAATGATTTGCAATGGAGATAACGTACATATATTTGAACAGATATAGATATATAAAAAAAACTATTTTCATTATTTTTTATTCATTGTCTATTCGCACGAGTAATAAACGATGACATACATTGGAGATGGAATGACTACGTCTTTTCGGTACCCTCGAAACCTTCATGGGTATTCTAGTTATTTTCAGTAACACCCTCGTCTAAATGGTTCCGACTCTTCGTTTGACTTCTGGTGTTGGGTAAATGGTCTCAGGTTTAATTGACCATCATGGTAGTGATTTCAATCATCCCTGAGTATTCCAGGCGGAATTCGACATTCTTCTTCGAGACATGTCACTTTCGGGGCGTGAACGATCATTGTTATCCACGAGTTCCTGTCGCTTACAGCTCGAGGAAACATTTGTCATTTTACCATCCCTTACATTCTCTGAATACAAAACTACAGCTATATTTTGAATCACATTTGCATAACTGAAGATCTACTGTCTAAATACACCTTCATATATATATATATATATATATATATATATATATATATATATTATCACAACTTCTTTCTCTTTATGCCTTTTTGTCCTATCCCCCTCCCATATCAATATATAACTTCCGTTAACAGATTTAATGTGTCAATGTCTGGATTTCCTCAAACAATTTAAATTTGAAAGAATAGAAATGTTACATCTAACTCAATCATGTCTCTCTACCCCCTTCACTCCCTCACTTCGTTAATTTACTTATTACTGCCCGTCATAAATGTGTAAATTTCTTTTCATTTTTCGTTTCAACCTTTGGAAATAAAATCTGATGATCCGCGGTCCTTTAAAAGGGCTGTGGTGAAATAATTTATTATATGGAACCTTAAAGTGGTCTGTTTTTATTTAAATTATTAGCTCTGATTTACATTGAGCTCTCTGGATTTTATCCTCCTTGGGTCTACCCATACGGATTACCTAGTTTTTCGTAAACTAACTAACTATATATATATATATATATATATATATATATGTAAGAAATTTTGGGGGATTTACAGTAATCATATATAGTATTTCATCGAGCCTAGAATAATCTTAAACAGAAAGCACTGGACGGCCGTTTCGTCCTATTCGGGACGCATCAGCACTGTGCATCCACTACCGAAAATCGAACCCGGACCGTTTTGATACAACGCAAACGGCATACCAACTGTACCACGGGCCTCGGTAACAAAGAAGAAACTGACTAGACTCGATATAGCGCCGTAGTGATAATCCTCCAAGTATGCTAATAGCCACTGAACAAAGAAACCTCTTTGGGGGGGCTGAGGGAGGCTCTTGGGGCACTATATCTTGTCTAGTCAGTTAATTCTACATCACCCAGGCCCGTGGTACAGTTGGTATGACGTTTGTATTGTATCGGATACGGTCCGGTTTCGATTCTCGATAGTGGATGCACACTGCTGATTAGTCCCAAATAGGACGAAACGGCCGTTCAATGCATTCTGTTTTAATTTTAGGCTCGAAGAATTACTATAAGTATAAACGCAATTTTTAGTGGCTGGACGTATCTGAGTTGCTAACACTGTTTTTTATTATATTTTATTAAACAGAGTAATTAATAATTGTTGACCATGTTCGTCGTAGTCTATGAATATAGAATCCAGCGCAGTCCGTAATCTGTTCAATGAAACAACGTTAAAGATTAACACTCACGAGTCAGACACTCTACTGGATCTGACTATATTGCCAATAGCAGCAGCAGCTCTTCCGTAATTCTTCAGTCTTCGTAGGTCTCGGGGGTTGTCAGTGAATATCCGAGAAAAAAACATGGCTGCCTTTATACACGTCGAATTGAATATTTTGAGCTTTCTGATTGGTTAATTCTTCTATTGGTCAACTATAAAATGAGTCAGCTCATTTTGGTTGGCTCACTAGCATATTAAAGTACCCAAAAGGTCTAACAATAATAACCAACCTAACTTGAGAAGTCATACTAAAAAAAAAAGTGCGTCTCTGATAGGAATCGAACATGCATCATGTTCTATCGAAGAAACCAATTTTTGAGCGGAAATGTGCGACTACCAGTTCGGCCACGGAGTCAACCTGGTAGAGCAAAAGGTTTGAATAAACCAATTAACGGAAGTTCCTTTGTCTCGAATCTATATCAGTTAACTTCAGTTTCATAACCGAAACGTAAACAAAGGTAAATTTGTAAAGGATTTTTAATTCCACATTATTTCTCATGACTATAAATGTTATAGTGGGCCGGTGTGGGGGAGAAACAGGGAATGAAATTGAGAGAAAAACTGAGTATGGAGAGAATATAGAATCCAGCGCAGTACGTAATCTGTTCAATGAAACAACGTTAAAGATTAACACTCACGAGTCAGACCCTCTACTGGATCTGACTATATCGCCAATAGCAGCTTTTTTTGAGGAAAGGACAAAAGATGAACGGGATTGAAGAAGATAGAAGATGGCGAATGACGTTACATTTAAAGTTTTGAAGACTGCAGTTATCAAGGAAGAAAGGAAACTTCCACAGGCTGGAAGTGCGAGAAAAGGAGTAAAAGTTGCGGTTACATTTAACTAATTCAACAGCAAACGGGTGGGACCTAAATGCCAATCTAGTAGCACGCTTAAATTCATGCAGTCGGGGCACCAGGGGAAAAAAGCTCGTCCGAGCAGTAGCCATGAAAATATTTGTAGAAAAGACAGAGGGAAGCCACGTCACGTGACTGAAGTGAAGAAGCCAGTTCAGAATCGATTACATTACAGATCTTTATATTTTATGAAGAACCTCGAGACGAGTGGCGGGAGTACGAGACCAGACAGAGCAGCAGTATTGAATGCACGGGTGAATGGTAGATTTGTAAACATGCATGATGGATTCTGATGAGAAAGATTTTCTGGCACGACAGAATGACCCAATTTTCCTTGCAGTAGATGCAGCTATTGATTCGATATAGTCAAGTCAGTTGAAAACGTGTGGCCAAGAAATCGCCGTGCGTTGCTCTCCAGGAGACTAGCTTCAGCCATACTTCTCAGGTTCTCTATGGTGGTAAAATGAGAGAAAACAGTGAGATTAATGACAACCGGCCTAAATTGAGAAGTCTTACTGAAGGAAAATTGCGACTTCGACTTGGACTCAAGCTTTTATTCCGTTTTCAATAAAGGAAACTAAATTTTAACCAAAGTGTCTCTCTACCAGTTCCACCGATAGCTGACCGGTAGAAACACACTTTGGCTAAAAATGTAGTTTCCAAGATGGAAAAAAGAATACAAGTTCGATTCAAAATTTTCTTTAGTATAAAACCAGGAATAGCAAACCCAGAACGTTTACTCAGGAAAAATAAATTTTGCATTAATAATAAACAAAGTCGATTAAAAAGACATTTCAAATATATATATATATATATATTCAAAGACTTTTTTATGTTTATACATTCTTATAAATACAAGTATTTAAGTAAATGCTCCGTTTATAATAAACAGTATTAAATAACATTTACTGGCCTGAATGTCAGATAAATCTTCTTAAATAAGCGTCCTCCGACAGGATTCGAATAAAAATGTCTTTAAATAATTGTCAGACTTTGTCCATTTCATAATATATATATATATATATATATATATATATATATATATATATATATATATATATATATAAAAGTGAACATTGAAGTCAACATTTAGAGGCGACAGGCTGTTTCGTGTTTGACGCAATCATCAGGCCTGACACACGCTCTATCTCTGATATTGAGCACTTTATCCCATAAATATGCACATCTTAAGACTATATTTCTTCATACATATATATATATATATATATATATATATATATATATATATATATATATATATATATATATATTAAAAAGAAGAGAGAAACCGCAAACATTTTTAGTTGTAATGCGGATTTAAAAAAAAAATAAAGCATAATATTTTTTTTTTAAATCCACATTAAAACCAAAAATGATTGCGGTTTCTCTCTTCTTTTTAATATACACACTTTTCTCTCCTTGGAATTACTATAACCTCCTCCCATTATATATATATATATATATATATATATATATATAATGTGGTGCAGGTTCAATTTACATTACGCGAATCATTCATACAAAAGGCAGATAATGAAGTTAATGATATAAATAGCAAGAATCAATCTCACAAACAATTTTTAATAATAAAATACATTAACCTCGAATCCGTTAATGAATGGTATGATCCTTGTTTATAAATTCCGGTTTTATAAGGTCTTTTTTTACTACTAGCTTTCAATTTATAAACAAGGATCATACCATTCATTAACGGATTCGAGGTTAATGTATTTTATTATAAAAAATTGTTTGCGAGAGTGATTCTTGCCATTTATATCATTAACTTCATTATCTGCTTTTTGTATGAATGATTCGCGTAATATATTTAATGAGTCATGTCATTATATATATATATATATATATATATATATATATATATATATATATATATATATATATATAATGACATGACTCATTAAATAATTCAAATAAGTTATGCCTGCTAATTTTTAATAGGATCATCTCGCAAATTATATGTATCCTTATTAAAGGAAGAAAGAAAATTATCATGTTGACGCATATTCATTTTATCCCGAGTACTTTCGACATTAACACATAGTCATCATCAGGGTCTTGTTTTACCTAAGACAAAATTGTTGTGTTCTGAAAATTAAATATTTACGTGTGAAATGAAACACGCTAAGGTTATGTACTGCACGACTTTTAAATTTTATAATGTACACGACAAACGTCAAGGGAGGTAACTAAGTTATTGAAATGTGTAAATATTTAAAAAAAAAAATTAAACTATTAGTTAAAACCTAGATATTTTAAACTATCTACTGTGAACATTTTAAAATGCTTGTGCTGATGATCACTATGCATCAACATAGTAATTTTCTTTCTTCCTTTATTATGGATACTGAGAAATATATATATATATATATATATATATATATATATATATGTAATATTTGTTTTCCTCTTTTTTTTCAATTTCCGAGGAAATGTTGCAGTTGTGCTCGCACCCTGCTGTCAGTTTATCATCATCTTCTAAAGAGTTATAAATTGGAAATATTTAAAAAAAAAAAAAAAGTCGTGTAGTGAAAAAAAAACAGAAATCATATTTGACGTAATAATATTGTACTGTAGTAACCTTTGAATATTTGAACAGATATAGACATATTACGTATTATATTCGTATTATTTTTCATAAACTGCTTATTCATATCAGTCATAAAAGGTGATTTACGATGGAGATCAAATGACTGTAAGTCTCCTCAATAATCCCAACACTTTAATTGGTATTTTGGATATTTTCATTGACACTGTTGTCCAAAAGGTTTTGGTTCTTCACACGCTTTTTGGCACCCGAGGTGTCGAATAATTGTTAGCGAAATAGATCTGGTTGAGCATTGATTACGACAGAGTCATGAGTTTGATACTCGCTGGGTGCCCCATGCAAAGATTGACCTTCTTCCTCTTCTATGTTCTGTGTCCTTTCAGCGAGTGGTTGGTCATGGTTCTCCACGACCTCCTTTCCCTTAGTAATGTTTGTCATTTTCCATCACTTCCCAACCCTGTACAGCAATCCATCCCCTCCAACTTGTCGGGTAAATGGCCCACTGCCTCCACCTATCCATTGTGGCTTCGATTATTTAAATTCGGACTAAAGTCTTTGTTTTTACGATAACAACGTTTCGGCTGTTGAGCCCTTCGGCCTTCTTCATGTTAACTTTATGGAATTTCGAACTGGACCCTTTATTCAATCTACAAAAAGAGATTTTTCTCATTTTGCTGTCCATATCCAGAGTTACGATTTTAAGTGTTCGCTTATTGCATGTCCTATTTCTTGTTTTATACTAATGTTCACCCAATACAAGTCCCAAGAGCCACTCAAGATAAATGGTTACGCTGTGGTCATGTATGAGCGTAAGGACCTTTTTTTAATAAGTCTGGTTGTATCCTTACTACCCGGCCTAGGGAAAATTCATTAAGCAAATTTTTTTTTATGCTATACGGTACTGACCCCTGGGACACACATTGAAAGCTGGATAAGAGAAAGAAAGAAAACATATATTTAAGTCGGCGAAAGCAAGAAAGCAAAAAGACTGAGACAAAAGAGAGAGGTAATGGGGGAGTAGAGAGATAAGAAAAAGAGAAATAATGAAAAAAAGAATATATATTTTTAATCAGAGATAAAAGAACGAATATATATTCAAGTTGAAGAAAGAAAGAAAGAAAGAAAGAAAGAAAGAAAAAAGTAGTAAAACAGTCATTTTTAGGTGAGGGTAAAAGTGAGGGAAAGAAAGAAAGAAAGAAAGAAAGAAAGAAAGAAAGAAAGAAAGAAAGAAAGAAGTGGTAAAAACAGAGTCATTTTCGGTGCGGATAAAAGTGAGTGAAAGCTGTTGACAGAAGAAAGAAAGAAAGAAAGAAAGAAAGAAAGAAAGAAAGAAAGAAAGAAAGAAAGAAAGAAAGAAAGAAAGAAAGAAAGAAAGAAGTAGTAAAAACACAGTCATTTTTAGGTTCGGATAAAAGTGAGGAAAAGAAAGAAAGAAAGTGGTAAAATCGGAGTCATTTTTCGTTGAGGGTAAAAGTGAGGGAAAGTTGTTGACAGAAGAAAGAAACAAAAAAGAAAAGAAAAAAGAAAAGAAAGAAAGAAAGAAATAAAGAAGGAAACAAATAAAAAAAGAAACAAATAAACATATAAAAATTCTGAAAGTAATGAAAAATAAAAGGAAAAGGCCTCAAAATACAGCAACGGTAAATATGACTAAAAGAGAAACGATAATAATTAATGGAGTGCGCTTCACTGGGGGAGACCGTTAATGTTGCCCTAGATTTCCTAATACGTAATAATTTGTCGTCTTCACCAGGAGAGGCAGAAACAATCAAGTAAACGAAAGATGGCCACCCACCCGGCCTTTCTTAAACTCTACCCACAAAAGCTGCCATAATGAACGAAAAAGAACTTAAAGACAAAGAAAAGAGAAATATCTCTTTCGAATGTTGTCTTCCCGTTCTCGAGTTGTTTTCAAAACGTTAGTCTCGTGCTGTTTTTTGGAGAACATGAAAGAACTCTACAAGCACATAATGTCTGCAAGATGCAACGCCATTTTGAATAGCTATATAAATATATATCTAACTTCTTTACAGTTTCAAGTAAAAAATAAGAAGTTTTTTTTTTTAGATTTTTTTGTTTTTTTTTTAAAATAGGGACTGCTGAAAAAGACCACGCCTAGCCCACTTCACAAAATTTGGCCCAATGACCAAACTTCAGACCAAGAACTTTTAGCACCGTTTTGTAGGATTTAAATCTTTCCAAAATTAGAATCTGGAATTCGAATGAAAGCATTGTATCGACCATAAAAATTCACAAAGTGATATTAATAAATCAGTCAGTTATGTACCATGTTTAAGAGATCATGTATCTTTTGATACATGACTGACGACGTAGATTTTTTCCCGCAGTAGGTTGCCATTTCTTTCTGTGGTAAACCAGTTGACAGTCAAGGCTATAGAACCCGATCTGTCCTGCCATTTACGCCTCGCTGGAGGGAGAAGAAGAGGATTGATATCTTTCCCAAGGGTATTAGCACGTAAATGAATGTAATGGATTCGAACTCGGCTCTCCGATTTTCAGTCCGAGCCGCTATCCATTACTCCACCGTGCCTCCTAAGCCAGTTATGTGGCATGCGTGATACACGCTTAAGTGATCATGTATCTTTCGATGTCCCACAGTAGGTTGCCATTTCTTTCTGCGGTAAACCAGTTGCCAGCCAAGGTAATAGAACCAGGTCTGTCTTGGGTGAGGGGTAAAGAAGAGGATTTTTACCTTTACCAAGAGTAGTAGCACGTAAGTGAATGTAATGGATTCGACTGGAATTCGAACTCAGTTCTCCGATTCCTCAATCCGAGCCGCTATCTATTACTCCACCGTGCCTTCTCTGATATTATTAAATACTAAACACAAACACATCAGTGTATGGCTTAGTTATGACAAATTCTGTTTACAGAATTTGTCATAACTAAGCCATACATAAGTATATTGAAAATAGGATAAGGATATTGAAAATAGGCTGTGTACGTTGCTACAAAATAAAAACCTTAGACTAAAAACTTGATTCATGTTCTTAAATAGCCTCATCAGATCGAAACTTTCATATGGAAGACATGTCAGCGCCAAAATCGTTCAGATATATGAAGAACTTTCGCACATCAATGATTAAAAATGGCTTTGGGCAAAAGAAGACAATAGCTATTTATATTTTTCGGACTATTGTCCTCATCTTTGTCGCCATATTTATTACAACGGCCGTTCTACGCTCCGGCCTTCTTCAGGTGGTTGGAATGTCTAACTGAACCCTTTATTTCGCTCACTGGGGTTGACTATTCTAGTTCCACGTGCCATGCTTTAATGGATGTCAGCTGTCAGTTATCTCCTGTTAATTCCACTCTCCAAGTTCTCCACCGCCTTAACCGGGTATTGAACTCACACTCTTTGGGTCCTGTCACTGGATCTAACTAACGCTTTTATCCACTGTGCCATGCGTCCTTGTAATGAATATGGCGACAAAGATGAGGACAATAGTCCGAATAATGTAAATAGTGTACATAATACCCCATCTTAGAAATATAGACAGATACTGAAAGGCCGAAACGTTGTAATGAATATGGCGACAAAGATGAGGACAATAGTCCGAATAATGTAAATAGTGTACATAATACCTCATCTCAGAAATATAGACAGATACTGAAGGGCCGAAACGTTGTAAAGAATATGGCGACAAAGATGAGGACAATAGTCCAAATAATGTAAATAGTGTACATATAACCTCATCTCAGAAATATAGACAGATACTGAAAGGCCGAAACGTTGTAATAAATATGGCAACAAAGATGAGGACAACAGTCCGAATAATGTAATTAGTGTACATAATACCTCATCTCAGAAATATAGACAGATACTGAAGACAATAGCTCTTAACCAGGAGCATTCTTCTTCAAATACATGAACTGGCGCTACATTATCACAAAAAAAAGAACTATACCAAATAATAGAAACTATATCATTTGAGGCTTTTCAACAACGGCAACAACAAAAATAGATAACACATGTAACTCGAAGATAAAATTTTGTCATAAGATGTCACAAAAACAGGTTAGAAAGAAATCCCCATCAATACTGGAAAGCAAATGAACTGTAACGAGATTTGAATATTTGTTTTAAGAAAAAGATTTTGTTAATTTCAATAGTGCTTAGATTCTTCACCGATGGCCGTGTGGTTAGAACGTTCGCATTCTGACCATGAGACCAGAGTTCAAATCTCAGCATGGTCGATTTGTCAGGAAAGAGACTTCGATCCCATCTCTGATCTTACCACCCCAGCTTTATGAGTAAAATAGGGTAAACGGAACAAAATCGAGGGCTTGAGCATTCTGACCTTGTTCAAATCATTGATCTCGCTAGATAACACGCTATTTCCGAGAATTGTTGAATAAATACAAAATGAGCAAGCGCCTGCAACAGGGATTGGCTAGCCGCCCTAGTAGACGGGTACCCTCGAAGACGAGTGGCCAGCTATACATATGTTCTTCACCAGTTCAGACCATTACTGCCAGGACATGTCATGTTACTTACATATCATCGAATCACCCTTATTTCCCCCGTGTTCCAAGAAGAAGCTATGAAGTTTTACGCTTTACTTTTTTTCGACGAACTAACAATTTAGGGAACAGATTTTTGCGTAGGTGCTTCTCTGAATACTTGAATCTTGACCTTTTCAAGTCAATCGTCAATCGTTATCTATCTTCAGAATAACCACTTTCTTCTGCCTTCTCTTCCAATCATATGTCACACTTCATTCGCCATTACAATTTCTCTTGTAATCGTTTACCAAGAGTGGCACTCTAGCCTTATAATGGGTGAAATTTAGTAAAAACGTAATCTTATTCGAGATACAGTGCTTTTCGATAAAAGTGACTCACATGATTTTTTTTACTAAATGTTCTCTTCTCCGATGAAACGAAAGTTGAGCTAAATTCAAAGGATAAGCGATCTAAAATCCGAAGAAGAAGTTTGAAAGCTCTTTGAATTTAGCAGTAAGTACTGTCAAGCATCCGTTCAGTATAATGTTCTGGGGATGCTTTTCTTTTCATGGAACTGCTTTCTTATAACCTATTGAAAAGACCCTCAGGAGCGAGCAGTACAAGAGAATTTTAGAGTCTTGTCTGCTCCCTTCTGCTGAAAGGGTGCAAATCGACCCCACCAAGCTCATTTTTATGCAGGATAATGCTCCCTGTCACAAATCAAAATTGATGAAGGAATACTTTGATGAGAAGCAGGTCAGTGTTATGACAAGGCCGCCCCAATCTCCTGACCTCAACCCATAGAAAACTTATGGAGCATTATAAAGTACAGGCTCTCAAGAAAGCAGTTGAGCAACAAAGAGGATTTGATTGTGAATTTCATATCCGAATGGAATTCAATGCTTTGAGATGAGATTTGCCAGAACCTAATCAACTCAATGCCAAAAAGGGTTGAAAAGGTTATTCAAAATAAAGGAGGACCCATAGATTATTAAATATTTCGAACTATATTACCTATTATAAATAAATTGTACCTCTATTATTCTTTATTTAAAGCTGTTCGGTTATGTTTCTATTGATTACTAGTTGCAGGAAATAAGTGAGTCACTTTTTTTGCACAGAGTTTTCCCCTAAATCTCATTTATATCGAAAATTAAAATTATCAATAGAAGACCTTAGGGTGAGTAAATTCTTTCACTAGGTGGTCGCGAAGAGGTCTTCATATTAGTAACATTAAAAATTAGTTTGACCCCCAAAACAATAGGCGAAAAACTTTTTAAGTAAAAAAAAATCAGGTGAGTCACTTTTATCGAACATCACTGTATGTTTTGCTTTGTATAGTTGTTTAAATATTACAAAAATATGATTTTTTTCCGCCTACCAAATTTCACCCACAAGACAAGGGAGAAAAATATATTTCATTTGGTAAAACGTTTTTTAAGTATGTCACCCACCATATTCCCCGGACTTGGCTCCTCCCGATTGTTATTTGTTCCAGACTCTACAGAACAATTTCAATGACCAAAAAAGTTTCCTCTGTATCGTTAGACGAAAACTATCTCACAACCATCTTCCTAGAAGAAAAAAAAAACACGAAGACTTTACGAAAATTACTTGAACAAGCTTGTAGAACAATGGGAAACATTTGTCCAAAATAATGGGTGCCATTTATTTGACTATATTTTGTGTATATGCCAAATTTTGTTTTTAATTTTCAAATCGGGCACGACATTATACAATGATCTAATATTACTACAAATTTAATAGCAAAAAAAAAAAAAAAGAAAATTTTTTTTTTAAGCATTTCACCCCAAGCAAGGCAGAAGTGCCAATATCAGGCATGGGATTACAGAGAGTGAGAGCAAGAGAAAAGCGGGGGGGGGGGCTTTGAGGAAAGCATATTGAGAAGGACAGGGATCCGAATCAAGGTATCAGAAAATGTCGATGGACATTACATTTGAATATTTGAAGATTATAGCTATGAAGAAAGAAAATCGAAAAAGTGCAATTTTACACCACGACAAGGCAAAACCTTATGTTACAAAACAGACCTTATAGAAGCTTAGAGTTGAAATGGGAACCTTCCAGTACCCACCATATTCCCAGGACTTGCCACCTCCCGATTGTTATTTGTTCCAGACTCTACAGAACCATTTAAATGACCAAAAAAGTTTACTCTGTATCGTTAGTTAAAATCTCACAACCATCTTCCTAGAAGAAGAAAAAAACACGAAGATTTTACGAAAATTATATTAACAAACTTGTAGAACAATTGGAAACATTTGTCCAAAATAATGGGGGCTATGTACTTGACTATATTTTGTGTAAATGCCAAATTTGTTTTTAATTTTTTAATCGGGCACGACATTTTACAATGATCTAATATTACTACAAATTTAATAACAAAAAAAAAGAAAGAAAAGAAAAGATATTTCTTTAGAATTTCACCACAAGCAAGGCGTGAATTCTACTAGCACGCAAGGGGTTACATAGAGTAAAAGTTAGATTAAAGCTTGAGGAAAGGATAAAGAGGAGGGCGGGGATCAAGATCAAGGCATCTGAAGATGCCAATTGGCATTACACTTGAACATGTGAAGATTATAGTTATCAGGAAAGCAAGTAAGAGGAAGGGAGTTTCACTGTCGGGAAGTGCGAGAGAAGAAGCTGCTGGCGTAGAAGAGGCGGTTACATTTAACAGTTTCCATTGTGAAAGGGTGGAACCGAGATGCCAACTTAGTAGCACGCTTAAATTCATGCAGTTTCGGCACCTGTGAAATTAACTCGTCAGAGCAGTTGCCACGAAAATATTTGTAGAAAAGGTAGAGGGAAGCCACATCATGTCTGTAAGAAAGTGACTGGAGTCGTGGTTGCTGCAAACATTACATGATTTATTATGAAAAACAATTTATGTAAATACCTTGCTTTCAATAACACTTTTGATATATACCGTGCTAATAGGAATATGGAATGGACAAAAACAGTGGTTAAATAGTAACAGGTTTATTGTAGAAACCTGTACAACAAGCAAGGAAGAAATAGTTTTGTGCACGGTCGTCGCAAGTCAGTACAATTGTGTGCGTGCTGTTATCGGAAGGCCGCTAGTTCTCGCAGATCGCAGCTCGACTCTCTTGTCTCCTTTTCTTACGGATACTTTTAGCTACCACTTATAGTGCCGGCACTCATGGGGGTAGCAGGTTATTCCATTGCATCAACTTTGATTTGAAGGAATATCTTAAACATTGATTAAAATAATCAAACTTAATTTGTACAGCTACTTTAAGTTCAAGACTAGTTTTTCGTCCAGGATAAATCAAAGAATATTTATCAAGAAACTTCCGATAATACCATGTTATGTTGGAACATACCTTAAATTATTTTTTCCGTCTACCAAATTTCACCCACAAGATTAGGGACAAGACTTCAGGCACATGAAGAAGGAAAAACGTACAGGGTGAGATTCATATAGTGAAATTACTAAAAACACCAACAGATACTACTTACTGAAAACCCCTGACGGGTAATGAGTGAAAAATTGCGAATATATATATATATATATATATATATATATATATATTGAGTTTACGAAAAACTAGGTAATCCGTATGGGTAGACCCAAGGAGGATAAAATCCAGAGAGCTCAATGTAAATCAGAGCTAATAATTTAAATAAAAACAGACCACTTTAAGGTTCCATATAATAAATTATTTCACCACAGCCCTTTTAAAGGACCGCGGATCATCAGATTTTATTTCCAAAGGTTGAAAGAAAAATGAAAAGAAATTTACACATTTTTGACGGGCAGTATTAAGTATATGTAAATTAACGAAGTTAGAAAGTGAGGGTGAGAGACATGATTGAGTTAGATGTAACATTTCTATTCTTTCAAATTCTTTCAAATTTTAACCGATTTAATGTGTCAATGTCTGGATTCCCTCAAACAATTTAAATTTGAAAGAATAAGATTAGATAATATTAGTGGTCAATATATATATCAAATTTGTAGATCTGATGAATAGGAAGTGTGATTATGATTCCAATGTAACAAATTATAACCCTGGAATATCTGTGTTTGAGCCTTTTGTTTTATATATATATATATATATATATATATATATATATATATATATATATATATATATATATATATATATATATATATATAATAAACAATAAAATCAAAATTACCACAGACGGGGTAGTAGATTTCGGCAGAAGATATAGGTCGTCTGTCTTATCAACCCTGGTATGTAGGGAGTTCGTTTCTATAGACAGATCTGTATAGAGAGACGACAGAGATCTTCGTCTGCCAAATTAGGCTATTCCCCATATGAGGTTATTTTGAATTTTATTGTTTATTGATTATATTGTCTGTAATTATAAATACATTGAGCTCTTTTTGCGGATCAGTTTTAATATTTTATATTACTAGGATCCACTTGGATTATATACCAACGGATTTGTTAACTTAACTATATATATATATATATATATATATATATATATATATATATATATATATATATATATACATTATAAACAGTGACTATTACGGCTAATAATGTAAGACTCTTCGGTAAATCGAATCGAGTTCTCTCAGTCACTGTGTGTTTATCTAAAAATAAATACGCTTAAATTCACCTTCTTCTCTGCCAACGGCTTCAGGGTAAAATTTCCGACTGACGCGAATTCAGCCAGTTTTCGATTCTAGCCAGAGGCAACCGGACGTCTAGCCACAATGATGAGCTGTGATACAGCGAAACAGTCTGTCTGTGGATGACAATATATATATATATATATATATATATATATATGGCTCGAGCATTCATTTCTTCTCCACCAGCTGAAAAGCTACTGTATCTCCAGGCTCGTTTTGGCTGATCCAGTCGTTCATATCAAATCGTGAAATGAAAGTTACTGGAACGGCCACTCTTCTACATCCTTTTGTACTCACGCTGATGTTCGCCAGGAGTTAGTCCTTGATCCTACGCTGTAGTTAATCTTCATTGACGACTCTTTCCGTGATATCAGCTGACAACTTGGTATCTACGTTGATGACTCTACCATTTACTCCTGTATCGATAGTAAGGCTAATCAGTCAGACAAGGTCAAAATGGCAGCTGATGTACAAAACGACCTCAAGATCGTCGTTAACTGGGGCAAAAGATGGCTTGTCAATTTTAACGCCTTCAAAACTAAACTACTCTCCATTAATCATCTGAGATACCCGTTTCTGCTTTCCATCAGCATGGCTGATGCTAAACTTCAGGTCCTCGTTTTCGGGGTTTCTGACACGAAGAAATCCATCCTTAATATAGGCGTCCAGTCCGTGACCAAGGAGATTTTGATGGTCAATTTTAGCTAGTATGGGAGAGTAGCCGAGAATTGCGAGTTCCTACACTGAGATAGAGGCATAAATACCAGTTTCAGTTAAGAACTGGAGGATAGGTTTGGTATCGAGTCCCCCCTCTGGAAAGTAGGAACATAGACCCCCACCTCCAGCGTTATGAAAGTATAATGTTTAACCGAATATCTGAGATGATTGCTAATATCCTCATTGAATATTCCTCAGTTAACTTCCATATTTGCGGTGACTCAATATTCACCAACACAACAAATTGCGGTTAGGTTAGTCTATTCGAACGAA
The DNA here is from genome assembly GCA_964036315.1 of Acanthosepion esculentum. Classification (NCBI taxonomy): domain Eukaryota; kingdom Metazoa; phylum Mollusca; class Cephalopoda; order Sepiida; family Sepiidae; genus Acanthosepion; species Acanthosepion esculentum. The sequence goes on from OZ038477.1 coordinate 136,967,617, forward strand.
TACAGATGATCGAAGAACCCATATGTGTTCCTAATGCAACAGGACAACAGGCGAACCCCCTGGACCCCTTTCTCACATCTTTCTGAAGTTTTACTCTTCCCCATACACACAACTGGAAATATCGGATAATTTACTAGTCAGTGACAAATTTGACGCCAAACCAAAGGCATCCGCTGATTCCATGCAACCTTTTTTCGGTACGTGAAAGGCGACTGGGAAAGCTTCAGATTTTAAATGGTCAAAGCTCCTCTCTCAGACTTCTTCAAACATATTGCCTCCAAAACCGCTGCCCTAATCCCCGATTTCTGGAATTGAGGGTTTCATACCCCAGAAAAAAATAGCAGTAAAATCCGAACAGCCAGCCCGGGTTCATGCCTGAACGCACCGCTAGCCATAGCTCACCGTAACCCCTACTACGATGTAGGGGACTTGATGCATTCAGAACTGCCTGCAGTAGTTGCAACAGAGTTTTAAAAATGCAGCTAAATGTACAGCTATGCAGAAGCAGCCAGGGCCAAGTTTGAAAGCAAAGAAATTGCATTCCGGGAATTCTGGAAGATCTCCAACCATATTATGAATAGGGCCAAATCCTCAGTGCCGGCTATTATAAATGACTCCGAGATCATCTAATCCTCGTCAGATCGTGGCGAATCTCTTCGATTTAATCATTGCCTCTAACTCGAAGTTAGATGACAAAGGTCATCCACTTCCCGACTTGCCCCATCTCACGAAGCTCAATCTCAGTAATATTTTTATTATAGCCAGGGAAGTGTCAATACTTATCAAACGTATTGACCCTAAGAAGGCTACCGATTCCCTTCATTAAGGGTACTGAATGTAAACGTTTTCTGGATTTGGGCGTTATCCAACTGAGTAACTTCGAAGGAGGCTATCCTATCAGCAGATGTATAATATCAAGGTTATTGCACTGCCATTTTGTGAATGGGTTCTGAGTTGTAGTTTCGGGTTGAACCTATCAATGCCAGTGCCAATGAATCAGTTTTTGTCCTTAAGAATATTAACTCGGAAAATTATTCAACCGCTTCTTGAAAGAAGAAATCCCTCCCTAGTCTGTAGAAGGTGTCAAGTGTATGCCCTGTATGCCCTGTTTTCAAAAATGTGGATGATCGTTTATCTACGTCATATTATAAACTCATCAGCCACCTCAACGCCATTAGACAACTTTTTGGAGTTATAATCAAGAAGAATGTTGTTGATCACTTCAATAAGGATATCCTCTTGCGCAACAAGCAGTATGAGTTTCGACCGCCCGGGTCCACTGCTGATGTCCTAACTGTATTATTCACAGTATCAGTGAGGCACTAGACAATAAATACATGACAAAGATATTTCAAAGGCCTTTGACAAGGTGCAGCATAAAGGGTTACTGCACAATCTCTCTAGGCATGGAATCACTGAGTCTTAGCCATTGTAAAGTCCTTACTAACGGGAAGGTCCCTGATGTTAGCTGTTAACGGCGAGTCTTCCGAGGCCGAAGCGATCAACACAGACGTTCACATGACTCCGAGATCATCTAATCCTCGTCAGATCGTGGCGAATCTCTTCGATTTAATCATTGCCTCTAACTCGAAGTTAGATGACAAAGGTCATCCACTTCCCGACTTGCCCCATCTCAATTTATTATACCTTTATCTCTATTGCATAAATTATCTGCCTTCATTTGTGAATATATATGCTAACGATAGAATGATATAAGGGTACACATCCAAAACTGACCAGGGCTTGGCAGCTGATCTCTCCGCTGACCTAGCCTTGATAGGTTAGTGGGCGAAAACTGGCTGGTCCCGTTCAAAGATTCGAAAATCAAACTAGTGATGTTCCATCTTCACCAAACAGAACCAGAACTTTCACCGATCGCGATAGACGGGTGTTCTCTCAGGGAGGCACCGTGCGTTGAACACCTATTGAGGCTAAAAAATGGTCGGCATATTCCTCTCGGGTAGCTTTTTTCACCATGGACTACTGTTTTGTGGAACCAACTCCTAACAGGATGCTTTCCTGACCACTACAATTTTACCCAGTTCAAGTCTAGGGTCAAGCGTTATCTTCTGCGTATATCCACATAAACTTTGCCACTCGCTCTGTAACACTCTATTCGAGTGGCTCTTGGGGCTTGTACAGAGTGAATATCACTGTAAAAAAAGAACTTTTGCGATTTTTTCAGATACATTTATTTAAAAAAATATAAATTTTTAATCTCTTTCAAACTCTCTGACTTGAGTTATCTTGTAGCATATATATATATATATATGTATATATATATATGTGTGTGTGTGTATGTGTGTGTGAAATGTGTATGTATGTATATATATATACATATATATATATATATATATACAAATATATATATATATATATATATGTATATGCAATTTATTATATATATTATTTATTTATTATATATACGCGTTATTTCTTAGAAAGCGCTCAATATCAGTGATAGAGCTGACATATTTAGTTGGATTGACGTGAGTTTGTGACCCTTTTTGCAATCGTCAGACAAACTCTTTGTCTGATGATCGCAAGAGCGTGAAACCCAGGGTAACAAACTCAGGTCAATCCAATTATATATATATATATATATATATATATATATATAAGGTTTGTATCAAAACTACTTTTACAAACTTTGGGAGCGAGTTTCTCACACTAAAACAAGGAAAAAGTCCATATAAACATATGTCTGCAAATCCTTGCTTTTTGAGTTATTAATTTTTTAAAAAGTTTACGGTTGATCGCGCTATGTTGACTAAGTTAGATTTTCTCATTCGTGTACATTTGTGGCTAGTCTGTCTTCAGCATTTAACGTGTGTAGTAGTGAAATAACTGACAAGTGTTTCGTTTAACAATGGCAGGATATTCATATCGTGAGCAGGCAGATATGATTTTTACACACGGCCGCGCCAATGGTAATGGACACGAGGCTGCACGACTGTATCAGATTGCGTTTCCAAACCGAAGAGAGCCGAGTCCTCTAACTTTTGCTGCTGTTTATTATGGCGTTGCTTTGACAGGATCCGAGGCACGGCAAACTATGGTTCGAGGAAGACCGAGATCCGTTCTTACGCCTGAACACGAAGAACACATTCGACAAACTATCGGTGACGACCCAGGTATCAGTACACGTCAAGTGGCCCTAGCATGTCGTAGTACTGAATGAAGGGTACTTCAAGAACAACTCCTGTATTCGTATCATTTGCAACGTGTTCAGGGTTTTTTGCCCTCTGACCACAAAACTTATATATATATATGTATAATGTTAAACGTTATTTTTTTCTAAATTCCCATATTTGAGTAGACTCTTCGTTCATTTCTTAAACAATATACTGTTTAATATATAAACAGCGCGTCTACTCAAACATGGGTGTCCAGAAAAATAACGTATAAGTAATAAAATCTGTCAAATTAATAAATAAAAATCCAATATATATATATATATATATATATATATATATATATATATATATATATATATATATATATATATATATATAATGTTCTTGGTTCTTTCTTTTTTTATTCCACATTTTTCGTCGGGTACCGATTTGTTCTGATACAAGTTGAGCTATTCGAGGTTTTTCCAAACGAGTACCAAAATATATATTTATATATACATATATATATATATATTATTTTAAGACATTTTTATGTTTATACATTCTTTTTATAGATTCATGGAAGATTCATGAAAGATTCATGGAAGATTCAAATTTTCTATAAAAAGAATGTATAAACATAAAAATGTCTTAAAATAATTGTCGGACTTTGTCCATTTCATAAAGTGTGACGTCATTTGTTTACATTTGATACGCCATGAGCAGTTATGAATGTACGTGAGAGATTCATGGAGGATTAAATTTTAAAGATAGTAAAACCGAACTGGCTACCCGAACGCTCCTTTATGGTCGAAACGGTTAAGACTCTGCAGGCTATATGGCGGTTTTGTATTTGATGCAGGTTCGATTCCTGTCGGAGGATGAAGATTTTCTATGAAAATTTCTCGGACATTCAGACCGGTAAATGATGTTTATTATAAAACAGAGCATTTACTTAAATATTTGTATGTATAAAAAGAATGTATAAACATAAAAATGTCTTTATATATCATGATACTCTGTTAATGTAATTTCGTTTTATTTCTAAAATTTTAATTTATGGAAACTTATGTTGAAGTTATTTATCTATTCATTTTATGCTTATAATTATTCAGTTTCCCACTTTTTCTTTTACATTGTTTTTACTGATTGTTAATGAACATCACCATGCTGGCACTTTGCTACAACTCACATCTTATATCCGTCGGAACGTTATTATTCCTGCTTTTAGACGAAGAATCCGTCATCTTGAAAACTCGAACAGACCTTTGTGGCACCTGTTGAGAATTTGTTTACCATCACTCATCAAGTGGAATCGTGGTAGGTTGTCTTATCAGTTCCGACTTTATCTTTCCAAAATCAAAAGTTAATTGGGATTCTTACAAAAGATGGGAGAACAATACCAAACGAGCCTGAAATTCTTCGTATGAGAATAGTAGTCGGTATGTTACAGTATACGGTTACTTAAGAAGCTTGTCTTATTCTGGCACAAGGCCAATCATAAAAGAGTACATAATAAACATCGTTCTTTCTATCAAATGCCTTATGAGACTAATTTGCTAAATGCCAAATGCACATCATATCCTAACCTTCGTTTAATCTGGCACAAGGCCACATTCTGAGAAGATATGATAAAGATGAGTCGAATGCCGGAGATTACCTTATCAAGAGTCAGACATCTAATGTGAGCTGTCCTGGGAATGACGATAGACTACATCCACGTCCTGGGTAAGACGATAAACTACGTCCAACAGCAAGGCCTCTGATCGGAAGGTTTTCAGGAGCGTGGAACCACCTCTTATTTGCTAGTGTACCCAGATCCACCCTGACCCCGGGTGGTAGCACCTGTTGGGGGTCATAGCTATGGGAAAATATTTATCCACCTAAAACACTATGAAAGTGTAAAAATAGGTATTAATACCAGCAAATCATTTTTGTAAAAACTTAGTACCAGAAATACATTATTACCAGCAATACATTTTTGAAAAAATATTACCAGCAATACATTTTGGAAGAAAAAATATTACCAGGAATACATTTGAGAAAAATATTACCAGCTATACATTTTTGAAACAAAAAAAAAAATTAACAGCAATAAAAATCTCGTCGGCATAAAAAAAACATTAAGGGTGACATGCCGTAAAACAAAACAAAGTGTTATATTGTGGATTATACGATATAAACAACAAGGTAATCCCGAGTGGAAGATCAGGTAACAATGGTTTATTGTACAAGTACAATGAGCAAGAGTTCGTAACACTAACGAAAACAAGAGATAAGTCACGGAGGTCAGTATGTGTACGTCTTCTCTCTCTTCCTGTTCTTCTATCGTTCGCCAGTCTTTTATTTTCTCCTCTTAGACTGACCAATCAATGATGGGGTGTGCTAGGTTGTTCCACTATAACACAAACCAAACCATTCTCTCTCTCTCTCTCTCTCTCTCTCTCTCTCTCTCTCTCTCTCTCTCTACATATATATATATATATATATATATATATATATATATATATATCAATCTCTCTCTTTCTCTCTCTCTCTATATATATATATATATCAATCTCAATATTATATATATATATATATATATATATATATATATATATATATATATATATATCACTGTTGAGTGATAAGCTAATTCTATAAAGAACAGCCACCTGCACTAATGCAAAGCTCTTCAGTAAAATGAATGGAGCACTTTGGCTGATGGGCATTTGTTTACATTTGTAAAAGCAATACGCGAGAGTTAGTTGTGTAACTCTACCGAGGGAAGATAGCCCTGGCTGATACCAAATTAGTTGTGTTTCAATCCTGGCTTGAAACATTACGGTCTGTGAATGACATATATATATATATGATGTGAGTTCTTATATCAGGAAATTGCAATTGTTATATAATCCAATACGGGTCCTTGCACAACTCATTTTTTCAAACCTACGGTTGGGCCCGAAACTTCATAGAGATATTGCATAAGCTATCCGTAATGGTTTTGAATTCAGTGTTGCAGCACTTTTTCCAAAATGTTTCCAATCGCAGCTAGAGATCTTAGTTTAGAGATCCCATTTCCTAAGGGATTTTACGCGTAAGTGAATGTAATGAACTTGAGTGGACTTCCAACTCGACTCTCTGATGTATTCGCTCTGATCCGCTACTTATTACATAACACCTTAACATCCGCACATTTGATTAATGTCCACCGCAAAATCTGTTATTAATTATAAACATTTTTCAAAATACGGAATTACTTAGAGTTTTTTAGAAAAAAATCGTTATTAATTATAAAAATTAAATACAAATCAGCTATTAAATATATATCCCTAAAAAATCTGGGATTAATTATAGGTTTTTAACTCTAAGGTGGGAAGTGCAAGAAAAATAATCTGTTACAAAAGAAATTATGCTTGCAGCTAGATAGTTCAACAGCAAAACGGTGAGACCTAATTTCCAATCTAGTAGCGCATTCTAAATACCAACTATCACAAATTTGGAACGGGTTATACATAATTCTAAAACAAAGTTTAAACCCCAGGAAAAATGAAGTCTTGTTTATAAACCTTTATGAACTTACTAAAATGATTTGAATAAGATTAGTTTAATTTCGCCATAACTGATATTTTTTTACAGAAATGAACATTATTGCAAGTTTTTTATTTAAGAATTTTTTGTAGTTCTTTCAAAGTTCAACAAGTCTGACGCAAGGGCTTAATAGTGGAGCAATTCTTGATAATCAACGTTAGGAGTAAATGTAAAGTTTCTCTTACACACACTGGGGTAGACTGTTTGATATGTGAATATTTTTGATAAGATTATCTTAATCTAGCAGAAATGGACGCTAAAAGATACCAAGATTATTTGTGGTTAAGCAGCAAAATCTCCATTGACTGGAAAGCAACATTTTGGTATCAAACGCAATTATTAATTCACTTCTAATGACTTTTCAAAGTCACAGTTTGTTTGTATTGTGTCTTTTTTCAATTGGTTTTCCAGTTCGTCAGTTTCCAAGTCCTTTGGCCTCCCAGAGCGTTCTATATTCGGGAACACATGTTCTCATTTTTTTAGACTTTGAAAGCGCATTTTTCGCATGAGCTTGAACTTACTATATCCACTTCTGCAAATTAATTGAAGCAAAACGAATAATTCAGTTATTACTTTTTCGTATTTTTCCAATGAAACACGACCCACTGTACATGTTAGTACTTCATATGTCCATTCCATGGAGTCGTTCCTTGCAGATTGACCACAGATTCTCGATTGGATTTAAATCAGGAGAGTTTATAGTACTTTGATTTGCTCACTGGTAAGGATTGCCAGAGTGTTCGTGCAGCGTTACAATTGTCGTACGCTTCCTTGGAGTAACGTCCATCGCAGACAATGGCAGTTGCGACAATAGTGTCTTAGCGTGACAAAAATCTGATGCAATCACAGATGACGCAATATTTTTCAAGGCCAAACAAATTCTATCATACACCCTGAAAATAGATTCATGGTACTGCACAGCACTGCAAATGACCTAATCTGAGGAAAAGATAGAAATCGATTACAGCCTGTCATTCCAGTGTGTCTAAAACTGAACGTATGATGAAAGAACGAAAACTAAAGCAGCTGTTTTAATTAATTTTCCCAAGGGTTTAATTACTATCAGCTTCAATGATCCATTGCCTGCTACGCTAGATCAAATATATAATATATATAAAAGATTCGAATATGACATTTTAATTCAGTCTCTTCTTAATAACAAAGTTCATTACATATACCGGGTCTAACGTTTATTGAAAAAGGTATAAACAACCAATCCCCATCCCCGCTAATAGCTGTTGGTACACTTCAGATTTGTATGGCTATCGATCTGGAACGTTCCATTCGGAGAAGTCGGAGAATGTTCTTTCCTGTTGGTTGCTACCTTCTAACTAAGGAACATGTTACTTGTTCACCGGAATAAATAAGAGCAACGCGAATTAATTTTTTATCGTTTCATCGCAAGCGAGGCAACATTGCTACTGAACGCATGAGGTTAGAGGGAGTGAAAGTGAACGGGGAAGGGTGAGGAAAGGTAAAAAAAAGGAACATGGTTCAAGAAGACAGAAGATGGCAATTGACGGTGTATTTAAATTTTTGAAGATTGTAGTTATCAGGGAAGCAAGAAATCCGTGATTGCACCAGATTTTTATCATGCCCAGACACTATTGTCTCGACTGTCGATTAGGTGTCCTACGGTCCTTGTCTGCGATGGGCGTTACTCCAAGGAAGCGTACAAAATTGCCACGATGCACAAACACACTGGCAATCCTTACCAGGGACCAAATCAAAGTACTATCGACTGGCTCGGGAACTTTCCTGATTTAAATCCAATTGAGAATTTGTAGTCAATCTGCAAGGTGCGATTTCATGTGCACCGGGTCATGTTTCATTGGAAAAATACTAAAAAAGGTAAATAATAACGGAATTATTCATTTCGTTTTTTATCAGTCTGTGTAATTGTTTGCAAATCTTATAGAGTTCTTTCAGTCTGAATTTCTGGTATGTGGAGTTATCATTATTTACACTTTACTTTTGCCCTCGTCTTTCTTATCACAACGCTTCGGCCGGCCGTTTTTCTCTGCGACCTTCTTCAAGTGATTTTCGATTGGAGTGACCTCCAATTTAGAATTTAAATCTTTATTTAATCTAAGTGGGTAGATTGTGCTCCATCCTCTGTCTATATCTGGAGAAATCTCGTCTAGTCCTTTATTTGCACATCGCGACATCTATCAGAAAGATGAAATTTAGATTTTTATTATTGCATTATTTAAAGATTTTCACACTATTAATGTCAACAACTGAGCACAAATAGTTATTAATTAAATAAATTAGTAATTAATGTATATTATCCATAACTGCATCTACAAGAATGTCGTTTTTGATAAAAGTTAAAAAATAACCATAAATACGTAAAAAATGCGTATATTCTCGAAAATTTCTTTTTCCACAATATGGCTATTTGTGTTATGTTATAATGCTTATTACCTAAACAATAATAATACTGAATAATTTTTTTAAACATTAACGTATATTTAATCACGTCTTCCTAATAGCTGTCACGATCTGTAAAAAGGATATATACATTTTATACATTTGCAAAAGCGTTTGGTAAAATACATCACAAAGAAATGTCTGGACTGATTTATTGGGAAAGATATTACAATTATCCAAAACTTAAATTATTTTCGATTAGAGTGACCTCCAATTTAGAATCGAAACCTTTATTTAATCTAAGTGGGTAGATTGTTCTCCTTCCTCTGAGGAAATCTCGTCTAGTCCTTTATTTGCACATCGCGACATCTATCAGAGAGATGAAACTTAGATTTTTATTATTGCATTATTCCAAAATTTTCACACATCAGCAGATAGCTATTAATATCAACAACTGAGCACAAATAGTTATTAATTAAATAAATTAGTAATTAATGTATAATATTATCCATGACTACATGTACAAGAATGTCGTTTTTGATAAAAGTTTTAAAAAATAACCATAAATACGTAAAAAGTCCGTTTATTGTAGAACATTCTTTTTTCTACAATATAACTATTTTTGCTATTTTATAATGATTCTTACCTAAACAATAATAATACTGAATTCTTTTAAAACATTAAAGTATATTTAATCACATCTCCCCAATAGCTGCCGTGATCTGTAAGTCAAAAATTAGTTTTCTTCCCAAAAGCTTTCTTAACCCATTAACTGCCAAATTATTTTAATGCGCATTTTTGATCCAGACAGGTGTCTTAGGAGTTAAAACAACATAGAATATTAAACTTTTCTTCGAATAGCTGGTACTTTGAAACTTTATAGAAACTAGAACATCAAATATATATGTGTATAAAACATCAAAACTTAATATTGATTAGAAATAATAAAAAATTACTTTTCAAAATAGTCATTATTTTTCTACACGTGAAATGTAAAATTACGACAGCAAGTGTCTTCTTACGGCTAATAATAAAAACTTTAAAGGCTAAGTGTTGTAAAATATATCTCTGCAAATGCAATGTATGTAAGCAATTCAATGTAAATACAAGGAATAACATGTAGCGAGTTTAATTTTAACAGATCCCCAATGGGGCACATGGTAGGTAATGGGTTAATCTGTTCAACCGTTTTGAAAGGTTTTGAATTTGGAAATATGCCAGTTTTAATACACCAGAAAACTTTGATGGAATATGTTGCAAAGCTATATTCAAAGAATATCTCTTGACAAACTAATTTACTATCTTCGCAAAACCGGTATGCTAACAAGTCTTCTACAATTGATTCTCAAATAATATAGCATTATAGTCAGGACTAAACCATTTCTAACACTACAAAGAACGCCGAATTGACCATCTGGATATACGTCTGGTATCACCTGCAATAAAAGTGGGTGTAATCTGAGCCAGTTCCATGTGTTTGTTACCGCAGACAATTTTAGTCAGACGCTGCTGGTCACGAGCATTTAGGACCTTGGGCCGGATACATTTACCTGACCACCGCAAGAAGGTAGGTTGTGATACGAGGCCTTTGTTTTTTTAACTGTCGGGTGTCCATACGCTTATATATGAGTCAAAAACAAAATTGGCAAGTTCACGTGACCACTGTCACACTGGTGACGGTATTACACCAACCTTACTTCTCTTGCAATGAGGGAACTGCTGCTGCAGGGTTGTATATCTAAAGTATATTAAATACATATTAAAGTATATTTAATCATATCTCCCTAATACCTGTCTCGATCTGATAATAATACTCAGTTATAGCTCCCACTATTTCAGCTGAGTCGAATTCTGCACTAACCAGACAAGGCATTGAATTTACAATTACTTCTTTTATGTGCCGTGTCTTTTCAAGACATTAGCGATCATGGCCCTCCACATCCTCCTGTCATTTTTAGGTCTTTTATTAATTTTAGTCTTCTTGATATTTCTACCAGACCCCATTTTACCATCCACTTGCTCATACCCGTTAAGCATATTACGCCTTGTTTTCCCTTGTCCCTCTATCCGTCCTGTGAGTATCAGATTTTCCAAGCCCTCCTTCCTCATTACGTGTCTCAGAAATTTCAACTTCTTTTTCCTGACGTAAAGTATAAGTTTCCTTTTTGATTCCATTCTATCCAAAACCTCGTCGTTACTCACATGTTCGGCCGATGGTATCCTCAGCATCCTTCTGTAGAACTACATTTCTGCGGCTTCGAGGCTTTTCTTCATCTTTGAGGAGAGTGTCCAGCATTCTCTGCCATACAAGAGGAGAGACATCAGGTAAGAGTTTAGTACTCTTTGCTTTCTTTTCAACAAAATTTTCCTGTCTCTTAATACTCTGCTTAGCTTTTGGAATGCATCTTCGGCCATTCCAGTACATCTTCGGATTTCAGTATCGTCTTCTGTTAGAACACTTCCCAAATATTTAAATTTCTATAGAAGCTTGATTTTAGTATCCCCGACTTATAATTTGGATTTTGGGCTCATCTTTTCGCTGATGAGCATGCATTCTGTCTTTTTGTAGTTTATGCTTAGTCCCTTCTTCTCCCTCTCTTTCGCTACCTTCTGTAGGAGGTTTTGTAGTTTCTTTTCCGTTTCTGCTATCAACACTGTGTCATCTGCATATTGTTGTTAAGATAGTAACCGCCAATGATGAATGATAAATCAAGAAATTCACAAGCAGTTGCTTTAATCTAAACGGGCATTGTCCCGTGGGACTTAGACTTGGGGGTATATGTCTCATTTGTTAGTCTGAGCGCCTAATATATTACGACTGTTAAATCTGTGTCTCATGGAGTGGTAGACATAAGTTTTGGGATTGATCCTCACCAGCTACAGAGAGTGTGATACTCACCCAGGATCGAACACTAAGCCAAAAATAACCGCATGTTTTTGTTTCTGGTATATTATTGCTCTTGGAGAAGGCATGAATCCAATTCTCCTTGTGTCCTATCACATTGCCAGATATACCAATTCACATGGCATGAATCCTTTTTCCCGGTCTATTGATAATTTAGTAAAAAATATTTTGTCCCTCTCATGTCATAATAGAGGAAGCGGAGTAAGAGTAGTGTGTACTGGGGCAACTTAATCTCGTTATATACCTATATTTCCTCAAGGACACATGGCACAGTGGATAAAGCCGTTAGTTAGATCCAGTGACAGGACCCAAAGAGTGTTAGTTCGATACCCGGTTAAGGCAGTGGAGAACTTGGAGAGGGGGATTAACAGGAGATAACTTATAACTGACATCCATTAAACATGGCACGTGAAACTAGAACACTCTACCCCAGTGAGCGAAATAAAGGGTTCAGTTCGACATTCCAACCACCTGAAGAAGGCCGGAGAGTACAACAGCCAAAACATTGTAATAAATATGGCGACAATAGTCCGAATAATGTAAATAGTGCTAATCTCCTTACTTAGAAGTATAAAGCTGCTACACCGATAGTCAACCATGACAGGGTACAATAAGAAACATTAGAATGTGATGTGCGTATATGCGCGTGTGCATTTGAATCTGATTTTACGTGTGTAGGTTTTTACCTTACAGAACTGTGAACTTATCACTGATCGTTTTTTTTCGCTTTTTCTTGTTCATTATGAGTATTTTTTTGCTCGTGGTGCAGGGTAAATTTAGAAGCCTTATTAAGGGATCTCAGTTAAAAAGAAGGTCTTGAATTATGTGTTTTACGTATAAAAAATAACAAGAATGAACGTGGTGTTTATTTTGAAGAACTCCGAGTAGGTAGGGGATACATCTAACCAGCCTACACTTTTTTCATTCCCTCTGGAAGAATCAGCTACACTTTTTGCATACACCATCTCTCCAACATCTGTCGCAGGGCATACAGTGACCGCCAATCTATTTTTTTGAGCTCGACTCAAATAGCGATATAGAAGATTCCACTGTTTTTCTGCCCTACTTTTTTTTTTACATTCTTTGTCAGAATTTAAAGATGAAGATGAGTCAAACCTTCTGTTTTTATTTTATTTTTTCTTCAAATTAGAAAAAAAAATATCATTGAATTCTTGCACGCTAAATTGTTAGTGACAGACAAATTATTTCGACTTAAACGAATGTCATTATTTACTTTCTCAAATAAAACGGAAGACCCTCCATAAGACTTCATTTTATAATCTCACTATTTCAATAATTCTTTCTTGTTTCACCATTTTAAACAAATACATTCACGATTTTGTTTTTGTTTATCGCAACGTTTTCAGCTGATACATTTTTCAGGCTCTAGATTAAATTCCTGGAATTTCGGAAAAAAAAACCAAAAAAAAAACAAAACTATTAATTTGTGTAGCAGCTCACGTAAGGCTACGATACCATTTTTGCCAAGAACACAACCACCAGAAAGTTTTAACCAGATTCTATTCCCATTGTTGTCGTTCTTAATATTTCTATTTTTCCTTTCTTTTTGCTTTTACTCCATTCCAATTATTGCTCCGTTCAGTAAGCGATTTACTAAGCATAGCTTAGATGCGGCACAAAGCTGAAAGTATGGAGACACCCGGGCTATATCGGACCCACTAATCGTAATTGATCTAGCGAGGCAAATTTGCCACATCGAATATAATGGTATGGTAATAGTGTACGTTTCCTTATAAGGAAACATTCGGCATTCATTGAGCAAGAAGCCACATCTCACAGTTGAAAATTTTTTCTCTTAAAACAATTTTTCAAGAAAATAGTCTTCTCAGACCCAGTTAATGTTATTGTTCTTTCCCGTATTGATGGGGATTTCATTCCTAGCCTTTTTTAAATTTGAAATTTGAAGAACGACGTTCCTCGCTAAGATCAAGAGGGCTCATTCGCTTGAAGCCATTTTTTAATCAAGCTTACGTGTTTGTATATACATATGTATTGTTTGTTTGTATATATATATATATATATATATATATATATATATATATATATATATATATATATATATATATATATATATATATATATATATATATCAATTATGTTGTGCAGGTTCAATTTATATTACGCGTGCAGTCACCTACTTTTCCAAAAGAATTCTCATATTACTATATAAGTACAAGAACGCACAATTTTAAAATTTTAAAAAATTCAACCTCAGCGTCGTGACTGCACGTTCCAAAAGTATTCTTACAGTTAATAATATGACATTTCTAAAAAACACTTCTTTCGGATTACACTTTATCTTTCGATGTCCTGTTATTACCTGGATGTAAAAAACTTACCTATTTCCCTACCTGAAGTTGATCGTATGAAACGATTGAAAGCTAGTACTAAAAAAAGACCAGATAAAACCGGAATTTATAAACAAGGATCATGCCATTCATTAACGGATTCGAGGTTAATGTATTTTATTATTAAAAATTGTTTTCGAGAGTGAAGCTTGCCATTTATATCATTAACTTCATTATCTGCTTTTCGTATGAATGATTCGCGTAATATATATATATATATATATATATATATATATATATATATATATATATATATATATATATATATATATATATATATATATATATATATATATATTATGTGTTTGGGCAGTAAACCCTCTTTTATACAAATTTCATTAAAGACGACTGGTTAACAATTCTGAGCCATTAATCATTACACCACCCGCACATCCAACCTTACAGCACCTGGTATTCACAAGCGATCACCCACCTACACCCTTGTGCAAATTTATTAAAACAACCGCTTTAATTTCCTTTCTTTCACCATACGGTCAGTTTTAGACCCACTGGAATGACAGGGTGTAATCGAGTTCTATTCTTTCCTCAGATTAGGTCATTTGCAGTGGTGTGCAGTAATATGAATCTATTTTCGGGCTATGTGATAAAATTTCTTTGGCCTTGAAAAAGATAGCGTTATCCGTGATTGCATAAGATTTTTATCACGCCCAGACCATATTGTCTCGATTGTCGATTAGTTGTCCTATGGTCCTTGTCTACGATGGACGTTACTCCAAGGAAGCGTACGAAAATTTGTAACGCTGGACGAACACACTGGCCATCCTTGCCAGTATGCAAATCAAAGTACTACAGATTTGCTCAGAAACTCTCCTGATTTAAATCCAATCGAGAATTTATGGTCAATCTGCAAGTAACGTCTTCGTGGAATGGACATCAAGTACTAACATATGCACTGGTTCATTTTTTATTAGAAAAATACTAAAAAAAAGTAAATAATAACGGAATTATTCATTTTTTTTCAATTAATTTGCACAAGGGTATAATACCGATAAAGAATTTTTTATCAGTCTGTGTAATTGGTTGCAAATCTAATTGAGTTCTTTCAGTCTGAATTTCTGGGATGGGCAGTTATCATTATTTACACTTTACTTTTGCCCTCGTCTTTCTTATCACAACGCTTCGGCCGGCCGTTTTACTCTGCGACATTCTTCAAGTGATTTTCGATTGGAGTGACCTCCAATTTAGAATTTAAATCTTTATTTAATCTAAGTGGGTAGATTGTTGTCGTTCCTCTGGGGAAATCTCGTCTAGTCCATTATTTACAGATCAGGACATCTATCAGAGAGATGAAATCTAAATTTTTATTATTGCATTATTCCAAAATTTTAGCACATCAACAAATAGCTATTAATGTCAACAACTGAGCACAAATAATTATTAATTAAGAAAACTAATAATTAATGTATAATATTATCCATAACTACATGTACAAGAATGTCGTTTTTGTTAAAAGTTTAAAAAATAAACATAAATACGTAAAAAAATGTGTATATTGTCGAAAATGTCTTTTTCCACAATATAACTATTTGTGCTATGTTATAATGCTTATTACCTAAACAATAATAATACTGAATTTTTTAAAAATATTAAAGTATATTTAATCACATCTCCTTAATAGCTGTAAAGGGTGAAATACCGATAGAGAATTTTACATCAGTATGTGTAACTATTTGCAAATGTAACTGAGTTCTTTCTGTCTGGATTTCTGGGATGTGGAGTTATCATTATTTACACTTTTACTTTGCCCCTCACGAACACATTGGCAAGCCTTGACAGTGAGTAAATCAAATTACTATAGACTAAACCAGAAACTGTCCTGGTTTAAATTCAATCGAGAAACTGTGATCAATCTGAAAGGAACGACTTCATGGAACGGAGATACGAAGTACTAACATCTGCACTGGGTTATGTTTCAGTGGAAAAATTGGAAAAGAAATAGTAAATAATAACGGAATTTTTTGTTTTTGTTTCAATTAATTTGCACAAGGGTGTATATTGGTTTTGCTACTACAACAGTGTCACGCCGTGTGATATACTAATTCTCTAACAACAGCTCAATTAAAACAGCATATATCAATGTATATACACACATACAGAGGCAAAGAAACATATAAAAGAATTCTCGAAAAATCCTGATGTTTAATTATTTGCTCAGATTTTGGGTAAATAAGCGAAACACTTGACTGTGGATGACAATATATACGCGCACTTTAGAGGGAATGTGCAAATTTGTAAACAGTTACTGCTACTGCCGAGGCAAAGCTCTACTGTAAATTGAGCACTCTGAGTCAGTGGCATGTTTATTCAAAATGGCCGTTCTAAATGGCGTCTCCTTGAGTGACTTGAAAATGAAACAGCAGCGAATTTAGTCAAAAACCGTTAATATAAACACACAAAAACGAAATACTTGAAAACGTAACATTCGAATGTACACTGAAAAACAACAGGATATATATCGAGAGAAATAATTAGGAGGATTTGAAATAATCATAATTAATCTATCGCGTCTAGAAAAAAGCTCAACAGAATGCAGAAAGCACTGGACGGCCGTTTCGTCTTATATTGTGGACACATCAGCAGTGCGTATCCAATACCGACAATTGAAATCCAGACAGTTACGTTATCAGGCAAACGTCAGAATTGAAACTCGGACAATTACGATAACAGGCAAACGTCATACCAACTGTACCAACGGGCCTCGGTGACGATGAGGTAGCGAATCAAACTCGACATACCGCCGCTCGATCACATATTCTGTGGTGGAACCCATCCGAGTTTCCCTTTTACCCATAGGACTGTGCCCCCACGAGCCAAGACTACTATCCCCAAGCCGCTCAGTCCAGAGCATTAGAAGCCGGTTCAAGCAAGGATATACAAGTGATAGAGATTAGGAGGATTCGAGATAATTATAATTAAGTAATTCATCGCGTCTAGAAGAAACCTCCATAGAATGCAGACAGCACTGGACGGCCGTTTCGTCCTATATTTAGAACTCATCAGCAGTGCGCATCCACTACCGAGAATTGAAACCCGAATAGTTACAATTGGGGACAAACGCAACACCAACTGTACCAACGGATCTCGGTGACGAAGAGGTAACGAATTAGACTCGATATAGCGCCGCTCGATCACATATTCCGTGGTGGAACTCATCATTTCAAAATCCTCCAACAATGGGTTAAATAACAGAATTTTTTTATCTTTAGCGTTAGTAGGACAACTAGTCTATAAAGAAAAATCTATGCTCAAATCAAAGGATGTGCTTCGCCAGGCTATCTTACTCTGTGCATACTCGCTGATATTACTGCGCAGAACATATATTGCTACAACAACCTCATGGGTTACTTTTTTTTTACAGTTGTTCACCCAATACAAAACTCAAGATCCACACGAGGTACAGACTGACGTTGTTGAAAATTGATAAAGTTGAAGACTTGAAGAGATTAGGATTGTAGTGATCAGGGAAGTATCCTCTCAGGAGTCTGTTCCATAAAACAATGGCACCGAGAAAGAGGCTTTACGAATAGAACTTATTCCTTACCAATGGAATATGAAAGCAATGATGATGGTTCACCCCTATGTACATGACATAGAGAGTCTTATTTGTAAGGTCTGAAGTAAAAAATATTTCTCGTTCGAACATTTTCCACGGTAGTACTTATAGTATACGGATGTACTTGAAACAATTCACTTGTGCTGAACTCTTGATTATTACAGGGACGTGGATCCATGCCTTTCCTAGATATTTGTGTCGAGTGTACTTAAGAAACTTATGTGCGCATGCGTGTATGGGGAGTAAGGAATCCGGGGATGAAAAAAAAAGATTTGTCCAAAATAAACTCAAGGTGAATCCGAGTCGTAGATATAACAAGTTGTTGTTGTTGTTGTTGTTGTTGTTGTTGTTGTTGTTGTTGTTCTTCTTCTTCTTCTTCTTCTTCTTCTTCTTCTTCTTCTTCTTCTTCTTCTTCTTCTTCATCTTCGTCGACGTCGTCGTCGTGTTTTCTCATCATATATTAATTTTTAATATAATTAAAATTATCTATATGTTTTCAAAAGAATTAATGGCTTTATTTTTAATGCGAATATTTTATTACTTTAAGCGTTAAATTTTAGTGGCCACCCGTGTTTGAAATTGACGCCCCTTTTTATTTCAAACACTGAGTATTGTGTCTACCGGTTTGCACATTCGAGAAAACTTAACAGCACATCGAGAGAACATTTTTTTTTATTAAGTTTAAAATAAAATAAATACGCTGCGTCTATTTCAAACACGGGTAGCTACTAAAACTAATGTTTGAAGTAATAAATATGTGTGCAGGCAAAAAATGAACCAAAACAAATTATACAAGACACTCACTTTGGGTACATTGTATTTGGTTATTCATAATGTATAGTAATTTATAAATTAGGACGCCATTTTTGTATTTCACCAAAAATATGCCTCACAAGATAAAGCAAATTCCGTGGCGTCAAGGCGTTCACACGTGCATTCCTAACCGAGTTAGTGAGTCATCACAAACCACCCAGAGTTTCTCTGAATAGAAATCTCCATAATTACTTTAACGAGAATTAGTCAAAGATTTGTAAAAAGAGAGAAAAAATAGAAGAAAAAGAAGGACGTGGTTCTAGAAAACTCAAATTCATCACACTGAAATATCTGAAGTGTAAGAAGAAAACTACCAAAAAACTTTGGTTTTATCTAGATGAACTGCGGATAAAACAATATTTTTAAATAATTTTCATTCAAGACATTTGATTAAACATTCTTCTTTTTCCCTAGTATGAAATTCCGGCGCCATTTTCTACCAGGAATTTAAATGTAAAGACTAGTTTACTCAAGTAAACTATAAAGCTAAGTATAAAATAGTCATTGATATGCTTTGCTGTCTGACTTCCACTATCAAACATAGTGGAGTCGACATTTTGTTATTAGACACTTTCTCAGTCAAGGATTTCTTAACACTAATTTGTTGTGGGAAATTTTAAATGCTGCAAAATTCTTCATGAAATATGTCCACAGACCCTATCTTGATAAACATGCTGTCTTTTACCAGTGAAATTTTCCTTGCTCTTCGACTCCGATCTGTTCAGTCACCAGATAATAAGTCAACTGAGAACGCTTGACGTTTTATACAATCGGCCTTAACAGAAAAGATGTCCTCTAACAATAATAATTGATTGTTGAATGCTGAGTATTATAGTGTTGATATATATATATTTATATATATATATATATATATATATATATATATATATATATATATATATATATATATATACTTCCGGTAAAATATCTTCCAAAATAGACTACACACAATGCACCACTGACCCGTATATATAAATAGCCGAGAAAAATAACAGCACTCGTGGCCTGACGATTGCATCTAGCATGAAACAGACTGTCGCCTCTAACTGTTGACTTCTATGTTCACTTGGGAGGCAACTTGTCTCAGATAATGAAAAATTCTGAATTCAAAAACTGCTCTTCAGAGGGTTGGGCTCCGTCAGGCTATCTTGTCCAAGAAACACCACTACTGCAGCTGCAGAAGTACAAAGTGCCCGGGTCACAGGATAATATATATATATATATATATATATATATATATATATATATATATATAGGACTTTATTTTTAGTGGATAATGTATTTGAGTAGACGCTCTGTTTATTTATTAAACAGTATATTTATTTATTTTCGTCTACCCGCCTAAATATTCGAGAATTATTAATAAGGAAAAATATGCGGCAGTATTTTTAATTTTCGTTAAAAATGTTTCAAGTTATATTAAACAGGGGGCAACAAAAGTAGATATACAATAATCATTATATATATATATATATATATATATATATATATATATATATATATATATATATATATATATATATATATGCCTCACACTTATACACCCACCACACGAATATACACACACACATCATACTCACTCATTCCCTAATGAGCCAAATGATTACACACACCCAGACGAATATACACGCTTACACACATCATACTCACTCCCTAAGAACCAAATAACACACACACACTTAAAAGAGTCACATCCCCTTTCCAGAAACCAATAAATCTGTCAAAATGTCCAAGGGAATTCAGAGCAGTATGAATCCATCCAGCTCTTATCTTAAATAACAACTTAAAAGAGACTGTTTGACCAACACAAAGACTGATCATAATTCATGTTAAAATAATTAAAAACTAAAAAAAACTAATGAAAACTATAGACAAAAGTTCATTTTCTCCATCAAGACATTCATTTCTGTAGTTTACTGCTACCAGCAAGCAGAATTTTTTTTCTCCTGATGATGGCCATGTTGGCCGAAACTAGTCGAGGAATCTAAATGAAATAATAATAAAAACGAAAGAATATTAATATACAACCCAGTGTGTCTGAAGATTTTAACTTTTTAATTTTTTAATATTTCTTATTGTTCTCTCTCTCTCTCTCTATCTATCTCTCTCTCTCTCTCTCTCTCTCTCTCTATATATATATATATATATATATATATATATATATATATATATATATATATATATATAAAGGCTCAAACACTAATATTCCATGGTTATAATTTATTAAACTGGAATCGTAATCACAATCCAAATCATTCGATCGTGATTACGATTCCAATTTAATAAACTTAAATTTAACTTAGCTAGGACGGAGCTGGACTCCTTGCTTATCAAGAAGGATCAAGCTCTTGCAGTTAGAGTTAGATTAAAAAGAATGCCGTCTGAAGCAACGAATATGGCTGCTGGACTGCGTGCAACGGAAGTCAGAAGTGCATCCTTTAGGCATATCGCGTGCGTCTCTTTGCCAGATAGCGGACTGTGACTACAAACTAGGGTATATGCGAGATTTGTCGTGACTATTTTCAGGATCTGAGCCCTAACTTAGTTCGATGCATATTTGGCAGACTTTCCTCGCCTCATGGTGACTGAAGCAGCTGGGTGCGAGGGTCTCGTTACAGAGTGCGAAATGTGATAAGCTCGTTGGCGGGAACAAAGCTCCGAGACTACGAACTGTATTTGAGGCAGTCGCCCGTTCTTGTTCCCTTGTTGGAACTGATTTACAACAAATGAATGAAACAAGGGTCTATACATCAACGCTTCACCAGGGGTGTGATCATGTTACTACGCAAAAACAACAAAGGTGGGGATGGGATAGGTAACTTTCGACCTTTGATGATGTTAAATAGAGAGTTGAAGATTTTAGCCAAGATTTTAGTCAGCCGTTTGAAGGCTGTCCTGTCTAGTCTGATTGGCTCTTGGAAGACTTGTGCTATGAATGGCAGGACTATTCAGAACAACCTTCATTTAGTACGTTTGATCATTGATTAAGTCGTCAGTGATATCGCACCGATCAATTTAGATCAGTCGAAGGCATTCGATACGGTTGACCATCATTTCCTGGAGGCTGTCCTTTCGGCCGCTGGTTTCGGGCAGCACGTTCGCACTTGAATACGACTTCTGTACGCTCCTGCCCAACCCCGTGCGCTGCTGGAAGTTAACAGGTTACTTCGTAGCTTTTCGTGTTGTCTTGCTCCATTCGTCAAGGTTGTCCTCTTTCGCCTTTGCTTTATGTTCTTGCGTTGGAGCATTTCCTTCGCAAGTTAAGGGTGAGTCCTCTGCTTTCGCTGGTTCCCAGGCCTCATGAATTTAAGCGTCCTACGAGGCTGGCATCCCGTTCCCATCCCTTCACTGTTGAAACTGTTAGATGTAGACGTCTCTTCTACTCCAATAGCTTCATGTCTCGCACATCTCGTCTGTGGAACTCCCTTCCTTATTCCTGTTTCCCTGACAAATATAATCTCCAACTATTTAAGTGTAACGTCAATCGATATCTCCAGTTGCCTTGATCTATCCACTTCCCTTCTCCACATCCTTTCCCCTTCCATTCCTATCTGCTCTCGCTCCAAATATTCTGTAACCCTTGCCTTGATCGATCCATTATCTTTCTCCACATCCTCTCCTTTACCACTCATATCTGCTCTTCTGCCAAACCTTCTGTAACCCCTTGCGTGCTAGTGGCTTCCAGCCTTGCTTGGGGTGAAAAGCTTAAAAAAAATCCTTACCTGGTGCTACCAACTAGGCAAGGTACACCGCCTCTGCTGATGACGTTTCAGTTCTTGTGTTGAGAAAAGCTGAGATTGACGAAATCGACAAAGGAATCAGACAGTACGAGAGGGTAACAGGAATCAAGATCAACCGCGATAAGTCTTAAAAAAAAAACAGTCGATAAACTAATACAAAATTTATACATTTCAATGTTTCAGTCAGGTGAAAGGTACGAGCCAGGGGTCAGGGGAGGGTGGAACGTATTTGTCTTAAAGAGAAGAGGTTTTATAAAATTAAACCCGAATATTAACCTTATCACATTAATTTTGGGTTAATGAAATATTAATTTTAAATTAAAAGAGGAATAAAAAATGGTTTAAAAATAACTTAAAATATATAAAAATTAAAGAATCTAATGGAAAGAGGGCTGGGGAGATTTTAGAATAGGGGGAAACTTGTAAATTATAAATAATATAGTGGAAAGAGGTTATTAAGAGGGAAAATATAGAAATTAGAATTAGTTATACTTTCGACATTTGAAAAATTAGAGGGGAGCGAATATTATGGAAATATTGTAATTAATTAAGTTAAACCTATACTATGGAGTTTTGTGTGTCTATATATATATATATATATATATATATATATATATATATACTAGCAGCATGGCCCGGCGTTGCCCATGCCTGATTCAAAAATCGTACGACTCATACAGCAATCGCTATCACTTAAAATATTTTTCCCTTCCTTGCCTTTAAAGGAGAGCCCTTTGCCGTGCTGATGTTGCTACATGCCTTACTTCTTGCCTATCTCACACAGCGAATTTTTTCTAAGCTCTATACTAAACATTAAATCTGTTACGAAAATAGAACCAAACAAAATGAACACAAAACGATCGGCTTTAAAAAAAGGACTCGTAACTGGAAAAAACGAATGAAAAAAGAATGTTAACAACAAATACTTTTTCACACCCAACCAACTTCTGCGGAATCAGAATCAACGTTGAGTTTAAGCAAGCGAATGAGCCAATTGGAGTTAAAGTGCCATGGAGATTTAAATTTTTCCCACTTGTGACGAATGCAGCTATCGATTTTTTTTTTGCATGCTAGCATGCTAGTTAACATTCGTGTCAGTCAGCTGTTAGCTCTAATGCAGGCCAATAGAATCTTCCTGCCTATTCGTGGCAGCCAGCTGTCACTCTGGCCAGTAGAAAATGGCCGCAAACTACATGAAACCTGCCGTAGAAGCATGAAAAAATTGCGTTCTCTAAATTCTTCCAGTTGCTAAGGACATTTTGTTTTGTTATTATTAGTTACTTTGTTTATATCAATTCATTTCGTTTTTTGCCTTGAGAAAGTCCACATTATACGAAACGCGTCGGCAACTACTATTGTCATTTATATTTATAAATATTGTCTTTTCTACAGGTTAACTCTGAGAAATTTTCATATATATATATATATATATATATATATATATATATATATATATATATATATATAGTGCGAGTGCATGTGTGAATTTACGTATAAAAACCTGAACCTGACGGGTATTACTGTAAATACTTATGACCGATGCCGTTGACAATGACATTTGACACACGATGAGAAAGATGACAGTCGCACATTTTTCAGTGAAGGAATGTTGTAAAGTAGACATTTATACATTACATATTTTATTTGTTTCCTTCTGGCGTAAGAACGTAGGTGGGATAATGCGCTATCTTTCATTAAGCACACCAACTCACCATCTAAGACCAAAGAACTGTTTTACTGTCATTAGAACCAGTTTGGGTCGGGCAGATAAGTACTTCAACTTAATAAATAACAGGAATCTTCGAAGAATTCTGCTTTTATTCCTTGAATACATTTATCGGAGTATTGATGCATTAATTTCAAAGCGATTGCCGCGAAATGATGAAAGATACAAAGCCTATTTTTATAGAGTATAGTCATTATTTTTTACTTTTAACTTTGAAATATATATATATATATAATTCCCAATGTATAATACGCCTTCATCTATAATACGCACACCTAAATTTGTGCTGAAAGTGTGGGAAAATGCTTTTATTTATGCATAATACGCACCCCTTGTTTAGTAATCAAACCCTATAAATTGTACCTCTCCAAATTCATTACGGCCTGCGTTTCCTATTAGTTTTAAAAAATGGTTTTAAACATAGAATACTATTATTCAGATTTAGTTTTATGATAATTCTTATTTTACGGCAAATTTTAAAGATTTTTTGAAGCTGTGCATAATACGCACCCCTGATTTTGCTTATTATTTTATAGAAAAATATGCGTATTATACATGAGTAATTACGATATATATAAGTTTCGAAACGGAGGCCGACATCAAGTTGCTTGAAAGGGCAGTGCGGCAGTCCTGCCCCGGGATACTGCACGATACCACACAAGCAGGAAAACCAAGTTATGGCTGTCATACAATTTCTGCGACCATATCATCCACTATATCTGGCCACCTAACTCCCTAGACTGCAGCTGGTCATTATTTAAAGAAGTAAGGGGGTACAAATGATGCTGGTCATTATTTAAAGAAGTAAGGGGGTACAAATGAAATGATTTGAAATTGACAACTTTTTCCATTTTACTTTCTTTCTTTCTTTCTTTCTTTCTTTCTTTCTTTCTTTCTTTCTTTCTTTCTTTCATTTCCGCCCCGAAACAATGTCTTCTGTTTTTCTACGCGTTCAAAACGGAATAGTCCATTATTCATAAAGTATTGGCAGGACGTAACGGTCGTGCAAACTAACGAAGAGCAGGCAAGCTCAGTTATATAATAGGATGGCCATTCCACTAGAGTAGGCCAGGTATTGTAATTGGAAACAATTATATTTTTGTCCTTATATAATTTCACTGGTTTGGAAGAAAACAGAATAAAATGGAAAGACACTGAAAAGTAGGAAAAATACCATTAAAAATAAAAATTCAGACCATAAAGATGGTAGCTGAAGTCCTTGGAAATCTCCCAAAATTTCTTTGAAGTGTTTGGTTTCAGTTCAAAGGTCATTCGAAGCTATCCAAACGTCTTTCTACATTTTAAGTAACTGTTGTCGCTTCTATTGCTCTTTGTCCTACTTTTGTAATCCATTCACTCAAACCAGTTTAGCTATTAACATGTTGTTTCCCCCCTTTTTCACTTGGTTCAATATATCCTGGGGTGTTAAATTCTCTAGGTCAGGGGTCGGCAACCTACGTCACGCGAAGCAATATCCAACGGCGCGCAGCCGTAAATGACCTCAAGAAGTCCGAACCAATAACTACTACAACGCAAAGAAGATATTTAGCTTTTTCAATTTTAATATATGCTAAAGTATATATACTATATATCTTATATATAAAGTACAGTGTATGTGTGTGTGTGTATGTGTGTGTGTGTTTGTGCGTGTGTGTGCCCAAGCAACTCCTTCGCTTCCACTGGTCCGATTTCAATGATTCGTAGCTCCTCCAAAAGCCCTAGAAAAGTTAGGTGCAGCGAACAATTTTCGTTGAGCTCAGATTCAGGGTTGCCAGATTATGTGTGGTTAAAATATATATTAGTATATTATACTAGCTATTATCGTTGCTTTTATGGTTCAAGGGGAGTATTATTTTCCTTTTTCATCCAAAATTGCAGTACTCGTTTTATTATAAACTAGCTTAAAATCAGCCATATCGAGTGGCATTTAAGCTAGCTCCTGTGAAGGATTCTTGGTTTGGCCATCATCACAATAGCAAGGGAGGAGCAGATGCGATAGACACCAACAAACTACAGAAGAACTCAAAATTGATCACTGCATTTAAGTATTGAATTAATGTTTAAGCTTACCTTTTAAAAGTTCAACAATAATTCTTCTGCTGTCACTTAATTTAAAGACGATTTTGATGTACGTCGATCCATATTTTCCTTACAAACAATTATTTTTATTTCATGGGTGACAGAACAGGGGACAATTTATAAGATAAAATTAATATAGTGTAAAGATGGGAAAATAGAAATTAGAATTAGTTAGAAATTCAACATTTGAAGAGTTAGAGAAACATAATTAGTAGAACCTAATTAAGTAAAAATCGGAGCACAATTATCCAACAAATTCTGGGATTAAAAACCCCAACTCTACTTTACAGTAATGTATACGGTGTTTACTCATTCCCCCACGAGGACGAGATGTGACACAAGGTCTTTTTAAAATGGGGACCCGAGTGCGTGCACCCGGGCAAGGGACAAAAATTGCCCACAGCCCCCGCAACCGTCTGTATTGTATATTACCTACTTCTACGTGATATCACTCTTCAGGTTTAACTAGTTTGCATATTGATTTTTAAAAAGTATATTTCATTAATTAACTGTCTTTCATTACTGTTCTTTTGATTGTTTTGATTTTCATATAAAAATTAGTTATGTTTAGGAATATCGTCTTGTATAATAAAGAAAAATGTTTAAAATTTGAATTTTACTTGGCATTCAACAAGTTGGCATCTATTTGTAAAACTTTCCTTTACAATAACAAGCCAATTTATGAATGAAATATTCATTTAAAATTTTAGTTTCAAAGATTTCAAGTAGTGAATATATCATAATTTACAAAACGATAGCGAGCGGCCGAAGCCTGCTAGTATATATATTGTAGAACAGGTATATTGACCATGACTTGTATAAAAATTTGTATGTTGTTGGCACACTGAATGATTTTAAAACCCTAAGTCGGCACATAATTAGCAAAAGGTTAGCAGTCTCTGTTCTAGGCCTTCTTATTATCTCCCATAGATTCCATTGTTTTTTTATTTTGTTTTTTCTCCTTGTAAATTCCTGTTTCCTTGTCGTTCGTATTGTTTTTAAAACTTCCTCAAAGCTTATATGTTCTGTCCATGGTATTCGCAGCATTCATCGGTGGAGCAATGGGTCTGTAGCTTCAAATTTCTTTATCTGTAAGGTTCAGCATTTACTGGCATTTAGGAGATTACCTAGCAGTTCTGCATTGTTTTCTTTGCGTTTTAGGATATTTTCTTATTTTTTAATATTTTACTTATTTTCTGAAAGGTATTTTTGGCTGTTCTGATGTGCCCTTAGCTGCGTTTTTCATTCTTTATGGTGTGTTGTTATCTTTCTGTAACGACAACATTAATAAAATCAGGTACGAATATTTAAGAACATGGAACATTTATTCGCAGTTTTGATCATTCGGAGAAAACTACTTGATACTATTAGAGTGAAAGTTCAACGCGTACAAATAAAGATGATGATGATAAAGAGGAGGAGGAGGAGGATGATGATGATGAAGAGGATGATAATGATGATGATGAAGAGGATGATGATGGTGAAGATGATGATGATGAAGATGATGATGATGCTGATGATAGAGAAGAGGAGGATGATGATGAAGAGGAGGATGATGACGATGATGATGATGATGATGAGGAGGAGGAGGAGGAGGAGGAAGATGATGGAGAGGAGGAGGAGGATGAAGATGAGGACGATGCTGATGATGAAGAGGATGATGGAGAGGAGGAGGATGATGATGATGAATAAGAGAACGATGATGATGATGAAGAGGATGATGACGATGATGATGAACAGGATGATGATGATGATGGTGATGATGAGGAGGAGGAGGAGGAGGAGGAGGATGAACAGGACGATGATGATGGTGATGAAGAGGAGGATGAACAGGACGATGATGATGATGATGAAGAGGAGTAGGAGGAGGATGATGATGATGAAGGGAAGGAGGTGGTGATGCTAAAGAAGTGAATATATTTGCTGTCACTTATTCCCATTTGAGAAGCACCAGATAAATCCAGACTGATAAATAATAATTAGAAAGACTCAAAGGAAGGGGAGACATTTTAAGAGAGAGAGAGGGGGAGGGAGACAGAGAGACAGAGAGACAGACAGAGAGAGAGAGAGCTACGAAATGAATGGAAGAAACGAAATTGAAGAATAAGAGAAAATAGCTAGAGAGGGTGAGAGGGAGACTAAGTGTGACATAGAGAGAGAGAAAGAGAGAAGGAGAGAGAGACAGATAGAAGGAGTGGGAAAGAGAGAGAGGGGGACTGAGAGTGACAGAGAGAGAGACAAATAGTGAGAGTAGGAGACAGTGAGTGGGACTGAGAATGACACACAGAGCGACAGAGTGTGAAAGAGACATAGGGAGAGACAGATAAAGAGAGTGGGCGAGAGTGGGAGGGAAACTGTGAGTGACATAAAGAGAGACATAGAGAGACAAAGACAGAGGGAATGGGAGAGAGTGGGAGGGAGGGAGGGAGCAGGAGACTGAGAGTGAGATAAAGAAAGAGTGAGAGAGATATAGAGAGAAAGACATATAGAGGGAGTGTGAGAGAGTGAGAGAGATTTATACTGACAGTGACATATAGAGAGAGTGAGAGCCATAGAGAGAGAAAAAGATAGAGGGAGTGGGAAAGAGTGAGAGGGAGACAGTGACTGACACAGAGAGAGAGTGAGAGAGATATAGAGAGAGACTGATAGAGTGAGTAAGAGAGAGTGAGACTGAGAGTGACATAGAGAAAGAGTGAGAGAGGCATAGAGAGAGATAGACACACACACACATAGAGAGAGTGGGGGAGAGTGAGGAGGAAACTTTGAGTGACATAGAGAGAGAGACATAGACAGATAGAGGGAGTAGGAGAGAGTGAGTGGGGACTGAGAGTGACATAGAGAGAGATAAAGAGTGATAGATAGAGGGAGTGGAGAGACTGAGAATGACATAGAGTGAGAGTGAGAGAGAGATAAACAGAGGGAGTAGAAGAGAGTGGGAGAGAGTGAAAGAAAGATTCAGAGTGACATAGAGAGAGAGAGAGAGAGTGAGAGAGAGGCAGAGAGAGATACAGATCGAGGGAGTAGGAGAGAGAGGGAGAAACTGGGTGTTCATAGCGAGAGAGGGTGAATGAGATAGAGAAGAGTGAGTGAGAGAGATAGTGTGAGAGAAAGACATGAAGAGTAAGTGAGAGAGAGAGAGAAAGAGTGAGTGAGAGAGAGATATTGTGAGAGAGGCGAAAACACACCAGCAAGATGAAGAAAAAAGCAAACAGACTGATACAAAACAAAATGAGCGGGAACAAAAAATTAAAGCGAGAGAAAGTTAATAAAATAATATGAAAGTGAAAAAGAGAAGAAGCAAAAGAAAGAAAAGAAATAAATCAATAATCTCCAAGAAGTTTCTAAAAGTTTCCTTCATTTCTCACCACTTCCAGACATTGCTTTCTTTTTAATTGTTACGTTAACTGAAAAAAAAAAATCTTTCTTGGATTTACCAAGAAAACTTTAACATCCGTGGCACGACAATTTATTCCCAGGCAGTTTTAGGCTCTGGGAACTGGAAAAAACATTTAGGAAATTACGTCCCCACAAAAAAAAAAACAAAAAAAATTAAAAGAAACAAAATAAATAAAAAAAAAAAAAATCCTAATTAATTTTCACTTTTCTATTTTACGACATGTTTAGACTTTTAAACATTTTCGGAACTAGTTTCGTTTTTTCTTCTTTATTTCCCAGATATCTTATTTTCTTATTCGTTTTCTGAACGGACAAAACTCCAGGAACTGAAATGCTGGGCGATTAGACGAGGAATCCCATTCTAAGAGAATTGGCGTCTTTCAAGACCAAACTAGCAGATAAAAAATACTAACAATGAGAGACTCCATTAAGTTTCCTGTTAATGGGTCATCCGTCTACACAAGTACTCTAAGGTGCCTAATAGACGGCGTGGGGTACGTTTATTGTTTTTAAGAACATTTTCTGACTCCCACGTGCTTATTAGCACCGTCAGTTTATTAATCTCGCACTTTTTCACCCTTTAAATAATTTTCCCTTCCATGTTGTTTATTGAGAAAATTCCGCATCCACACGATTATTACATCCGACTTTGCATTAAGCACCTCACCCTATATGTAGCGTCGTCTGAAAATGTCTACATATTCTTCCTTCTTTGGAGACGTGGTCAGATTTGAGACACAACATTTAAATTGTTTTACCTTTCATTGAATATATATAAATATATATTTAAAGACATTTTTAAGTTTATACATTCTTTTTATAGATACAAGTATTGAAGTAAATGCTCTGTTTATAATAAACAGTATTAAATAACATTTGCCGGCCTGAACTTCATAGAAAATATTCGTCCTCCGAATTTAATACTGTTTATTATAAACAGAGCATTTACTTAAATACTTGTATCTATAAAAAGAATGCTAAACATAAAAATGTCTTTAAATAATTGTCGGTCTTTGTCCATTTCATAATGTATGACGTCATTTGTTTACATTTGATACGCCATGAGCAGTTATGAATGTACGTGAGAGATTCATGGAAGATTGAAGTTTATAAGCGGTAAATTCGACCTTGCCAACCGAAAGATCCTCAGTGGCCGAATCGGTTATGGCACGTTAGTCTATATGACTGTTCCGTATAGGATACAGGTTCGAATGTTAAAAAAATGTTATAAAGTTTAATGTACCTAGTTTTAAGTATAGCTAAAATAACTAAAGGGATTTCAGGCATTACTGTAAATCAGTTGGAAAATGTTTTCCGTGAACTGCAAAATCGTATTACCCTTTGTATTGCTAATGATGGAGGATATGTGGGAACTTCAATAAAATTTCAATAAAACCTTAAAGAAATATAGATTTACTTCTTTCTAATCCTTTTATAAATTAATTTGTATCGCAAATACAAATAAAGTTATCAATTTTTTAAAGTGCACACGAACTTTATGGATACCCTGTATATATATATATATATATATATATATATATATATATATATATATATATATATATATATATAAATGGTGGTACTCGCTTGGAAAAAACCTTGGATATTTCGACTATATATATATCCATGTATTCGTTAAAGACGACTGATTCCATCTGCAACTTACTAGTAGGAAATAGGAACTACATGTAAAATCGCCTCATCCACCCGTAAAAAAAAGATACAAAATAATAGAGGCACTCATAATTAAAAAAGTAAAACCCAACGCTCAATAACCTTGACAAATGAACACGGCCACAATGTGCTGACCGTGTTTGGAGAAGAAACCTTTCTTATAACTTTAGACACATACATAAAAAACACACTTGGTATCTACGCGTACGATACCACAATTTACTCCTGCCTCAGAAACAAATCCAGTGTCGCTGACAAAATTACCTTGGCCGTTCGTCTCGAAAAGGACCTCCAATCGGTTGTGAACTGGGGCAGGAATTGGCTGGTTAACTTTAACACCTCAAAAACAAAACTGCTATCTATTAATCACCACTGAGAACATTCCCTGCATTTGATTAGAATGTCGGACGGTCAACATCTCGAGAACACCTCTCTACGGATGCTCAGTTCCACGCTGACTGCTGACCTGAGATGAAACAAATACATCGAGTCAATTGCTTCATCTACCGCAAGGAAAGTTGGTTCCCTGTGCCGCACCAGGAAATTTTTCTCCCTGGAATCGATCCTTCAAATCTACAAATCAACAATTCGCCCTTCCTGCCATATATGGTCTGGAGCCCATTCTGTTTGCATCGGGGTTCTTGATAAGATCCAGAGACGGATATGCAATGTAATTGGCCCTGATCTGGCATCTCGTCTGCAGTCGCTCTAACACAGACGTGCCGTCGCTTCCCTCTGTCGTTTTACAAATACTTTCATGGTAACTTCTCCCATGAGCTGCTTTCGCTGGTTCCCAGACTTCATGAATTCAAGCGCCCTACGAGGGTGGCATCCCGCTCTCACACTTTCTCTGTTGAAACTGTTAAATGTAGTCGTCTCTTCTACTCCAATAGCTTCATATCTCGCACATCTCGCCTGTAGAACTCCCGCCCCTTTTCCTGTTTCCCTGATAGCTATAATCTCGAAATATTCAAATGTAATGTCAATCGACATCTCCAGTTGCCTTGATCTATCCATTATCCTTCTCTTCATCCTTTCCTCTATCACTCCTATCTGCTCTCGCTCGAAATCCTCTGTAATCCCCTGCGTGCTAGTGGCTTCGCACCTTGCTTGGGGTGAAATACTTTTTAAAAAATCAATATCGCCCGTGATAATGACAGAAAGAACTGCCGAATACGCGCGAATATATAAAACTTTTCAACAGTTTTTACACAATTTGTATCTAGATAAGAAAACACTTGTACGAATACAAGAAAAATCAAAAGGCTTAATCACAGTACTTTCACAGTCGTCTTTAGCGAAATTTGCATTAAAGAGGGAATACTATTCTAATAGACAATATATATATATATATATATATATATATATATATATATATATATATATATATATATATACAGAACGAAAAACAAAATTACCTCTTATGAGGTGGGTATAGATCAATTTACGTTAGCCTTATTCAACCTTGGTGTATGGACTGTATTCGTGCCGAAATTAGAGTTTTAAAATTTAACTTTGACAGTAGTCGAAAATTGATACAGAAACTACCCATTTCCCGGGGTTTAATAACACTAATGTACTTCGCGTTGGTTAAAATAGATCTATACCCCGCATTGGAGGTTATTTGAGATTTTGTTGTGTAATTTATATGCTCTGTTATGATAAATACATTGAGCTCTTTTTGGGATCAGTTTTAATATTTGATATTATTAGGATCCACCTGGTTTATATACCAACGGATTTATTACTTGTAATATATATATATATATATATATATATATATATATATATATATATATATATGATAAAAATGTAGTTTTAAAGTATGCTATATTAATGG